>CM053588.1:50370510-50421129 GCA_028646515.1 Pseudochirops corinnae
TCTCTCTCTCTCACACACACACACACACACACACACACACACACACACACAAATACACAGAAGCAGACTTGCGCAGAGATCCTGGCAAAGCCATAATGTAAAGCACCCAGACCCTAACCCTGGCCTCCAATCACCCCCTCCACTACCCCTCACCACCAGGGACCTCCTCTCCAGCCTGTCTCCCAACACCTAGAGAGCCGCTCCCCACCCCAGTCTTCTAGCAGCAGCCCTGGGACAGGCCCAGTCTCCTTCCGCTAGTTCTCACTCCCACCTCCCAAAAAAGAAAAAAAAAGTTTTAAAGTGCTTTGAGATCTCAATTAGACTAGGCATGAAAGGTCACTCTCCAGTCACTGCTTTGCTTTCCGGACCCCCTCCCATATTTGGAACCAGCCACCCCCTTCCCAAACCTTACCAAGTCTGGAGGTAGGGACCTCAGAGCCCCAGACGGAAGACTAAGGTCTGGGGACCCTCCTGGCCCCTCTCCCAACTTCCCACCTCCCTTCCTCCAGCCAGGATAAGGAGGGGAGAGGTCTTTCCCTCCTCCCTGCAGGCAGCCCCCCATCCAAGCCGGCCCCAGCCGGCCGGCTCTTCTCCTACCTGTCTGGGTCTCTCTCCTCTGCCCACTCAGCTGCCTGCCAAGAGCCTCCCCCTTCTCCCCAGCTCCAGAACGGGACAAGCCGCCACCTCCAGCCTCACCCTCCGCTGGGTCCTAATGCTAGAGCCAGGCGAGCTCTGGCCAGATGTGGAGCGGGGGCGGGGCATGGACGGGCTGTAGTCCGGTCCTGAGGCCAGGCTGGGGTAGCCCTGGAACATCCTCAGAGGCTGAGATGCTAGAGGTGAGTAGGGCTGGGAGGACTTGATGTCCCTGGCTGGGAAGTGCCCAATGTATAGAGATGCCCGAGGACCCTCTGAGCATCCCAAGTGTGGTGAAGAGAGCAGAGATTCGGAGACAGGAGACCCGGGTCAGGCGGCTGGCTGCCATTTACTAGCCTTGTGACCGTGGGCAAGTCACTTTTCTCACCTAGGTTTCAGTTTCTTCCTCTATAAAAAGAGAGGGTTAGACTTGATCAGGGGTTCTTGACCTTTTTTGTTTCATAAAAATATTTAGCACATCACAATAATGACAAAGTGATCATAGCTTATGAATGTATATAGCAATTTAAGGTTCACAAAGCTCTTTACAAACATTATCGAATTTTATCCTTACAACAATCCTGGGAGGTATAGGTGCTAGCCCCATTTTACAGATAAGAGAACTGAGGCTGTGGTACAGTTTTTCATTATTTTTATCATTTTGGTTTTTTTTTTAATGGTATTTTATTTTTTCCAAGTATATGTAAAGACAATTTTTAACATTCATTTAAAAATTTTTTTGTTTCAAATTTTCTCCCTCCCTGCCTCCCCACCCCTCCTTAAGACAATGAGCAATTTGATATACGTTACATATGTGCAATCGTGTAAAACATATGTCCATATTCATCATGTTGTGAAGAAAGAAACAGACCAAAATTTTAGAAACCATGAAAAAAATAAAGTGAAAATAGTATCTTCCATCTGCATTGAGACTTCATCAGGTCTTTCTCTGGATGTGTATAGCATTTTCCACCCTGGGTCCTTGCTGAGGGAGGTTTTTAAATCATTGAAAAGAACCCCTAAATTTCCATTTAAATTTAGTGCTTAATAAAAATAAAGATAAAAATTTCCCCATCCAGATTCACAGACCCCCCTGAAATCTATCTACAGACCCCCCCAAAGGGTCCATGGACCCCACGTTAAGTACCCCTGGACTACTAGATAATCTGCAACCTTTCTTCCAACTTCCAATGAATTGACGGCACGTTTTGTTGCTAGTTTCCATGTACGTTGGAATGTAAAGTCTCCTTCACAATGTTCAAGAGCTCAGACCATGGTGGTATCTTCTTCCCCTGTGAAACCTAGGTCTCCTCTCGGGACTTAGGCGCTCCCCCCCCCCCCCAAAGAGTAATAAACCCTGATTGGATGTTCAGATAAATAAATGCCTTAGGTCAGCTCCATCCCCAGGGGCTCATGAATACATCACTGGATTTAGAGCTCAGAAGGACCTTAAAGTCATTTAATCCAATTCCTTTCTTTTCCAGAAAAGGGAGCTGATGCCCTGAGAGGAACTTGACTTTCCCAAGGTCACACACTTGTAAGTGTCAGAAGCTACATTTGAACTCAGATCTTCCTGACCCTAGGTTTAATGCTCTATTCATAGCAGGTGTTCCCTAAACTTGAGTCTCCTTTCCAGGGATCCCCAAGCCCTTTGCTCAGCTCTGAAGAATTCCCAATTGGCCAGGTGGACCAGTATGCATTCACCTCATCTGCCAAGCCCAGGTGCCTGGAGAATGACCACCTTAGGCAGCAGTAGCAGCCACAGACCCTTGATCCTGATGTCTTGACCGCTGTTTTTCCTTTCCCCCCTCGACTATCTCAGAGACAAGGAGTAGCTGTGAGCTCTTCTGATGGAAAGAAAAGGGAGCTAGCTTTTGATGGGACTCAAGACCAGCTTGAGCCTGAGGCCATGCCCAGATCCTCAGGGGCTACCAAGGGGCTAAGGGTAGGGGAGTCAGAGAGTGTTCGGATTTTATTCTGACCCATATTTTACTCTTCTGCCTTTCGATCAGCCCTGATTTGGGTTTCCAGCCAAACTCTGGATGAAAGGCGGGGCCTTCACGCCACTTGGTCAGAGGTGGTGAAGCCATCTGGTGGTCGCTGGTGGGACTGGGAAAACCAGTTTTGCTTGTTTTTTTTACTCCTAATCCCTGGATATTAAATTAAATCTAGAACCACCCAATTTGAGAATTAGAAGGGATCTCCTGGCAAAGAACTGGAAATTGAGGGGCTACCCATCAACTGAGGAATGGCTGAACAAGTTGTGGTATATGAATGTAATGGAATACTATTATGCTGTAAGAAATGATGAGCAGGTGGATTTCAGAAAAACCTGGAAAGATTTACATCAGTGGTTCTCAACCTTCCTAATGTCGTGGCCCTTTAATACTCATATGTGGGCATATCTGCATGTGGGAGGACCAGCCTGGAGATGGATAGAGGAGCGGTGTCTTGGTTCCTAAGACCATCGGAAATATGTGTTTTCGGATGGATGGTCTTAGGTGACCCGTGACCCCTGTGAAAGGGTTGTTCGACCCCCAAAGGGGTTGCGACCCACAGGTTGAGAACCGCTGATTTACATGAACTGATGCTGAGTGAAGCGAGAAGAACCAGAAGAACACTGTACACAGTAACAGCAATGTTGTACAAAGAACAAGTATGATCTACTTAGCTCTCTTCAGCAATGCAATGGTCCAACACAACTCCAAAAGACTCATGATGGAAAACGCTGTCCACATCCAAAGAGCTATGGAGTCTGAATGCAGAGCGAAGCACACTATTTTTCACTTTTTTTTTTTCCACATTATCCCCCTTTTATCCTGTTTTTTCTTTCACAACATGACTAATGTGGAAACGTTTTATATTGTTGCTCATATGTAACCTATATCAGACTGCTTGCCTTCTTGGGAGGAGAGAGGTAGGTAGAAAAATTTGGAATTCAAACTCTTTCAAGAAATGAATGTTGAAAATTGTCTTTACAAGTAACTGTAAAAATAACATACTATTAAATCAAACAAAAGAAAAAGGGACTCCGAGGAACATCTAGTCCAATCCATATCCAAAAGGAAACACCCCCCCCCAACAACTCTTATTCTTTTACCAACTTCCACTCCTTGTTAGAAAGTATGTCCTGACCCCAAGACTAAATTGGCTTCTTGGTAACCCCCTCATGGCTCTTGGTCTGCCTTCTGGGGCCAAGCAGGATAACACTTTGCATAGCTGAAAGCTCTCCAGTCATTATCCTAACTCCCATGAATCAGTCCCTCCCAGTGTTTTCATCAAGACAGAGGAGACAGTAGGGGTTATCTAAGCAGAAAGGCTCCCTTTTCTCAAGTGGTGATCCAGTCTCTGCTCCGATACCTCCAGTAATGAAACTGGAAACTCATGGAAAATGCATGCGTGTAGAGGTTGGGCTACATGACCTTGGAGATCCCTCCCAACTTGGGAATGATTCTTGTGATTCTACGATGATTCCCCAACTGGCAAGTCCAGAGCTTGATAGGTGTTTAAAATGTTAAATCTGAACCCAATTTCTGCTCTGTCTGTCCTAAGGGGTCAGGCAATCAGTCAACAAGCATTTATTCAGCACCAGTTGGTGGTTGGCTAAGTAATCCCTCTTGAATGAATGAATGAGAGAATTTATTAAGCACTTATTGTCAAGCACTGGGGGTACAATTTGAAAAAAGGAGATAGTCCCTGCTCTCAGGGAGCTCACATTCTAATTGAGGAAGACAACATGAGAAGAATTTAGCTGAAAGGAAGATGAAGGTCCCAGAAGTCCTAAGGACATGGCTACAGGTAGGAAGGCAAGACCCAGGTGTCTATAGGGTACATCTACAGGCCAAATGGCAGTGCCTGGGATGTGTGTGTGTGTGTGTGTGGTCTAGAGCGGGTAGCCACAGAGCAAACACCAAGACCCAGAGGACTTTAGGTTGTATTGCTAGGTCAAATGGGAAGAAGGAATGGTCCTCTATCTTACCAAAAACAGTAACTTCCAAGTTATCCAAATGCTATGAATAGTCACATTTGCTGCTCAGGGTAGGGAGCCAGAAGGGGCCAAGCCTACCATCACTGGGAAGCATAGCATGGACTTGAGGGAATTTCAGTATCCAGCCACAAGTGGGGGAAGGGAAAGGTCACTGGCAGGAAGACTGGGGGGAGAGTCCTCATCGGATCCCTGGCTGGGGTCTGGGAGGTCTGAGTTGGAGGAGGTCACCCCAACTGTCACCTTCTCCCACTCATCATTCAGAAAGAACCGTCTACCTGAGAGACCTCTGAATACTTGAAGAAAGCTAACATGTCCCTGCCTTTCCATCTTTCTTTTTTCAGACTAAACATTCCCAGTCCATGGGAGCACAGAATTTTGGGCTGGGTGTAGGGCTACCCTAACTGCCCAACTGGATTCCCCCAAAGTCACACAAAGCTGTTAAAGAACAGCTGTAAAGGTCAGAATCCTTTAATGCTTCCCCATATAACATGGATTCTACAACCCAGGCTGGACAAGCTTTGTTGTTGTTTCTCAGTCACGTCCAACTCTTTATGACCCCATTTGGGGTTTCTTGGCAAAGTTACTGAAGTAGGTTGCTATGTCCTTCTCCAGCTCATTTTATAGATGAGGAAACTGAGGCCAACAGGGTAAAGTGACTTGCCTAGGGTCACACAGCTAGTAAGTGTCTGAGGCTGGATTTGAACTCATGAAGATGGGTCTTCCAAGCCCAGTGGTCAATATTCCTCCTAAGGTGTAGGGATCAGAACTAAACACAATGTTCTGCAAGGGAGCCTGACAGGGAAAGCCCACAATGGGGTGATGGCCTTCCTGAGCCTTCTCTTTAAGGACCTCAGCTTTCTTGCTGAGCATCTCACACCACTTATTTATATAGGCCTTGTAGGCCATGAAAAACTCCAGACATTTTTTTTCCCCCACATAAACTATGCTTAACTATGTCTCACCTACTTGGTACTTGTGACACTGACTTTTTGAATCCATGTGCAAGACTTGACATTTACTACTATTCTGTTCCATCTTATTCTATTTGGTCCTATGCTCTGCTCTGTTCTGTTATTTTTCTAATCCTGCCTCCATTGTTCAGTGGGTTAGCTCTTACCCTCCCAGTGCTGGGCTATCTGTGCCTCCCTTTTGTTTTCACCAGTCTGTTTGCACTGGCCCCTGTTCTCACTCTTGTTGGTACAGAAAGGTACTGGAGAGACACAGAAGTGGCCAGATGTAGGTTCAGTATCAATTGGTCCTGGATGATAACAACTGCCGTTTCTATAGACCTTTAAAGTTCACAAGGCACTTGCCTCACAACAACCCTGTGAGGTAGGTCGTGCTGTGAGTATTACTGTCCAATAGTTTACAGAAGAGGAAACTGAGGCTCATGGAGGGGACATGAGTGGCCCAAGGTTGCAGAGTTGAGCAGCAGCAGAACCAAACATAGAACCCAGGTGTCCTCACTCTCAGTCTAAGGTTCTCTTCGGTGAACCAAGTCTGGGTGTTGACCTTGCTGCTCTGCTGAGGCTCAGGACAAAGGAGAAGTAGAGGCGAAGGCATCCTAAGCAAGGGGCTAGTGGTCAGGGCTAGGGTCTCACATAATGTTAGCACATCCAGGAAAATAAGGCATATTTATTCAGGCTGTCAACAGGGGCAGTGGGTGTCAGCTGCATCTGACTCCTCCATATACCCATGTCTGTGGTTAAAAAATTAAGCTATTTCCAAGGTGAGATAAAGGAACTAAACTGGTCTGGGAAGGGGCATGGAGTGAAACCCTTCACCACAGGAGAGGAGGAAGAATTCAATGCCTTTGGGGGTGGCTTCTGTGGAGTCGAGATGCCCCACCCCCAAATCTTAGCCAAGGACGAAGGGCATGGAATTGGGAAGGCGTCCTTCTCAGGGCTCAGGTGCTCGAGGAGTGTGTTGGCAGTCCTAGGCCATGTACAGTGTTGCTATCAAGATGCATAAATAGATGAGGTGGGGAGGGGGGGGCTCAGACCTCCACCCCAGGAATGTCCCCATGATCCAGGGCTACCTCAGGACAGAGGCTGTCTTGGGGGTGGCCAGGATGGGCTGGTGGAGTGGGGGCCAGGGAGTCCGCTGCTGGGCCAGCTCCTGTTCAAGTCGTTTAAAGAATTTTTTGGATGCCTTCTTCGGGCACAGGTGGCGGAGGCACCTGGGGATCCACTGGTCAAAGATACACTGCAGGAGGAGAAGTAGGAGATTTCTGAGTCCCACCACCAAAGCCACCTTCCCCATCAACCTTGGTCCTGCCTTCCCCACTCTCTTCAGTTCCCTCTACTCTTGTTCCCCTCCCTGAGTTTGGTCTCAGAAGGGAAGAGTTTGAGTTCCAGCTTTGCTACTTAGCGGTCATGAGACCTTGAGTAGGTCTGTGAGCCCACTCTGAACCTCAGTATCCTCTTGTAGGATGGTCTCGACAGTCTCTTACAGTTTTCTGAGTGTCCTAGAGAGAGCAGTGGCCACCCCCAGATACTCTCCCCCATACCTCCCCCTGACACACAATGAGCATGCTCTGTGGGTCCCCAGGTACCTCCAGCAGGAAAGCTGCCACAAAGTTGAGGGCAGCCAAGCCAAGTAGTAGCAGCTTGAATTGGGTATCCTTGATATCCTTAAGGGTCAGCCACTTCAGCAGGAAGTCCGGCGGGCCCAGGGTAAGCACGATCAGGATGGTGGCCAGGACAAACAAGGCCAAGAGGAAAAGCGCTGGGTGGGTGGGGAAGAAAGGAGAGAATATGATCCATTACCTGCTTATCCCTACCTGGTTTATTTGCACGTCATCTTCCCCATTAGACAGGAAGCTCCCTGAGGACAAGGACCATCTCTGGCCTTTCTATGTATCTACAATGCTGGGCACACAGTAGGTGCTTAATAAATGTTTGTTGACTGACTGAGGATGATGATGATGGGGAGGGGAGGATGTGAGGAGCATGATGAGAATGGGAGAGGGCTCCTGCTCCTCCCTGCAGGTAGGGGATGGCCCAAGATTCCCTCACTTCTGCCATCCTTCCTTGCCCAAGCCTCACCATTTGTGTAGAGTGGGCGACGGAAAGGAGGCCCCTTAGACATGGTCACGGCCATCGTGAGGTACTGGAAACCTGAGAGGCAGAAGATGACCGTGTTCTCGTAGTTGGGCAGGTTCTGGGCCCCTGATATTGTCCTATTTAAAGGGACAAACCTGTAGAGGCAGGGAGGAGGGGAGGAAAGAAGGAAGGGGAGATGCTTAAAAGTTAGCAACAGGCCAGAGTCTGTGTGAAGACCTCCAAGGAAGGGCAAAGTCACCACCTCCCAGATCAACCCTTTTGGGACAGATTAGAAGTTTTTCCTGAGAGCAGACCTACACTGGCTTTTTTTGAAACTTCTGCCCATTGTTCCTAATTCTGTCCCCTGGTGCTAGACAGAAGAAGTCTATCCCTCTTCCAGATCCCTGAAGACAGCTGTCAGGGCCCACATCCATGCCCCCACCCTCCCAGCTTCCTCTTCTCCAGGCTGGATGCTTCCTGTTTCCTTAACTGATCCTCCTGGGGCATTAAAAGTCAGAAACAAAATTTGGATGCTGTGCCCTTCCTTTAGCGTTCTAGTTACTTTCTTCTGGACATACCCCGCCCCAACCCCAACTTGTCAAGTCCTTCCATATTCAGAAGGTACCATATTCCTCCCTCAAGGGATCCACCTGTATGCCTCAAAGGGGGACCCATCCCCCAGGAACTTGGAAATGGAAAGGGAGCCAAGGCCTCACCAGGGCTGGGAGACAGTGATGAAGTAGCCACTGAGCTGGATGGTGGCAACCAGAGTAGTCTGAAGGAGGAGGCTGCCCAGGACAGCCACACGGAGCAGGGCTCCTGGGGGCCTGGAGACCCCCAACTCCGGGGCAGGTCCTGTGAAACTCATTAGCACTGCCACGGAGGTTATGATGGCCAAGTCAATGAACAGAAACTGCAGGTCACCTAGATTAGTATTGATCTGGGGGAAAGGCAAATAGGAGGTGAATGGCATTGATTAAACAATCAACGAGAATTTATTAAACCCCTACTATGCGCCATACAAAGAGATAGGAGTGAGTCTCTGAGCAAAAAGGGAACAGTCTCCCTCCTCAAGGCACATTCTATGTAGATCACTGTAGGTGACGGAGGGAGTTCCCACCCCGGGAAATGAGGCTTCTGGGTAAAATGGAAGTTCTCTGAGGGCAAGGGATATTTTGGTTTTGCTTTTATCCTGAACATGAGCCCAGGGCTTTCACTTGTCATGGCTTAATATTTATAAAGGGCTTAATAAATGCTTGTTGATTGATTACTTAATACGGAGCCCAGAAACCTAACCTTGGAAACCTAACAGTTAGCCACTGTTCATCCCCTCTCCTTGCCTCCCTCAGCTAGGAGAACCAATCACCAATATGATTACCTCGTTATATAAGAAGCTTTTCTGGGGGGGCATTTAAAGACTTTCACAATCTGATTCCAGGCCAACTTTCCAGACCAGTTTCATGTTATTTCCCCGAAGGTAAATCCATAGTCTAGTCAAACCGGTCTACTTGCTGTTTCATATGCCCCACATTCATCTCCCACCTACATGCCTTTGTATTTTTCATGCTTGGAATGCATTACTTCTTTACCTCTGCTTCCTAGAATCCCTAGCTTCACTTAAGGTTCACCTGAGGTCACCCCTTGCCTGAGGCCTTTCCTGATTCCCCTAATCACACCCCTGCCAAAATCACCATGTATCTATCTAGTCACCTATATTTTGTATTTGTTTCACTCTACTTTGTGAGTAAGCTCCTTGAAGCCACGAACTGTTTTCATTTTTGTCTTTGAACACCTAGTGCACCTAAAACAGTGCCTAGCACACAGTAGGGAATTAATAAATCTTTGTTAAACAATTAGATTGAATGGATGAAGAAGCTTCTGATGGGAGGGAGACACAAAGCCTGCCCTCGGGGAGCCCCCTGTCTAAAGAGGGGAAGCCCACAAACACAGTATAAAATAGTCAAACTCCTATGGAAGGAGAAATTCAAAATTCTGGAATGAATGGAGCCACTAAAACTGGGAGTTTGAGGAAGCTTCCTGGAGGAGGTGTGAAGGGAAATGAGCTAATGGGGAATTGAAGGGAGGACCCTGCTCCCCTCTCCCCTCAGCTCTGCCCCAGCTTTATACTCACAGTATAGAGCAGCAGGACAGAGATGAACTGGATAAAACTGTAGAGCGCCATGTACTGGAAAATGCAGAAGGAGGTGACCAGTGAGCAACGCCCTTCCCTGTAATGTAGGGGGAGAAGCATAAGCAACAAAGGATGTCAGGGTGCTGAAAGGAGGGTAAGGATCCCACTAGGGGCAAATGAGGGGCAACTGAAAGCCTACCCTGGCTCTCGGTAGAAAATGGCATCTCAGGGTCTGCCTATAGGGGCTGACCCTCTCCCTCTGCAGGGACCTGGCCTGGCTGTTGTTGGACCTTTGTCCTTACTATGAACAATAACAGCAACACATCCCAATACACTTAGTCTAGTATACAAAGCATTGATTGTATCCACCTACACCACAGTCTGAAAGACCTCAACTATAAGAGAGAAATAGAAGGCTAGTGACTTGGTCCTAGACCATTTCTATAACATCATCACCACAGAATGATAATGATATAATTACATTATTACAGAACAATACACATATGATGATGATGATGGTGAACACTGGATTTGTTGAATGTAACTGGAAGTGGTGTACCTCTGAATGAAGTTCAGATCCAAGGACGGTATCAAAACGCCCTCCATGGGCAATTCCTAAGCGAACAGAATGCCACTAAAAGAACACTGAGCAAACTGCCTAGGCAAGAAATTCCACAAATTTCCATGTGTTGTCCTTAGAGGTTGGGGATGAGGTTTATGATGGCAATTCAGAACCAGGTCACTGCCACCAGAAATCACAGAAGGCTCATCCTTAAGGAGGTTGGTCTTCAAATATTACAAAGAGTAAATAGAAGGATGGTGACTTGTCCTTGAATCATTTCTGTCTGAACCCCATCAAGAAAAGATGAGATAATAATAATACTATCAACAAACCAAGGACTTGCCAGGAACTTCCAGTATGAAAATTCCCTCTCTGGATGCAAACTACCACTAGTCAACAACTAGAATCTTAAAAGACATGCTTCTGACTTAAGAGATATTAAGTTACTTAATAAAGTCCTAATTTAGACTTAGTTAAATGAGTTGTCCATAGTCATATCACTACTAGTGGATGTCAGATGCGGGATCTGAACCTAGATCTTCCCAATTCTATCTACTATGTCTTGCTGGACCCTTTTTTCTTCTCCTGTGTGGCCCCTGACTCAAAATTCAGTTCTCTTCCATTTCACCTAGCTTACGTCTCTTTTAACTTTTTTTTGAATAAGACTGGAGATAAAAAAAGATCACACTGTACTGGGCCTGAGGGATTAGAGAGTTACTGGGACCTCAGAGTAAGTAGCCCCAGTACTAACGGCATCTTCCATATTACTTCCTATTTAAATGTGTATATCTTGTACATTCATAGTTATTTACGTGTTGTCTTCCCCGTTGGAGTGTAAGCTCCTTGAGGGACCATGTTTTTGCCTTTCTATGTAACCCCAGTGCTCAGTATAGTGCCTGGCACATAGAAAATGCTTAACTGTCATTAAGTTTGCGGACAAAATGACTGGTGATCCCCTCCCAAACTTTGGGAGAGGCAAGAGTTTTCTGAAAGTAAAAATAGCATGAGAGAGAGAGTAGTGCTCAGCACTGGCTTCTCAGCCCCTTGAAGTGGGTTTCCTGAGAGGTCGGGGATTGGCAATAGTGCTTATACCTGAGGCTCACCCGTCCTTGTCCCTCAAATAATCCCTTGCTTCCTGCCCCTTTCCCCACCACCACCCTGCTGCTTCCAAAGGTTTCTCTCCCACAGTGCTACTCACCTGATCACCTTAGGCACACACTCAATGTTGGTGATTTGGGAGGTGAAAGGCGATGCCACTGAAGCTTCAGCCTCCGACAGGGAGATGCCCACATCAGCTGCCTTCAGAGCCCCACAGTCATTGGCCCCATCTCCACACATGCCCACACAGTAGCTGCCAAGGAGAGGGTTGGGACTGTCAGTAAGTCTTGTACCATTCTAGGATGTGTGCCCACCTACATGGAGGGAGTGGATCAATCCCAAGGGAAGGCTGAGGTTGGAAAAGTGGGGAGCCCCTAGGCTTCCTCCAGAGGTCCAGGCCAAAGCTGGGAGGTAGGAGCTCATGGGACCCCCTGAGCATGGGAAACTCTCAAGTCAAGCTCTCCACACCCCCAACTCCCAAGGTGAGGCTCATGGAAATAGACCTATCGGGGCTGGGTGAGACCTCAGATAAGAATTTGAGATTTGAGAGGGCCTTTACAGAAAATCTGACTATAGAACAGAAACCAGGAGAAGTGGAAGGGTCACATGAAAGAGAGATCAGACTTGTTTTTCTTGGCTCCCAGAAGACAGACCTAGGAGGGTGGATGGAGGTCACGGGGAGATGGGTTTCAGTCTGATGTAGGGAAGACCTTGCTAGAATGAAGTGAGCAGAACCCAAGAACAAGCTATCATATAAGAACATTCTAAAAACAGTTTGGAAGACTTTAGAACACTGATCAATGCAATGAGCAACCATAACTGGAGGACCCAATGAAGAAGCCCACTCCCCACTTCCTGAGAAGGAGCTGACAAGACTTCAGGGGAGCGAGAAGGCAAACACTTTTGGACACAGCCAATGTGGGAATTAGTTTTGCTTGACTATGAAGTGTCACTACAAGAGTTTCTTTTTTTCTTTTTTCAGTGCAGAAGGGGAGTGGGGGAGGCTTGTGAACTAGAAAGTTTAAAAATTAGCATTTTATTATTATTTTTTAAAGGAACATCATTTCAATTATGCGTGCTGTCTCAAAGTAGAATGGGAAACTTCAGGAAGGGATTGAGATCCCTATTTAAAGTGTTGAGATTGACATCTTGTTGGGCATGCTATAGAAAGAATCCCCATTCAGGAAAACATCACACTAATTTTCCCCTGGGGTCCCTTCTAACAACAAATCTTTGTGACTCCTAGATCACTGAAGGATATCCACTTTGGGCAGGGGGGAGAGAGGAAAACGTCCTTATCTGTAAAATAAGTGGGTTAGACTGGATGGTCTTCAGGACTCCTAAACTTACCCTGGAATGCCACATTTATAGGCATATTTACAAAGGTCCAAAAAAAACCCAATGATTTGACCACGGGCAAAATGTCAGTGTCGGAAACCAGGACTCTGCCCAAAGTCCCCCATTTCCCAGACCAACATTCTTTCTGCCACATTTTACCAAATAGAAAGCTGAGAACCAGAGTGATAAAGGAATCTGCCTTAAGGTTATGGATTTTTGGAAGTAGAGTAAAAAATTGTAACACAGGATGTGGGGGAATGGATGAAGTGATGTGGGAAAGGAATGTTGTTAGACAAAAAATGTTTGAGCTAAAAGGGCTCTAAGGGGCCCAATTTGCTTATTTTACAATGGGGGAAACTGAGGCCCAGGGAGGAAAAGTAACCTAACGAAGTCACTGATCAGCTGAAATATTTATCCCATTCCCCTTCATATAAGGAAACGAAGATGGGAAGAAACCTGCCCAAAGTTTGAGAGGAGGATGGAGGGGTGGGGGTCCTAAGAGAATGCCTCTATCATTTACTGGGTTCCAAGAAGTCACTTACTTCAGGTTTCGAAAGCCACACACCAGCTGAGTCTTCTGCTCCGGTGTCATCCGGGCAAAGATGGTGCCCTGGAGCAGGATCTAGGGGGTGGGCAAGAGTGGATGTGGCAGCTGCCAGGGAAAGGGGGCCATCCCCAGGGAGAGGGGAGGGAGGAAAAAAGGACAGCTTCATGCCAGAGGGCTCAGCATTTAGAGCTGGAAGGAACCTTAGGGACCATCTGGGAAACCAGACTTCTCATTTTAAAGAGGAAACAGATTCAGGGAAGTTAAGTCACTTGCCCAGTGTCACAGAGCGGGTGGAGCTGAGAGGTGAATCCAGGAATCTCTGACTGAGGGACCAGGCAGGTATTCAGAGAGTGGAAGGTCATGGCTTAGAAAGGGATGGGGGGAAGGGGTACATATGTGTCTGGGGAGGGGACAACAATACCTTGGGCAAAAGTTCAGGGAAATGATCCAAAATCACAGCAAAAGCCTTCCCATTCAGTGCCAGGTGGTAGTGCTCCCTGTCTGGCTCCATAATGTACCCTTTGGGCTGAAATGGACCCTCCATGAGACCCCATAGTTCAGGTGTCCCAACCTCCTGGCCCTACCCCAGGGCCCCTCTGCCCCAGCCTCTGTGGAGCTACAGCCTCCCCGGTGCCCCGTTCATCAGGGAATGGTTGAAGGTGATGAGTGGGGCCAAGGAGCCTTGGGAAGTCATAAAGCCCACCCCCCTGCTTCTGGGCATGCTTCTTTCCAGAACATCAGCCTAGGGAGGGAAGGAAGCTGGGACTGTCCTGAGACTTACCTCAGCTTGTTCCCCACCCGGGGAGTGCTCGAAGGGGATGAACTTGATGGAAGCTGGTTTGCCGTGAGCAGGGGCTGAGGCATGGACGAACACCACGGGTTCTTGGGACCTCACCATGCCGCAAGCCCGAGACACATTGACAGCAGTTAACATGTTGTCACCTGTGGGAGGAGGGCAGGGTTGGCCAGGGTTTACCACTATCTGCCCTCAGGCTGGCTCCAGGGAGGGCACCAGGGTGAGGTCAATGCCTGCCCATGCTACAGATGAGCCAAACAAAATCCTTAGGGCTTGCTCCCAGGTCCTTCCCTCCTGCCCCCCATCCCACAGAGCTGCTGTTCTCCTGCTTCCTGCCCCACAGGACCCTCCCAGGGCCCTGCCTTCAGATACCTGTGACCATGACAGTACGGATGTTGGCCCTTCGGAGGGTGTGGATGGTGGGCGCCGTCTCTGGTTTCAGCACATTCTTCATCACCAGGAGGCCCAGCAGAGTCAGTCCGCTCTCCACTTCTGTCCTGGGGGGAAAGAGGGGACAATCAGCCCTGGTGCAAAGGTCAGAGGGGGCCCAGAACCTCCCTATAGCATAGATCCAGGAGGCACCTTAAGTCCTAGTTCTGACACTTGCTAGCTGTGTGATCTCAGTCAATCAGTAACCATTCATTAATCACAGACTATGTTCTAGGCACTGAGCTAAGTGCTGGGAATACAACGAAATACTACATTCCTGGGTCTCAGTGTCTCCATCTGGAAAATGGGGGTAAGAATCCTAACTCCCTCTCAGCTTGCTGAGTACAGATTCTTTAGGCCAAGCCCCAGAGTTTACAGATGGGGAAACTGAGGCCTTGGCTTAAGCACTACCTTCTTCCTGAGGCCTTTTCCAGTCCCTTCTCCTCCCCCCAAACTACCTGGTGTTCTTTTTGTGTTTACTCTTCACCCACTGGCTTCCCCAAGAGAATATGAGGCCCTTGAGGGCACAGGCCCTTCTGATTCTGTGCTGAGCACTTGCTACAGGCCAGACAGCTAGCTGAGTCAGGATTGGAATCCAGAGCTCCTCCTAAATCACACTGCCTCTCAAACCCTACATTAATAAGCACAATGGACAAATGCTGCAGATGCAGATAGAGCTTGACTGCAAGGACCACAGGCCCAGAAATGGCCTCCCGAGGTCATCTGGTCCAACTTTCTTATTTAAAAGTGAGGAAACTGTCTACTATGTGCCAAGTAAATAGAGTTTACGAATATCATCTCATCTGATCCTCCCAACAACCCTGGGAGCTGCTATTAAGAGCCCTATTTTACAGCTGAGGAAATTGAGACAGAGGTTAAATGACTTGCCCAAGGTCACAGAGTCAGTCTGAGGCAGGATTTGAACTCAGATCTTCCTGACTCCCGGCCTGAAGCTCTAGCTACTACACCATCTAGTGCCATTAGGAGAAGTGGCACAGGATCACATGGGCATAGATTTTTGAGCTGGAAGGGACCTCCAAAGTCGTCTAGCCCAGCTTCCTTCTTTGACAGATGAGGAAACTGAGGCCCAGGGAGTGCACTGGTTTGCCAAGGGCTGTACAAGCAGCCAGTGACAGAGCCACATGTGAACACAAACCTTCACTCTGTCTGCTACACGAGTCTGCCTCATGAATGAATGAATGAATGAAAAGGCATTGATCCAAGCATATCTATATAGCGTGGATGGCCACTGCTGATGGAGGCCATATCATGGCCAGGGAGAAGGACACAGACTGCATCTGGGGAATCAGGCGTCAGCTTTCTTTATTCCCGGACAGTGAAGCTCATCTTTGGAAAATCTGGCAGGGTTATGTGGCTGAGCATCATGGCATGCCATAGTCTCTGAGGACGGAGCCCACAGGTGAGCTCAAGGCAAAGGAAAAAGGCATAGTGGGCACAGGCCTGCCAAGGCAGGGCCAGCTATCTTTATGCCAAAAGAGGAGTAAAAATCATGAAGTGCGGCTATGTGTGAATGGACGGAAAAGGAGGCAAGCCGATGATGTAAGAAGAACGAGGAATGACGGACAAATGGCCCAAGAGTGGCCTTCTCGGGCCACAAAATATATGATTCCAGGACTCAGGGCTGGAAAAGACCCTGGAGGTTTCCCTTTCTTGACCTCAGCTTCTCTCCGCTACCAAAGGAAGAAATGGGATTAGACAGAGAGGAAGATCACTACCTTGGACCTCTTACAGAGATCTAGTTCAATCCCTGTCAATCCCCATGCGCCCCAGACAAAAGCACTCGGGTAGCAGACAGACTGAATGTGGATCGCAGTCAAATCTGAAGAAAGGGCTGAGATCTGCAGTGAAGGAGGGTTTGCCTACCCTTGGGAGATCACACAGACCAGTAGAAGGCTTCAAGACAGTACGTGTAGGGAATGTTTCTTGGGGTCTCTCACCTGGCCAGTTGCTGAGCCTTCTCCAAAGTGGGAGGAATGAGCAGGGGCTTGAAGGCCAGGGCCAGAACCCGGAATCCATCTGACGTATAGTGCTGGAGTACTTGGGAGAAATCTGGAGGCACTGGAGAGACAGGGGTGACTGGCATCATTAGGGGAACAGGCAGGAGTTAGATACTCTTTCAATGGTGGTGGATTAAGGATAAAGAGTGATTAAAACTAGGGTCTGAGGCCCTTAGGTTGAGGGTAGGGATTTGGGGAACAGCAGTAGCCTCTGACCCTGGACCCTGGGGATACTTGGGCAAACAAGGTCTGGTTTTCTACTATTCACTATAGGACTAGAGAGCTTGGGAATCCATGAAGAGGAAATATATTCTCTCCCTAGGCCCTGTGCTCTGGACCACAAACCCCGTGGATTTGGGGAGTGGAGCCTGGAAGGGCTTAGGAGGGGTGGAGGCAGTGGTGGTGATGGTCCATTTCACCTGTGTCGGGGGTACAGAGACTAGCCACCATCTCAGGGGCGCCCTTCATGTAAGCCTCAGGAGGAGCTCCCCCATGCCGCACTACCACCACGCTCATCCGCTGCAAGCCTGATGAGAAGGGGAATCGGCAGAGGATGCCAACGGGCTCCAGTGGCTCCTGCAGGAGCCAAAAGAAGGCAGGTGAGCAAGGCCCTGGATCCTTCCCAGCCCTTCCCTGCTCCAGCCAGCCTCCAGCCCAGCTTACTGGCCCTTGAAGCTGCTCCTCCAGGGGTGGGGGCTTCATCACAGCCATGACCTTGGTCCCAAACACTAAGGTCTCTGATCCCTCTTCTTCTAGGAACTGGGAAACAGGCAAAAGGGAGAAAGGAACAGATAAGGTTTCCCTGGGTGGGCATGGCCAGGAGACAGCTAGGACTGCAGTCAGCCCATTGGTCAATGGAAAACTGAGCAAGGAAGGCTTGAGGTTGGACGTGGAGATTCCCCTGATAACTGGCTGGAATGGAGGATGTTTAATGATGGAAGATGGAGACGATGATAAGAAACAAACGAATAATCAATAACACTCCCTTTTCTGTAATATTTAAAGTCCACCAGACCTTCATTAGAACAATCCTTTTGGAGGGGATGATGGTCACAAAGTCTCTGTGCAGCTAAACTTGGATAATTCTGGGGGTGTTTATAAGACAGAATCCCCTGTAAGTGGCCGATCAAAGCCGGTCACTTAAAAGTTGTTTCTGTATTTTAAAATATTATTTGTTTTGTTAATTTTGGGTTCATGAATTTTTATTTCTTCTCCAGATCTTTCATAGAATTGAAAATGCCTACAAGTTCAAGTTGGAAAAGCAGTTTGAAAAACACATCACTGACAATGGCAAGTTATGCTTTAAAGGTTTCAAAAGGTTGAACTGTATTGCTTTAAAAGATTAAGGTTTCTGCTTTTATATTCCATTGTCAGGGTGCTTCTTTCTATCTTGAATATGGCCCCAGAATTATCCAGGCTTAAAGGTAAGCAAGAACTCTAGCTCAGTCTCTGTCAGGAAGCCTATTTTACAGATGAGGCTCAAGAGATTAATGACTTTCTCATGACCACACAGCTAGGAAGCAACAGAGAGAGAGAGAGAGAGAAAGAGAGAGAGAGAGGGAAGCAGGGAGGGAGAGAGAGCCAGGAATCAAATCCAATCCAAGCATCCTAATCTCAAAGCAAATGCTTTTTCAAATTAAAAAAAAAAAAGCAACCTCTTGCTTCCTAGAAAGAAGAGAGACCCTGTCTCCCCCTCAACCCAATCCCTTTTTATTGGTCTGATTGGAGATGGATCTGCACAGAGACAGAGGACATGGGGGGACAGACTGATCTTACCCAGCCAGTAGACTCCACCATTTTGAGGTCGATGGGGTCACCAATGGGCTGGTCATTTAGCAAAGAGATGGAATGACAGGAGGCCAGGGCAGTGAGCAGGGGACCTCCGTGGAGCTGCCTCAGGTCTGGGAGCAGGGACAGGAAATCGTGACCTTTCAGGGGGAGAACACCCCAAACATCCAGGCCTTCCTCTGTCAACGTGCCTGTCTGGAGAGGGGTAGGGGATTGGGAAGATCAGAATTTCATCCCCATGATTAAATGAGGTGGAAAGTGGGAGAGTGATGGCCTCCATCTTACAGATGAGGAGACTGAGGAGAAGTGACTTGCCCAGTATGGAGCAGCTGTTAAGTGCACTGGATTCAGACTCAAACCCAGGCCTTTTAGCTCCTGATCAAGTTCCCTGACCACCCTGATCCTTCTCAGTCTGTTGAGTCTATTAAAGCCTTTAAGACCCAGCTCTGACACCACAGGCTCCCAGAAGCCGTCCCCAGCCCTCCCCTCTCTACCCAGGTAAGAAATGAGCCTTCCTTCCTTAGAATTCACACCAAACATGTGGACCAGAGACCATCAGAGATAGGCAGGGAAGGGAGAATTTTAGAACACAGAATGTCAGAGCTGGGAGAGGCTTTAGAACCTAGAATTTCAGAATTAGGAGGGAACACAGGACACAGAATTTCAGGACTAGAATAAGCCTTAGAATGAAAAATGTCAGCGTTGTAAGAGACCTTAGAGCAGAAAACATCAAAGCTGGAAAGGGTCTTAGAATCTAGAATGCAAGAATTGGAAAGGACCTTAGAACCCAGGATGTCAGAGCCAGGAAAGCCCTCAGATATAGAGCACAACTCTTAAATGTCTTTGTCGTAGCCCGGTGACAGACTATGAGGGCAACGAGGGCAGAGAAAGCATCTTATCTAAACCTGCAGTAACAATAGTAGTAATTATAAGGAGAACTACAATGTCTGCCATTTCTCTGATGCTTTTAAGAGGTCTAAAGCTCATTCCTTTCACCATAACCCTCCGACCTTTCACAAGCAGCCTTAGAGTTAAGTGCTACAGGTCTCCCCCCTGTCTCCCCCAGGGCTGTGCACACAGCAAGTGCCTAATGAATGTCTACTAGACTATATCCGCTTAGCCCTACTTCACCCGCTGTCCTCCCATCCCTGAGACCTGGGCTCCAGCCTCTCACCTTATCAAAGCAGACCAGTCTCAGTTTGGCCCCTAGGTTGATGCGAGGAGGGCTAATACAGAAGATTTTGTGTTTCTTGAGGCGATTCTGGGCATAGATGATGCCGACCGTCATGGCGGCTGGGAGCGCTGGCGGTACCACCACTGTCACCAGGTCTAGGGACCGCTTCACAATCTCCTCTACTGCTACCTGGAGGATGGGTAGGTGGTTCAAGAGTGAGCGCCTGGCAGGGGGTGATCCCATCCCCAGCACCACCTTTGCCCTTGCCTTTCCTTCCTTCTGGATTCAGATCTCAAAGTCCAGATATCTTCATAACACAAGATCTAAAGAGACCTTTGATGTCAACTAATCTAACCCTTTCACTTTAAAGATGAGGAAACTGAGACCCAGAGTAGGGAAATTACTTGCCCAAGGTCACACAGCCAATAAGCAGTAGACCCAAGTTCTGTGACTCTGGATTCAATATTCTTTCTGTGTCTAACAGGACAGTAAGAAGATAGAGGAGGAGGAGAGACCTATTCCCAATCCCTGTCCCCATGCCTGTAGGGGCCCCAAAGTACTCTCCCCATGGGAAAATGGCTAGGGCTTCATAGGGCCCTTAGGACAAGCGAAAAAGTGACAGGGTGGGCGGTGGGGTGGTAGCAGGGCCCAGGAAGGAGACATAAAAAAAGCATGAGACAACTTTCATGAACCCAGTTCATGAAGAGTTCTGACTGTCCCATAACCAAAGGCATCACTAGAGGAACAAGACTATTGAGAAAGAGAAAGGGACGGGGGCAAAAGATGGTAGCCCTGGACTGATTTGGACCTTCTGAGGCAACTGGAACCCAATCTGGGAAAGGAGCCTGAGTGTACCCCAGTCCAGTCCTCCTGCCCAGAAATATCTCACCTTGTTTTGGATTAAGATCACGATGCTATAGACAGTGCCCATGGCAGCTGGTGGAGGGGAGAAGGGGAGAGACCAAAGAGAAGCAATGAGATTGAGCTGGAGTGGGGGTAGGGGGGGAGGGCTAAACAGACTGGGGCTCAGAGGCCAGGCCACTTACCCAGGACAAAGAGAAAGAAGATAAACTTCAGCGCATCCCTGTAGAACTTGAAGTTGATGGGTTTGGGATGGAGGATGGAGCTAACCAGGTCCCCTTTCGCTGTACAAAATCCTGGATGAGGAGGGAGACAAGTCACGTACCTTGACTCTGGTGTTACCCAAATACCACTGTGCCCTTCCCACCCCACCTTGACCAAAGAGGAGAGTTAGGTACCAGCTCCACTTTGGGAAAGCAAGGGAGGAGAAAAAAGACAGCTTTCCCTAAGCTCTTCTGCTATTGGTGGGCTGCCCAGACAAGTGTGCCCCGTTGTAGACAGAGGGTTCCCTCCCTGCTCGTACCTGTCCGGGTCACCACCGCCAAGACATCAGCTCCCATGTAGGCCCTGGCTTGCAAGACAAGAGTCCCACAGAAGAGTGTGTGGCGGCGGTGTTCCTCAGAGGAGTAGGGAGTGGGACCACTAGGGAGTGGGGTCTTCATCACTGGGATGCTCTCCCCTGTGGGGGGAACTTATATGATGACTGTGTGTGTGGAGGGGAAAGAAAGAAAGAGGAAAGGGGGAAGGAGAGAGGGAGAGAGAGAAAGAGAGAGAGGGAAAGAGACACAGAGAGAAAGAATGAGAGTGAGAGAGAGAGAAAGAGAGAAGGGAGAAAGAATGAGAGAGAGAGAAGGGAGAAGGAAGAACACAGAGAGACAAACTAGACAGAGAAAAAGAAAACTCAGCCCACACCCCATCCCTCCCTCCAGTGGATCCCTTTAGTTCCTCCCAAGGTGCACTGGGCATAGAAAATGGGCAACGGATTTGAAATCAGATCTGGGCCCAAGCCCCAGCTCTGCCACTTACTTAATCTATATACTAAGTTACTTGCCTTCCCTGTCTTTGTCTCCTCATTCATAAAATGAGGGGCTTGGACTAGAGGATCTCTAAGGTGCCCCACCCCCCCGGCTCTGACATCCTGTGTTCTAAGGGCCCTCCCAGTTCTGCCATTCCTTGTTCTAAGGACCCTCCCAGCTCTGACATACTCTAATGTGTCTCCTGACACTCTTCCCATTCCCTCAGGAACTAGCAGAGAAAAGAGTGCTTAGGGGACAGTGTGGTTCCCCATTCCAAGGCTGGGGGCCCTCCTCACCTGTCAGCATGCTCTCGTTGACCATGCACTCTCCTGACAGGAGGGCAGCATCGCAGGGCACCAGCCCTCCATTGGCAGGGAGTACCAGGCAGTCTCCAGGCACCAGCTCCGTAGAATTGACCAGAATATTTTCTACAAGGGTGGGTACTTTAGCTCACTTCCCCTCCCACCCCATTCCCTTTCATCCCACTACACCTCTGACATCAAATCAACAAATTCAGTCCATGTTTTCAGAGCACTGTGAGTTGAGTCAGGCAATGGGTACAGAAATACAAAGCTCCCTGAATCCTCCTACCCTGAGGCTTCCTGAGCTGGCTCCCTCCCATCCCAGCAGAGTATAAACACAATGAAGGCAGGGTTTTGTTTTGTCTTTGCATCTCCAGGAGGCAGAATAGTGCTTAGCATGCTGCAGGTATTTAATAAGAGCTCACTGAGCTGGATCCTGGGGACCAGGGTTTACGGGCGGCTCTCTCTGCCTACCTCCACCAGCTCGTCGCACTGTCACACTCACAGTCATCTTCACCATGTTTTGCAGAGTCTGGCTTTGCTGAGCATGCAAAGGGAGAGAATCGACATGAGGTACCCTCCAACAAGTACCTTCTTCCCTGCCACTGCCCCCCTCTCCAAACACAGCCTGGCACCCACCTTCCTGGTCTCATAGAGTGCCAGGATGATGGAGACAACGGAAATGAGGAAGATGCAACCAGCATAGTAGTAGTAGGCATCCCATAGCCACAGGGTGATGCTGAAAGCCTGGAATATGTAGAATGGATTCAACACCTGGTTGGGAAGAGAAGAGTGAGTTAGGTACCATACAACAGCCATGCTGCAAGCTCTATCTGGGACCACAAGGGGGCAGCAATGGGACTCCAGAACTCAACTCCCTCAGGCCGTAAGATCAGCTTCTGCCCTTCAAGTACTCACTCATTCAAAAACTATTTATTAAACCCTGTGCTAGGAGTTGGGGGAAATGCAAAAAGTTTAAACAAGAAGGATGGCCTCTACCGTCAGGCAGCTCACAGTCGAGCAGGGGGATAAGATGAAGACAAAGAGAAATGGAATTCACAATATCATGAGATCAGGGTGAGAGAAGGGCACAAAACCAAGGCCATGGCGAGGTCTAGGGGGGAAGTTTGCTACTGACCAGAGCAATCAAGGAAGATTTCCTAAAGGAAGTGGCATTTGGGCCTTCCAGAACGAGCAGGAAGTCAACAGGGATAAATGCAGAGTAAATGGGACCCCAGGAGGAGCTACAAAGGGCCTCCCAGATGGGGAGCTAGTCCAACTTCCTTACTTTAGAAAATGGTGTCCAGAAAGGGAAAGTCTTCCAAGGTCAAAGTCTGGGACTGACACTTGACTTCCCAGGCCTTTACGGGTCACTGCTTTCCCTTCCTCGTTGGTCACAGACTGGCCGAACTCTCACTGTGATCCCAGCTTATTACTAACCTCACGTTACAATATGGTAGTCTGAGGCCCAGGGAAGATAAACACTTCTCCCAACATGTCTCAGCTAGTCAAGGCCAGAGCTGGGATAAGGACTCAGCTCTGCTTCTGATCCATGCTCTTCCTACCAGGCTACTGTGTCTCCCTGGGCAGGGCTGGCTCCTACCTCATCCACCAGAAGCCGAGAGTACGATTTGACTGGCACGTCAATCAGATTAAGGCCATATATCATCCTTCTGTAGGAAAGAAAGAGAAAGTCAAACACAGAGTGACCATTCCCACCCTGCCCTGCCTCCTTGATAATCACCATGAATTGATCAGGGATTCTAGATCCAGAGCTAAACAGCCCTCAGGGACCATCTAATCCAACCCCCTCACTTTACAGATGAGGAAATTGAGGCCCCCCCCCTTCCCTGAGGGGAAGCCACTTTCTCCAATGTCACAGAGTTAGGAAACTGTAGAAGTAGGACTTGAATCCAAGTTCTCAGACTCCACATTGTGGTCTTTTCATCATATATCATGATACCATCACAGTGGCACAGAGTCTCTATTTTACTAAGAAAGCAGAGTTCAGCATGGGAGGGAGTGGCAAAGCCTACTTTATGTCATGGTCCTGGGGGCTGAGTCCAGTGCTGGAATGATGAAGGTCTTCACAGGTCCTGGTCTCATCTAGTACACTGAGTGGTGAGGTATGAGGAAGGGAGAGTCAAGGCCCAGTCCCTGAAGGCCATTACTAATCCCCATCCCCTGTCTGTAGACACAGCACTAAAAACAGCACTTCTTGCTTCTGCAACAATTCAAGGTTCACAAAGTATTTTCCTCACCTCTGACGTAAGTGGTGGCCCAAGTTTATCATGCCCATTTTTCAGATGAGAAAACTGAGACCCAGAAGAGTTAAAAAACTGGCTGAGGTCACATAACTAGGAAACCAACATTAAAACTCAGGACTTCTCACTCCAACACTCTTTCCCACTACAATCCAGGCCCCTCTGCACCACCTGTTCTATCCTGTGGTTTGCTCCCCTTAACCCTTTATCAGCTCAGACCCACAACCCTAGACTCACCTGACACGGCGGAAGGCCTGCTGAGCCTCAATCCATATGTATCGGACCCCTTCAAACACATAGTATCGAAGGATGTTCTGCTGGAGGAGAGAGGGTTAAAAGTTGTACCAGAGACCCTAGAAAAGGGGTGGTGAACCTGTGGCCTCAAGGCCACACGTGGCCCTTCTGCACTTGAGGACCTGGAAGGCTACATATAGCCTCAAGGCCACAGGTTTCCCACCCCTGCTCTAGAACAGGAGTGGGGAGGGGGCTGGAGGGACTGGGTTCTGGGCAAAGGAGGCCAACCAGCCTAATCCAAAGGAAGCAAGAAGTGAGGGGGAAGGGGGGCTCAGACCAGAGAGAAGCCAATAGTTACCTCCTCTTTCCTGTATAGTTGGATGGTATCTCTCCAGGCTTCCTCTTGTGAGATTCCCACCGCCACATGGTTCCTTCCATCTTCCTCCAGCCTCCAATCCCACTGGCCTTCCTGGGGCTGGTTCAGGCTAGAGGGTGAAAAGTCCTGGCACCTCCTTCCTTGGGAGGGAGATGGGGCAGGGAACCACTGGGAAGGCTGAGGCCAAAGGGGCTGGGGCTTTTAGGAGGGTGTGGGCCTTTATGGCCCATTCCAAAATCATCCAAAATGGCCCCAAATTTGGGAGGAGGGGAGGAAGGTTCATGGGGGGGGATTTGCTGGGGGAAGGGGGAAGGGGTGTTCATTCTCCTCACCTGCCCTCACTGACAACCTCAGTTTGCACTTGGGTGGTAAAGAGTTGCCCAAACTGATCCTAGTAAAAATACAAAATTCTTGGTGTTGAGCATTGGGATATCCTCCCTCCCCAGAGCCCTCCTGCCTTTGGCTGACACATTCACCACCCCTGTGGCCACTGGCAGGCACCTTCACCACCACCATGGCCACTGGCTGACACCTTCACCAATTGCCAGTTCCCAGCCACTTAATTCCTCTATGGGGATAGAACTTATTAATAAGAATGACAATACCACTCACCATCCATGAAGGGGCTGGGCTTTTTTGGTTTGTTTTACAAAGATAAGGGCTTTCTTTCCAGCTTTAACATGCTAGAGATGTCGGATTATTATGACTAAGATGAATTTTTTAAAACCTGCACTCAAGTTCAAAGAGCTTTACAGTTTAGAAAGCACCCATTCTGTGAGGTTTTAAACTTATTGTCCCTATTTTATGGATGAGGAAACTGAGGCTCAGTGAGGGACAGCTTGCCACTGTTGAATAAAATTAGTTCATGAAGCTAGTGCTCAAAGTTGGCCTCTTGGAGATCGATCTCGTCCAACTCCTTTCATCGTACAGATGAGGAAACCAAGGCCCAGAGAACTGAAATAACTTTGCCCAAGGGTCCCACACATACATAGGAGAGGTTCCAGTCTGCGCACCCTTACTCCAAATCTCACACCTTCTACCCCAGCAGCTTCCCATAAAGCAGGAGGAGGCTCACCTTGATGATCAGCCAGTCAGCCTGCTGTAAGGGGCAGGAAGTACACTTGGCTTTGACCCCGAGCTGGGGCTTCCAATGGAAGATTAACAGCAGGATGCCAGCGGTCAGCAGGGACCCCACATGGCACAGGCCAGTCCGCCACAGGCTTTGCTGATAGCCGCTCACCTCCTGGGGAAGAGGGAGTTGGGAAGAGGACTTCTCTGGCCCCATCCCTCGGGGGTATTCTGGTTATTTGGAGCTGGAGTGGAGGGCTATGGAGAAGCCAGGATGAGGGGTGGGGAGTCTGACTCAGGCCCTGTCCTGAGGGCTGAGGAGGACTCTCCCAGACCAGGGCTTTTTTCTCCCCAGCCCCCAAAAACTTACCACATAGGCCTTGGCTGGATTCCGAGGCAAAGTTCCATAGTGGGGAAGGAGGCTGTCCAGCCGCTGTCTGTGGATCGGAAAAGGAAACCCAACCATTGCTCTGATCCTCGGACCCTCCTTTCCCCAAATTCCCAATCCTCCTTTTGCGGCACCCTTCCCTTCTTGCTAACCCTCAGCAAGGATGCTCTCCTTGTCCTCTCATACAGAAGGGATGCCAGGGGGGTGTAGGTGAGCCGGGGCAGGGTAGAGATGCTCCACTCTTCCCTCTCTCTCTTTTTTCCTTTTTTGAGGCAATCAGGGTTAAGTGATTTGTCCAGGGTCACCCATCTAGTAAGTGTCTGAGGTCAGATTTAAACTCAAGTCCTCCTGACTACAGAGGCCAGTGTTAACTGCCTCTCTCCCTTATTTCTTATGAAAAGTTCCTCAGTGTTGCCAGGGCCTTCTTTCCCCATCAAGGCCTTTCAGGATATATTTGCTCCCATACATAGTATGTTCCCAAGTCAGGTCTAAGAGGGTGGGGAGAAGGGAAAGAAATGTTACTATTAGGTACTTCCCCTGGGCTACCTTCACATTCTCAGAAATCCCTTCCTCTGCCTGCTCCCCCTCCAAATCACGCAATCCAGGAGCCACGGCTCCTTCAGAGCAAGCCCAGGGCTCAAACCCCTAAGGGTGGCACCCTGGGCTCTCAAGGCTGCTGACCTCCTCCATGATTCTATATGAACTTCACTTTCTTCTCCAGAAGGGCAGAAAGTCAGAGCTGGGAGGGCCTTTGGAACATAGAATGTTGGTGCTCCAAGGGACCTTAAAATATCGAATGTCAAAACTAGGAGAAACCTCAGAGTATAGAATTTCGGTGACAGAAAGGCCCTTAAGACCCAGAAGGTCAGAGCTTAAGGAAAAAGGGAGATAATTTCATCTAACTTCATTTGACAGACAGGGAAACTGAGGCCCAGGGAAAGGAAATTTGCTCAAGATATCCCAGTTAGCAAATTGCAGAGAGAGAACTAAAAATCTTTTCTTCTGACTTCCAGTCCAGGGATATCTCTAAAAACAACACTGCTTCTCCCTTGACCTAGAGGAGATGAGCCCAAGAACAAGCGGCCTCTTGGTTCTGGGATCGGATTCTAACTACCTCACCCACAGGATGCAGTCTGGTTAGACTGGGTCCTTCCCATCATCAGGAGGGGGAGAATGGACAGGTGGACAGAAATGGATTCACCAAAGGAAATCTACTTGTCCCCGTGTTTAACCTTCAAGGGTTTAATAATCAATGCACATCCTGGGTTGGCACATTTGTTAAAGCCTACAGCTTCCCTCTGTCTTCCTTGGCATGAAACCCCAGAGTTCAGCTGCCTCTTCTCAAATGGCTGCTGGTCATGGACATGACTGATTTCCTCAGGGGCAGTTATGTACACGTGCCTTTGTTTGCCAGAACAACCACAAGCCTGGGACCCAGTGACAGCAGTGATGTGGCAGACACATGAATCCTCTCTCCTTTTTCCTTTTCCTTGATGGGTGGGTGTTCCCCAGTGCAAAGTATAATGCAAATAAACCTGGTTCTTAGATTAGAGGTAGGTGTGACTGTCTTAGTTCCTCAAAGTGCAGAACTTGGTGACCACACCACAGGCCTCAGGAATTATGCTATTAGTCACTGAGAGGCCATGTGAAAGGGTGGAGATCATTCCATATAATCCAACCCCACTACTTGAAAACCAACTGGGATATCTGCTGCAAATGAAGGTCCTAGAGGGCCAGATCCCACAGAAGTGGCTCCCTCGGGCCTGTCCCACACCTGGGTTTTACACCAGCCATGATAATCCCCAACTGTGTAAAATGCTAGACGATTCACAGACATATCCCTTCCAAACCTTTTCTCCATTTCTTCCATTCCTCCCAGACAGTCCTATTTCAGTGGGGGGCACCATCACATTCTAGTTACCTGGGTTAACAGCCTAAGAGATATCCTTGACTCCTCACCTTACATATTCCACACATCCCATCAGTTGTCAAATCTTGTCATTTCTCCCTCAGCAACATCTCTGGTTGTCTCCTGCCCTTCCACTCACTCTGCCACAATCTTGGTTCAGGTGCTCATCACTCCCCAATAGGGCTACCGTGATAGCCTCTAGTCTCTTCTCTCTCCAATTCAGCCTCCCCAAAGTGGCCAAAGTCACTTTCTTAAACCACTGGCTAAACTATAAATTCTCTTCAATAATGTGACAATATTCGTAAAGATGAGATGATATCTGTGATGCACTTAGCACAGTGCCTAATCACAAAGGGGTGAGGAACCTGTGGCCTCGAGGCCACATGTGACCTTCTAGAACCTTAAGCAGGACCTTTTGACTGAATTCAAATTTTACAGAAAAAATCCTAAGGATCTGGATTTAGTCAAAAGGCCAAACTTAAAAGGGACCTAGAAGGATTCAGTCAAAAGGCTGCACTTAAGGACCTAGAAGGCCACATCTGCCTTCCAGGCTAAAGGTTTCCCACCCCTGGGCTCCAGTGCATAGTAGGTACTATATAAATGTGTATTCTCTTCTCAATAACTACAATGACGCCCTATCAATAACTAACATTGATGTAGTGCTCCAAGACCTGCAAAGCATTTAATATATATTATCTCATTCAATCCTCATACCACCTTGGGAGACAGGTGCTATCATTATACCTATTTTACAGATGAGGAAACTGTGGCTGAATTTAAGTGAATTACCCAAGGTCACACAATCCATCAGTGTCTGAGACAGGGCTTGAATTCAGATCTTCTGGATTCTGAGACCTCCACTACATCTATCTCCTTTGCTCTGTAGCTACGTACCTCTGTGATCAAATGCCACCCCCATGGTTTGGCATTTAATTCCCTTCACAACCTGGCTGTAATCTGCCTTATTATATATCACTCCCCTTCACACGCTTTATGGCCCAGTCCCATTGATCTTCTTGGTTTTCCTCACACAAAACACTCCAGTTCCCACCTCCTATCACCGCACCTTTGTATGGGCTGGTCTCCATAGAAAATATAAAGGTGGCAGCTTGGTGGTACAGTGGATAGAGGGCTGGGCCTGGAGGCAGGAGGGCCCGAGTTCAAATCCAGTCTCAACACACTTCATAGCTAGGGGCAGCTAGGTGGTGCAGTGAATAGAGCATCAATCTGGGAGTCAGGAGGATCTGAGTTCAAATCAGGCCTCAGACACTTAACACAAAAACTAGCTGTGTGACCTTGGGCAAGTCACATCACCTCTGCCTGCCTCAGTTTCCTTATATGTAAAATAACAGCACCTTCCTCCCAGAGTTGTTGTGAAGCTCAATGGATAACAGTTTAAAGTTCTTAGCACAGTGCCTGCTACAAGGTAAGCGCTACAGAAATGTTGGCTGCTATGATTATTATTTATTATTAGCTGGGATGATGATGATAATAAAGCACTTAGCACAGGGTGGAGCACACAGTAGGTGCTACATAAATGTTAGCTTTTCACACAGAGCAGGTAGTATATACTTATATATGTATGCACGTGTTGTCTCCCCCTCTAGAATGTAAGCTCCTCGCAGGCAGGGGAATGCCTGGCACCCTCTCCTTGGAGGTCTTCAGGCAAAGTCTGCATGACTGCTTGTTGGCCTATATTGAAGGAGGACTCTTTCTCTAATACTGGTTGGTCCTAAGACCCCTTCTAATTCTGTGACTATTCTAAGGTCACAAGGAGTTAAGGGTTAGGAAGGGGACCCTCGTGTGGTGCAGTGTGGTCCAGTGGGGAGAGCTGGGTTCCTATCTTTGGAACAGGGGCCTGAGCCTCAGAATCCAGAAGCTCCCTAAGGCAAGTCTCCCACCAGCTGGTCACCTCCACCTTGAAAATCGAGTCAGGCATGCTTCTTCTCTGCCAACTGCCTTCCTTCTACCTGCTAACCTGGAATCTTCACCCTCTATCCCAGTGGTTCTCAACCTGTGGGTCACGACCCCTTTGGGGATCACCTAAGACCATTGGAAAATACATATTTCCGATGGTCTTAGGAACTGAGACACGGCTCCTCTATCCCCAGGCAAGCCCGCCCACATGCAGATACACCTACATACGAGTATTAAAGGGTCCTGGCATTAGGGAGGTTGAGAACCACTGCTCTATCCTGAGGCCAGAAGGCCCCTAGAGTGTATATAGTGAGTCAGAAGATTCTGTTCCCATCTCTGCCACTTCCTGGCTGTGTGACCTCAGGTAAGCTCACTGACCTCTCTGGACTGCAGTTTCTTCACTGGAGGTACTGGGGTAAATGTCTACTTAGGTTCTCTAATATTCTGATTTTAACAGCAGGGAGAAAGGGACAAAAATGACAGAACAAAATTTTCACAACTTTTCCAAACTTTCTGGCCCAACCTCTTCCGAACCAGGGGTGCTCCCAGAGACACAGCAATGACTTCGGTTAGCTCAAGTCTCTCCCCTTCTTGGGATTCCATTTTCCTACTAGATTGAGAACTCTCTAGGGACCCCCTCCCCCCCACCCAGTAAGGTCTTCTTGACTACATTCACATGGAAGGGAGGGAACAAACATTTATAAAATGCCTACTATGTGCCAGGCACATTCCAAACATTAGCTCTAGCTCATTTGATCTCATATTTGAAGGATATGAGAAATTTCACTCAGAGGTCAGAGAACACAAGAGCCTTTCCCTGCCCCCCACACCACCATCCAATTCTTCTTATCCAAATTCACAGACATGCTGAAGTCTACTCTTTAGAGCCCGGGTTAAGAACACCTGGACCAGGTGATATCTAGAGGTTCTTCCAAGTATCAAATAACAGGTGACAAACACCATCTATTATCCTAAGTCTCATTCACCACCATGGGCAGCAGCAGCCTCTCCTCTCATCTCCCCCTCATCACTGGTTGTCAGGGAGAAAAAGAGAAGGAGGAGGAGGAGGAAGAGACCGGATCTGGGCCCTGGGCAGCCCCACCCCCTCTCCAAACAAAGCCTGGCCGGCAGGATGGCAACCTAAGCTAGGAGATAGGGAGTGGGGGAGGGGCACAGAGTTCAGAAGCCACAAAAGATGCAGGCTTTGATGCTGAGAATATTGGCTTCTGGAGTACTCCACCATCCTCCCAGCCCCCAGCCAGGACCTTCCTTACATGCTTCACTCAAGGGCCACAGTACAGATCAGTGCCTCAGGCTCCTTAAATTTCCCCCAGGGCAGGGACAAAGCAGAGGGCATCAGATCATAGATTCAGAGCCAGAAGTTCACCTAGCTCAATGCCCTCGTTTGGTCCAGAGGGGGCGAATCCATATTATTTAAGGATCAATGGAAGGAACTGGGAATATTTAGTCTAGAGAAGACCCAGGGGGGATATGCTAGCTGCCTTCAAGTGTCTGCAGGGCTTTTTATATAGAACAGGGATGAAATTTGTTGTTTGATCCCAGATAGCATCGGGAGAAAGATGCAGAGAGGCAAATTTGGGCTCCATGCCAGGAAAGACTTCCTAATGATGAGAAGTCCTTCCTAGGAGGGCTTTTCTTTGCTTTGCTTTTTGGAGGGGGGAAAGTAGGCCAATGGAGGTTAAATGACTTGCCCAAGGTCACACAGCTAGTTTTTATGTTAAGTGTCTGGGGTCAAATTTGAACTCAGGTCCTCCCGATTCCAGAGCTGGTGCTCTATTCACTGTGTCATCTAGTCACCCCTTGCTCGGGATTCTTTATGAGGCTCTCAGTAGGCCTAGAATGTTCCTGGGGTCCCATCCAACACTGAATTCTTCCAAAGGAAGAAACTGAGACTCAGAGGGAAAGAATAAGCTCTGATTGGTGGCCAAGGTGGGACAAGCACAAGGGTCCCTATAGATCCCCAGGCCAGGACTGTTCAGGTGACTCCTTCCTGGTGTGGCTAAAGCTCCTTGTTTATGATGAACAGAGAGATGTTATAAGGTACCTGAGGATTATAGCTCTTTTTATAGTTCTTTAAAGTGAATAGTGCTTATCTTGGAGTAACAAGTCCTGTTATGTTGCAACAACAATGCCATAAGGCCTGGCCAGTCCTAAGCTGCCCATTTTACAGATATCACTGACACTCTAAGAGACCAAGAGATTTCTCTGGGGAGACATAGCTAGTATCAGAGGCAGGAGATTCTTAGCCAGGATTCTGAATCCAGCCTCATCAGACCAATGCCCTACCAGAGCCAAGACCATACTCAACAACCAGACAACTTTCTCCAGGAGAGCACCTCAGACACAGGTAATTTAATTTTCTGGGATTGCCAGGCCAAGATGATTCATCCTCCAGGGCCCAGTGAAAATCCCACCCCCTTTCATGAAGCCTTCCTTTCCAGAAGGGGAGAAAACAAGTGACTCTTAACTTTTTTTCAAGTACCTGATAAGAGGCCTGACAAATGGAAGGGAAGGAGAAAGGAAGCATTTATTAAGTACCTTCCATAAGCTAGGCACTTTACAAATTGGGTCTCTTTTGATCCTCACAATAACCCTGAACGTTAGGTGTCAGTCGTCATCACCCTCATTTTACAGATGGGGAAACTGAGGCAAACAGAGGTTAAGTGACTTGCCCAGGATCACACAGCTGATATGTGTCCCTCCTAAACTACCCTTATTTAACTACTGGGTAGTAGAGATTGTCTCTTTCTTTCTTTCTTTCTTTCTTTCTTTCTTTCTGTATCTCTGGAACTCAGTTTCTCTAGCATTGGTTGATTGTTTGGCTAAGGTTCTCCCTCAAATGTAATCTCCAAACAATCAGGCTACAACTCAAACCAGACCAGACCCCATATGCAGCCCTGTGAGTAGTGAAAGATCCAGTTGGGTTTCTCTGGGTTCTAAAGTTGCATTCAGATGGCCCCTCCCAGCCCCAGGACTCTGAGAATGCCAAGCTGGGATACTCTCCCACTGAGCCGAGCAACAGGGCTCCTTTTCACACTGTGCCAGGGGAACCAGGGAGATGGATATGTCACCTAGGAGAGGCAGAGGATGCCAACCATGACTGCTTAAGAGTCCCTCCTCCCATCCCCTTCAGCATTTGTGGGGAGGAAGAGCCAACAACCTCCCTTCCCCCCCATCACAGGCTTAAAGTTGGCAAGGCTAACAGCCATTTAGTTTAACCCACACAGGAAAGGAATTCCCATCTAACATGCCCAGCAAGTGAGCCTCTTTAAGACAGCCAATGGGGCAGAGCCCACACCTCTTGAGAAATGTCATCCTACTTTGGGACAGCTCTCATTATCAGGAAGATTTTCCTGACATCCAGCCTTTACTCTAGGATCCTAACCCTAGAGCCAAACAGAACAAGTCTTCTCCCTTTCCCCATGGCAGCCCTTTAAATACCTGAACCTGGTCATCATGTCTCCCCATCTTCTCATCTCCAGGCTAAACATTCCTAGGTCCTTCCACTGCTTCCCAAAGCCCATGGACCCAAGGCCCTTCACCATCCTGGCTGCCAGCTTATCAATGGCCTTCCTAAACTGTAGCACCCAGAACTGACCACAAGACCACAGAGGAGGTGTAGGTAGGGTAGAGTCCAGTGGGAGGAACACCTCTGATTTCTGGAAGTTGTACTTCCCTTCATGGAGCCCAGGATTGTCCCAGATATGACTGCCACATTACACTGAGCTAGTCTACTAACACCCTCAGAAAGATGACTGTCTTGCCCTGCCTTCCCATTGGTTGACTTTTTATCTGGACCCAGATGGAGACTTTACATTGATCTCTCTTGTTTTTTCTTAATTAGACTCAGCCAAATCCTCTCTAGCTTAGATGTTTTTTTTTTAGTATCTCCCAGCTCTGCGTCAATCTTTAGATTGGATGAAGCTGTCATTTTTGCCTTTATCCAAGTCACTGATTAAAAAAAAAAGCCAGACAACTCAGGGCCAAGCACAGATCCCTGGAGCACTCCACTGGAGACTTCCTGCAGCACTGACATTGAAAAGGCAACCCAAAGATTTGTGAACCCATCTAATCTACATCTCTCCATTCTCTCCACAAGAACAGCATGGGCTATTTTATTTTTTAAATATATTCATGTCTAGGTAAACTATATCCACATCATTCCCCTCTTAACTACTCGTTTAGTAACCCTGGCAAAAAAAAATGAGGTTGGTCTGGCACAACCTGTTCTTGATGAAGCCACTCTGGCTTTCTAGTCCCTGCTTGCGTCTCTTGTCAATTGCTTGCCACCTATTCCTTTCATGATCCCTTTGAGACTTTCTCCAGGAATCAAACTCAAAGTCACTTAAGAATAATTTACAGACTTCGATCACTTCCCTTTTTAGAAAATTGGGGCAATATTTGCCCTTCTCTAATCCTGGGTCCTTCTTCCCGTTTTCCATAAGCTCTCAAATAGCACTTGCCCTGGCTCAGCAATCTCACTGGCCAGTTCATTCAGTATACAGGATGTAGCTGCCTGGACCTGGCGACTTCAGTTTATCAAAGACAACTCTGAGACTTACTTATCTTGGGCAACCTGATTCTCATTCCTGGTCTGTCATTTCCAGTGCCAAGGTCATTCATTCTTCTTTGCAGAGAAAATGGAATCAAGTAGTTCTGCCTTCTTTCTGTTGTCAGTCATCACGGTAGACCTTCCCCCTTCCTCTCACCCCTCAACCTGGTTCTGTTTATCCCTTTAGAGAAATTCAGTGGACACTTGTGCTCTGTACGCATAAAACAACCACGGTTTGAGAAAGCATCCTGTCCTACCCATGAGACTGAGGGGCTCCCTGAGGGCAGGAACTGGCTTCCTCATCTGTCTATCTCTGGGGCTTGCTGATAACATGGCCAATGTCTCTCCCAACAATCTGGCCATCAGATTTGTGGATTATTAAGGGTAGGAGCTGTCTTTTCCCCCCAGAACTGGAAGGGGAAGGGCAGTCTGTCTGTCTGCCTGCCTGTCCGTCCATCTTCCCCTTATCCATACCCTGAGGACTAAGGCTATCCCTCTTCCAAGTTAGTTGGTGGTTTTCCTTAAGAGATAAGACCCCTTTCTCCTCTCTCCCCCCTCCCCCCCAAATACACAGCTATTTAGGACCCTTCTGGACACATTCATGGCTGAAACATGGACTCAATCCTACAGACAGGCCATCTGTATACCTTAGGATTCAGAACTAAAGTAGTTTTGACTAGTTGTGAAACACAGAGAACCCAGAAGCTGGCAAGAGTTCCCACTTAGGGAAACTTTTTACAATTTATAAAAAGTAGTTTCAACCAGCTTGAGGGAGATGAAGTTTAGAAAGGAGAAACAGCTCATCCAGCCTTCTTACCATTCCTGTTTCACTTGCTAGCATTTTAATCTCTACTCCCCCAGCCTGGAGACTGAATATCAGCATGGGAGAACAGAGAGGAGGCCAGTTTGGTGGAAATCTAGAGTTTATGGAATGTCCCCTTTGGCACCCCTTGGGGTAAGGCCCTGGACTCCAGAGCCACAGAGGATCCCTGTCTGAAGGTCCACATCTGTGATCCCCACCCGTTCTGCCAGCTCCCTTCCTCCTCCTCGGAATGTTTGTGTGTGTGTGTGTGTGTGTGTGTGTGTGTGTGTGTGTGTGTGTGTTGGGCGGGATGGGGAGGGGGTCAGAACAACTCCAAGCATGATAAAATGTCTTGAAAGTGATGGGGTATAGGCTCTGGGAAACCCCTGGAACTCTGACTGAACTCTGCCCACTTGAGACACTTGCCTGAGGCTATAAGCCTTTCACTCCAGCTAGGCCCAAATCTGTTACTCTGGACCTAGCCTAGCTCTCCACTGTCCAGCTACTTCCCACCCTTAATCCTATCAAAATACACCCAGATCTGTTGTCTTTAAACTCACCTAGCCCTCCATAGCTGGTCCTCTCCAGGTAGCCTTCAGCTACTTCCCACCCTTAATTCCCTAACTGGAGAACCTCAGTTCCTCAAGATCCTCCTTAGACTCCTCCTCAAGACCCTCCCCATACCCGTCCTCAAGACCACTCCTAAATGCTCCCTCAATCTTTCTGTATATAAGCTTCATCTTGGCTCCTTGAAGGGGCTGAGAATTCAATCTAGGGCAGACTCACTCTGTGTCAGATTATTCTGGCCTGCTTGTCCAATACAAGCATAACAGATACTTAGGCTCCTGAAGAGTCTACCTTTAAGGCAAATCTTTAATAAACTTTGCTTTACTTTCACTGAGAGAAGGCTTGAGTAGAATTCATTCGGCAGGACCCGGTGTGTTGGTATTTTGGGGTCTCAAGCACCCCTAAACCCTAAACCTCAACAGAAGGATCCTGAAAAGTGAAAGGTGGAGCTTTGGAAACCATAAAAATGTGCAAATGAAATATGAGAGCTTATTGTTAATGATACTTAAATAAAAAATCATTGACTAATGATTAAAGTGATTTAATTTAATTATTGATTAATTAACTATTTATTGGATGCTTTATTCATTGATCAATTAGTAAACATGCTAAATGATTGAATATAATTGATTAATGATCAAATAAATTGATTGAATTTAATTATCCATTAATTCATTATTTATCAGATGATTTTATATGATTTATTGATTAATTATTAAATACACTAAATGATTAAAAGAAAATTCCTCCTCCCTCCCCCCCCCCACTCTGTCAAACTTCCCTATTTCAGTCAAAGGCGCTGCCATTCTTCTATTGTCCAGGTATGTAAGTAACCCTCTATCTCACCCCATATACACAATCAGTTGCCAAAAACCCTGATGTTTCTATGCTCAAATCTCCTTTCAGACTCCCTTCTCTATACTCATACAGCTATTGATTCAGGCCCTTATGACCTCTTGGCCGGACTACCGAGATGGCCTCCTAAGGGGTCTCTTAACTCACATTTCTCCCCCTCTCCAATTCATCCTCCACCCAGCTGCCAAAGTACAGAACTGACATGTTACTCCCCTACTCAGTTGGTTCCTTATTGCCTGAAGTATAAAATACAAACTCTTCTGTTTACCTTTTAAAGCCCTTTAAAACCTAATCCCAACCTACCTATCCAAGCTCACTGAACAGCCCCCAACTACCTTGTACTTAACTACTTAATACTCATTCTCTTTATCTCCACTCCCAGTCCTGCCAACTTGTAGCACCATTTCTCCCCTACCAGAACCCCAGGGCCCACCCCTGGGACACGAGGTTCTGATAGGTACAATCTTTTACCTTAGTTTGCTTGGAAGCAAGCATTTAGGCCACTTTTCAGAGATCTCAGCCCCATGCTCTGGTTCCTCTGTGCATCCCCTAAACTTGCCTGCTTTATGTACTGTGTTCTCCTGGGACAATGTAAGCTGCCTGAGGGCAGGGACTGTCTTGCCTACAAGTGTTTGTATCCCTAGAACTTAGCAGACCACCACACAGAAAGTACTTAATAAATCTCTATCTATGAAAGAAGAAGCATTGGCAAAGAGGAAACAAAACTACCACTTTTTGCAGATAATAATGGTTGACTTAGAAAACCCTAGAGAGTCAACTAAAAAATTAACTGAAACAATTTCAGCAAAGTTGCAACATGTAAATAAATCATCTGTTTTTCTGTATATTACCCACAAAATCCAGCAGGAAGAGAAAGAAAAATTCCACTGGAAATAACTACAGACACTATTAAAATACTCAGGAATCTACCTGCTAAGACATAACTAGGAACTTTGTTGTTGTTGAGTTTCAGTCATGTGCAACTCTTTTGTGACCCCAGTAGGTATTCTCTTAGCAGAGATACTGGAGTGGTTTGTCATTTCTTTCTTCAGCACATTTTGCAAATGAGGAAACTGAGGTAATCAGGAGTTAAATGATTTACCTGGGGTCACAGAACTAGTAAGTGTGTGAGGCCAGATTTGAACTTAGGTCCTCCTGACGCTAAAGTAGTACCCTATCCACTGCACCAGAAAAATGTGTTAATTATGTTTACCTAACCTAGAGAAATCTTACAAACATGGCAACATTTTTTTAAATCTCGAAAGTAATTTTAGAAGAGGACCATATCCATTTTCCCTGTATTACACATTTTTCCTTAATATTTTGATCTATTAAGGATGCAGAAATTTAAAGAATACTCTAAGTTGAAGTTATAAATATTGCCACACTGGGCCTCACTTTAAACTCGTGCTGTAGATAAGATTTCCTTTTCTGGTTTTTGTTTTTAAACATAAAGCAGGGTTTCCTTTGTGGAAATTTTTATTCTGACTCTTCTATATTTTTGAAAATTAAAAAAAAAGACAGTATTACTTAAATTAATTTACTTATCCAGCGCCTGCCAAACAAACCACCAAAGGATTACTTTATAGAGTTATAAAAAATAACAACAAAATTCATCTGGAGCAACATAAGGTCCAGAATAACAAGGGAATTAATGAAAACAAAAATTGGGAGGAAGAGAACCTTGTAGTACCAGAACTCAGACTATAGCACAAAGCCATAATCATCAGACCAATTTGGTACTGAGTAAAAAACTGAGAGATTGATCAGTGGAACACATGAGATATTCAAAATACAGAAGCAAATGAGTACTACTGTGCTCCTGCCAAGTATATAGTATATTGCCTAGTGTATAAACCAAGGATCCCAGCTACTGGCAATCAGTAGGGATCACTGAAAACCTGTCTGCCAGAACCTATCAGGTGTGGAGAACAACCATTGGGTCTCTCTAAGGCCATATGTGGCCCTCTAGATCCTCAGGTGTGACCTTTTGACCGAGTCCAAGTTTTACAGAACAAATCTTTTTATAAAGGGGATTTGTTCTGAGAAGTTTGAATTCTGTCAAAGGGCAACACTTGAGGACCACATCTGGCCTCATGGCGGTACCCCTGGTACAGACCAATACCTGTCAGGATAAGCTCAAAATAGAACCTGATTTAGAGACAAAGGGTGACATGATAAGCAAATTAGGGAAGCATGGGAGAAATTACCTGTCAGATCTATAGATATGGGAAGAGTTCATGACCAGATAAGGGATAGGGAGGTTCACAGGAGGCAAAATGGACAATCTGGATTAAATCAAATTGAAAAGTTTTTGCACAAACAAAACTATGAAGCTAATATTAAAAGGTAAGTAGGCAAATGGTAGGAAAAAATGGAGCAGCAAATTGTTTTGATAAAGGCCTCATATCTCAAATATATAGAGAATGGAGCTAAATTTGTAAAAATAAGAACCATTCTCCAACTGATAAATGGTCAAAGGATATGAACTGGCAGTTTTCTGAGAAAGAAATAAAAGCTATCAATAGTCATATAAAAAATGCTCTAAATCAATAATAATTAGGGAAATGCAAATTAAAACAACTCTGAGATACCACCTCACACCCATCAGATTGGCAAACATGACAGAAAAGAAAAATGACAGACTCTGGACGGGCTATGGGAAAACAGGTACTTTAGTACTCTGTAGGTAGAATTGTGAACTGATCCAATCATTCTGCAAATCAGTTTGGAACTATGCCCCAGAGCAACTAAATCATACATACACTTTAACCCAGCAATACTGCTACTAGGTCTGTACCACAAAGAGATCAACGAAAGAGGAAAAGAAACCATTACATACTCAAATATTTATAGCAGCAATATTTGTGGTAGCAAAGAATTGGAAACTGAGGAGTGCCCATCAATCGGGGAATGGCTGAACAAGTGCTTATTATTATGATGGAATATTATCGTCCTGTAAGAAATGATGAATAGGAATCTTTTCAGAAAAAACTGGGAAGACTCATATGAACTGATGCAAAGTCAAGTGAATAAAGCAGGGGAACAATTTACACAGTATTAACAATATTGTAACAATAACTGATGTTGAAAGACTTAGTAACTCTGATCAATGCAATGGCCAATCACAATTCCAGAGGACTCATGAAGAAACATGTGAGATAGAGAAGTAATGAACCCAAGAGTGTAGATTGAAGCATATTTTCTTCTCTTTTTTTTTTGGACATAGCTAATGTGGCAATTTGCTTTGCATAACCACATATATTTGTGACAGGTTTTTTTTTTCAAAACTGAAAATAAAACTGAATGTTTAAAAATGCTCTATCTACTTATATAGATATCCATGATCTCCTCCATTAACTCCTTTCAAGTAGAGATCATTTTGTTCTTTGTCTTTCTATTTTCCTCACACAGAAGTGCCTGATACTTTTAAAATGCTTGTAGGTTGAATAAAAATATTATGATTCCAGGTTCCTGACACATACTAAGTACTTAGCAAATGCATATTATTATTATTATTATTACTTTTGGAAGCAGTTGGCATTAAGTGACTTGCCTAAGGTCACCTGCTAGTGTCTAAGGCCAGATTTGAACTTAGGTGCTCCAGACTCCAATGTTGGTACTCCTTCTACTGTACCACTTAGCTGCATTAATTATTTACTGTTACCTGGATGCTTCCCATTTCCTATCTAGAGATCAGCACATTTATACATAAACTCCCATCACCTCTAGGATCAAAGACAAACTCTTCTTTAGTATTTATAGTCTTTCCCAATTTGGTTTCAGCCTACTTTTCTGGGCCTATTATATACACTGCTATTATATACAGTACAGCCAAACTGTCCTTACCGTTCCTCACACATGACATCATATCCACCACCTCCAAACCTTGGCATGTCTATTTCCATGTCTGGAATGTCTTCCCTCCTCAACTAGGTCACTGAGAATCCCTAGTTTCTCTTTTTTTTTTTGGAGGTTCAAAACTTTATTCAAGTAACAGATTCCTTAAAATTAGATCATATCACATAGAGATCAATGAGAGAACAATGCCAAAAGACTGAAAAAAATATTAGGTAATAGAAGATATCTCATATCATTTTCCCTAATCACATTCTACCTTTCTTCATACTTTTCTGTAGACATGCAATCTCTCCTACTAGATTATAAACTCCTGGTAAGCAGGGAATGTCATAGGATTATAGATTTTTATCAAGAACAAACTTTAGAGATCATTGAGTCTAATCTCTAAACACTCGGAGGCCCAGAGAGGTTAAGTCTAGAGTCACACAAAGTTATCACACAAATAGTGGGATTCGAACCCAGGTCATTTTTTCAATATACATCATTTCTCATCCCCATTTCTAACATAGTCTCTCATACATAGCAGGTCCTTCATAAAGGTTGTTAAATTGAAATGGGTGTTGAATCAGTTTAGTATTCTTTGTCTCAGAATTCTTGGTTGCCTTATATTCCATTTATGTTGGAAAACTGCCTTGGGTTTCCTCAAAGGAAAGGCATGTTATACATACTAAGTATTTTCAATTACTACCTAACCAAGATAAACACTGTGGGTTCCCTAAAGGTTTATTTCCAAAGATCAATGTTCTCCAAATTGGTAATAATGCAATTGAAACATACTATCTGTTCTAAGTGCCCTTCCCTACCACACCTCCAAGACACACACTCTATTAGAACATTCTTGGTTTTTTTTAAACCATTAAGCATTTGTGGCTAGACACAACTAGACTTTCGAATCCCTAGTTTCTTTCAAAGTTCTGTGCCAATTCCTGATCCTCTAAGGATGAGGACCTCCCTCCCAAACTACCTTTTTAAAAACTTTGTATGTATACTTGGATGCATACATGTTGTCTCCACTAGATAGAATGGAAGTTCCTTGAAGCACAAATCACTGAGGCTGGCACAGAGATAGGATCCTAAAGATAGTGGGCAGTGGCCAAGAAAGTGTTCCTCCTCACAAAGATATAAGCAAGCTCCAAAAATGAAGAGAGAGGCAGTCCCTCTCCTCACAGAGCTCCCCTTTCTCTCAGTCTGATGGCTTTAGTGTTCCCCATCCCCCTTTATAAAATGAGAGGATTAGATTGGATGGATTCAATTTCCCCCACTGTATAATGAAAAGATTAGTTGATTAAATGGCCTCTCAGGTAGAGGATAACAGAGATGTGCAAAGTCACTTAGAAAAGGGATTAGATTAGAAAGTTTAGCATCTCCTACTGTATACCTAGCAAGTCATGCCCTGTTGGCCAGAATTCCATCTCTGCAGCTTCATTACTTTCATGGACTGATAAGACCCCACACTATAAGTACTGACTTCAAAAGATCTCCGAGATCTCAACAAAACTGTCCTGGAAATTTACTCTCACCACAGATCGAACTGCTGCCCACAATTGCCAGGATGGAACACTGATTCATAAAAACACAGAAGCAGTGTTTTTACTCCATGTTGCTAGCCTAGATACTCATGATCTCCAAGTTCCCTTAGTGGAAGAGCTTTCAAAACAGGGAGCTCCAGCCCAGATGGGTCACATGGAAAAGGGCTGAGCTATGGGGGTCCTGTAAGATGCTGCTGTGGGAGGTTTACTGAGGATGCTTTTAGAGAGCCTAAGGACAATGACCTTCCATCCTAGCTCCAGGGTTAGGCAAGTGGCTTCATCCCTCTAAGACCCAAGGCAACTTGGGAAGGTGGCAAGCTGCAGAGCAGGCTTGAGTAAAGGGTGTTTCCTGATCTGGAATTTCCTGCCCCAGTGAAATCACAGGTCTAGTCCAAAAAATAATGACTCACTTCCCTAGCAGTTCATGTGCCATTATCTTATCTCATGGATTTTCAGTGGCTATTTTCATCATTTTGCAGATGGGGGCTTTAACAAAGGGGAGAATGTCAAAGTCAAAGCTATTCAGGAACTTCTCTATTTCCTCCTCTCTCCTCCCTACCCCTTCTAGATCACTTGGCTCAGGTCCAGACACTCTTCTCTTTCACCCTCCAGTAGGGACTCACTGCCAAGATTCTGAAAACCCTTGCATCAGGCAGGAAGGGATTACCCTGAAAGCCAGTGGAGCCCATGTCCAGGGAGAACCTAATGGGATGGGAGGGCACACACTGGTCTTGGGAGCACAGACCCACAGAGAGGAATAGTGCCTGGGGAGCTTGCGTCTTCACAGGAGGCCTCATAGCCCAGCCTCCTGGAGAATCTGCTGATGGGGCAGACGAATGAACCTCCAGGACAGCATTAGGCCCTTGGCAGGGAAAGTCTCTGGGACATACACTGCTATGCAGTTGGTTGGGGGAAGGGGCATAGCCTTTGGTTCTCTCTGCAGAGAAACCTAACATCTCTGTCCAGAGGTGAGGATGTGAGACGAGATGGGGAAATTCTGGACAAATTGCTCTAAGTTACTGAATGGAGACTGGCAAATGGGTGCTCTGTAATTAGAAGAACAGGCGTTGGCCTCTTACAACAGGTGGGATTTCACTTAGACCCGAGGAAAGTACAATAGACAGGAAGGGGCTTTCAGTTCTGGAACAGGAAGCTGGTGAAAGGCGAGGACTCTGTCTCTGGGTCATTTTTTCCATATGTCTTAGAGATATCACAGAAGAGACCTGCTGGGTCTCTCTCTTGCCCCCAGTAAAGTTGCCCAGTGGGCCTAGTGTCCCAGACTGCTTGGCCACCCACTCTGAGTCCGCGAAGCTTTGAAGCTATGAGGGAAAGAAAATGGTTTTGATCTTCAAAGGAAGTCATGGGGGGACCTAACCCAAATGGACTCTCTGATTCAGTGCTGCCACACATCTGACTCCAGGTAGGAAGCTAAACTGGGGTTTACTCCAGCTGTGAGCCCCACCCCTGTCTGAACATTCTTGTGGGAAATACTAGGGTGGGGGATGGGGGGAGAAGGGGACAAGCCTCTGGGGCTGAGAGTGCTGGGGCTGGATTTCAGTGCATAACCCCAGTGGAAGCCTTCAGGCCAAAGGGGCAGGTCTGGGTTAATTATAATTTCTGGGAAAGGTCACCGACCTTGTCCCCTTATGGACAGAACCCAGGTGATCTAGCTTCCAGTCTGGATGAAGGATTTAGCCGGGAGAAAGAGACAAGAGTAAACCATCCAGTATTCATTATCTGCAATATTATCGTCCATAGGCTAGCTTGTGCGGTTGTTTGAATATCGTCTCCCCTATTACACCGAATTCCTCGAGAACGGGACCATCTTTTCCCTTTCTTTGTGTATCTAATGCGTCCTGGAGTGCCCGACAAGCAAGGGTTAAACGCTTACAGACTGACAGTTCTTTCCCGTGGCAACTTCCTTACCTTATGAATGGGGCCAAGAGGACATTCCCTTCTCCGAGTGCTTTGGGATCCTCCTTTGGGACACAAGACTCCCATCCGCTCCCCCGGATTCAAATCTTGGCTTCCAAAGGTGGTCGTTTCTACTCAGCATGAGCGCCCCCCTCCTCCCAGGACCGCTCTGGCTCTGCCCTGGCCCCGCGCTTGGAGATCCTCAGCTTTTCTAGGACATTTGTTCTCTCCTCATTAGGCCCCGCCTCGAAGTGTCCCCCCACTCCACCCCGGGGTGTCAGGAGGATGTACTGAGCCCCCCCTCTCCCGGGGCGGGAGAGGAGGGCTGGCTCGTTCCTACTCACCTGCGCGAGTCCCGCCGGCTCCAGCCGCTGCCCATCGCCCCAGAACTCCAGCCGCTGCCAAGCCGTGCAGAGGCCCGGGGCGATGCTGCAGCCGCGGCTACCGCGGCTTCTGCTGCTGCCGCCGCCACCGCCACCGCCGCCGCATCTGCACCCCCGGCGCCCAACCGGCGGAGGTATGGTCCGGTCTGGTCCCAAGGATCCTCCACGTCTTCCCCAGCGGGCGGCCGCGGGAGCTGCTGGGAGTTGTAGTTCTGTCCCGAGCCTCTAAGCCAGGCGGGGAGGTGCAAGCACAGGACATACCCAGGCACACCAGCCACAGGGAGTCTCGGAGAGGTGATGCAGAGACAGAGATCACACGCAAAGCAGAAACACACAGAGAACAGGGGCGCAACACAACACGGTGGAATAGACAGCATAAGGACCCAAAAGACAAGCGCAACACAACACACAAATCCACACGTCACACAACGGACAGCCCACAGAAAAAAAAGGTAACAATCACAACACAGATGTTCAGAAGTGCAGCACAACACACGCGACAGACAATGCACAAAATACAAGCGCAGCACACAAAGGTGCCACCCACCATTCGTGATACCACAGAAACACATGGTGCAATGGAAAGAGTGCTGGATTCCGGGTCAGAGAACCTAGGTTTTCCAGACTAAATTTAGGATTCTAGATTTAGAACCGGAAGGAAGTTTAAAGATCCTGGAATACAAACCTTCACTCTTTTGCCAGGAAACTGAGACTATGAGAGGTTAAGTGATTTGGTCAGGGTCACACAGACAGTAATTGTCTGGGGGTAGGATTTGAACTCAAATTCTCCTGACTCCAGCGCAGGTTCTCTATTCACTGCACCACCTAGCTGCCAGCCTAGTTAACTTCTAAATTCCATTCCAGCTTTAAATCTATGATCTTGAGACATTAGTCAGTCTGTCGACAAGTATTTAAAAACCTCTTGTGTGCCAGGCATGGCATGGAGCTCTGGGGATACAAAGAAGGGCAAAAGACAGTTCTCACTCTTAAAGACCAGAGCCACAACATCTGGGGATACAACAATCTTTTCTTTTCCCTCCATGCTATTAGCTTGGTGATCTCCTCAGCTCCCATGGATTCAAATATCATCTTTATGCAGATGATTCACAGATCTATTTATCCAGCCCTAACCTCTCTCCTGACCTCCAGTCTTGCATCTCCAACTGCCTTTTGGACATCTCCACCTGGATGTCTTATAGACATCTTAAATAGACATGTTCTTCCTTCCTTCTTTCCTTCCTTCCTTCCTTCCTTCCTTCCTTCCTTCCTTCCTTCCTTTCTTCCTTCCTTCCTTCTTTCCTTCCTTCCTTCCTCCCTTCCTTCCTTCCTCCTTCCCTTCCTTCCTTCTTTCTTTCTTTCTTTCTTTCTTTCTTTCTTTCTTTCTTTCTTTCTTTCTTTCTTCCTTCCTTCATAACTTCCTGAAACCTCACTGGATATTTTGGGGTTTAGCTTGGTTTCTTTTTTTAAGGAGCATCCTTAAACCCAAATCCCTCTGGCTGTCATTGATTGACCAACAACAAGTCTCAGTCCAAGCCTCTTTGGGTTATTGTTTGGGCTCTGATAGTTCAGAGTGAATGTAAATAGCAATTGTTTCTGTTTTGGCCAGAAACCCTGAGGGTCTTCTCCTCCCAGACTGATTTTATTTTTTTGACTAGGTAAAAGAGGCCATTCCTTGCCTCATTCCTTACCTAGCCTTAATCACTGAATGGGGTTTGCCTCAGTCAAACTGAGACCTGGGAAAGACCTCAGCTTAAAAAGGCCAAGGTCTCCTACTGTATCCTAGGCCATCTCCAGTCATCCTGAGATATCTATATCTTACCACTGGCCCCAGGTGGCTCTGGAGGAGAAAATGAGTCTGGTGAATTTGCACAGCCCAGACTCAATTAATCCAATTCACTTGCAGGTCATGACATCCCCTTCCTGATGCCATGAAGGACAAACAACAATAATAACAAATTTAACATGTCTAAAACTCAACTCATCATCTTCCCACCGCACCCCCTTACCCAACCTCTTCCTAACTTCCCTGTTCTTGTCGAGGGCCCAATCACCCAGGCTCACAATCTCTCCCCCCTCTCTCCCACCCAATCTGTTGCCAAGTCCTGTGGATTCTGCCTCCACAGTACTTTCAAATACTCCCCCTTCTATCCTCTGACCTACTACCTGCCCTGGTGCAGGTCCTTACCTCCTCACACCTGGATTATAGCCTGCAGGTGGGTCTGCCTGCCACAAGTCTCTCCCCACTGCAGTTCATTTTCTATGCAGTTGCCAAAGTGATTTTCCTAAAGCAAAAGTCTGGCCATGTCACCCACCCCTCTATTTAATAAACTCCAAAATATATTCCTATCACCTCCAGGATCAAATATAGAATTTTCTGTCTGTCTTTTAAAGCCCTTCCTAATGCAGGCCCTTCCTAGCTTTCCTCTTTCTAACATATTCTGTGATCCAGTAACACTACCCTAGCCTCTCCACTGTCCCCTATATATGACTCTCCATCTCTCAGCCCCAGACATTTTCTCTGAATGTTCCCTATGCCTGGAATGTTCTCCCTACCCATCTCCTAGCCTTGGCTTTCTTGGCTTCTTTCAAGTCAGTCAACAAACATTTGCTAAGCTTCTACCATGTGCCAGGCTCTGTGCTAAGTCTTAGCTAAAATATCACCTTCTGCAGTAAGTCTTTCTGTATCTCTGTTTATTCTAGTGCCTTCCTTCTCTTTATTAGCTCCAATTTGTCATCCATAGCTGATTTGCCCATAGTTGTTGGCATGTTGTCTGCCCCATGAGACTGTAAGCTCCTTGAGGGCAGGGACTGTCCTTTGCCTTTCTTTGTCTCCCTAGCACTTAGTATAGTAGGTCTTTAACAGATGTTGATTTCTCTACAGCACAGACAACATCTTGGTCCTAGACCCAGCACAGATACCATTTCACTCGGAGATACAACTTCCTCCCACCAAAGAGCTACAACAGAGTAACAGTGGGATACAAAATGTCAGAACTATAGTGGGCAGGAAACACTCCTAGACGCACCTACATGTCTCACACAGACCCGGATGCATTACATAGTAACCCCATACAAAAACAACTCAGAAGCAAACCGCTGACATGTAAAATACGAGGTCATACCCCACAGATACACAGCAAAAGTTCATAACACAATGGAATGGGATGTGTGTGTCAAGCTGTCTTCACCAACCCTGTTTGTGTCTACAACAGGCCAACAACTGTAGGAGTGTTTCACGTCCGATTGCTGCTGGTGTCCTAGGGTGAGGGTGACTGGGCTCCCAGGGCTGCAACATTAGAATTCTTAGCTTCCTTCAAGACATTTGAGCCAGTGAAAAACAGTTTGACATGTATAGCCCCCAGGATGCCTGTATGGCCCAGAGCCTGAGCATTATCTTACTTACTCCCCTCAAGCCTGCAGCCAGATAGCACAATCAGAGTTAAGTTCTCTACATACCTTCCCTCCCCCCTACTCCTCACTCCTTATTAGGCAATATAGAAAATTTTTCTGTCATGTCTGACAGCTTTGTGACTCCATTTAGGGTTTTCTAGGCAAAGACACTGGAGTGGTTTGCCATTTCCTTTTACAGCTCATTTTACAGATGAGGAAACTGAAGCAAACAGTGTGAAATGACTTACCTAGAATCACACAGATAGTATAAGTATCTGAGACCAAATTTGAACTCAGGTCCTCCTGACTCCTGGGCCAATGTTTTATCCACTGTGTCCCTTATCTGTAGAAAAGAACTTTACTGGTCTTGATCATGGACAACATGTGGACAACAAACTTTCCACAAGTTTGGGCCTTCAATCTGAGTGTGGATACCTCCCTCATCCCCCTACTGTGCTGCCCATTCCAGGCAATGGAGGCCCAACCCAGAGGCTGTTCTCTGCTGATATCTGTTCTCCTCTCCTTATGAGAAGCAATAAGGTTTTGCTAACCTCTATCCAGCTCCCTCTGAGGTCCCTGCATGGCAGCTCAGTACAGGCTACTTCCTATATGATGCCTTTCTTTCTCTCTTCTCTCTCTCTCTCTCTCTCTCTCTCTCTCTCTCTCTCTCACACACACACACACACACACACACACACACACATACACACACACTCCATTAGTGCTTTCTCCCTTCTAAAATCACACTGTATCTACCTACCTGTGTACAGGTGGTATCTCCTTAGTAGACGGTGAGTTCCTTGAGGGAAGGATCTATTTCGATTTTGACTCTGTATTCCCAGGGTCTAGTGTGCCACAGAACTTTGGATATAGTTGGTACTTAATAAATGCTCATTGAGCTGAATCAGTCTAGAAAGCTGCCTACTCTACAAGCAGCACTTGGTTATCTGCACACAATTTAACTATGGCCAGTGCTTAGTAAATGCTTAAGAAATAGGACTGAATATTGACAGAGTGAGTTAATCAATGTATGAATGAATGAATAGCACTTATTTCCTACCCCAAGCATCAGGGAACCTGCTGAAACCTTGGAAGCAGATGACATTAGGCACAATCAGAAGCTGAAGGCAGATTCTACTACTGATTGCTTTCCTAGACAAGGAAAGAATCTTGCCTTCAACTCTCATCTAGAGAGATGTATAGATATTACTTTTTTCCTACCATCTCTTCTAGGAATCTTTCCCTGATTCCTTAGAAAGACACCCTTAATAACTGACAACATCAACAACAAACCCCACAAAAATAATATTATTTGATGAAATGCAAAAAAGAGTTTTTGACAAAATACAACACCCATTCCTATTTAAGACACTGGAAAACGTAAGAATAAATGGAACCTCTCTTAAAATGATAAGTATTATCTATCTAAAAAAGAGCAAGTATTATCTGTAATGGGGATAAATTAGAAGCCTATCCAATAAGATCAGGGGTGAAGCAAGGATGTCCATTATCAACACTATTATTCAATGTTGTACTAGAAAGGTTAACTGTAGCAATAAGACAAGAAAAAGAAATCGAGGATATAAGAAAAGGCAACAAGGAAACAAAACTATCAGTTTTTGCAGATAATGGTTAACTTAGAAAGCCCTACAGAGTCAATGAAAAAACTAAGCTACACAATTAACTACAGCAAGGATGTAAAACGAATCCCCACAAATCATCAGTATTTGTACATATTTACCCCCCAAACCTAACAGGAACAGATAGAGGACATTCCATTTGAAATATCAGCAGACAGTATGTTGTTTTCAAACGGTATGTCCTTTGTTTTCAGAGAGGATCAATGACATCACAGGGGAATGTCTCTGACTCATGCATGAATTGGATTGAAGTGAAGCAGAGTTGCACAAACTCATCAGCTTCACTCTCTCTTTCAGAGTCCTCAAAATTCAGTGGCAGGACAAAAAAGTCAGGACGACTTGCGATTGCCCGGGACATCTGAGCAAGCTCTAAGTGGTCTGCAGAGCCTGCTTCAGCCACCTTCAACTGATAAAGGATTGAGGGATGTGAACAAGCAGTTTTCAGAGGAAGAAATAAAAACCATCAAGTCATATAAAAATGTTCTAAATCACTAATAATAACAACTTGATTATTAGATTAATATGAACATAATTATTTCTGACAGACTAACACCTCAAAGAGAACACTGCATTAATACATATTTTTTTCTTTGACACTAGCAAAGCATCTGCGAGGTGGCTCTAATGGATAGACTGATGGCCTGGAGTCAGAAAAGACTTGAGCTCAAATCTGGCCTTGGACACCTACTGGCTGTGCAATCCCAGGTAAACCACTTAACCTGTTTTGGTCTCATTTTCCTCATCTGTAAGATGAGGGTAACAATGGCGCCTACCTTCTGGGCTGTTGTGAAGATCAAATGAGATGATATTTGTAAAAGTGCCTGGTACACAGTGTGTATTACAGAAATGCTTCCTCCCTCCCTCCCTCCCTTCCTCCCTCCCTTCCTTCCTTCCTCCCTCCCTCCCTCCCTCCCTTCCTCCCTCCCTTCCTTCTTTCCTCCCTCCCTTTCTTCCTTCCTCACTCCCTCCCTTCCTTCCTTCCTCCCTCCCTTCCTTCCTTCCTTCCTCCCTCCTTCCTTCCCTCCCTCCCTCCTTCCATCCTTCCTTCCTTCCGTCCTTCCTTCCTTTCCTCCATTTCTCCTTCCCTTCCTTCCTTCCTCCCTTCCTTCCTTCTCTCCCTCTCTCTTTCCTTTCCTCCCTCTCTCCTTCCCTTCCTTCCTTCCTCCCTCCCTTCCTTCCTTCTCTCCCTCTCTCTTTCCTTTCCTCCCTCTCTCCTTCCCTTCC
>CM053588.1:50421629-50454268 GCA_028646515.1 Pseudochirops corinnae
TTCCTTTCTTCCTCTCTCCCTCCTTCCCTTCTTCTCTTCCTTCCTTCCTTCCTCCTTTCCTTTCTTCCTCTCTCCCTCCTTCCCTTCCTCTCTTCCTTCCTTCCTCCCTTCCTTCCCTTCCTCCCTTCCTTCCTTTCTTCCTCCCTTTCTTCCTCCCTCCCCCTTTCCTCCCTTCCTCTTTCCCTTCCTTTGTTCCTTTGTTCCTTCCTTCCTCCCTCCCTGCCTCCCTCCTTCCTTCCTTCCATTATGAGGCAGCATAGTTCAAATTTGGCCTCTAATGCTGGCAGCCTGTTTGACCTCAGGAAATTTCATTTAATCTCCTGTTCCTTTTCTAATGTATAAAAATAATGACCTCTCTAACTGATCACCCTGTAATTCTCTTCCTCTAGAATCTCTGAGTCCTTTCCTTTTAGAAGGCTAGAAGTGGACCAGTGAGTGAATGACTGTCTTATCTTGTTAAGTAATAACAGCTAACATTTATATGGCATCTACTGTGGGCCTGCCACTGTGCTAAGCACTTCACAATTATTATCTCATTTGAGCTTCACAACCATAGATGTTATTATTATACCAATTTTACAGATGAGAAAACAGAGGCAAACATCAGTTAAGTGATTCACCTAGGGCCATACAGCTAATAAGTATCTAAGACTGGATTTGAACTCAGGTGTTCCTGACCCCAGGCCAAGCACTGTGTGCACTATGGCGCCACCTAGCTGCTTCTATGGCTGGGAGTTAAATCAACACCCCGGCAGTCTGAAGGGCTAAGGCTTCAGATGAAATGTCTTTCCACTGCATCCTGGGCCATCTCCCTTTGTCCTGATTTATATCTTGCCACTGGATCCAGGTAGCTCCAGAGGAGAAAGTGATGCTGCTGACTCTGCACAGCCCTGCCTCACTTCAATCCAATTCAACACAAGTCATGTCATCATCTCTCTGATGTCATGGCCCTCTCTGAGAAGGAAGGACAAAAAACGACAGGAGGATGTGGGTCTGGTTTACTTTCTCCAAGGACTGTTTCTTTAGGGGAAGTGGCTCCCCAACTATGGTCTGGCTACTACTGTTCTGTCAGGGAAATCATGGTCTGGTTTTCTTGAATTACTAAACTTGAGAATAAGGAGGGAGGTGGGGTAGATGCTTTATTTATAGGTCTCTCTGCAAGCAAGAGGCAGCAGGTACAATGTAAGGTGTCTATGAGTCACATGAGCTGGCCTTTACTCCTGCCTTGCTACTGACTAAACTACGTGACCATATAACAATCTCTCTGAACTCCAGTTTTTACCATCTCTGTAAAATGACGGGTTTATACAAGGTGACTTTTTTTTAATTAAAAATATTTATTTTTAGTTTTTCAACATTCGCTTCCATAAGTTTTAAATTTTCTCCCCACTCCCTCCCCAAGACAGCTTGCAATCTGATATGGGCTTTACACATACATTCCTATTAAACACATTTTCACATTAGTCATGTTGCATAGAAGACTTGTAACGAAAGGGAAAAACCATGAGAGAGAGAAAAACAAAATAAAACAAAACAAAAAAAGAAACTCCCAACTCTGCTTTATTCTGCATTCCAGCTCCATAGTTCTTTCTCTGCATGTGGCTGGCATTTTCCATTATGTGTCCTTAGGAATTGTTTTAGGTCCTTGCATTGCTGAGAAGGGCTAAGTCCTTGAATCAGTCCTTGAACACTGTGGCTGTTACTGTGTACAATGTTCTCCTGGTCTGTTCCCCTCCCTCAGCATCAGTTCATATAAGTCTTTCCAGATTTCTCTGAAGTCCTGTTGTTCATCATTTCTTATAGCACAATAGTACTCCATTTCATTCAAATACTACAACTTGTTCAGCCATTCCCCAATTGATGGGCACCCCCTCGATTTCCAGTTCTACAAGGGGACTTCTAAGAGCCCCCTCAGCTCTGTTATTTTGTTTTATGGAACCTCCCAGCTCTGACATCCTGTGTTCTAAGGGCCCTCCCAGCTCTGACATCCTGTGTTCTAAGGGCCCTCCCAGCTCTGACATTCTGTGTTCTAAGGGCTCTCCCAGCTCTAACATTGTGTTCTAAGATCTCTTACAAGGGAAGTGTTCTATAGGTCTATGAGGATAGGAAGCCATTCACCAAGTCTTTTCTTGGGCCCAAGTGGCAGAACATTGGAGACTTCCTGATCTAGGGAAAGCCTGTCTTCAAATAGCTAGAAACCACTTGTTTGTGGCAAGCTTTGAGTGACTCCATTGATGCCCTCCTCTGGTTCTTAGAAACCCTGCCAGGACAGTACTAGCTGGTTCTCTCCACCAGTCTGGCCAGGCTTTCACTGCTGGCCTAGTTATGGACCGGCTTCCCTCTGGCTCTCCATCTGACCCTCAAGTCTCAGGCAAAGAGGAGCTCCCTGACCTCCAGCCCTGACCAGCAGGAGATGGATTTTTTTAAGTGATGGCAACTCCAGAAACTGAAAGGCCAGGATTGAATTCTGAAGGTCTCACCAGCACAAATTATAGGGCGATTTCAGGAAAAGTTCTTGTGATGCTTCCCTCCCTCTACCCCTTCCCCTCGCTACCACAGGCCTCCTTCTCCACAGCCTTACCAAAAACCTTCCCACCCCAGAGGAGCCTCCACTCTGGGAAATCCCCTTCTGTCTGCTGGTAGTAGCCTCTCAAGGGGGGAAGTTTCAGGAAATGCCACCCAAAACATGCTTCACTGCCCTTCTGACTGTCTGGCTATACTCTCTTCCCCTTCCTTTTCCCCTCCCCCACTTACCCCCTCCAACCTTGAACCACGAGCCATCATCAAACAAATTCTGCCATCATTCCTGGAAGGGGTGTAGGATCAGTTGTATTCGGTCCTCCCCTTCAGAATAGAGCATCTTATGGGCAGGGACTATCTTTGCTTTTTATTCCCAGTGCATGTTAAGGAAGGAACTTTGGGCTGGGCACTCTGCTAAGCCCTTTACAAATATCTTATCTGATCATCCAGGGATGGCTGTGAGGATTCCATTTTATAGGTGAGGAAACTGAGACAGACAGAGATGGAAGTGACTTGCCCAGGGTCACACAGCTAGTAAGTGTCTGGTGACAGATTTGAACTCAGGGAAAGGAATCTTCCCAACTCCATGTCCAGTGCTAGAGCTTAGATTTTTTTTTTGTTCATTCAAGTGAATATTCTGCGATTACCTTCTTAGAGTGATTTAGCAAAGCTTTCTAGTTTATCCAGAAGAGAGATGGCTTTGGCCTCATTAACGATGTGCTGTAACCAAGGCATCTAATTAACCAGCCATAAACTCACAGAATCAGAATTTTAGTGCCAAAGGGATGCAGAGCTTAAGTCTTTTTTGCATTGCCTGCCTGACAGGGGTTCAGTTATGGAGCTTCAGCTGGGACAGTTCCGGTGATAGGGAGCTCCCTCCCTTTTAGGGCAACTGGACAAAATCAGTTAGCCCCCTCGACCCTGTAACTTTCCCGTTAATCCTAGGCCTGCCCTCTGCATGGCTGTGGAATGTGTCCAAGAAAAAAAAATCACATCTCCTCTGCGTTTTAGGCATATCTTCCAGAAATAATTTAATTGAACATAATGCTAATATCCCAGCATGTTCTAGCTTAGAGAGAGATGTCAGGACTGGCAGTATCCCTCCCCCTTTTCCCTTCTCTGCCTCTCCATGTCCTCAGATATATCTCTTTCCCCAAAATGATTAGAAATAAAATTTGTAGGAATCTTGAACTAGGGGAATATCTCAATATTAAAATAGTTTGGGTTAACATTCCAGAAAATGGGGTTCCTTTCTTGACCCTGCTCCTTAATGTTCTTCTCTGCGTAATCAAAGGAACCTCAGCACTTCTTCAGATAGACCTCGTAAAGCCGTTCTGAAAGGAGAAGGTGGCCCTGCCCCTGAGTAGGTCATAGCCCAAGCCTTTACAGAGGCTGGCAAAGGAAGAGATGCAACCAGACAGAGGTGCTGTGATCTAACCAGAGGCAAGTCTGGAATTAGGGTTCTAAGACTAGAGAGATACTGATTCCTTAACATTTCTAGATGAATTAAAAAGGGGGCTCGTAACTCACATTTATTTAAGGACTCTAAGGTCTACAAATTGTTGGAAATAACAATAGCTAACATTTCTATGGCACAGATTATGTGCTGGGCACTGGGCCTAGTGCTTTTTAACTATCTCCTTCAATCCTCACCACAACTATGGGAGATAGGTGATTTCATCCCATTTACAGACAGACAGAGGGTTAAGGGACTTGTCCAGAGTCACATGACTAGTACGTGGCTGAACTGGAAAGAACTGAGTTTGGGGTTGGTGGACCAGGGTTTGAAGCCTGGATGGTCCCTTTACTGGCTCTGTGCCATATTCCTGGCTCTCTATGACCTCATCTATGAGTAAAGGGTTGGACTAGAAGGCCTCTAAGCTCCCTTTGGGCCCTATATCCTTGACCATGACCCATTTGATCCCTCTCCCCCCCAGCAGTCAAACATGCCAATGTCCCTCCAGTGAAACAGATTGTGGCACCCTCCTCATCAGGCTTGACTCTTGCCCATGCCTGCCCCAAGCTCGCCACAGGGAGCCCACCCAAAGGGCTAGAGGCCTTCCTAGATTTCTCTAGATATCCCCGGGTACAGAAGGTCGTCCACCTGCCCTTCACCTTCTCCACTTCCCTTCCTATCATATGATTCCTGCATCATGTCTTTTACATCCCTTTCTTCATGTTCCTCATTGGCCACACACTGCAATGTGCTTGGACCCACCATGGGCTTTTGCATCATCCTGTGAGGGGCATTCATTTTCAGTTCTTTGGAGATAGCGATCTTCTGAGTCCTGTTGCTATCCAGAATATAGAATGTTGCAGAACTTGTAGAATGCTGGCATTAAAAAAGATAGGCTTCTGATTTCTTGAGAAGTGCAATGCAAATATATATCCATTTTATAGATGAGGAACCTGGAGCTCAGAGAGGTTACAGCTACCGCCAGAGCCAGGACTCAAACCCAAGCCCTCAGCTCCAAGTCCAGCATTTTCCCACTATGCCCACCTGGTATCTGTTACCACTGGGGCCAAGGGGCTCGATGGAAATTCCAGGATGTCCTAACTCTCATTCTTCCCACGTCTGCAATCCTATTAGTCAAAGGAGTGGTGACTGTTCAAAAAGGACAGGGTCTGTGCTTCGGTTCAATCAAACAGCAAGGAGGTAGGGAAATTACACTGTCAGCTGATAAGCCTTCCAATTTAGTTGGAGGTGGAAATGGCTTGCTAGACAGGGAAAATGACCTGACCCCTCAGCAACAGGGCTGAGATCTACAGATGGATGCTGACTTGACACGCAACCATCAGTCTTTAGCTAGTTAGCACCACCACCTCCCACAGAAGGCATTAAGTTATTCATGAGAAAACTCTATCTTTCCCCATAGACAAAGAGGGGCAGGAAGGCCCACCTTGTACAGAACAAAAGATCCCCCAGAGCTGGCAGAGAAGTGCACACTTAGGGGGACAGTTGTGTGGCTGTGAGTCTTTGGAGAGTATGGTTACAGCAGGCGGCAGGATCAGTGCCCCTTCCTCATCTAGAAGATAAAGGGCCTGGCCTGGTCTCCAGAGATCCTTTTAGACTCTGTTCTATGTTCCGAAGACTTGCACACTCTGCGGCTTCCAAAACACCCCATTAGAGCAGTCGGGAGTGGAGACAGTCTTGAAAAAGTTTAATTTAAAATTTAGCACTGATCACCAATATGAACAGCTAGTGACAACCAACATTTACATTTTGATGTATTAAGTATGAGCTACTTCAGTCACTTTGAGCTGTCCCCAGAATCTGTCCTTAGTCTGTTTTCCATCCTTCTAATTCTGTTTCTTTTCCCTTTATATTATGATGGTCTTTCCAGGTTTCTTTGTATTCCTCGTATTTGTCATTCTGAATATTACATTAATGTACCACAACATCTCTAGCCATCCCTATGGAGGGATATCCAGAATGTCTGAGATGATACTTTGGGGGCCAAGCCCCTAATCTCTCAATCCAAGTCCCCCTCCTTCTGTTTAGGTGCCTTTTAGCCAATAACTGAAGCATGTGAAGAAACATTCATTCTCAGCCTTGGAGGTTTGGATGCTTTTTGAACATTTGTTGGAACCAGAATCATCTCAACCACAGGGAACCTGGCTCACAGTTCTATGCTAATGTTCTAAAAGCACTTCTCCAAAGGCAGAAAAGAGATCCTGGGATCCTTTAAACAATTCATGGTAGACACCGCTTTACTGCCTTCTAGCCCTTGCACCCCCCCACTTTGGTCTGGGGCATGTGTGAACCATCTGGAACAAGAACAAAGGGGCCCCCCCCCCTTCCTGTAACTGCATTCTACAGCTTGAAACGAGGCAGGCCTTGGGACAGTTTTGTTAATAAAGTAGTATGCTCTTTATTTACCTCCTGAAGCTGTCATTGGACATGCAACATTCATGAAACACAGGACCCTGAAGTCCAATCAGACATAAATTAGGTGCGGCTCTGTGGGGCCCACACTCCATGATGAGGTGGAGACACCTAAGCAAGCACTTTCTTCTCCTTGTAGGTCGCCATCATCTTCTTGATTTCAGCTATTGCTTTTCCTGGATTCAGTCCCTGGAGGGCATGGGGGAAGAGAAACAGACCATGAAGCCACCCTCGCCGGCACTGACTCGAGAACTCGGACCCCTGCTCACTTTTGTTTGACACCCCTGCGGCTACAGCAGTGGTCTGAGGGGCACACATCCGCTCTGCTAAGGCAGGGGCGCTGATTCCAGCAGCTGTTCCTCTGGGTCCATGTGACCTGTGTGCTCCCATCTGGCCTGACTTAGCCCAGATACAGACCCAGCCCAGCACAAGGTTTTCAGGCACTGCCCTAGAGAATCTAGAACCTTGGGAGAAGCAGGGTGAAGGCCTAGCCTGGGGGGGACCTTCCCTGAGCTCCCCCTGGTGAGTGCTCCCCCCTCCGCATGGCCGCAGGTGTTAGTCTTGGTGCAGGCTTTGGGTGCCGCTCCCTGGAGACAGGGAACACTGGGCACCCACGAACCACTTTCATTCTATCCTTAGCATGCCTCACATGGAAGCTGGGTCCTGGCACATAGTAGGCTTGTTGCACAGAACTGAATAAAAGTGAAAAGGTTAAAAGTCAAGCTTGGACTGAAGAGATGCCAAGAGATGAACAGAAAGAGGAGGCGAATGTAACATCTTGGAAGTGTGTGCCCTCACTGGATGAACACCAGCAGAAGCCAGTCTCCAGACACATCTCAAGTATGTCAGAGGCCCTGGAGCCCTAGGAGCTACTGGCCACATTAGCAGACTGGTACTGGCATTAGCTGGCCTTCTGTTATAACATCCGGCATGGTAAACCCCAGGATGGCCAGATTTCTGAAGTGGGAACAGGGGAGAGAGGAGAAACCTGTTCCATGCCTGGTAATCCTGGGCAAGGAAATCATCCGAGCTGAATCAAATATCCCACCCCGAGAAAGAAAGTGCTCAGTGCCTCAAAGACAAATTCAGAGGAAAAATTCAAAATGCTGGGGGGCTGGTGACAAGGCCCAGAAGAAAAACCCTATGTCACTTCCTGCCTCTAACCATCCCCTGGAGAATGGAAGCACCTTGTGGGCAGGGGTTGGTTTTGTCTTTATCACCAACACCCCATGTCTGGCACATGCTGGCGCTTATTAAGTCCTTTTCAAGATGAAGGACATTCCTTTTTGGTAGTGTGTCTGAACCTCTGATTCCACGGGCATAGGCAAAGCCTGGTGAGATCTCTCAAGGCAGATGGGCGCCTTCACTGTAGGGAATTTCTTGTAGGCCCTGAGATTTAGAAACTTGCCTGGGTCACAAAGTCAGTCTGTGTGAGAGGTGGGAAGAGCCCAGGCCTTCCTGACTGGGGACCAACTCCTGGTCCACCTCTCTCTGAAATTCCTTTTGAAAAGCCCAATGCACAAATCTCAGGTATCTTAAACCAGAAATTGGGATCTCCTTTGAAAAGATGGCATGCCCAGAATCTCTCAGACGATCAGTCTTTTTATATGTAAAAGGGGAAGAGACAGCGAATTACATTTAAACCAAACCAAAAAAGTGACCTGTAATCATGCTGACTGGGTATAATTCAAGCCCCCATAAGGATGCGGGGTGGAGACCAGACTTCTAGTTCTGACTTGGCCAAAACCTTTTGGTGTGATCCGGGACAATTCCTTAGCTTTCAAAGGACCTCAGAGTTCCCTGCTTTGTAAATTAAGGCAGCTAGACTAGGATCACAGATTTGGAGCTGGATGGGCCTTCTAAAATAATCTAGAGTAGCCCCTTCCTCATAGGCCCAGAGAGGTGACAGAACACCCACAGTGACACAGACAGCAGGATGCGGGGGCTGACTCAGCTCCCTCCCTGCTCCAGCTTTCTAGGATTCTCTGGAAGCTGTGTCTAGGTACTCCTCACTCCCCTATTCCACAAGGTAACCTAGATTCCATCCCTGAGAACAGTTATGTGATATGTGGAGAAGGCTAGCTGTGCGGTCTGGGAGACCCAGGCTCAGGCCCTACCTCGCACATGCACACACTGGCAGGGTGGCTGAGGCTCTATGTTACAGAGGAGCTACTGACTGCATGTCTGGAGGGAGTTTCCCATGCTGATGAAACCTTGGGTCCTTACAAGCAAACAACCCCCAACCCCAACCCCCAGCTTCCTTCTCTCATATGGATACAGAAGGATTTCTGTGGCTCTCTCCAGGAGACAAGTACATGCACTACCTTTCGGGCCATGGTTTCCCTGCTTCTCTCTACCCGGCCTTGCTCCTGTCCAGGCTGCACTAAGGGCTCTCCACAGGACTGTGTACCAGCCCATCCTCCAGTACCCTCCCGTGAGCCATCTCCCCTACCAGAATGTAAGCTCTCTCAGCTCAGGGACTATCTTTCCTTCTGCTTGTATTTTTAAGAGCAAGCACTTAACAAATGCTTATTGACTTGCCCTGACTTTTTTGAGTAAAGCCACACTGTCCTGACTACCGATCTGGAAGCCTAAAAAGATGCCTGGTTGTGTCTGGGCGAGGGAAAGGGAAGGAAGACCACATTTCTGGAGCCCGAGTGTCCTTCCCAGCCCAGACAGCCAGGCTCCCCATCACTCACTGTACTGTGAGCCCAATGAATGCTTCCACAGCCTCTGTAGCTCATTCCCTCTATGGGACAAAGAAAGGCCGGCCAATTCTGACGGCCTGGAGTATCAGATACCTTAGGGCAGGTCCTGGTACAGTTCATGATGGTGTGACATCGGTACAAAGAAAACGGGTCCTGAAGCTGCGCCAGCCGCTCCTCTGTGAAGTCGTCTCTGGAGTCAATCATCCAGCGATAGGCCTAGAAAAAGAGATCCCTGGTCACGGTCAGAAGGGGGAAGGAGACGGCCATCTGGGTGGCAGCCTGAAAGGGCATCTTTGGTGGGAATGTGCTCTGGCCTGTTTACCCACCAACCCAATCCAATCCATGTTTATAAATGTGCTGGACCTACAAATAAGAAGACTGCCCATGCCTTTCAGGACTTTACGGTCTAATGGGGAAGCTGAAAAGGTTTTGAGAAGCCCCCCCCCCCCCCAGGCTCCAAGGCAGTGCACCATGAGCTCGGCTCTCCTCTGACCTCCCATGGCTACCGCAGACAGCTCAGCACCTGACCTCACACAGTCTGGTCAGGCCTGTCTGTCCTGCATGTCATTCTTCCCTCACTAGCTAGACCACACGTGAACAGAGGGCAGGAAACATCTACACTTCTTTTCTCTCCAATCACAGCAGGTCTGGCCCAGAACAGGCATGTCAGATAGAAATTCTCAATTCACTTCCATAAACATTCATTAACCACTTACTCTGTGCAGGGTGCTGGGGACCCACAGGTCCTAACTAAATCTGTACATTAACAACCTGTGTGTACTCCGTGTAGCACTTTTAAGGTTTGCCAGGGGAGGCAGGTCACACACTCTCAAAAGGGCCTAAAGCCTGAAGATGGAGAAGGATGAGCAGAGTCATTATGCTACGGGACATGAGAGGAGGCAGAAATCAGCTTTGCCCTGGGGTGAGGGACTGGTGATGGCCAGGGAGGCTTCTGGGAGGAGAGAGCAGCTGAGCTGGGTCTTAAAGGAAAGGAAGAAAGTTCATGCTAGGCAGAGGGGAAGCAGGGAACAAAGAAATCCAAATAAAAGACGACCAACTGACACATCCAGGCTATGATAGGTCTGGCAAGATGCTGACACATGGGACAGACCTGGTCATGGTCAGGTTTGCTGGACTGTTGTGCATATGACAAGGAAGTGAGATCTTCTTACTCCCTGTCAGCTCAGACTGTCTGGCCAGAGCCCCAAGTGAAATATATCTTTGGGGGCCACAATCAGTCTTGAGGCCAGGTGACCACCAAGTTAATTCTGTTTTTGTTAAGAAAAAATATTTGCTTTTTGGGCATCATGGGACCTGTGAAAAATCTTGACAGCAAATTTAGCCACGCTAGCTGTTTGCACAGAAACAATAAAGCCCTGAGTTCTCTCTGTGGTGAATTCTCCATATGGTGTCAGGTCAAAAAAAAAGCCAAACCCAAATCTGATTGTTTCAAGTAGTCCCTACCAACCAGCCTGCCTGGATTTCAGTGCTGGGGGTCACCTCTCCCATGGGGGTGTCCTTCTCACTCTGGCTTGTCCCAGCCAGGCCCTGAGAGACTCCCCAATGTGAGAGAGGGATCAGGAAAACTGTCAGACAGAAAGCAGGGAGAAGCCAGAGCCAGCAAAGCAGGTTGGCATCCAGCCAACTGCACCAGGGAACTTATTGTAGAACACCTGCGTGTGCAGCTGAAGCTGACAGGGGTGAGCACATCACCACCAGAAATCTGTAATGGAGAAAATCACTGCAGTACAGTGAAGGGTTCTGAGAACCCTGAGAGGAGAAGGAGGAGGAGAAAGACATTGACTTCTCCCATCAAATTTCTCCTGGGGCCCTCTGTCTGCAGCCTTTCTGCTTTAACACCCCATCCCTTCCCTGTGGCTCAGGCCACCCCACCCCTGCTCCTGCTGGCCCCTGAGCCAGGAACAGGCCTTACTCCCTGTTTTTGTGCCTCCTCAGCACCAAAGTGAGCAGTAGTCACACAGTCTGATGGGTATGGTGTCAGCATGGTTGTAAAGAAAGTAAAATTCATTCATTTGTTTACACAATGGTTCTCTCTCTCCTCTCCCTATCTCTCTTTTTTCTTATACAACAGTTTCCTACTGGGGAGGAGATCCAGTGGTAACTTGGGCATCATCTTTAATTAACTTCATGAACAAGAAGATGAAATACAATCTAGTGGAGGGGTGGGGGTGGGGTGGCGTAACATACACACACAAATGGATCCCATGCTCAACAATAAGCCCTGAGGAACAGAGCGGCCTGGGGAAAGAGCACAGTCTGAGGTGAGAGCACGGCCTGGGGAGAGAGCACAGTCTGGGGTGAGAGCACGGGGCCCCAAGGACTCTGCCCACACCAACTCACTGTCCTCTTGGGCCTCTGGATCACTGGGCCCAGAGCCCATGGGGGAGCCCCTTACCTGCATGAGGACTGCGGGGCCCAAGTATTTGTCTCCATTCCACCAGTAACTAGGGCAGCTGGTGCTGCAGCAGGCACAGAGAATGCACTCATAGAGCCCGTCCTGAGGAGAGAGAGGATGGAGCAGAAGGTAAAGACAGAGACATCTCTTAAGGTGTTGTGTTTTAAGGGACAGGGATGGGGCTGGACCTGGGATGTCTTTGGCCTGGGCAGGGAATTCCCAGAAAAGGAAGCTGCCCTTACTCATGAGGGCTGGTGCTTTCTCTATAGGCTGGTCTTAAAGAGCTGCCCAAAGCACTGGGATGTCAGGAGCTTTGCCCAGGGTCACCAGTGACATGGGGGAGAAGGACCTGAACTCAGCTCATCCTGACTCCAAGGCCATGTCTCTCGACAGCATCTGGTTTCTCTCACATATGTTATAAACACAGAAAACTAAGCTGGTCCCAGCTAAGACATCAACTTGAGCCCCTCAAGGCCCACAGGAGCAGAGGGAAGATGATGTGGAGTCATGGGGACCCATTTCAAATGCTCACACTGTCACTCTGGACAAAATAACTTCCTTTCTCTGGGCCTTGATTTCTTTAAAGGCTCCTTTTTGTTGTTGTTCAGTCATGTCTGACTCTTCATGACCCCATTTGGGGTTTTCTTGGATACTAGATACAGGAGTGGTTTGCCATTTCCTTCTCTAGCTCATTTTATAGATGAGGAAACTGAGGCAAACAGGATTAAGCGACTTGCCCAGGGTCACACAGCTAGGAAGTGTCTAAGGCCAGATTTGAACTCATGAGGATGAGTCTTCCTGACTCCAAGCCCAGGGCTCTGTGCACTATGGTGCTCCTAGCTGCTAAGGAGAGGACCGGACCAGAGAATCTCTAAAGTCCCCTCAGGCTCAGCTCTAAGCTTTTAGTTGTCTGCCAATCACCCCCGAACACTTCAGAGAAAGGGAGCTGTTTCCCAGACTTACTGGTGTGAAGTTGGGACTACACGACTAGGCTCTTGGGCCCCAGGAGTATCTAAGGAAGGACAAGCACCCTTGACTGCTTTCCTCACCAGGAGGTCAGACTTCTAGGAATCCTGATCATCCCCCCCAAAGCAGGAAGTGACCCCGAGTCAGCTGTCAGATAGCTGGCCCACTCACATGCTCACCCCTTATTTCCTGGAAGACACCCACAGACCATTGTCTTAGAACCTGATTCAATTCAGACACAACTCTAACAACTTGGGTTAGCTGGATCATGTTTCAGCTCCCTTTAACTGAGGTGGGGGGCTATGATGGCAGCTCTGGTGGCCAAAGAGAGCTGGTCAGCAAGGGGAGACAGGGCCTAGTCAGAATGCTGATCTTTAAATGCTGTTTAGCATACTCTGGTTAAGGCAGGGATGTGAAGGGTATATTTTAGAAAGATTTCTGTTGAAAATGAATAAAATAAAATAAAAAAGGCTTTGGTATTTAAACAGCTGAGCTTCAGTTCCATGGAGAATCACTGATGTGAGTGGCAGGGATGCTGGGTAAATGAGGCACTAGTGAGTGACGGCTGCCAGGGAGCCCACAAGAGGAGCCGTGTGACCAGGTGGACAGCTGAGGCCAGACCCTGGACTCTGCTAAGTTAGGACCGGGTTTATGAAAGAGGGATATTCCTATGTGCATCTGGGGCACAGACAACACAAGAAAGTCAGATAGCCACGACAACTGGATGGCCTTGCTTCACCAGTGCCGAGTACACAGAACAGCTGCCAAGCATCTCCTTGAATCAAAGCCCGGCCTCTGGCCTCTGGGCGTCCTGGAGTGGTGACCGCTTTCTAGGCCAAGAAAAGGATGGACGACTAAAGTCTGGTTCTGAGTCTCTGCCTTTTTGAAGGGCATTTCAACAGCAGTCCTAAAAAAGCAATCATGCAAGCATCTGATGGTCCCACCTCAAAACCAAAGCACTAACAAAAGATCCTAACCCAGCCCCAAACAAAACACCAAACACAAGAATACCAGCTTCTCTCGATCTTCTATGGATTGAAGATACTGCTCCTTCCCACCCTGGGATTCATCCTTCTTCTTCAAGTAAGGCTGAATGGATTTATACTGAGCATAGAAGTTATTCAGATCCTGAGAAAGAGAGCAAGAAATAAATGAATTAAATCTCACAGTCACATCTTGGAGTAATGAGGGTGGGGGGGTGGGGCAAAGGGAACAAGCATTTATTAAGCACCTACTGTATGCCAGGAGCCATGTTAAGCTATTTACCAATATTATTTAATCTGTCACAACAACCCTGGGAGACAGGTGCTCTTATTAGATTCATTTTACAGATGAGGAAACTGAGGCAGACAGCAAAGAAGTGACTCGCCCAGGGTCACACAGCCAGAATGTGTCTGAGATTCGATCTGAAGTCAGATCTTCCTGACTCTAAGCCCAGTGCTCTGTGTATTAGGGTGCCACCTAACAGCACTAAAACTCTCCACTCAGGTTCCCTGGGCCCTTCTCTGACTCAGGTCCAAAGACATCCAAGTGTCCTGCTCCCCTGCTACCAGCTGGCAGGTTACCCCAGGAGGGTGGGAGAAAACAGAGCTGTATAGCTTCTTTGGCCTTCCCCATCAGTTGTCTGGGGTCAGGATCAGTCATTTCCAGGAAAAGTGCTGGCTCTCCAAGGGGAAGGTCTGTGATCCTTCCATAGCCCAACCAGACTGAGGGGCTTCTGGGCATTCTGGGGTTTGTGGCTTATTTTCTCCTTCTGGGCAACATTTCCTAAGATTCCAGAATTTCTGTCCCTCAGTTAGGAGCTTCCTTTGGGTGGGGAAGACCAATGCAACTCAACTAAGCCTCTGCTGGCTACAAAGCAGAGTTCTAGGTGCTGGGGGCACAGAAACAAATGAAGCAGCCTCTGCCCTCAAGGGGCTTATATTCTAACAGCAGGGTACACAAGTGCAAAGAGAAACAGAAAGAGGGAGAGAAGGGTCTGAGCAGACAGCATCTGGGCTGGGACTGGAGAGGCAGAGGGAAGGAAGAAGTGTGTGATAGGCAGGAGGCCAGAGGACTGCAGGCAGGCAGGCAGATGGGAGTGTGTGGGATGTGGATCTGGGGAACAGGCTGTGAGCTAACTGGACTGAAATGCAGAGCGCATGAAGAGGAGTAACATAAAGGCAGTGTGGGGAGGAGGTTGGAACCAGATTAGGGAGGGCTTTGAAATGCCAGGCTGTGTTCCATCTCAGAGGCAACAAGAAGCCACTGATGACTCTTTGGCAGAGGCACGAAAGGGTCAGAGCTGTGTCTTTGGAAGACTGTTCTAACGGTTATATGGAGGATGGGTTGGAGAGACTGGAAGCAGATAACTCCTCTGAGAACCACCGCCTGAGCAGAATGGGGGAATGCTGGAAGAGTCCTCTTTCCACTATGATCTCAAACGAGACGGAGACTCACCGGAACGAGATCCTTCACCACGTACATATGGGGAAGAGGGTAGATTTTGGAAACTTTGCTGAGGTTGGTGTCGATTTTTCTGGTGCACGCCAGCGTGTTGCCCCCATTGATGTTCATTGCACAGGAACCACAAATGCCTAAGAGACAGAGCCCATCTGCTCACTCTTGGGGCCACCATCCTGACACTCCCACCGAGGCCCACTTGATCCCTTTGATGTAGGATCAGCCGCAGCCACCCTCTCCCTTGTTGCTGTGAAGTACCACGTGCCATACAGATTGGGGGGACTCGTTTAGCAGATAACTGATACCTGCTGGGGCACTGTCTGGCTTTCAAAGGAGGAACAATGAACTAAACTCATCCAGTGGGTAACTCACTACGATATAACAGAACAAAAATTATTAAGTGCCTATGGTGTACAAAAAGAGCTGTGTTCAGAAGTTTGGAAAAGACCAGGTTCATTCTTACACTGCAGTAAGTGCAGATAAGACACCCACAAAAGGAAGATCAGAGCAAAGAGCTTATCATCGCAGGCGCTAGTCACAGAATTCGAGTTGCAGAATGTCACAGCTAGGAAGAGCTTAGAGCATATCCAGGTTGAAAGACCCCCACAACATGGCAGAAGGAGCTCAAGAGTCATCTAGGCCAAAGCCCTCATTCTACAGATGACGATCTAGAGGTCAGAGAGGCCAAGTCAATTATCTTTGGCAATCTTGGAGCCAGAAGGCACTTCAGAGCCAATGGAAACCACAGCTGTGAAACTTGTGCAGCAAGGAAGGAGACAGATTAAAATAGAATTGGGAAATATTTGACAAAATTAAAATAAGTTAATTTTAAAAATACAAATAAAAATGCAGCCCAGATGTTTTCTAAGGCAATATGCTCCCCACAGCGATTCGGTCAGCTGACGTAGGCCTGCTCAGAGCTCCACAAGAAGCCCCTCCACAAAGCAGGTGTGTCTGGCATTTGTTCTACTCTAAAATACTGACAAAGCCTTTTTGAAGAAACCCAGCTACAAGCCTCCTGCTCCTGCTAAGTGGCCCTTTAGCCTTTGCTCACAGATCCCCAAGGAGATGGTCCATCCCCTCCAGGGGCAACCCATTTCCCTCTTGGAACTTTTGCTGACATCAAGCCTCCACTGGCTCTTTTGTAACTTTCACCCTCGGGCACCCCCATCCTGTTCCTGGTTCATGCCGTGAGCCAAGCAGCACAGGTGCAAATCCTTCCCCATAGCTAGCTCCCAGGCTACTCCCTCCCAGTCTAAATCTTATCTTTTCTCTTCCAGACCAAGCACCTGCAGCTATTCCACATGATTCTTATGAGATGTGATCCTGCAGATTGACCCTCTCCATCCCTGTGGCTCTGCCCTGTAGAGACTCTCACATTCACCTTTACCCTCCTAAATGTAGACTGAGGACTGCACACAATCCTCTCCATAAGATCTCACCCAGGGCAGGGTGTATAGCCCAAGGTCACACAGGTGCTACACAGCAGAACTGCCACTCAAACTCCCCCAGCCTAAGGCATGTTTTCTTCATTACTCTGTTTTGCTTCGGATACTTGCTATCCAACACACAAACTTCAACCCTCCTGCACAGTACTTTTCCTGACAAAAGGCCATCATTCCCACTCAGTGGTTTGCATCTGACTGGGTATCCCCCTCACTTTTGGAGTTTACCAAGACTAGCAGAGAAGAAGGAGCAGGCCTTAATCTGGAGAGGAGGCACCCGTCTGGGGTTTGCCTCTTCTCAGATGCCTTCATTTACACTGTTGAGAGCTGTTCCAGAATCCTTTCCTTTCACTACAATGCCCCTGGAAAAGGGCTTTCCAGTAATCAGCTTCATAAAAATCAGTTCATGAAACTCACACGTATTCTGGCCATGACAAATCTGTTTCTAATTAGGCAAAGTCCTTAATTTTTTTTTGCCTGGATTTTTCTTTTTTAATCAAATTGCCTGAACTTATTTTCACATCTCTGAAGATCTGTCCAGAGGAGAAGTTACTTAAAAGTATCTGATTGTATACAGAAAAACATTTACAGGACTCACATTTCCTTAAATATTAGAATAAACCAAAGGACCTATCCAGATGACTGTCCTGTCTCCCTTAGCAAGCCCCTGATCATTTACAAGCTTGCACTCTTGAATCAAAGTGACCCATGATTCTGAGTACCATCAATAGGAGAGGAAGTGACCAAGGGAGAGGAGAATCCTCCTGCAAGAAGTCCCATCAGCCCCATCCTGTCTGGCTTGGGTTTGAGACCCAAAATATGCAAGCCAGCCCCATCACTCAAAGCAGAGGAAATATTTACCTTCTCGGCATGATCTCCGGAAGGTCAGCGTGGAGTCCATCTCATTTTTAATCTTGATCAAGGCATCTAACACCATTGGGCCACATCTGTTAAAGGAGAAAAAAAGGACACTTTCAGAAAGTTTAGCCATTATCCCACCTTGCTTCCTACTTGCCATGAAGATAAACTTTAATACATAATTTGTTTTCTGGGTCAATATTTGCTGAGTGGAGAGTTATTTTTTCTCCCTCATTTCCACTAGAACTAATATTAGGATATGGAGGGTACGAGATCATAAACATTAAGCACAGTCCTATACTGACTATACTGGGCACATTTACAGGAAAGAGAAGGGGAAAGAATCAGATTATTTAAATTATCATTATCTTAAAGAATAAAAACCTAGACAGCAAATTCACTAAAACAGCTTTTTATAAAAGGTTATTTATAAAGCAGCTGCTTTAATTATGTTTCCAAAAAGGTTCACTAAGTGGGACATACAATGAAATTATTCACTTTAGTAAAGACCGCGCTTATTGCAATAAACCCTTTTTGGAAAAGCTGGAACTTCAGAAGTTTCTCCAAACAATGCATTTTAAATTTCAGACCCTATTTCTAGGAGGTGACCACTAAAAATTTAAGGATCATGGAAGTTCAAATCAGAAAAGATCTTGGAGGATCATCTAATTCATGCTAAACCGTGGCAATTCAAAACAAAGTTTGTTGATGCCTTTGGTTTTTATGTCAGTTACTTTCGGATCCTGGCCACCTGCCCCTTCCCTGAATAAAACAAAGAAAACCAGCCAACGCAGTGCCTGCGTCTGACAAGGCAGAAACACTGCCTCCAGGTACTCTTCTTTCTCTTCCTCTTCCTCCTCCTCCCTCCTCTATTCTGCAGGACCAAAACTGGTCATCCAAATCACTCCACATTCGGGTCCATTTGAGTTCTTGTTGTTTATACTAATGTAATCACTGTGCTGACTGGGCAGCTGGGGTGGCCCATGGATAGAGCACTGGCCCAGAGCCAGAAAGATCCAAGTTCAAATTTTGCCTTAGACACTTGCTAACTGTATCACTCTGGGTAAGTCACTTAATCTCTCTCAGCCTCAATTTCCTCATCTGTAAAATGGACATAGTAACAGCACCCTCCTCCCAAGGTTATAAGGATCAAATGACTTAATTGTAAAGTGCTTACTTAGTACAGTGCCCGACACAGAGCGGGTACTTTCCAGATGCTACTCGCTGCTGCTTTTATTATTATCATTATTATTATTTTGCTTATTTCAGTCAGCATCTTCCCGTATGTCTGTTTTCCTCACTAAATCAGAATTCTTGAGGTCATTCCATCTCCCCTCCCAGCCAGTGCAGCAGCGCCTGCCCCCAAAGCCGCCCCATGGTCGCCTGGCTTCTGCTGGCACACACTCCGTGGTGGAGGGCAGGGCCGCTCCTCACACTGGAGCTAAACTTGTCTGTGCTTCTCAGACGACGAAGTCTCCCAACTCTCCACCCTGGTTTTCCTTCTCTAGGTGCAGGTTATTAACTGATCTATTCTGAAGACAGTTTATTAACATTCCTCTCAAAATATGGTCTCTAAGTGGTGGGAGCAGCAGAGCTGAGGCATCTGTTACAGTGCTGTCTAATCTAACTCTTCAGTGGCTGTGAATACAGTGGAGGTTGAGTGAGTGCTCTGCTTCTGGCAGAGGGCACTCCCTCAGATACCAGGAGTGACTGCCCCTTCCCAGCACACAGTGAGAAGCACGTGATTTGTTTCCTGTACTCATCCCTCTGGCATGCTACACCCAGATGATAACACTGCTGCTCTTTCATTGTTGAACTTCACCCAATGTTCTCAGCCCACCCTGACACCCAGACTGCCTTAACAAGAATACTTTCTACTCATTTCCTCATCTCTACTCTTCACCTCTTGGATGAGGCATGCCATACCAGAACAAAAACAGGTCCCAAACCACCATGTCTCTCTCGGCTTTTTTTAAAAAATCATGACTTTGACAGCAGAACACAAACATTTCCAAAAGGATTGAAAAGAATAAGAGTGCATATGAAGCCAAGAACCTCCCATCTATAGCTTGTGGGCTTTAAAAGCATACCCCAATGTCAACCCAGCAGCATCAAAACCACCTTTCTTTTCAGTGATGTCTCCACAATTTGTCCCAGGATGTGTGGCTATACAATGTGCATGAAAAAGCTACAAGGGTTATTAGTGGACTGGTCAACTAAAAAAGCTCAATCCAGTTATGGGTGCCACATTTTAGGAAGGACAAGAACAAAATACAATTTGACCAGCTGAGGAAAATCAGAAAGTCAAAGGATTAGAGAGTATGTTGTATAGGAAGATCAGTCAAAAGAAATGCAGAGATTTAGCTGGGCCCGCACAAGAGAAGACTGGAAAGGGCATGCTCACTCTCTTCAGGATGTTGTGCAGAAGATGAGACAGACTCGTTCTGCTTGGCCCTGGGGGAAGAACCGGGGGCCGAGTGGCCGAGTGGGGTGTGCTGGGCCAGAGGTTCCTAAGTGTCAGAGAGGCAGAGCTCAGCTCCATTCAGGACAAGACTCCTAGCTCCTGGAGCTGTCCCAAAGAGGAATGCCCTTCTCCATAAACTCCCCACTGGAGGTCTTCATGCAGAAGCTGAGTGGGAGAATCTGGGACCAAGAGAGAGGGCATTCCTGTGCAGACAAGGGCTGGAGCTGATGATCTCTGAAAGGAATGAACATTCTCCAGTAGGGGCTTGCTAATTCCAGATCTGTGATCTTATGATTTCAGAGATACCTCAGCTCCTCCATGGTGTCATCAGTATTACATCTACATATATGTGACCAACGAGGAAATGTAACCCTGGAGACTTAAACACACCAATCTGATAAGAATATATGGATAAGGGGCTCATGTCACAAGTGTGATTTCATAATAAAGTCTCTCATTTGGAGGCCACTTCCACAGACTTTTCCCTCTTGGTATTGTAGTTCTGAATTAACCACTAACCCCATCACCAGAACACTGCCTGTCCTTCAAAATCCTGTTCTGCCACTCACTTGTTGAGATCAATTTCATAAGTCTGCATGCGCGGCTTATCTCCAGGCTTGTCTGGGTCCCATCTGTAGATGGCAAATTTCTTGAGGCGAGGAGCTGCAGCGGCTGCTGTCTGGGCCCCTCGGCAGGCCTGAAGTGAGGGGAAAGAAATCACAGAAGCAGGAATACACAGTCTGCCAAACATGCAATGATACACTGTTTCAAGAGATATTATTCTAAATTCTACTATTGGGATTAAAAATAGAAAAGCCAGGAGGAGATGGGGCCAAGATGGCAGAGAAAAGGCAGCGACTAGCCTGAACTCTTCCCCCAAAACCCTTAAATAATGCCATAAAACGATTCTTGGAGTGGCAGAACTCACAGGATAGGATGTTATAATTTTCCAGCCAAAGACAACCTAGAGGGTTGGCAGGAAGGGTCTGTCTCACCTGGGTGAGGCTGGAGCACAGTTCAGCACAGCCCTGCCAGCACAGACCAGGCCTCAGCAAACCAGGAGCAAGCCCTAGGAGTTATTGAATCTGTAGCAGCAGCAGCTGCTTTCAGAGCTCTCAGCCCACAGACAGTAAAGGGATTGGACAAGAGATTACAGGGGTCTCTTTGCTGGAACTGGGGCCAGGACTCTGTTGCTTTGCCTGTACTTAGATCTGGGTAGCAGTTCTAGGGCAAGGAGGAGCACTAGCACACAAGGGCTTGCTGGCCACAGTAGAGGAGAGATCTCCTCATGTTTCCAGGGCAGAAAAGAATGCTTGTGGCCCTACCTCTCCTTAGATCATAGCACCTTGGAAGAACTGAAAATAGCTGCACAAAACCCCTGAAGGTTAGGACAGTGCACCCTCCACCTTATGGAGCAGAACCCTACTTTAACAATGAGTTAAAAGTCAAGTAACAGGTTGGGAAAATGAGCAAACAGAAAAAATTCTCACTGCAGAAAGTTACAACAATGGCAAGGAAGATCAAGACCAAGTCAAAGCTCCCACCTCCAAAGCCTCCAAGAAAAACATGAATTGGTCTCACGCCATGGAGGAGCTCAAAAAGGATTCTGAAAACCAAGTAAGAAAGGTAGAGGAAAAATTGGGAAGAGAAATGAGAGGGATACAAGAAAATTATGAAAAAAGAGTCAAAGCTTGGTAAAGGAGATATTAAAAAAAAATGCTGAAGGAAGTAACACTTTAAAAAACAGACCAGGCCAAATGGTAAAAAGGTACCATAAAAACAATGAAGAAAAGAAGGCAATGAAAAGCTGAATAGGTCAAATGGAAAAGAAGGCACAAAAGCTCACTGAAGAAAATAATTACTTAAAAGTTAGAACTGTGCAAACAGAAGCTAATGACTTTATGAGAAATCAAGAAACGATCAAAACCAAAAGAATGAAAAAATAGAAGATTGTGAAATATCTCACTGGAAAAATAACTGACCTGAAAATTAAGTCCAGGAGTAATAACTGAAAGATGTGATAAAAAGCCTAGACATCTTTCAAGAAATTATCAAGGAAAACTGTCCTGATATTCTAGAACCAGAGGGTAAAACAGAAATGGAAAGAATCCAGTGATCACCTCTGGAAAGAGACCCCAAAACGAAAACTCCCAGGAACATTATAGTCAAATTCCAGAGCTCCTTGGTCAAAGAGAAAATACTGCAAGCAGCCAGGAAGAAACAATTCAAGTATTGTGGAGCCATAGTTAGGATAACACAAGATTTAGCAGCTTCTATATTAAAGCATCAGAAAGCTTGGAATATGAGATTCTGGAGAGCAAAAGAGCTAGGATTACAACCAAGAATCACCTACCCAGCAAGACTGAGTATAATCCTTTGGGGGAAAATGGACATTCAATGAGATAGAGGACTTTCAAGCACTCTTAATGAAAAGACCAGAGCTGAACAGAAAATCTGACTTATACAAGGCTCAAGAGAAGCATAAAACATGAACCATGGGGGGGGGGGCGGGGGAAGGGAGGGGAGAAAATCTGAAACTCAAGTGATTGTGGAACTGAATCTTGTAAATTAAAAGTAAATGAGTAAATAAAAAAAAAAGAGAAGCATAAAAAAGTAAACAGGGAAGAGAAATCATAAGGCACCCAATGAGGTTAAACTGTTTACATTTCTATATGGGAAGAGGATACTTTTAATTCATAAGAACTTTCTCATTATTACTGCAGTCAGAAGGAGTATATATAGGAATATATATATATATTATATATATATATATATATACACACACAGAGGGCACAGATGTGAGTTGAATATAAAGAGATGAGATCTAAAAAAAACAAAATCAAGGGGTGAAAGAGGGAATGCACTGGGACAAAGGGAGAGGTAGAATGGGCAAACTATCTCACACAAAAAAGGCAAGAAAAAGCTTTTACAGTGGAGTGGAAGATGGGGGAGGTAAGGGGGAATGGGTGAACCTTACTCTCATGAAATTAGCTCAAAGAGGGAATAACATACACACTCAGTTGGGGTATAGAAATCTATCTTACCCCACATGAAAGTAGGAGGGGGGGTTGATTAGAAGGGAGGGCAGATTGGGGGAGGCGTAGTCAGAAGCAAAACATTTTTGAGGAGGAATAGGGTGAAAGGAGAGAGAGAACGAACGGGGTGGGGAATAGGATAGAGGGAAACATAGTTGGCAATGGTAACTGTGAAAAGAAATTCTGAAGCAAGTTTCTCTGATAAAGGCTTCATTTCTCAAACATATAGACAACTGAGTCAAATTTACAAAAGAGCCATTCCCAACTGATAAACAAACAAAAGATATGAAGTTTTTAGGTGAATTAAAGCTATCCATAGCCATATGAAAAAATGCTCTAAAGCATTACCAATTGGAGAAATGCAAATTAAAATAATTCTGAGGTACTACCTCAAACTCGACTGACTAATAGGACAGAAAAGGAAAATGAGAAATGTTGGGGGGATGTGGGAAAAATGAGACATTACCACACTGTTGGTGGAGTTGTGAAATGATTCAACCACTCAGTACAATTTGAAGCTATGCCCAAAGGGCTATAAAACCATGCATACCCGTTGACTGGCAATACCCCTACTGGGTCTGTATCTAAAAAGAGATAAAAAAAAGGAAAAGGACCTATTTGTACAAAAATATTTATAGCACCTCTTTCCTGGTGGCAAAGAATTAGAAGTTGAGGGGATGCCCATCAAGTGGGGAACAGGTGAACAAACTGTGCTATATGATTGTGATGGAATATGATTTGTGCTCTAAGAAATGATGAGCAGGATGCTCTGAGAAAAACCTGGAAAGACTTACACAAGCTGATGCAAAGTGACATGTACTGTGTACACAATAACAGCTGTGAATGACTTAGCTATTCTTAGCAATACAAGGATCCAAGACAAGGCTGAAGGACTTATGATGAAAAATGCTATCCAGTCCCAGAGAAAGAACTGATGGTGTCCGAAAACAGACTGAAGCACACTTTTTTACTTTATTTTTCTTGAGTTTTTTTGTCTGTTTTCTTTCACAACATGACTAATATGGAAGTGTTTTGTATGACTACACATGTATAACCTATATGGAATTGCTTGCCTTCTCAATGGAGGGGAGGGAAAAAGAGAAAATCTGGAACTCAGTTTTAAAAATGAATGTCAAAAATTGTTTTTAGATGTACCTGGGGGAAAGAAAATACTAAACAAAAAAAAAAAGAATTAATTTCAAGGTCATCAGACTATTTAGAAAAAAATAAAGCCAGTCATCTCTGGTGTCACGGAAAGGGTATGGGGCCACAAGTCAGCAGAAAGGTCTCTTGTTCCAGGCCCACAACGGGCTCAATGGGTGACCTTGGAAAGTTCCTCTCCCTCTCTGGGCAAATTTCAGCCCAACTGTCAACAAGCATTTATTAAGTGCTGACTAAGTGCCAGGCCCTTTGCTAAATGCTGAGGGCACAAAAGAACGAAAAAGCAGTCCCTTCCCTTAAGGTGATCCCATTTTACTGAGGGAGACAACATGCAAATAATGAGGTACATATGAGATCTGTGCAGTGTAAACAGAAAGTAATGTCGGGGCGAAGATATCATTAGCATCTGGGAAGAGGCCGGGAGCCAGAAAGGCCTTCTGCAGAGGAGGGGTTTGAGCTAATTCTTTAAAGAAGCCAGCAAACCTTAAAGAGCAAGTGGAGGGGCAGAGCATGGGGCTGCAAAGGCACAGAGATGTTGCAGATGAGGAAACTGAGGCTGGCAGTGCTGATATAATGTACCCACAATCATACTGCATGGACCCAGTGCAGGGCCTTGGGGCTTGAGTCTAGATGTTCTTACTGTTACCTCCTCTGCTTCCTCAGGCAGTCACTTGTATGTGTGCCCTGGGCTGAGGGATCTGGTCTGACCTGAGCAAAGTGGGGCTGTTTAGAGACCAGAAAGGCAGGACTGTGCCAGAAAGAGTAGCAGGCCTGGCTTCTGAGGATCTCAGCTCTGACACTCCCATGCACTTCTCTCAACTTGTTCCACCATTTGTAAAATGGCAACTGTGCCCCGTAGGGTTACTGTCACTGTTTCGAAAACATTCAAGCACTAGAGAAGTATGAGCCAGTCTAATTTTATTTGGTGTCACATTCACAGTACATTCCAGGTGGGTCATGCATCTATCTCACAAGGAAACAGGCAGGCCTATTACCTTAGAGAACCAGATGCCCTGTACTTCCAGAGGCCTTGGTCACCCCCATTTCATGCCAATTATAAGAACTCCTTCAACTGACATATCTGGCCTCTGCCTGAACACATACGGTGCCAGTACTTCCTTGGGAGGTGGGCCTTCTGTTTTGGGGAGCTCCACCATCACTAGTGAGTGTCTTATATTTAAATATGTCTCTCTGCGACTTCTTCCCAGCTCTGTACTCTGAAATCTTTTTGAGTAGAAAAACCAAGAAGGTCTTCTCAGAAATAGTAGCAATTAAATGAATAGCACCCCAAAAAGCAGGGCAAAGCAGAATGACAATTCCTTTCTCTAGGTTGCCCAAGACTTTCTTTGACAACATAAGTAAAAACTAACCAAGCGACCAGAGAACCAACCAAGCCTAGCAATCCACACAAAGAGCAAAGTGCACTCCCCTCTCAAAATGGCTTCGTGTATACTGGTTCCCTTGTGGCGTTCCTCCAGCAGGAAGTAAGCTCCTTTTGCTGCTTCATTTGTGTATCTCTAGTGCCTGACACATCCCAAGGGCTTAATCAGTGTTTCAATGAACTGGACATGTCATCCCTGAGGCGTCTACCTTGAAGATGGGCAGCACCATCCACCATCCTTGAGAGCCAGAAGACAGAGGTTTCAGAGTCATCAATTTGTGCTGGATGGGGCCCTGGGGACCATGAGGCACAGGATCACAGATCTAGTGTTAAAGACATCTCAGAGGCCAACCCCATTTACAGGAGAAGAAATGAGGAGGATCACTGACCATGACCCAAGGTCAAAGAGGTAGGTATCCAAGCCTGGAGACAAATTCAGGTCTCCCAACGCTACGACCAGCACTCTTTGCACTAGACAAGGCTACTGTTTGCTCAGTGCTCACAAGATACATCTGAAAAACAAGAAGAGATATCCTAAAATAATTTAGATACTGGATTTGGGGAAGTGAGGACAGTGGGTTCCAAGTTGTGCTAAAGATTGGATAATGTTCCTCAAGGATGCAGAATTTTAGCCAGAACAGTCTGGAAAAACATTAACAGTTTGGAGAGGAAGGAAAAAATATGAATTCGTGTTAGGGGTTGGAGAGTGGGGGAAAAGGCCACTGCCAGCAAGATGGAAAGTCTGGCTCAATTTTGAACTCTTGTCAGCCTCCACTAAGAAAACCTTTCAGCTTCCCCAAACTGGCTCTTTGGTAAGACTAATCAGCACCTATTTGCCAAGTACCTACCAACTCAGTTGGAAAGATAGTCTTGTAAAATAAAATTCCTTCCCTCAAGAAATTTATCACTTAATTTTAAAGAAAAGATTAATAATTAAACCTCCTGTTTATAGTTCTTACCTCCTCCTATCTAAATTCAGATGACATTCATCTGGGAAGATAAGAGAAAAGAGCTGGTGAAATGGTAAGAGTGGACAGTGACTAATTGGAGATTCAAGTTTGAGATGTCCGAAGTAAACATTTATTAGGGTTCTACTGTGTACACAATGTTCTGCTAGGCCTGGAGATAACACATAAAAGACAGTTCCTGCACCCCGGGAACTTATGTCCTACTGAGGGATGGGGGAAGGACATAATCTATGAAGATGAGTAAAATAGAATTGAGTGTGATGGGGCAAACATGACATCCAAACAAAACTCTTGGAAAATGTGAAGAGAATACTCTGGGCTGGTGTACGTGGGTGAGTCTGGGGGAGCTGAGGCAGGGTCGGAGAAGGCCGCATGGAGGAGAAAGCACCTGAAATGAACCCTGAGATAGAGAAGCAGGTATCGATGAAGGAAAACTTCTAGGCAATGGGGATGACCATAAATGTATGAAAATGGGACATGAAATGCCCAGTCCAAGGGACAATAACTAGTAGTCCAGTTTGGCTGGCATGTACAGTGTATACAGAGGGTAATGTGAAATAATGTTGGCAAGGAAAGGTGGAGACTGACTGGGTCATACATGCTAGGCTAAGGGGTTGATAGATTTTATTCCTGAGGCAACAGGGAGCCAAGGAAAGTTTGTGAGCACAGGAGAGACACGGTCATGTCCATAGGAAGGTCATTCTGGCTGCTGTGCGAGGGGACTGGAGCCTTGGAGGAAACTGGAAGCCTAAAACCAAATATCATGAAGGGCTAAGTTGTACCACACAAACTACTGTCTAAGCTCAGAAAATGGAGAGATGGGCATGAAGCAGTGGAAAGTCCCGGGAGGGGTGCGGTGAGGGGAGGGCACTAGTACCTAGGAGAGGAAGCTGCTGTCCAGGGTTCCAGAGGCTCTTACATTCCAATTCTGGTGCCCCCTTTTTAGATCATAGGTAACAGAGTCATAGAGCTAGAAAGAATCTTAATGATCATATGGTCCAAGCTTTTCACTGTACAGTGAAGGAAACAGAGGCCCAAGGAGGCTGAGGGACGGCTCAAGCCCGTATTTGGCAGAGCTGGAACATCACTATCAAAACCAAAGGTGTGCAGAGTGCCTGCCTACTTTGTGTAAAGCACCGAGTTTAAGAAAAAAGAGGCACAAAATGGGCCACAGTCCAAGAGACCTGTAGATAAAAAGGTAAAGCAAGGTAACCAGATTGAGGACTCTGAGAAGGACAAAGGTAAAGTCAGGATAGACATGGCCGGGAAAGGATGGGTCTCCTCATGCTTTGGTGGGGAGGGAAGGTATGCCCTTGTATTTGTTCTTGTTCTCTTCATTAGGATGTAAGCAGAACTGCTTGATTTCTACCTTTATGTCTCTAAGGCTTAGCACAGAGCCTGGTGCATGTAGTAAGTGCTTAATAAATGCTTATGGACTGACTGGTTAATCAAAGAGTTGGGTCACTTAACAGCCACACAAGCTGGGGCAAATAAACCATCTCAACTAAGCCCCAGTTTTCACAAGAAAAAAATGAAAATAATGAAAGGACTACCTAAGTCACAGGGCTGCTGTTCACAAAAAATAACAATGAAAACACTCGGCAATTCCCAAAGTGCTATGGAAATGGGAGCTAATTGTATTATTCCAAATAATGTTGTTGTTTAGTTGTGTCTGACTCTTCAGGACCCCATCAAGGGTTTTCTTGGCAAAGATACTGGAGTCCTTTTCCATTTCCTTCTCCAGTGGATTAACAGAAGTTAAGTGACTTGCCCAGGGTCACACAGCTAGTGCGTGTCTGAGGCTGCATTTGAACACAGGCCTTTCTGACTCCAGGCCTGGTGCACGATCCTCCAATAAGGTAGGCCCAAGCGACCAGCGTGCCACCAGATCCTCATTCTTAGCCCTGATGAGATTCTTCTCTGTTCTCAGAGCAGTAAAACTCAACTCTACCCAGAGAACACAGTTTGGTTGCTTCTGGCAGGTTCTAATGTCCCAGCCATCCCGAGACTGCAACCACGCCCAAAGGAACTCAGGTGAAAGGGGGCTTGAGTTTATTCTCATGTATGCTGATGTCACGTCAATTCAACCTAACAATAAGGTGCACAACGTATCTGTTTGCTCAGCAGCCAGAAAGAAAATGAGTAAGTGAGCTCTTTGAGGGAACAAGAAGTTAATTATTGATAGCTAATTTAACTCTCGCTCTTCTGGTGAGACTATACCCAGCGCCTGGACAATGACAGATCCCATGAGAGACTGAAGATAATGCAACCTTTGAAGTTCCTTCCACATCTAAAATGCTGAGATGCATGGGAAGGTTCATGACCTGCCCAAAGATAGTTGGGGATAGGGGGAGATGGGCTGAGGGAGGGAAGAGGATGAGGAAGAAATAGATATATATACATCCTGTGTTCTAAGGGGCCTCCCAGCTCTGACATTCCCTGTTCTAAGAGAGAGAGAGAGAAAGTACGATGGGAAGATGAGATTTAGAGTAGCCCTGACAGTTTAACTAGCTGTATGACCTCGGAGTAAGCACCTTCCTTGCCTGGGTTCACTTTGATTATTTGCGAAACGAAGGTTACATTAGATGACCTCTAACACAACCAGCTTTGACACTGTATATTCTAGGTCACCCCAACTCTTGACATTGTATGTCCTAGGGTCCTCCCAACTCTGACATCCTGTGTTCTAAGGGTCCTCCCAGCTCTGACATCCTGTGTTCTAAAGGCCCTCCCAGTTCTGACATTCTGGATTCTAAGATCCCTCCCAGCTCTGACATCCTGGGTTCCAGGACCCCTCTCGGTGCTAACACACTCAATTCTAGATCCCTCTCAGGTCTGACTTTGTTCTAGGTCCTGTGGGTTCTTCTATTCGCGGGTCTCGGTCCCTCCCGGCGCTGACACTTGCTCGTTCCATGCTCCCCCTTGACGCCCTCGGGTCTCCCGCCAGCTGGGCCTTGATCCTGTGTGACCGTGCAGCCCCTCAGGCCTCAGTTTCCCCGCGTGTAAGGGGAAGGGCTGCCCCACGTATTCCCGTGCTCCTCCCAGCTCTGTGGATCTATGGCCCTCGGCTGCTTCCAGCCCTCCTCGTCCGCTCCGCTCCGCTAGGCCGGGCCTCACCTGTACCCGGAACCCGGGAAGCAGGGCGACCCCCGGGACGAAACTGCGCTTCAAGGAGACTCCGATCACCGCCGCCATCTTGGCCTGTGACGTCAAGCTCGCTTCGCCCTGCTCTGGGGTGTGCGGGACACCTCCCTCCCCTCCAGCATCCCGTCGACCACCGCGGCGCCCGCGGCGGAAGGGCTGGTGCTCCAGCAGCCAGACACCGAGGGGGCAAGCACTTCCGGCCTGAGTATGGAGGAAGGAAACTGGAAATTGAGCAGGAAGTGGGAAATTAGAACCAAGCAAACAGAGCGCAGGCGCAAACTCCAAAGGCTCCTCTAGACATAAGGGAGCGACCAAAGCCCAGGGGGCGGGGCGTGGGCTCAGGGAGACCTGAGGGGCGGGCCCAGGCCCAGGGAGCGGGTCCGAACTTCCCACCAGCCCCGCCCCTCAATTTAACCCTCTCTTTGCCACCTTCCCAGTTCTTTTTCCACTGTAAATCCTGTTATCCTGCTCCTCCCCCCACCCAGTAATCGGCGTCTCTGTTTTCTCTGTATCTTTCCGTGTCTCTCTCGCTTTCTCTTTCCCTTTGTCTGTCTCTCCGTCTCTGTCTCTCTGTCTCTTTCTATCTCTCTGTCTCTCTTTGTCTCTCTGTGTCTCTCTGTCTCTTCTCTCTCTCTCTTGTCTCTCTCTCTGTTTCTCTCTCAGGAAGTCAGGGTCCAGTGACTTGCCCAGGGTCACACAGCTAGTAAACGTTGGCGTACGGATCCAGTACTCTCTCAGTTGAGATACCCGATAGTCTTTCCTCAGTCTAATTCTCCTTCACCTGCTTGCAGTGATTGATGTTGCTTCTGTGTTTTCTCCCCTTGGTTCTAGCCCAGCTTTGCCCTCTCGGTCTCTCCCCGGCTCATCATGCGTTCCGACACCCTCCGGCTGCACCTTCTGCTTGGAGCCCTCCTCTCCTCTCTCTTGTACTCTCTTCCAGTGAGGCTGGTGACTTTGCACAGCCCTGCCTCACTTAAATCCAATTCAGGGCAAGTCAAGGCGTCACGGTCCTCTTTGAGAACAAAGGATGTACAGCAACAACCAAACTCTCTCCGGGCGATACTAACCCACTCCCAGTGGTTTGTTGATCATTCCTCTTCAGATGATTCCCAGATCTATTTATCCCTCCCTAATCTCTCTCTATGGGACAGCTAGGTGGTACCTTGGATAGAGCCCCAGGCCTGGAATCAGAAAGACTTGAGTTTAAATCCGACCTCAGACACTCACTAGCTGTGTGACCCTGGGCAAGTAGCTTCACCCTGTTTGCCTCAGTTTCCTCCTCTGTAAAATGAGCTAGAGAAGGAAATGACAAATCACTCCAGTATCTCTGCCAAGAAAACAGCAAATGGGGCCAGGAAGAGTCGGAAATGACTGAGAAATGTCAACAGGCAATCTCAATGTCATGAGACTTACTTGAAAACTAGTTTTATTTCAAGAGAAATGAACATGTATGTGGAATCCAAAGGGTTCACAGTCCTTATAGAAGTTTGCATATTTGTGACAGTGCAACCAGGCAAAGGAGGAGAAAACAGGTGGGGGCTTGGCATGGCAGGGGAAAGGTGAAGCAACCCCTCCTGAAGGGGGAGGAGCTTGGGGTGCAAACACAAATTGTGTCAGCTGTGGGAGTGGGGGGCTTTGTCCTTGACCCACTCAGGACCTCCTGCATACTCTGGGTCCAATGTTTCTGGAAAATATGGCAACTCAAAAAAGCAAGTTCAAGGGACCCCTTAACATCCTCCAACAGAAGTGACTGGACAGTAACAATAACAACAACCACTTTTCTTTAGCTCCAGTCCCTATATCACTAACGGCCTATTGGATATCTCCTAGGCACCTCAAATTCAACATGTCCAAAATAGAACTTAGTATCTTCCCTCCTCCGCTTCTGATCTTTCCCATTTCCAACTATCCTGTTTTCCTGTATTTGCAATCTTGGTGTCATCAGTCTCTCGTCTGGCTCATCCTGCCCATCTAACCAGGTGCCAAGACTCATAGTTTCTTCCCCTATACCATTTCTGGCATATGTCCCTGTCTCTCCATTTACAGGTCTTATCACCTCTTCCTTGAACTATTACAATAGCTTCCCAATGTCTCCTTGACTCCAGTCTCTCCTCTCTCCAATCCATCCTATACTCTGCTGCCAAAGGGACTTTACTAAAAAACTGACCAGGTCACTAACCTCTTCAATAAACTATGACTTCTAATAGGGATCAAATATAAACCTTCTTTGGCACAGTAAACCCATAAAACCCAGCCTCAAGCTTCCTTTCTAGTCTTATTATGTGTGATTGCCTTTCATGGATTTCTAACTGTTTTCTACCTTATATCCCATGTCTGAGCCTTTGCACAGGCTATTTCTCACACCTGGCATGCACTCCCTGCTTACCTCCTCATGGAATCCCTTTTTTCTCCTGGAGGAAGGAACTCAAGTTTCACCTTCTACATCTACACGAAGTCTTTCCTGGTCTTTCCCTTCTCCTCCCCTTTCCCCCACCACAGCCACCCCTGCCTTCTTTTTTCCAAATCACCTTGTATCTATTTTGCTTATACCTAGTGAATGGGAGGCTGAAGCAATTCCCCACCTGGAAGAAGCTGGGGAGCCTGCTTCTAGGAGGGCAGGATGGCAAAACACAGCAGCTCCTTGGAGATGTTTGGAGCACATACATTCTGTCCCTGGTTCTGGTCTGCTCGCCACATGCTGTCATTTGTTCTTCATTGGCAGTGTAGCCAGATATAGCAGGGAGGAGTGAGCATTCAGAAGTCACTGATCATTTAGAATCTTGACCTTCCTGCCTGCCTGAGTTCTGGTGAGAAACAGGGTGATGCTTTAAAGAGAGAGGTCTCATAGTCCCACACTCAGGCAATTTCCATTCTTCGTCTTTATATTTGTCCTTTCCTATTTTAGGTGAGAGGCAGCTAGGTGGTAAAGTGTTTAGAGCACTGGGCTTAGAATCAAGAAGACTTATCTTCATGAGTTCAAATCTAGCCTTAGACTTTTACTAGTTGTGTGATCCTGGGCAAATCACTTCACCCTGTTTGCCTCAGTTTACTTATCTGTAAAATGAACTGGAGAAGGAAATGGCAAACCACTCCAGTATCTCTGCCAAGAAAACCCCTAAATTGGGTCACAAGGAGTTGGACATGACTGAATCAACTCAACAACAACAAAATTTACTGAGAGAGGCAGCTAAGTGGTACAGGGAAATAGAGCACCGGCCCTGGAGTCAGGAGGAACTGAGTTGCAA
>CM053588.1:50454768-50493917 GCA_028646515.1 Pseudochirops corinnae
TATATTTCTCTTATATATGTATATATTGTTATTGTTGTTCAATTGTTTTTCAGTCATGTTCCTGATTCCAAGCCCAGCATTCTATCTGCTGTGCCACCTAGCTGCCCTGTGTATTTCTAGATACCTTATATATTATATCTATGTTGTGTTGTTTCAGTCGTGTCTGACTTCTTGTAACCCCATTTGGGGTTTTCTTGGCAAAGATCCTAGAATGGTTTGCCATTTCCTTCTCCAGGTCATTTTACAGATGAGGAAACTGAGGCAAACAGGGTAAAGTGACTTGCTCAGGGTCACATGGCTAACTTTTAAAGTTAGATTTGAACTCAAATCCCTGATTCCAGGCCTAGCACTATATCCACTACATCTATCTTATATTGTGGGTATGTATGCCATATATATCTATGTGTATATGTGTGTGTGTGTGTGTGTGTGTGTGTGTGTGTGTGTAGAGGCACCTTATATATTACATCTATATCTGATAAATAGGAGATACTCTTAGAGGGAAGGCAGTGAGATTAGGGACTGGGGAAGACTTCTTGTAGAAAGTAGGACTTTAGATGTGTGGTTTGTCCTTTGTCCTTGAAGATGCCACGGCATCATGGAGATGATGCCATGACTTGCAGTTGACTTTGACTTGAGGGAGGGAGGGCTGTGCAAGGTCACCAGACTCACTTTCTCCTCCAGAGCCACCTGGGTCCAGTGGTCAGATGTCGATCAGGAGGACTTTAGATGAGACTTGAAGGGAGGTAGGGAAGCCGCAGGCATGGGACACAGCCTGAGAAAATGCCTGGAGGTGGGAGATGAGCATCTTCAGAAAATAAAAGCGAAGGAGGTCGGTGTCACAGAACTGAAGATTACCTGGGAGAAGAATGAGGTATAAGGAGACTGGGTAGGAAGGAGGGGGCTGGGTGATGAAAGAATGCCAAACAAAGTACTCATGTCCCATGAGGTGTAAGACAGCTATAGATTTCCTTCACTAGAAAAGAAATGCTTGAAACCCAAACTAAGAAGAGGCCACATTTCTCTAGCATTTCAAGGCCCGTAAGCTGCTTTATTTAAATGGATCCTCCCAGCAGCCCTGGGAGGGGTGCTAAGTAGTCAAGAGCAAAGATGCTGCTGGTGAGGATGGCAATGGTAATAGTAGTTAGTGTTTCTAGATCACTCTAAGGTATGCGTTTAGCATGTTACCTCATTGGCCCCTCACAACCACCCTGCGAGCTAGGAGCTCTTATTATCTCCACTTTGTTGTTGTTCAGTCATTTCAGTCGTGTCTGACTCTCTATGACCCCATCTGGGGTTTTCTTGGCAAAGATACTGGAGCGGTTTGTCATTCTTCTGTCTCCAGCTCTTTTTACAGATGAAGAAACTGAGGCAAACGGGGGAAGTGACTTGCACAGGGTCAAATAGCTAGTAGGTGTCTGAGGCCAGATCTGAACTTGTGTCTTCCTGACTTTCCAGTGCTCTGTCCACTGTGCCACCTCTCTGCCCTCCTTTACCGATGTAGAAACTGAGGTTGAGAGAGGTCAAGGGACCTGCTTGGGGTCACACAGCTAATAGGTGTCTTGGGCAGGATTTGAACTCAGGCCGTTACACTATCCATTGTACTACCTAGCAGGCTACGTCAGAAACGCACAGTGACAAAGACAAAACATGAAACAGGAAGCCCTAACTACTATTTTCTTCTCCTGGAAGGTTGATGTGTAAAACCATATTTAAAAAACCATGCAACATTTTGCGGGATGGCTGAACTGTCACTTGGTCTTCACCTAAGCTCAGTCCTGTGTGAATATCTCCTTCAGGGCTCAGGTCTTCCAGAAAGCCAGAGCATGGCTTGGGCTCCTTTTGACCAGGGGTGTCTCCTCTAAGAAGTGTCATCGGAACTGCAGAATGGTTGCATCATTTTGGAGCGTCACCAGTTGTGCATTAATGTTCCTGTTTTCCTGTAGCCCTTCTACCATTTTCCTTTTGTGTCATCTCTGATGGGTGGGAGGTAGAACTTCAGAGCTACTTTCATCTGTGTCTCTCATTCTAACTTCATCAATTTTTTGTGCAAAAGTTTTTGAATTTTTGTAGTCAAAATTGTCCATTTTGTCTTTTATGATCTCTTTCTAGAACTTGTTTAATTAAGAATTTTCCCTTTGTCCACAGTTGTCAAAAGTACCTTTTTCCATTCTCCTGTCATTTCTAAATGATCTGGCCTTTCAGAATTTATTATGGCACACGATGTAAGATATTAGTCTAAATTCAAATTCTACCAACTTGTTTTTCAGTTTTCTCAGTAGATCTTGTCAAAAAAGAATCCCTTCCTTCAGTTCAGATCTCTTCTGGAGGAAGTCACACATTCATGAGTGTGGGATGAAAGAGGGACTCACTGGAATATTAGAGAGCAGCCACAAGTGTGTTTGTTTCCTTTTTGTGGAGAGTCCAAACTACTAGGGGGCACTACATGTTTGGTGTGGGAAGGCACTTTATCAGAGGGAAAGAAGGACTCTTTAGACTGTGGGGGTGGGAGTGATGTCTTTGCCCCTTGCCACCTCCAAGCTCAGTTGTTTTCTGAGGGAATTTCAAACCTCGATGTGATATTAAAATCTAGAAGACTTTTAGAACCCTCTATTAAAATGGTAAATGCCATTAAGGGAGAAATATGTTTGTTGAGAGTCTCTTAATGAGTTTCTGTATTGATTATGGGCTACTGGGAATCCTTGGTGTTTCCACTTCATTTGTGGGGTTAAATAAAAGCTGTCTAGTACCCTACAAATGCATATTACCTTGAGTGCTTGTACAGGATCTAAGACCCTTTTGAAAAAATATTCATACCTATGGAAATTGAGACCTGTATTCAGAAATTTTCTCAGAGTATTATGAGTCAGTTGCTCTCAAGATCTTCTCTGATTCATGTGAACCCAGAGGGAGGGATGCCAGAGATTTCATATGTACATGTCATATTCTGACATCCTTCCTTGATCCCTGAATTACTAATGCTCTCTCCACAAATTGTCATATACTGATTCACATACATGTTATATCCCTTCAACCTCCCCTTCCATATTTCCCTCCCCAACCAGTATATAAGTTCCTTGAGGGGAGAAACTGTTTTTCATTTTATATCTTTGTACTGCCAGCACAATGCCTTGCACATAGTAAATTCTTGAACAGTTGAATTCTAGACCCCCTAAGTCACACTTTACAAAGGCGTCTTCTCATCCCAGCACCTTCCTCCTCTTGCCCTAGGTCCTAGGGTTGCCTGGTTTGCAGTACTTCTATCAGAAGAAGCATCTAAAGTATGAGTGTCCTCTCTTTTCTCAGGAGAGAGGTGGAGGTCTATGGATATAGAATGCTGCATACATGGACACAACCAGTGTTCTGCTTAGTTTTGCATAACTTTTTCTTTGTTATAAGGGAGATTTCAATTTGGGGTGGAGTAGGGGCTGTGCAGGGGTGGGATGGTATATTCAATAATGTGATCTAAAAACAAAAAGCATTAGTAAAGAGAGCTAAAAAGAATGGATTTCACTCATTCCACTTTCTTGTGTTGCATTACTTTGATTTTATTTGTTTAGTCAGAGGCACCATGAGCCACAGTAGGCTTCCCTCCATAATATTTTTCATCAGCCAGAGGCTTCCTGAAACAGTTAAATTGGTTTTTGTCCTGCTCACAACTACAACAAAACGTAAAATTTCCCAAGATAACACAGGAACAGGAAGTGTTTTTAAGGTCCACCACCAACACGTCTTTGTAGGCCTAAATTTGGACACTACTCAGCCTCATATCTGGGCCACTAAGGCATCTCACTGACTTCCTAGGCTGTCTAGCCCTGGTAGCCTCATGATCCATTTGGAGTCACTGTCCCCAGATAAATGGATGAGATGTCTTCCTGATGCTGGGTCAGCAATGCAACTGACTTAGATTTTCACAGATTTCAAAAAGCCTTAGAAAAATCCATCCCATGCGTAGGAGTCTCATCAAACTGGGAGTCAAAAACACACAAAACAAAAACACACAAACCCACACACATGGCGTGCTATCCTGAAGCTCTCTCCAAAAAAACCCTATAATAAGCACTTGGCATGCGGGGACAGAAATAGATGAGGCATCATGGGAGAGCTCACATCTCAGCACCCCAAAGGGATTCAGGCCCATCATGATTCCCTATAGCAAAGAAGATCATTTCTGACAATTCTCATGGCTTTGTCTGTCTGGTGATTCTGGCCCAGGCTAAAAAACTTCATGAAATCTCACGTGATTTATTTTGGGAGTTGGGAGGGACCTTAGCACTCACTCAGTTTGGGGGTTCTTCACCTGGGGTCTGTCAACGTGCTTTAAAAATATTTTAATAACTATATTTCAATCTTGTTGGTGTTCTTTGTAATTCTTCTGTATTTTAGTTTATTTTACACATTTAAAATATTTTTCTGAGGAGGGGTCTACAGGTTCACCAGACTGATTGCCAGAGTGGTCTAGAACATGAAAAACGTTAAGAGCCCCAAAACTAGCCTGGCTTCTTAATTTTGAAGAGTTCGGACCTGAAGAATCTGAGCAAATCCTGGGAGATCATGGGACTGTAGAATCATAGATTTAGAGCTGAGAAATTAAAGATCATTGAATCAAACTTCCTCATTTTAGAGAGAAGGGAGGGAACTGAGTCAGCCTAGATCACAGAGGTAGCAAGGGGCAAGCAGGATTCAAACCCAGGCCCTTTGACTCCCTTTGTGCTACACTGTCTCTGGTGGCTGTCATTTGCCCAGAGCCATAGGGATAAGGAGCAGAGCTCACAGTGGACCATGCAGGCACTGGGCATCCCGAAGTGTTGCTAACATTTTCAATAATGCTGTTGGGAGTCAGAAATGTGTGCAGTGAATCAGAAAATAAAGGCCACATGGGCCAGCCAAATACCCCTCTTGCTTGAAATTCAAATGTGTAACCATTCTTGAATAGTTTTGGGGGTTTTACAATCTCCAAAGTGGAACAGTGATATATTCATCCTCCTGGCAGATCAACTCACCTCCCAAGGCACTTATATTCATAGATATACTGTTTAAAGTGGAATTCTGAGAGCTGGCTCCCAACAGTCATTGTGATTGGGTATGAAGTATGGCTATCTCTCAACAACTGGCCCAGGGCTGGGTTCGACAGGCTAATAGAGACACGGGTTCATTAGCTAGTTCCAGGCCTGGAGCAGCAGCTGTGATTTGTACCTGAGGTAAGTGGTAGAAGTTGGGGAAAGGTGGGTAGAGGCAGGCTCTCTTGAGGCCTTGGGAGTGGTGTCTGGACCACTGAGAGGTATCTAAGCTACTCAGGGGAGAGGAAGCCCAACTGAAGACAAAACCACCATGAAGAGGATGGAATCTGGAGAGCTGCTGGCACTCTCTAAGTCAGCGGTTCTCAACCTGTGGGTCGCGACCCCTTTGGGGGGTCAAACAACCCTTTCACAGGGGTCGCCTAAGACCATTGGAAAACACATATTTCCGATGGTCTTAGGAACCGTGACACCGCTCCTCTATCTGCCTCCAGGCATGCCCACATGCAGACATGCCCACATACAAGTATTAAAGGGTTGCGGCATGAGGAAGGTTGAGAACCACTGATCTAAGTTTTCCCGTGCTTGAGCAGAGCTCTGATGACCCAGCCCATGTTATGCTTCTGTTGAGAAAGAAGGGGCTGGCAGTCAATTTATTCTTAAGGAGAAGAGGGACCAGACTAAAAGGGAAAAGAACTTTTCTGCTGAGTACTCTACCAAATCCTATTCAGCCAATGCCCAAGAAACACTAATGCCTTAGGGCAGAGAAATTCCATTTAGCAAACTTTCAAACACCATTATTTATCAGTTCAGCTTTTCACTAAATGGAGTCACACAGGGGCAGTTGGACAATCAACACACTTTTTATGATGGTTCCCTCAGTCCTAGGAATTAATTTCTCTCTGGGGAATTGCTTAAGCAAGATGCCATAGGAGGATCCAGTCGGGATGACCATGCTTAGTTTCTGTTCCCCCAGAGAAATGGCCCCAGGGAGGCTACATTCCAAGAGAGTTCAAGCTTCTTGAGGACAAGACTTTTTCATTTTTGTATTTTGTGTGCTATTCAGTACTTTGCACATAGTAGGTCTTTACTAAATACTTGTTGGATGGAACTAATGGAAAATGGGAAAGGGAGAGAAAGGAGAAGGAAAAGGCCAGGGATGTATGGCAAGTCATCACATCTATACTGTGAGGTTGTGAGTGCCTCATTTAATTGAATACTTTTCATTTCTTGATGGGGTGGGAATAGGGCATGGAGCTGGGGAAGAATGCCAATGCATTTCTGTAAAATAGTTTCTGCAAGAAAGTGGGGCAGGAATCTCACCCCAGGTAGACCTCTTGGAGAAAGAGGACCATTCTGTAGGGAGTGTTTTAAGAAAAGATCCCAAGTACTATCACTGGACTCTTGGGGAAACAGCCTGGGATCTCTCTCTCTCTTAATATGCTTCACAGAAGGGTAAGGGGAGTAGAGATAGGATTGGAAATCATGGGATGCCAGATATTGAGTTGGAAGAGCCTTTAGAGGCCAGCTGGTCCAACCACCTCATTTTTACAGAGTTCCAGGCAGATCATTAAGTGATATACCCAAGGTCACCCAGCTGGTAGGTGTCAAAGGTAGGATTTGAATTCACATCCTCTGACTCAGGAGTCCCAGTCACAAACCCTGAGTGATGTTTCTATTACCTGAATGTAGTGATAAAGAACCCTGGATCTTTTCCTTCTCTGGTGAGAAATGCTATTGGCCATCTAATCCTCTGGACTTTGGAAAGCTATTACCAGAACCTGGAAAATATACTAGCTGTTTGATCCCATCTTCAGGGTTGGACCCAACATGGTGGGAACTGTGGAACCTCTGAGGATAGAGAAGGACTTTTCCCACCCCCTGGTCCCAACCTGGGCCTCACTCCAGAAAAAAAGGCACAGAGGAAGGCAATCAGCCTAATTAGAAATGGCATTGTGGATTCTTAGGCATAGATCCCCAAGCAGGGCACAGGATGTCTTGTGTCTATTCTCTCCCCCTCCCTACCCATCTGTGTAGTCCCCTAGACCCGGAGTTAGCCTGGGGCTGGGCAATTGACCCACTGCAGCTGATGTCTGATGTGGGGCAGAGTGGATAGATATTAAGGGGTGTGCCTGGATCCTCTGAGGAGAAAGCCAGGGACAGAAGTGTGAGAAGGGTTGGTGAGGAAAGAAGAGACTAAGGACATCCACAGAGAAGCTTGAGGTGTCATGCCTTTGAGAGATGAATCCTAAATGAAGCTTATGGGTCAAAATCAGATTGAGTCTGGTGTCCTCGAGACTTTCTCTTACCTACAGAGGTTGACCCCCCCCCTTCCATTTGCCCAAGGAGAGAAGGTATTGGGAGACCTAGAGACTGTTGCATGTGAATCTGAATGCACTCTCGGGGTGAGGGGCAAGATATGTCACATATAGCTTTTTTTCCAGACCCCATCCCATTCCCATGGAGACAGCAAAATGGACCCATCCCAAGGAAGAAAAAGCAATTTCCAAGAAAGTGTTGGACCTGGGAATATGGGAGGAGGTATGGGGAAAGTGGAGGGAATGAGGGAGGGGGGTACCAAGTCTGTCCACGGGGTCAAGGCACCACATGCCACCACTTGAAGGCAAAGGGCTTCCGACAGACATTGGTACCACAGTGGACCTCGCCCATTAATTTGTGATAGGAGGAAATGTCATCAATGAAGGTACAGGAGAAACCCAGGGGCTGTAGAAGTGAGCACACGTGAGCTTCCAGGCAGCACTGCTCGTCAATCAGGGGCCCAAAGGGCTTGGGGACACCCAGGTCCTTGTCAAGCACAATCATATTCACCTGTATGGGAAGAAAGAGGTATATGTTTGTTGTGTGTAGGGGAAGAAGGCTTGTCTGAGGGCACCGGTGCAGCCTGACAGGATAGGGAAGGAGCAAAGGTGGATTTCAGTAGTGGAATAAGGGCTGGATTTGGAGATCTGTAAGACTGGGCTGGCAAGAGGAAATAATGGGATTTTAGAAGAAGGACTCATCTAATCCAGAACACTCATTTTACAGATGAGGAAACTGAGGCCCAGAGAAGTTCAATGACTTGCCTAAGGTCACACAGATGGTAAAGGAAGCATTTAACTCAGGCCTCGTGACTAAAAATTCAGTGCCCATTGTCTCTCTCAAAGGGTCCTTGTGAGGCAAGTGCTTTGTGAGTTTCTGAGCACTAAAGAAATTTGAATTATCATTTACTCAGATGACCCAGAAGATATAGGGTATGGTAATGATAGTAGTCAGCATTTCTGTGGCACTTTAAGGTTGGCAAAGCACTTGTCAAACGGATAGGTCAGATTCCTGGGTCAGTCTGAGAGGCTGAGAATACGGTGGTGGTGACAAGGTGGAGGCTTGTCCCCCAGCCTGGTGAAGGCTATCCCCCAAGAGACCAGGTCATTGTGCCTTCCCTTCCCCTCACTGACCCCTTGATACCAATTGTAGAATCATAGCTTGAGCACTGGACAGCACTTCAGAGGTTCTACTCTGATCCCCTCATTGTACAAAGAGAACCCAACTCCTCTGAGTTCAGAACCAACTCCTCTGAGTTCAGAACCAGCTCCCTGTTGACTGTCACTGTGGTGGCAATTCATTGGCCAATGAATTCCATACCAGGCCATGGGCATGAACCCTTTGTTCTCTATCTAATACTGAATGTCAAGGGTGAGAATTGGTACCACAGAACAGGAGAGGAAGAAAGAAATCCCTCCCCTAACTGATTCTCCTCCCTTTCTTTCTTCTACAGTGGATAACTGCTTCAAGAGGTCAATCTAGATAGCCTGGGCATCAGAGGATCTTCCCTATGCCTAAAGGAAGATCCACGTTCAAATCCAGATTCAGACATTTACTGGTTGTGTGATCCTGAGCAAGTCACTTAAACTTGTGTCTGACTCAATTTCTTCATCTGTAAATTATGGATAATAATAGCTCTTGCCTTCCAGGAGAGGGAGGAGAAATGAGATGATATTTATGAAGGGCACTGCAAAGATTAAAGTACCACATAGATACTAGTTGTCATCATGATCAGCTTCACCAGCAGAGTGCCATGCTGGGCTGAGCAATGAGGCCACAGGACCATGGAAGATGGAACAGGGTCTAGGAGCTTTGGGCTGAGGTAGTATAGAAGGGACGGGCAAAGTTTCTGGAAGTCCAGTCAGGATGGAAGGTCTTCAGAGTTGGGCAGGAGAGTCATTTGTTAGGGACACTGAGGAAGGGGCTCCCTTATATTCATGGACTGGGGACCTGGACATCCTCTGAAATTGTTTCTAGACTTGAGATCCTGCTCTGTATTTCAGAGCCTCCCTCAATCAGGATTTTCAATAATGGTGTGAAGTACTGAGCTCTGCCATTAACTAGCTTTGTGACCTTGGGGAAATGACTTAACCTCTCTGAGATGGGCAAATTCCCTTCTCTCTCCTCCCATCTTGTATTTTTCAGCAACTTACCAAAAATGCCTCCCTTATTTAAGCTCATCTGCAATCTGAGGATAATACACTACGTATATCATAGGGTTGTGAAGAAAAGAAGCCTAAAATAATACGAGTATGAATTGTTATTGATCTTCCAAAAGTGAAGGTCTGATCATATCACCCACATCAAAAGTTACTAGAAAACCACAATTTAAAAGGTGAGAAGAAACTACTTAGCAAAACTAGCATTTCCTAGTCAAGTACCAGGATTCAAGTATCAGAATCTCCCATGAAGGTATAGGGGTCAGAGCAGTCTGGGATGGGAGGGAGTAATAAAGAGGCGTATCAATGATATGGGTATATTTTAGCTCAAAGGTGGCTCAGTGCATCTCACCACTCCCCAATTCAATAAACTCTAATGGCTCCCAATCACCTCCATTATCAAATACAAAATCATCTGGCTTTTAAAGCCCCTCACAACTTTTTCCTCCAAACCCTACCTTCCCAGGCATCTTAGGACTTACACTCTCCTCCCTCCCCCCACCAGTGACGCTGGTCACCTGGCTGTTCCTCACAATCAACGCTGCATCTCCTGTCTCTGGACATTTTCTCTGACTGTCTCTTGTGCCTGGAATGTTCTCCTTCTTCATCTCTGGCTCCCAGCTTCCCTGACATCAAGTCCCAGATAAAGTCCCACTTTTTAAGGTAAGCTTTCCCTAAAGCCTCTTAATTCTGATGTTCTCTCTCTTTTGGTTATCTCCAACTATATGCATATATAATAATATATCATATATAATTACATATATAATTATATATAATATTATACAGATACATGACAATATATAGTGTCACTATGTATAGTGTCACTCTTTATACATACATGTATAATATATATAAATATTATACATATATACACATAGACACAATCTATCTGTATCTCTCTAATCTCTCTCTGTATCTCTATATAACCATATACATATTTATATGCAATAGACACAATCCATATGTATCTGTATCTTTTTTATGTATAGTTGTTTTCATCTTTCATTAGTCTGAGAGCTCCTTCAGTGTCTTTTTGTCTTTCTTTGTATCTCCAGCCCTTAGTACAGTGCCTGACACAGAGTAGGTACTTAGTAAACCCCTATTTACATGATGCTTTTAAATTGACTTTGCCTTTCAACCTCAGCGTCTTCCTTTGTAAAATGGGATTCATACATGGGCACTTCTTCCCTAACAGGGTTATGAGGGAAGTGTTTATTATTTTTAAAAAATCCGTAAATAATTTAAATGATTTAAATAAAATAAGATTTTATTAAAGTTCTCTAAAAGGGAGAGTGACTGTTATTCTTAGCTGCTCACAGCAGAGAATGTGGTTGTTTTTATCTCTGGGAGGAAGGCAAGGATCTGAATCTGGAGTTAGGAAGACATGAATTCCAGTCCTGCCCCAGATGCTTATGAGCTGAGGGGCCTTGAGCAAGTTGCTTAACCTCTTTCAGCCTCAGTTTCCTCATTCGTAAAATGGGTGTTAATATTAATAATACTATAATAATGTTATTATTATATCAATGAGCATTATTAATTACTAATGATGTTAATAACAATAGTAATACACAGGTTGGTTGGGAGGAGCAAATGAGTTAAGATATGCAAAGTATTTTGCAAAGCTTAAAGGGTTATATAATTCTAGCTGTTATTCACAGTTACTTGCCGGTCACTGCTGAATTACCATAACACAGTGAATTATTAGTAAGCTGGTTTAACAAGAAACTTGGATCATCCAAGTAGTAGAACTGTGATCTAGGTAGGGGTAGAGGAATACATCCCCTCCTGGGACCACATCTGACCTACTGAGTTGACTGGGTGGGAGTGAAGAGAGCTCTGCCTGGATTGGAATTAGAAGACCTGGGTTTGAATTTCAGGTCCACCACTTACTAAAGGGGTGACCTTGGCCAAGTCATCTAACTCCTCTGAGTTTCAGTTTCTTCATCTCTAAAATGAAGGGTTTTGGGCTAGATGGCCTTGGAAGTCCTGTCTGGCTATAGAATCTATATAGAATCTGGCTTGGAGGGGGTGATGAAGAAGGGGACTGAGCTGCTTACCATGTTGGGGAAATAAGCCATCGCTTGGCCATCCTCATTCAACTTGAACAGAGCTGGGAGGTCAATGATATCTTTCTCTGTCAACCCCAATTCCTTTTTCAGGATGTCCCGGTTCCAATCCAGGCAGCGCTGAGGAGAAATTGGAGGAGGGGGAGAGAAAGCAGGGATAAAAATATACTTTGTGTTGGGATACTGGCAGTACTCACCTTTCTGAATATTTTTAGGGCCCCAAGGTTGCTACCTTGGGCAAATCACGTCCCTGCTTTGGAACTCAGTTTCCTAATCTATAAAATGAAGTGGTTGGACTTAACCTTCTGGTTCTGGACCTAGGGTCCTATGATTGTAATCTTTTCATGATCCAACCTCTAACAGGGGTCCCCAAATAATAGTTCAAGGGCCACTGGGACCTTGGTATTGCCTTTCATAACTCTTCTTTCTGATTCACCATCATTCTCAGCTAGAATGAAAAGAAAGAAGACCAAACCAAGAAATAGCAACCTTTAAATATCTCTCTCTCTCTCTCTGTTGATAATCAATATACTGTTTTGTCAGGGAATATACTATTGTGATTGTTTTTGGGGACTGTGTTTATTGGGATGTGTTTGTCATGTAACATCAACATGAATCAATACATTTTAAAAATTGAGAATCAAAATAAAATTGATTTAAAAAAAATGAGAATCTTCAGGTAGTCATAACAAAATTAACTTGGGAAACCCTGTACCATCCATGCAAAGGTATGTAAATGAACATGAGCTTTAATAGTTCGAAGCTGAACTAAGACTTTTGGTGTGAGTATGGGTTCCCTTGACTGTTTCTCACATCAGGATGTGGCCCCTGGCATCCTGGTCCTAAGAGTGACTTTGGCTCCACTGTGATACATGGTGTCCTACACAAGGGTACCCCTGCCTGTTTCCAATATGTTCCCAGCCCTCTGTAGACCAAGGCATGCCTGTGTTACTCTTCACTTTCACATTCTTGATAAGCTGGCATGATTTGGGCAAAGCCATATGCCCACAAGCGCTTCTTTGTTCCTACATCCCCTCTTTGGATAATGGTTCATATCCTTTGATCCCCTCTCTATTGGGGAGTGGCTGCTGATGCTATACATTTGTATACGTTCCCTACATACACTGGATCCCAGACTTTTATCAGTGATGAAGGTATTCCTAACTCACCTCTCACTATTTAGGTTTCTCTTTTTATTCTATTTTCATTGATTTTATGTGTGCAAATCTTGAAAAAAAATTTGATATGATTGAAATTAGCCTATTCCCCATGCCATTCCTGATGGATAAAGCCATAGGGTCTGGGGTTGCCCCTGCAAGGGATCCAGCAGGGTGGTGCCCCTCCTGCTCAGCCAGGCTCTAGGCTGTGCTCTTACCTGGGCATATAGGTTCTGCTGCACCAGATTCTCATTGGACAGGATCTTATTGATGGTAATTCGTTTGTTGCTCATGCCCCCCAAGCCTGCAGAGTGAGAAAGGACAGGACAGTCATAGCCTGAGGCTCCTGGCATAGTTTTGAATATCTAGGTTTTTCCCTGTGATCCTAACAGCTAAATGAGTAGAATACTAAGCTAAAAGTTGGGAAGACCTGAGATTGAATCCTGCTTCAAGCACTTACTAGACTGTGTGGCCCTGAGCAAGTCAGCAACCTCTCTCAGCCTCAGGTCCCTGATCTATAAAATGGGAATAATAATTGCTCCTACCTCACAGGGTTCTTTTGAGGAACAAATGAGATAACATGTGTAAAGAACATTGCTTAGAGCACTTAAAAATATCAGATCATCATCATCATCATCTTTGCTGCTGACTTGAGTGTGGTCTCAAGTAGTGGGTCCCAGTGGGTCCCTGGGTCCCAGTTTCCTCATCTGTGAGGGGGAAGGGAGTTGGGATGGATGATCTCGAAAGTCCCTTCTGATTCTACAGTCTATGATTCAATGGAAGGAGAGCTGGCCAGGGGTGTCTGATGAGGGCAGAGAACATGGTATCTGAAATGTCTCCAAATCACCTAATCTCTCCTGGAGATATATAGCTGTCCCTCTACATCACATTTTTGCAGCCTTGTTGGTGCACTCAAAATACAGAAGAAACTCTCTAATGGGCTCTGGCTTTGGGATCCAGGCCCTCTGACCCCCAAAATATGGTTTTTTCACCCACAAGGTACTATAAGTTGATATGACTGCATAGCCACGCTTATAAATGCATACATATCTACCTTTAAGGTAAGCAGCTAGGTGGCGCCATAGTGCATAGAGCATCAGGACTGGAGTAAGGAAGACTCATCTCCCTGAGTTCAAATCAGACCTCAGACATGAGCTGTGTGACCCTGGGCAAGTCACTTTGCCTTGTTTGCCTCAATTTCCTCATCTGTAAATGAGCTGGAAGAGGAAATGGCAAACAACTCCAGTATCTTTGCCAAGAAAACCCCAAATGGGGACATGAAGAGTTGGACATGACTGAAATGACTCAACAACATTTTTTTTTCTTCCCTCAGTCTTTAGGAACTTGAAGTCTGACTCCATCTAGTTCGCTTGCTTCCTAACAGCTGTATGACCTTGGGCAAAGCTATTTGGCCTTTCTGTGTCTCAGTGTCTTCAATTCAGCAAATATTTACTAATCATTTAATATGTGCAAGACAGAAGCTGCCAGAGACCCAAAGACAAAAGAGAAACAGTTCCTGCCCTCAAGGAGCTTACATTCTGTAGAAAAGATACAACATTTAAATAGATCTATACAATGTACTTGGAGGAGAGGTGAGGGCACTAACAAAGGCTTCCTATGAGAGGGGGCTTCTTGTTTGAATCTTTGGAAGACGCCTGAGGAATCTAAGACGTTCTGGGGAGGAGTGAGTGCATTCCAAGCATGTGGTATAGCCAGGACAAAGGCATGAAGGTGAGAAATAGAATGTTGAGTTCAAGGAACAGCAAATAAGCCAGTTTGGCTGGAAATGGAGAGTGTGAGAAGGAAGAATATGAAATAATCCAGCCAGATAATCCAGTCTTTAATGCCAAGCTGAGGAATTTGCATTTTATCCTAGAGGCAAAAGGTAGAGATAGAAGCATTCAGGCCAAAGTTTTAGGAGGATTATTTTTGCAGTTTTGTGGATGATAGGTTATAGAGGGGAGAAAATGGAAGCAGGGGTTCCAATTAGGAAACTATTATAATAGTTCAGGAAAGAGGTGACAGGTTCCCAAACTAGAGTATTGGCTATGTAAGTGGAGTAAAGGGGATGGACAATAAAGATGCTGTAGAAGTAGAACCAACTAGGCTTGTCAACTGACTGGATATGTAGGGGTAGAGGAGAGTAAGGAGTTGAGAGTGATTTGAGGTTGTGAACCTGGATGATGAGAGGAAGGATAGAAGTGTCCCTCAAGAGAAATGGTGAGGTTTGGAGGAGGGATAGATTTAGGGGGAAAGTATTAGACATGTTGTATTGGAGATGCCCATGGGACTTCTAGGTGAAGATGTCTAGTGGGCACTTGGTGTACATGAACTAGAGTTAAAGATAGATGTTAGGTAAGGACTTGCTCCTTGGATAAAGACAATAATTGAATCCATGGGAGCCGATGATATCACCAAGGTAGACAGTATAGAGGGAGAAAAAGAAGAGGGTCCTGGATAAAGCCTTGGGAGATTGTCTGGGGGTGGGACTTGGATGATGACCCAGTAAAGAGATACAGAGGAATAGTTGGGACATGTAGTAATAATCCTGTATGATTCCACAAAATAATCCTGCAGGATTCCCTATGGCAGCGGTTCTCAACCTGTGGGTCTCGACCCTTTCACAGGGGTCACCTAAGACCATTGGAAAACACATATTTCCGATAGTCTTAGGAACCAAGACACAGCTCCTCTATCCGTCTCCAGGCGGGTCTGCCCACATATAAGTATTAAAGGGTCGCAGCATTAGGAAGGTTGAGAACCACTGCCCTATGGTAATTAAATGAAATAATGGTTATGAGGCATTTTGTAAACTATTAACAGCTAATAAGTGTCAGCAATGATTATTTCTGTTGTTTTGTGGCCCTAGCAGGGTGCTGTGCATTCAGTCCTTATCTCATGATGATAGTGATAAGAATAATCCATCCTCAGCTTCATGGTCCATCCAACCTCGGCTCTTTCTTGGTTGGAGACAGCAAGGGATGGCTTGTAGGAAGATCTATGAATCATAGTCATTCTTCAGAACACTCCTAGTTTACATCTCAGTATCACTCCATCCTATGGTTAATCTTTCCTACTACCCAAATGCTTACTCTCATCCCCTAGCATAGGCTCCTGTCCTCCCTCCTGTCCCTCTCTCCACTTACCTTTGAACAAGATAGCTTCTCCATGCCCTTGTTTCTGCTTCTCCCGGAAGAGCTTATAGCAGGCAGAGGTACTGGCCATGAGCAACCGGAATTCCTGAAGGAGAGGACCCCCCAGGAGTGCCATGGAGCAGGGGAGAAGAAACAAAGGATGAGGGTTATAAGGAACATCCTAATATGATTCCTTTCCCTAAGGGTCCCCAAGCAGCTCTAGATTCCCTCCCATTCCTCAACATATCTCTAGGTCGTAGGAAGCCAAGAGGGATGATTCTCCCCTTTTCACAGAGAAGAAAAAGTGAGTCAGAGAGAACTGGCCTTTCTAGGGGAAGCCATTGAAATAGTTGGCATACAAACCACCTCTGTTGCCTTCCAATACAAGGTAAGATAGAGTTCTTCAAAAGGCGCCTTTGGGGAAAGAGTATTTGTTACTGTTTTCTTCTAGGAGAGCAATGAAAGCCTGGGTTTGGGCTCAGAGTGTAAAGAATTTGTGGGCAGGATGGAAGACCCTTCCTCAAACAGGTATGCCAATTCTCAGCAGGCCAGGCAGAATTTTTAGGATCTGAGGTCTTGGCTAGTCCCTCTCTCCAAAAAGGTTGAACAGGATTGATCTAGACTCAAGGCACTAAGCAAATATCTCATGATACAGTGATAAGAACATTGGCTTTGGAAGCAGATGATCTGAGTTCAAATCCTACTTTAGATGCATCCTGCCTGTGTGAGCTTGGGGCCACGTCTGGGGCCTTAATTTCCTCATCTACAAAAATGAAGGGTTTGGACCATTTGGGTCTCCAAGGTTTCTTTCAGCCTTAGATCTTTATTATCTATCTATCTATCTATCTATCTATCTATCTATCTATCTATCTACCTACCTATCTACCTATCTATCTAGTCTGTCCATCCATCCGTCTATCCATCCATCCATCCATCCATCCATCCATCCATCCATCCCTCCCTCCATCTATCTATTTATCTCTTTATCTATGTATTGCTTTGAGGGCTGCAAAATGCTTTCCTTATAAGATCCTGCTGAGGATCAGTGTGTCTTTATTCCCATTTTGCAGGTGAGGAAACAGATTAAAAAGATTAAGAGTCCCCTTAAGAAGTTACAACTGGGAATGAAACCCAGGTCATTTAAGTACAAATTCAAAATCTTGGGATCATCACACTAGAGTTGGAAGGGCCCTTAGAATAGTCCCTCTCCTCCCCCTTTAACAGATTAGAAAACTGAGAGCCAGAGGATCGAAGTTGCTCAAGATCACCCGGGTTTGGAAGTGGCAGACTTGAGTGGATTTAAGGTCAGTGTTCTCTCTGCTGCACCCTCACTGCCTCTCAGTGCGCTGCTTCTCCCAGGATGCTGTGACCCTGTCCACAGCCTTCACCAAGCTTCTACCACCAATGTACACGGCTTCTCAGTCTATCTCCTGCACCCTCCCCTCCCCTTTCCTTCCTGGGGATGCTGTTCTATGCTGGCAAAGACCAGCAGGGCAGTCCCTGGGCGCCCTTAACTCTGCTCACCTTTTTTTTGCCCGGGATGGGAACGAAAGTCATAAATTCATCCACGTGGCCGACAATCAGCCAATCAGAATACAACTCCACAGGTGACTGTACCACCTGGGCCTGCAGGAAATCTCTCACGACCTTTGTCATCCTTCTCCCGCCAGACCTGGGGGTGGGACAGTTGAGAAAGGAGGAGAAGGGCTTCAAAAAGGCTTCTTTCCTTGCCCCTTCCCCTTCAGTGAGCCTGGAAAATTCTCATCTGGTAACAGTCCAAACTTCTATATAGGGTGTCCCAAAAGTCTTGTTGTTCACTCTGGTCTGACTTTTCGTGACCCCATTTGTGACCCCTTTTGGTGACTCCTTTCCATTCACTGTCACAGGGGGGTTGACCTCCAGGTTCCCAAAGATACTGTCATTTCCTTCTCCAGCCCATTTTACAGATGAGAAAATGGAGGCAAACAGGGTGAAATGACTTGCTCAGGGTCACACAGCTAGTAAGTGTCTGAGGCTGGATTTGAACTCAGGTCCTCCTGACTCCAGGCCCACAACTATGCCACCTATCTACCCTACTCAAAGTCTTAGTGCAGTTTTAATCTTCAACAGTTTACATAGTAATTAATAAGATTTTTGGGACGCCCTGGAGTGCTTTTAAAATTTTTAAAGCACTTTATTCCCAGTAATCCTGTGAGGTAGGTCATATGTGTATATCTCCTCCCCCATTTACAGATGGAGAAACTCAATCTCAGAGGAGACAGATGACTTGCTCAAGGTCACACAGATTAGCAAATATTGTTGTTACACAGCTAACAGGGGTCAAAATCAGAATTATACTTAGCTCTGACCCCTGGCCTTTAGCAGGTTTGCAGCTGCATATTGACTTAAAAAAACACAATTTAGGGATGGCTAGGTGATGCAGTGAATAGAGCACTGGCCCTGGAGTCAGGAGGACCTGAGTTCAAATCCCAACTCAGACACATAATACTTACTAGCCGTGTGACCTTGGGCAAATCACTTAACCCCAATTGCCCTGCCCTCCCCCCTCCAAAAAAGTTAAAAAAAAAAAAAGAAAACCACAATTTAACATTATCTATGTTGGGTTGTATTTTCCCTTATTATGTCAAACATTTCCGAAGTACATTTTAATATCTAGTTCAGGCCTCGAGTTTGATCCTGCTGATGTAGAGGATAGAGGGCTGGCTTTGGAAGACTTGATTTCATAGCGCCTTCTCTGTTACTTATCATCTGTGTGAACATGGAAAAATCACCTAATGATGAGAGTCAGCATTTACATAGCACTTTAAGGTTTGCAAGAAGCTTTATTTCCCTTGATCCTCACAACCATCCTGGGGAGTTATTACCCCCATTTTACAGTTGAGGAAACTGGGGCAGCCAGCAGTCAAAATGACTCGCCTAAAATTGCACAGCTAAATGTCTGAGGCAGAATCTAAACACGTTTCCCTAACTCCAGACCCAGGCACTAAATACTTGTCGGCTGATTGATTCTTGTTCCACTGTCCCTTGGGAACATTGGTTGGGTGATTTTACTATCCTAGAGGAACAATTTGGGCATATCGAATCATCTTTTTATCTCAAGTTTGTCAGATGCCATTTCAAAGATTAAAGTCCTTTCTTTGCCTTGAGAGAGGTGAAGCATTTAGAGATTTAATAATTATCTTAATAGTAGGAGAGTTAGAAGCAGCTAGGTGCCGCAGTAGACAGAGAGCATCTGGAATCCAGCCTCAGACAGTTACTAGCTGTGTGACCCTGGACAAATCAGTTTACCCTGTCTGCCTCAGTTTTTTCAGCTGTTAAATAGGAATAATACTTCACAGGTAAGTCACTTTAACTGCTATCTGGGATAATAATATATTATTATATGGTATATTACATAAGCATATCTTATATGGGATAATACATCATCATATATTGCATATGATTATATAATACATTATATATGGGACAATGCTATATTATGATGTGATATATAAGCATATGGGATATGGGAATCTCTCCATATTGTTATATGTTGTATGTATATATTGTTATATAAGAATATATTATATGGGATTTTATATATATATTGCTTTTTGGAGGGAAGCAGGGCAATTGGGGTTAAATGACTTGCCCAAGGTCATACAGCTAGTTTTTTGTGTTAAGTGTCTGAGGTTGGATTTGAACTCAGATCCTCCTGACTCCAGGGCTGGTGCTCTATTCACTGTGCCACCTAGCTACTCCTGGGATAATATATTATTATATGGTATGTTATATATGTATATATTATAAGGGATAATCCTGTATTGTGTTATATAAGCACATGTTATATGGGATAATACTATATCATTACATGTTATGTAAGTATATATTATATGGGATAATAATATATTATATAGTGCATTGTATACACATATATTATATAGGATAATCCTGTATTATGTTATATAAGCACATGTCATATGGGATAATACTATATCATTACATGTTATATAAGTATATATTATATGGGATAATAATATATTATATACTGCATTGTATACACATATATTATATAGGATAATCCTGTATTATGTTATATAAGCACATGTTATATGGGATAGCACCTTCCAAGGAGCACCTATTTAGGAAATCTTCGCTTAGAATATAAGCTCCATGAGGACAGGGGTTGTTTTTGCTTCATTACATCCCCAGTGCCTAACTCACAGGAAGCACTTAATAAAGGCTTGCTAAATGGTTGAAAGTCCAGACCCTGGGAAGAGCAGGCAAAGCTTACCCCAAAGGAATGAATGGTGGGATTTCATGCATCATCAGTGGATATTTTAGGGGGTGGGTCAGAGGAACCTCCCCATGATCCATGAATCACACACCATGTAGGCAACAACCCACTTGTTCTATGTGTCAAGCTGCCCCTGCTGGGAGCTTTGTTGGCTGAAAGGCTCTCTTACAGGGGGAAGCTGCTGCCGATGAGGATCCTGCCCAGGGGGTACTCCTTCCCGTTCACTGTCACAGGGGGGCTGACCTCCAGGTTCCCAAAGGAATCCAGGCTGGTGACTTTCTCAAAGAGTGGCTCCCGGGTGACATAGCCAAAATCTGGACCCTGCACAGACAGCATATGTTGTTAGCATGCCTCATCCATTGAGCACAGCCACTATTCCCCTTGCCACATATTTGTCCAATTCAGAGCAATCCTCCATCTAGATCAGGAGCTGGATGGATTTGCCATGGTCTGTTCATCAGCTGAATCAACCAACCTGCTAACAGAAGGGATATGCAGGCCAGAACTTGGGGGTCTGGACCCAGGAGGGATGAATGACACACTAAATGTGTGTCCACAACAGGGCTTCTTAACCTGTGAACTTAAAAAAAACCAAACAAAACCATTTCAATGACCATTTCAATAGAATTGGTTTCCTTCATAATCCTATGTATTTTATTTTATGAATTTAAAAACATTCTTCTGAGAAGGGGTCTATGGGTTTCCCCATACATTGCCCAAGGGCTCTGTCTAGGACACAAAAGAATGTAAGAACTCCTGGTCTTGAATGTTGCCCCATCCTATGATTCTGAGGTCAAACACAATCATGAGTCAGTATAGTGGTAAGAACGCTAGAATTGTAGCCAAGATAAAAGGGATACAGAATCCCAGATGTGGAAGGGACCTCAGAAGCCATCTAGGCCAACTGCTAATAGACTAGGAATCCCCTTTATAACACAGATCACAAGTTGGCAACCAGTCTTTGGGTAGTGGATAGTTCCTTGGACTTGGAGACAGGAAAATCTGAATTTGAATTCTGCCTGTGTGATGTTGGACAAGTGATTTAACCTCTGTCTGCCCCAGTTTCATCATTTCTAAAATTAGGGAACTGGCCTCTAAAGTCCAGTTGAAAATCGATTCTCCTATCATTCCTTCCAGTGAGGAGTAATTCACTACCTCCCAAGATGATCCCTTCAATTTCTGGATACTTCTGGTGTTAGGAAAATGTCCTTGTACCTCCAGTGCTTAGTATGATGCCTAGCAGGCACTTAAGAAATGCTTGCTGGTGGAATAATTGATTACTTTGAGCCCAGGGAAGATTCTCTGAAACTTCTATCCATTGCTTCCGGTTCTGATCTTTAGAGCCAGGCAGAAAAAGTCTCAGCTGTCTTTCCTGTCTGAGTAATATGGGGGTGGGTGGAGATGCAGGTTCTTAATTAAGGGAGTTCCCCAGTCACCCTGATGAACTTATAGGATGTTGGGCCTTTGTCAGGGATTTTGTATCTTCCTCTGGAGGGTCTAGATATGCATTGTGGTGTCTCCTACAGAATGAATTTTACTTCTACTGACTGAATTATTGACTTGGACTTGTTGGAATGCACAGGTTTGAAGAACTTTGTATTGGCCCATGAAAGGGAGCTTTTAACGATATGGATGCTGTGGGGTGGTGGTGAGGGAACTGCGTGGTCTGAGTGGTGAGAAGTCCCGAATCCTAACTCCAACCAATCAATAAATATTTACTGAGCACCTACTATGCACCAGTTAAGGGCTGGGAGCACAGCACCTGCCCTCAAGGAGCTGATAATCCAACAGTAGGAGGAGCTTCCGGAGGCATCTTGAGAGTACATCTACAGGAGCTGAAGATTCCCAGAGCTCAATCTTGTACCAGGGAAAGGGAGAGTTTCTGGTCAGTACCTGACATGGCAAGGGCATCTCTAGCAACCCCAAGTTCCAGAATCCTAGAATTTGACCTTCTACCGAGAGAAGGGGAGTTTATAGGCAGAGATGGCCCCTTGGGGAGAGAAGAGTGCATGTGGCCCTTAAAGGTGTAAGAGGAGTACTGAACTACAAGATGGGGCAGGGCAGGGGAATCTAGATCTTGCTCTCCATTCTTGCTGTGAGTTATTAGACTCAGTGGATCTAATGGAAAAGGGTGGGCAGGGGAGGGCTGCTGTTTACCCAACAGCCTTATACACTTAATACATATTTGCTGATTGATGGATTCCCTTTCTGGAGAGTACAAGCTCTTACAGTGATAGCTATAAGCCAAAACTCACCCTGGGCAGCTAGAACCAGGTCTGGAGTCAGAAAGACTCATCTTCCTGAGTTCAAATGTGACCTCAGACACTTACTAGCTGTGTGACCCTGGGCAAGTCACTTAACCCCATTTGCCTCAATTTCCTCATCTGTAAAATGAGCTGGAGAAGGAAATGGCAAACCACTCCAGTATCTCTGCCAAGAAAACTCCAAATGGGGTCAAAAGCCAGATACGGCTGGAAAATGACTGAACAAGACTCACCCAAATGTCAGAGTGTTTTCTATCTAGAAACCCCAGTTCTCCTCTTCTCAGGTTAAACATTTCCAGTTCCTTCAACTGATCCTCACATGGTATGAACCCAAGGACTTTGACCTTCCTGATTTAATTTTGCTGACCATTCCCCAGCTTATCAGCATCCTTCCTAAAATGTGATGTCCAGAATTGAACACAATAATTCTGATGTGGAGTGACTCTGGCAGAGAATTTTGGGACCATCCACTCCTGTCTTCCGGACACTCTGCTCTTAATGACCTTTAAGACTGCATCTTCCTTCTTGGCTGCCAAATCATTCTGATGACTCAACGTGAGTGTGCAATCTGCTAAGACCCGGACATTATCCAAGCTCTGCTATGTACTATGTGTGATCTTGGGCCAGCAGCTTAAACTCACTGGGCCTTAATTTCCTCATCTGTAAAATGGGTATGTTTCACTAACTGATCACTACAGTCTACTCCAGCTCTCAATTCCATAAGGCTATTAACTTTTCTGGGCCTCAGTTTTGAATGCTGGATCTGGAGTCAAAGACCTTAGCCTTGGATCCTAGCTCTCTCCTAGCTGCCTATGTGACCTTGGGCAAGTCACTTGATCAGGAAATCAGGATCCCCAAATGTAAATGAATGGAGTAGACTAGCAGACATTGAAAGCTCTAATTCTACAGTCTCTAAGGTTGCCTCTACTGCAACGCTACCCATGTGGGGTTGATTGCACTTGGGATCTCTCATTTGAACAACACCGTAATTGCGCCAGAAGCCAAGTTCCAGGGTCCTCTGCCATTGTGGTGCCTGAGTGACAAAAGGCAGGGAAGAGGGTGGGGGAGGAGTCTGGCCTGTCACAGTCACGTTGTAATTCTCCATGAATAGTCACTCCCGGGGGTGCAGACAAACAACTAAGGCTTAGCACGTTCACGCCTTGAAAATCCTCTTTGGCCAAGTGGGCGAGGTGGGGCCCTGGGGCAGCTGGGGAGTTTTACAACTGAAGGGACCGGGCGTGAAGCATAAAGCCGACAAAGTCGACCTGGCCCAGGCACCTGGGAACGATGACAGCGCTGGCCTTGGACCATGCTGAGGACACCCGAAACGAATGGAGTCTGAGGAGAACTATGAGGTCTCAATTCCCCCAACCCAGGCTCCATCACTGCTGGTCTCTTGGTGCTGGTGCTCACCCATGAAGGGGGTGGTGTAGTGGAGGGTGCTGAGCCCAGAGGCAGCAAAGCCAGGGTTCAAATCCCACCTTGGATACTTGCTAGGGGCATAACTCTGGGCAAGTCACTTCAATCTACCCAGGTTTTAACTATAAAGCAAGATTAGATTCTACAGCCTCGAAGGTCTGTTTCACCTCCAAATTTGTGATCTATGGAAAAGGCTTTCATTCTGCAGATGGGGAGCCTGAGGCTGAGAGAAATGAAGTGCCTTGCCCAAGGTCATACAGGGAGCAATTGGCATGAGACGGGATTCACATGCAGGCCCTCTGACACAGGATAGATTCAGAGCTGGGAGGGAGGCTAGCCCTGTTCCAGCTACTCCTGATGTCCCCTTTCCTGTGCTTCCTTCCCTCATCTTGCAATTTTCTGGCCCCAAATGACGAGTCTGCAGAGATTTAGAATGTTAGAGCTGGAAGATGCCCTGGGGAGCATCAAAGCCTCATTTACAGAGGCCACAGCTGAGGCCCAGGGAGGTCAAAGAACTTCCTAGGGTCATATGGCAAGTTAGTGGTAGCCCTGGAAGCAGGATCCAGCTCCCCTGACGCCAAGCCTCGTGAGTGTTCTTCCTGCTTGGCCAGTCGATCATATAAAGGGAAGGGGACTGAGAGATCACATCAGGTTTTAGAGCTGGGAAGGACTTTGGACATCATCAAGGTGCCCTCCCTTATTTTATTGATGAGGAGACTGAGACTCATACAGGTTGTATAGACAGCTAGGCTGGAATTTACACCTAGGTCTTCCAGGGCTTTTTCAACTAAGCAGCCTTCTTACCTGGCTGCTTCTTATCCAGGCCTTCTGCCTCCCAGTGCAGTTGTTCTTTGCCACCAGTGCCTCCCCATTGGCTCTGTGGGTGAATGGTGAGCCTCCTACCTTTAAATGCAAGTAATAAGTCCCAGGAAATCTTACCAGGAGTTCCTTCACTGGGAAATCTTTCAGGTTCCCATCTCGAGGGGAATCTAGGACCACAGGAAAGCCCTTGTGGGGAGCATCGATATAGCCAAACTCAACTTCATCCTGTTTGGGGAAACAAAATGAACCATCAGACAAGCCTTCAGAAAAGGGTTCTGACTGCTAATTCTACTCATCTTGGTTTGCACTTGCAGGGCAGTCACCACTAGGGGGCAGCCAGACCTCAGCCTGGGCTAACCTGCTCTTGAGGCTTGAGATGAGGACCACTTTGGCCCCAGCTCAAGGATAGCATCCATCCATCCATCCATCCATCCATCCAGCCAGCCAGCCAGCCAGCCAGCCAGCCAGCCATCCATCCGACTGCCAGCAAACGTCTCCTCCTGTTCAAAACTTATATCATATGACTCCTCCTTTTCACATCCTCCTCCCCTGATCACCTTTCATTAACCCTTAATCTCTCTCATCTCTGTATCTGCTCAAGGCATTTGTCCCATGCCTGGAATGGACCCAACTAAGATGTCATCCCCTGTAGGAAGCCCCCTGATCTCACCCTTCCCTTCTCAACCCTTGGGAAGTGATTTTCCCCTCCATAAAATTTTTTATTCACATTTTGCTTGGACTTTCTCTCTCTCTCTCTCTCTCTCTCTCTCTCTCTCTCTCTCTCTTTCTGTCTCTGTCTCTCTGCCTCTCTCTCCTCTCTTTCCTCTCTCTGTCTCTCTCTCCTCTCTCTCCTTTCTCTCTCCTCTCTCTTTCTTTCCTTTCTCTCTCTCTCTTTCCCCCCCTCTTTCTCTCTTTCTCTGTCTCTGTCTCTGTCTCTGTCACTGTCTCTCTCATCATATTTATTTACCAACAACAACAATAATAGCAAACATGTCTACAGCACTTTGGTGTTTCCAAAGCATTTTACATATATGATCTTTTTTGAGCCATACAACAATCCTGGAAAGTAGATGCTACTGATTAGTCCCATTTGATAGATGAAGAAACTAAGGCTGAGAGAGATCATTTGACTTGTCCAAGGTTACACAACTAGCAAGTATCTGAGGCAGGATCTGAACGCAGGTATTCCTAAGACCAAGTCAAGTGCCTTATCCATTACTCCATCCAGAGTTTACTATTTATGTTGTCTTTTTTCTCCACCTCCTTACAATTCCATTAGACTGTAAACTCCTTGAGAGCAGGGTCTGTGTTATGTCTAGCCATCTATCCACTGAGCATAGTGGATATGATATTCAGTGTCATGCTACTGAATATCATAAGTGTAAGAAAGGTTTGTACAACTGAGTGATTGTGGCTTTGAAGAAGAGCTAAGAAAAGATAGCTCTTCCTTCTTTGCAGAGAAGTGAAGGCTTGGGGGTGGTGTCATGGGCAACAGTCCAATACTGTCAGACTCAGTTGATGTGGCACAGTGGTTATTTCTGTAGAACTGATTTCTTCCCCTCTTTTAAAAAATTCTTTATTATGAGGAGCAATCCCTAGGGAGGGGATTGCTAGGAACTAGCTGCTAGGAAGTGGAGGGGATGTCAGAACAAAAAATTTGGGGAAGGGGAAAGTTTGCTCAGTTGAATTGAACTCTTAGAAACTCAACTTCTGTAGGAGTGTCTTGGGGATTTGTCTGGTTTGCTGGCGATGTCTGACCTTACTGAGACTGATTTTAATACAGACAGTATTCCTCATGCCTGCGATGTTCTTCCTTTTCCCATCTACTTACCTGGTTTCCTTCAAGATTTGGTCAAATTCCACCTTCTATAAGAAGCCTTTCCTAATCCCCCAGATCCTCTGCTAGTACCTCCTTGCTGAGATTACTTTCCATCTGCTCTGTATGAAACTCATATGCACATGTTTATTTGGATGCTGTGTCTTCTGTTAGTACATGAGATCCCTGAGGGCAGGGACTGTATTTTTGTAGCTAGGCACAGTTCTGCTTATGTAGTCAGGAAGACTTCAAATCTAGCCTCAGATGCTTACTAGCAGTGTGACCTGGGCAAGTCACTTAACCTCTGTGTGCCTTGGTTTCCTCATCTGTAAAACACAGATAATAACAGCACCTAGTTCCCAGGGTTGTTGTGAGGAACAAATAAGATAATATTTGTGAAGCACTTTGCAAAACCTAAAAGTGCTAGAAAAGAACTAGTTCTAGATAAAAACTACTGTACATATAAATATATAAATAATATAAAATTATTCCTCTGTATCCTCAGTACTCATCACAGTGTCTGGTACATAATACATGCTAATTGATTGACTGATCAAACTTTCCTGAGGGGAAGTGTGTGTGTTGTGTGTTTGTGTGTGTGTGGTGTGTGAGTATGTATGTGTGTGGGATGCTTCTCTAATAACTCCATGACACTTGTTTCTACCATCTATGTTGGTATTTTCTTACACACATAGGCCTCTGCTGAACCCCTCCTCCAGTATCTTACTGAGGTCCTGACTCTCAAAGACTTTTCTGCACAAAGTTTGGATGCTAGAGCTGGAATAACTTGTATATGAATCTAGGTCTCATGCCTAGAATGGATTCCTCTTCCCTATGCCCATCTCTGTCTTATTCTATGTTTGTTGAATTGATCTGCACTTTACAAAGCTCTCCTATTCCTGCAGTGGTGTCCTGGGCATCTGCCATAGGTCCAGGGATGGGCCTGGCACATAGTATAAGTATTTGAAGATACTCGTTGATTGACTTCCTGATTAACAAGGAGTGCTATTAAAAAAATGTAAAACTCCTGGGCAAAACTTCCAAGTGCAGGGTGAATCAGATTAAAATGTCATTGGGAAGTGTTTCCCAGAATAAATAAAAATACAATACAACATAGATAATGGGTTGTTTTCTCAGTCAGTGTGCGGCCTGCAGGGATCCCGTTCCATTGGAATTTGACCCCACTGTGTAAAAGACTCTGTGTCTAAGAAATGTAGGAGCAGCAAAGGAGGTAGGCTGGTCCTGTAGTTAGACCTAACAGACAGACAGCCTTTCAGCTTCACTGAGACCTGTGAAATATGAAAAGAACTAGGGAAAATCTCCAGGTGTTGGGCAAACCTGCTCTCCTATGAAAGATTCCTGGGAGGATCTGGGCAACATATGGGAGTCTCTCAAAGACTGCATGCCACAGAGGAAGTGCCAATATATAAAGGAGACTCTTTAATGAAGATTCCCTTAATCAATGACATCAGGTCTGATGTAGGGGAAAAAATGACCAAGAAACATGGAAAGGCATGAGGTGAGAAGCCTTGAATGGGCTGTGATCTGTTTCCACTGGAAGCACCTGAGTCAATGCAGTCACAGGTTCAAGGAAGTATTGAAGAATTATTAAATTGAAGTATGGGGACTGGGCCAATTATCATCAATCAAATTCGGGGGGTTATTTCACAGACTTAAAGAATGTCAGAGTTGGAAAGGAGCTCAGTGAACCTCCGGTCCAACCCATATCTAACCAAGTACCATAGTGGATGGAGAGTCAGAAAGACCTGGATTTGAATCCTGCCTCTGACACTTACTAGCTGTGTGACCCAGAGCAGGTCACTTAACTTCTCTGTGCCTCAGGTGACCCATCTGTAAAATCAGTATAAGAATAGCATCTACCTGCTTTCCTTCTGCATAGGTAGGGGAGGGGTTGGAGGGAGAGAATTTGGAACTTAAAATAAAAAAAAAATAAAAAAAACTCTACTTCACCCCACCCCCTAAAAAAAAAGAATAGCACCTACTTTACCAAGGTTATTGTGAGGATCAAATAAGGTGACGTATGTAAAGTGCTTTGCCAATCTTTGAGCTTTTCTCTATATAAATGCTAGTTTGGTATTAAGGATGCCCTCTATGTTTCTGACTCTGCCCCTGCTGGAGTCTTCTCACCTGGATCCAACGATCCCCACGGTTCATGTACTGGAAACAGATCTTAAGCTTGCAGTCAGTTTTTTCTATCAGGTTCTTTATCTCCTTGAGGAACAGGTAATTGTCCTTCATGCTGAGCAGTGCCAGAGAGAGCAGGAAGGGGAGAAGAGAGAAGAGTAATGAGGGACCAAGGTTCACTGGGGATGGGGGAAAACAATTGGATCAGCATGGGTGCTCACAGCTCCCTCTAGTAGGTTTTCAGGGGAGGGACAGTCAAGGATAGAACTCAAGCTATCTCTTAAACCCAGACACATACTTGGTGTTAACAGAACAACCAATTAAATGAATGGGAAAAATACTCCTGAAGGGGCGAACTTAGCACCTCCAAGTCCAGTCAAGTTTTGAAGACCAAGATCTGTTTACTGGAACCATTCTAGAGTGAGGGTAATGTGTCTTTTTCAGCCCAAGGCATCCATTATCAGTCCACAGGCATTAAGTTCCTGCTATGTGCCAGGCACTGGACTAGGAACTGAGAATGCAAATGAAGGGAGATAGTTCCTGTCTTCTCTGAGTATAAATTCTGCGTTATTTTTCATTCATCTCATTCTAGCCTCCTTTCTATGGCTTGGCCAGTATGGATTTGAGTACTCATTCCTTGGGAAGCAGTAAACTAATGCTGTATGAGGCAATCCTGTCAAAATCTCCACCTTCAAGGAACACAGTCTGATTGATTAGAATGGCATCACCATCATTCCTGTAGTGGGGGAAGAGGGGCAGTTTAGTTAGGGTCCCCAACATGGCTGCACTTTGATATTCCATTGAGATGCAGACCTTGTTTATTTCCCAAGGGTTAAGGGATAACCAAAGCTTCCCCTGGACCTCTCAAAGCCTTTTGAAGTCTCATCTATGGGTACACTTGGAGGATCCCAGCTAATCCAAAGAACACCCCTGGTAATTCCAATAGGTAACCAAGCCCTGGCTAGGTACCTTACCTGCACACTAAAACAGACACAGGAGGCAACGTGTTTGGGGTCATGATCCATGGGGCCACATGGAAAGTCACTGTGTCTGTGTAGATTGGAGTCTGGGGAAGTCCCTAGAGGAGAGAATGGGGAGAGAAAGTGATAGCTAGGATGCCCTCTGGCTAAATCATCTAAAATCAAAGGCAGATTTTAGGAGAACCATTAGTTCTTTTTTTCCTTAATAGTATTTTATTTTTTCTCCAGTTACACATAAAGACAGTTTTCAACATTCAGTTTTGTAAAATTTTGGGTTCCATATTTTTTCTCCCTCTCTCTCTTCCCTCCCCCCTCTCCAAGACAGCAAGCAATCTGAAATAGGTGATATATCAACAATCAGAACCATTGCTTCTTAATAAGTCTGAGTACTTATCCCCCTCTGATGGGGACATCTACAGTGGCTCAAACTGGTGTGCTTTTCTTTCTATAGGACAATACTCCTGAGCAGATTGATAACTAGGGTAGGGTTACTGGGGCTTTGCCCTAGGGTGCTAAATTTGGAGGGTGATAATAGTCCTTGTAGTCCATAGAAACAAAGACCTTAGCCATCTGTCAAGGATAAAGCCCCTCCCCCTTCTCTTGTTGGTATTGATTCTCCCTTAATGGAGCAGTGCCCAATGTCCCCACTTCAACTAAAGGCATGCCGATTGCTCCAGGTACAGAAATTTCTGGCTAAGGCTCTTCTCCCGAGCCTCCAAGTATGCTGACGGTATTCACTTTGGACTGCAGGTTGTCCAGCAGTAAAGGGGGGGTGGCTGTTGTGAGTTATTTATACTACCTTCTTTCCCCTCCATTCAAATCCTCCTTAATTGGGGAGGCCAGGGGTAGGGGAGGGGACCCAGGCTGAGGGGTCACAACAGAGGTAGCAGTGCATGTCCACAGTTAAGGGTGAAATCTAGGGTCAGGGAACAGCTTTTCTCTATACAGAGTTACCTAGTCTACATGGACAGCTAAGTTTATGACATGGGCATGACATTAGTCAGTGTGGTCAAGAGGAGGGAGCAGATTTGGGTTTGAGTCTCTACACAGTCTACAGGGCTCTACTCTGTGTAACCTTGAGCAAATTCACTTCAGCTCTCTGAGGTAAAGTTTTCTCAGCTGTAAAATATGGGACAACAATCCTCATGCTACCAACTCCCAGGGTTACTGGAAACCAGCAAGACTTTGTAAACTATAAAGTGTTCTTTTCTTTGCAGAGGTGGGGGACTGTGGGTGTGGAACACTACATACATTGTTCATGTGTTAGTTTTAAATTCCTTCTCTCCCCCCCCCACCTCCCACTCCACCCTTCTTTTTTAACTCTTTGTTACAAAGGATGGCTATCAGGGTTGGAGAGGGGAGAGGGACATATTGGGAAAGAAAGGTGACATTTGAAAAAAAAAAGACATTAATAAAAAAATTTTTTAAACTCTGTAAAGTCCTATGGAAACAAGAGCAATTTCATTTAGGCACACAGTACACATGTGATATACACATTGTTTTATTCATTGCCGCTCACCAAACAACTAAGTGTATTGTTGGAGAATTAGACAAATTCTGACTTAGGGACATAAGGGAAGGAATTAGGCTGGTGCCTTTAGAAATCAGCCCAGTATCAGAGCTCAGAAAGCCTGACCCACCTGAGGTTTCCTGGTATTGTAGGCAACCATGGGGCAGTGGGAAAAGGATCTGGATTTGAAGTCAGGACACTGGATTCTGCTACTTCTTAGCTGTGTGACCCTGGGCAAGTCACATCTACTGCCTCATCTCTAAAATGGGGATAATAACTCTAAGTACATAAGGCTAAGGGCTTTGGAAACTAAAACATTATGGAAATGAGAAGATCAGGGAGGCAACATTTCTGGTCAACTATTTTCCTCAATGGTATAGAAGAAAAAGAGGCCTTGAGTTCAAATTCTGACTCTGCCACTTACTCTCTGAAGTGACTCTAGGCAAATCAATTCACCTCTGTTTCTTCATCTGTAAAATGGATCAGACTAGATAGCCTTTAAGCTGTAAAGGTGTGAAATGAATTGGTAGGCATGATTCTAGAGGTGTTGAGGTCCAGTTGAATTGGAGGATGGGACTGATGGAGACTTGAGGCCTGGGGTATTCTTGGTGGGGAGTTCATGCCCAAGAGCCTGCTTCTATTGGCTCTTTCCTGGGAAGCATGGGAACAATGGTGTCCTGACTCCTGCCATCTTGGGGAATAATCCAGCTGGCCTTGGGGATGCCTTCTAACCTTGGACACCACTCTCTTTTCTTTTTACCTCCTCCTTGCTTCTTCTACCTCCTGGGAAGCTCTCCAAGGCTCCCCCTTACCTCCCATCCCTTCCCCTGGCCCATGACCTCTCACCTCCATCAGAAGTTCCAACAGGCTGACGTGGATGGAGACCAGGCCTGAGAAACTCTCGTCAGGGAAGCAAAGACCTTCCACGAAGAATTCCAGCTCGGCTTTGCCTCCTGTGTACTTTACCACGTGGAAGAGCTTCTGCCGGCCAAGAATGTGGATGTAACGCTGGCCAAAGAATGGGTCTGCAAGGGATATGGACTGTTAACAAGAGAAAGACCCAGAAGGAGGATGCCTTGGAGGGGCCCATACTAAGGGGGGAAGAGAATTCTCAAATAGAACTGGGATAACTGAATAGGGAAGGAGAGAGAAGATGGAAGAGAATAAGGACTTGTCCTATAGTCAGGATATGAAAAGTATCTTTGCCAACATAAGATACCTCCTGGAGCAATCCAGAGGCTTGGGTTCAAGGGCTAGCTGTCTCTAACCAACCACCTCGGTGAGCCTCAGTTTCCTCCTTGGTGAATGAAGGGGACTGGGCTAGAAGATGAAAGGGTTTGGAGCTGGGAAGGACCTCAGAGATAATTTATTTCAATTTCTTGTTTTGCAGAGGAAGAAACAGAACCCCAGATAAGTTACATAACTGACCCAAGATCACCCAGCCAGTAGTAACAGGAGAGCTAAGCTTCAAACTCTAGTCCCCTGATTGTAAATCCTGCTCCCTTCCAGTAGACCATACTACCTCAAAGGTCTCTCAACTCTGACATTTACTATCATGAAGTTTTTACTTAGCCAATTGGAAAGAATTCATTAAGTTCCTACCATACAATGCTCCACATAATTCTCTTAATTGCAAAAGAAGTATTAGTAGACATTGGCAGAGGAAATGTCCTTACCCCAGTGAACATCTGTTTATCTCTCTGTCTCGCTACCCATCTATTCACCCACCTATAGACCTTGCTCTCTCTACCTAGTCTTTTCTGTCTCTCTCTGTCTCTGTCTTTCTGTCTCTCTCTTCTGCATGTTTGTTTCCCAATATATTCATTTATCTGCCTCTCACTTTCTCTCTTCCTCTCTCTCCTCTCTCTCCCTCTCTCCCCCCTCTCTCTTCTCTCTCTCTCCCTCTTCTCACTGTCTCTCTCTCTGTGTCTCTGTCTCTGCATCTCTCTCTCTCCCTCTCTTTCTCTCCTCTCTGTCTCTGTCTTTGCACACTACACATACACACACACACACACACACACACACACACACACAAACGTATGTATTAATTCATTGATGTCTTTATGGATATGGTCCAGTTAAAAAAAGCGCCAGGTACTTTGCTGGGCACTAGGGATACAGACACCAGAGTGAGACAATATCTGCCCTCTGGGAGCTTACACTCTACTGAGAAGTACATCCTGTTCACAGAGAGGGAAATATACACCATAAACACACTGTGATTGGAGGTGGCGTCCTTGGCACTACTAACAACTAGGGCAACTAGTCAATTAGTAAGGAATAGAGCCAGTGGCACTGGGACCTGAGTCCAAATTCTGCCTCAGACACAAGCTGGGTGATCCTGAATAAATCACTTAACCTCTCTGTGCCTTACTTTCCTCATTTGAAAAAAATGAAATGAAATAAACATTAGCTAAATGCCTACTGTGTGCCAGGCATTGTGCTAAGGACTTTACAAATATCTCATCTGAGCCTCACAACAATCTTGGGAGGTAGGTACTATTATTATCCCCATTTTACAGTTGAAGAAACTGAGGAAGGTAGAGGTGAAATGACTTGCTCAGGGTCACACAACTAGTAAGTAGGGGTCAGATTTGAACTCAGGTCTTCCTGATTCTAGGTCTCGCACTCTGTCAACTGTGCCACTAGCTGCCTAACATGAGGGGCCTGGACTCAGTGGCCTCTAGGGTTCCTTCTACGGACCTCTGGGGTCTATGTCTAAGAGCTTACAAGCCCATGACTTGGGAGAGTAGGGAAAGGTGTCTGGGGGAGGTGAGGCTTGAGGTGAAGGCTGCGGAGAGACAGGGATTCCCAGGAGAAGGAGGTGAGGACGGAAGGCTTTCCAGACTTGCTGATTCTGTTTTAACCTTTCATGCCTTAATGCATCTTCCTGCTCCCGTGCCTTATGATGCTCTAAGGCTGCTCTCAGTTGTGACAATCTGGGTTCCAACTTTCTGTGCTCCATCATCCTTTCCACCTTGGCCACCCACTGAATTATTTCGCCTGAAGGTGCTAAGGCCTGGCTAATCTGGGCAGTTACCAGTCCTACCATGGGCACAATGGCACTGCCAGACTTTATACCCATGCTCTCAGAGACATTTCCAGTGATGCTCTGGGGAAACCTCCAACTCCAAAGGTCAGAGGGCGGGGAAGAGGTAGGGAAGGGGGGAGAGAGAAAGCTGAATCATGTCCACTGTAGACACCAGATCCTCGGCTGAATGACTCTGCTTTCCCTGGGAGAGGCCAAGTATGCCTAGAGAAGAAAGTCAGGCACTGGGCTGGGTAGGAAAGGCAGCATCACAGACATTGGGTTCCAATTCATCTGCGGGCCTTGCTCCTTCCCTTAGTGGCTGGAGATAGAACCTGAGCCTCTGAATTATAATGTTGTTTTTCTTTCAGGGCCCTCGGCCACCGTCCAGGCAGTCATTCACTGCTGGGGACAATCTGGGCATTGTCTGGAGGAGACCAGCCCCCTGCCTCTCCACCAGAACCTTCTTCCTTATTTCCTGCTGGCTTTGTCTCCCAGCAGAGACCAACAATGCCCTTCTGTGGAGCTGCCCCACACCATTGGGGCCTCTGGCCTGGAGCCAGATTGCTCTCCATCAGCTGGCTCTGGCATGGAGGGATGGGAGGCACCCTGGAGATTGCTGAAGTCAACCTTCCCATTTTACAGCTGGGCATGACTTGTCCAAGGTCACACAAGTAGCAAGGGTGCCAAGCCTGAATTTGGACCCAGGCCTTCTGACTCCCAAGTCATTCTTCTTCCTGTTGGGTGCCCTGCCTCCCATGTCTGGGTGTATGCTAAGCAGCCTGGAGCAGTTAGCTCTGCAAACATCCAAGAAAGTGTAGATGAATCCTAGCTTTTGCGTCTGTGTGTGGTAAGGGTGTATGTGAGTCAGCCAATAGTCTTTCCCTCTGAGTCAGATTGATTGGGTTCAGGCACGCTTTAGGTGTCTGTCTTCTTTCTTCTGAGCCAGAGTGATAAACATCCTTGAAGCACAATGTTGATAGCGACTCCCTACTCTCCATGAGATAAAAAGCAAACTCCTTAGTAGTCCAAGATTTCCACAGGGACAGCTGAACGGTGCAATGGACAGAGTGCCTCCAGTTCAATCCAGCCTCAGTCACTTACTAGCTGTGTGGCCCTGGGCCAGTCACTTAACCCCAATATGCCTCAGTTTCCTCACCTGTAAAATGGGGATGATAATAGCATTCATCTCCCAAGGTTGTGGTAACAATCAAAGAGATAAACATCCTGAAGGCTCAGCGCAGTGATCGGCACATAGTAGGTGCTATATTGGGCAGCCAGGTGGCACAGTGGCTACAGTGCTGGGTCCAGAGGCAGGAAGACCTGAGTTCAAATCTCACCACAGACACTTACTAGAGGTGGGACCCTGGCCAGTCACTTCACTCTGTTTGCCTTAGTTTGTGCCTTTGGCACAGAAGGCTGAATTTGGTATCAGAGGACCTGGCTTCCTATCCTAGCTTTGTGATGTTGGTAGGTAATTTAATAACTTGGAATCTGGATTTGAACTCAGGTCTTTCAGTCTCTAGGCCAGGCCCTTTGTCTACTGTGCTTTGGCACATAATAAGCCCTTAAGAAATGCTGGTTGACTTGATTGGATTCGCCAGGCCCTGTGCTAAGTGCTGCAGATACAAAGAAAGACAAAAACAAGACCCCTGCCCTCCAGGAGCTCATGTTCTGATGGAGAAGGCCACCAGCCAATAACCAGGCGCCTGGCCTCAGTGGATGGAGTTGTGCGCCTAATGCCAGAGATTTAGAGCTGCAAAGGCATTTGGAGGCCGTGGAGTCCAGCCCTTCATTTCACAGAGAAGACAGAAGAAGAGAGAGGTTAGAGGCTTTGTCTAGGGTCACATGGCTACTAAGGTCAGAGGTAAGATATGAACCCAGATCTTGAGTCTGAGTCCAGTGACCCCTCCACTAAACTTCCCTGCTTCTATTAGAACAAGTTTGGAAACAAAAGGGAATCATCCCCTGCACCCCTCAGGAAACAAGGCCATCTAGTTCAGGCAATCAAGCTGGTGTTACCCTACCCCCAAGGGTTAGGACACCAGATTCCCCTCCATCTCCCCAACACTCTATGCTACAGGGGGCATTTGAGCCCATGGTCTAATGGCATACCCTCGCTGTACCCAAGAATTGCTCTGTCCTCATGGCAACCTGGCCCAGAACAGGACAAACATCAACATCTCTGGCCCAGGGTGGCTGGTAGGGTCAGCCTGGTCCTCAGAGCAATTCTGACACCCTCTGGGGTCACCCCCTTGGAGTTGGCTGGAGATGAGGGCAGATCAGAACAGTGGCAGATGCCTGGCATTGCCTTCCACATACCCATGCCTCCCAGTAAGTCGGCTGTCCAGGTAGGTCTTTAACCTTGGCTATAATAGACTCACGGAATGTCTGGACGTGACCTCAGAAAATATGCAGTCTAACTAACCCTCCTCATTTCATAGAGGAGGAAAATGAGCCCTGGAGAGTGGGAAGGGCCTTGTCTGCAATCACAGGGCTGGTGCCTCTGGTTCTTGGAAGGTTCTGAGAAAATTCTTGGTATTAGCCTTCAGTGAATTAGTGGAACTTTCCGGAGAAGGAGGCTTTTGGTGGAAGGAAAGCATTTATTAAGCTCCTAGTATGCTAAGCTCTTTACCAGGACAATCCTCCTGAGTGCTATTATTATCATCATTTTAAAATTGAGGAAACTGAGGCAGACAAAAATAATAAGACTTGCTCAGGGTTACACAGCAAGTGTCTGAGGTGGGATTTGAATTTAGGTCTTTCTGCCTCCAGGTCTAGAGCTGTAGAAACCATACCACCTAGCTTCCTTTAAGCCTTTATAGTTTGTCTCCCAACTTTAGGAGGCCCAGGCCAACTCACTGCAGCTTTGACAAGTAAATGTCTGGCCCTAGAGCTGACAGAGACAATCTTTCCCCCTATGCTGGCCCTTTCATTTCATTAACATAATTGAGTACATGGATATTTCTGGAAATACTCATCTCGTTCAAAGGAGATGAACTAACTTGAAAATTATCAGAGGCATATTTCTAGCTCACTGTTCTAAGGGCCTTGACATTCTCTGTTCTAAAGCCCCTCCCATATCTGACATCTTGTGTTCTAAGGGCCCTCCCAGCTCTGACATTCTGTATTCTAAGCCCCTCTTAGTTCTGACATTCTGGGTTCTAAGGGCCCTCCCAGCTCTGACATTCTCTGTTCTAAGAGCTTTCCTGACTCTGACATTCTCTGTTCTAAGGTCCCTCCCAGCTCTGACATTCTCTGTTCTAAGGCCCTTCCCAGCTCTGACATTCTATCTTCTAAGGGCCCTCCCAGCTCTGACAGTCTGTGTTCTAAGGGCCCTCCTAGCTCTGACATCCTGTGTTCTAAGGACCCTCCCAGCTCTGACACCCTGTGTTCTAAGTATCAGCTCTTGATTATATCCTGCCACCTCTTTCTTATTTCACTCTTCTGTATGGGTAAGTTGGATTTTCTTAGTTACAACAGACTGAGCTCCTTACGGTCAGAGCACATGGCCAGCACAGAGTTGGGCCAATGGGAGCTGCTCAGTAAATTTAAGTTGACTTGAGTCTAGGGGAAGATCTGGGTTTGTGGGTGTGGGAATTGGTATGGATTGGGAGGCTGGGGTCACACTCACTCTCCACATAGAACACGCCCACTTTGTCTGAGTCGCTGATGGAAATGTAGAGAATCATCTCATAGCCTGCTGGGAGCTGACTGGGGCCGTTGGTCCTCAGGATCATCCGAGACATGTCCTTCAGGTCTGTAAGGGGGACAGGGAGGACAGAGGATCAGTAAGATGAGGGAGGATGTTGTCAGGGTCCTTTGGCCTTGTGCCCTCCACCCTTCTTGTTCTAGTCACAAACCAGAGATTGATGCCATATCTGCCCAGATCAGGATAACCAGACACAGCTATCTTAAGCTGCCCCTCTGTTCTCTTTTGGCTCCCAAGTAAAAGGTAAAAAAAAAGATGCCATCTTTTTCTCCTCCTATCCCCAGGGAACCTGTTGCTCACCCCACCCAAAGGGCCCCTTGGAGTCATCTCTAATACCTTCTCTGGTGTAGATCTTGTTATCAGAGCAATCTTCCTTGGGCAACCAGGGGATCTCCCTGTCACAGTTCACCAGCAGGATAGCCCCGTGGCCATCAGGGCCCCAGGTCCAGGATGCCTGTGACAAAGGGAGCCAAGCCGACATATGAGCAGCAAACCCTGTTTCTCTTGCCCCCTGGAAGGCCAGTACCAGCTGACTCACCCATACCTACAATGCACATCTCATGATGCCCGTGAATAGGGAGATTTCATAGGATTTAGAGCCAGAAGGACCCTACAATTATCTGGATCAATTCCTTAATTTGACAATGGAGGAAACTAAGACACAGAGCAGGAAAAGTGTCTGTGATTTGAGCCTAAGCTCTCTGATTTCCAATCCAGTGCTCTTTCCACAATACATGCTGCCTTTGAGAAGAGTTATCTCTGTGGCCCCCGGGCCCAGAGAGAAGCTCCTGGTTGCGTGGAGTAAGTGGTCAGCTCCAGCTCTGTTTTTACTACCCTAGCACTGAGAGAGTGTGTAGACTAAGCTAGAGACCAGGGGCATCCTAGAAGCAGTGCGATGAGTGAATCAGGAGACTTGAGACCAAATCCTGGCTCTGACAGCAGCTGTGTGACCAAAGCTCTGGACCTCAGTTTACCCAACTATAAAACAGGACTAATAATACCTACACTAATCATTCAATCCAAAAGCATTTCTAAAGCTCCTACACTGTATATGGAACTCTGCCAGGCTGTGGGGAGACCAAGACAAAATGAAAGCCTTTGCCCTCAAGGACCTTACATTCTACTGGAGGAGATAACATGTACACATTTAAGTGTGTGCAGGATCATAGGATGTAGAGTTTTTTGGAGGTTTTAGTAGCTGGGGGATTAGGAAAGGCCTCAAGTAGGAGGTGGTGTCTGAGCTAAGCTTTGGAGACAACTGAGCCTTCCAAAAGGTGGAAGAGAAGGGAGTACACTCCAGGTGGGGGGGGGGGGGTGGCCAAGG
>CM053588.1:50494017-50508210 GCA_028646515.1 Pseudochirops corinnae
CTCTTCATTCTATGGGCAGCTGGGTGCTGCAGTGGATAGAACCCTAGGCCTGGAGTCAGGAAGATCCGAGTTCAAATCTGGCCTCTGATCCTTACTGTGTGACCCTGGGCAAGTCACTTCACCTTGTTTGCCTCAGTTTCTTCATCTGTAAAATGAGCCAGAGAGGGAAACAGCAAATAATTCCAGTATCCTTGCCAAGAAAACCCCACATGGGGTCACAAAGAGTCAGATACACCTGAAATAACTAAATAAAAAACAACTGCCTCTTTCTACAAGTGAGAATATGGAGGATCAGAGATGTTGAATGACTTGGTCAGTATACACAGCCAGTTGGTGTCACAGCTAAACTTGAATTCAGGTCTTCTGACTATCTAATATTCTTTCCACTATACCAAGCTTTTTCCCTTGTTATTATTTTTTTGGGGGGAAGACAAGGCAATTGGGATAAAGTTTTCCCCTTATTATTAATAAATAATACTCTTTGGGGATTCCACTTGGAACACAGTGGCTAGAAGACAGGACTTGAAATTCACAAGACCCAAATTCCAACCCCCACCTAACAATCTATAGTCTAAACTAAACTAGCTATTGGCAGTGCTGCCCAAGGTTTTTATTCTTGGATCCTCTTTCACTAGCAACTACAAAATATGTCATTAATTCTAAGGGTAATTTAGCATACTACTTATAAATATTCTTTTAGTTTTATTCATTAAGTGCTTGTGATAACTACAATGGTCACTTTTGCCCCCAAGCAGTAAAATAAAATTGACATTATATACTTATAATTATAAGATAGAAAATTTCACTCTACTTATAATTATGAAAACTCTAAATATAAAATTATAATACTCTAATTATAAAATAATTACAAATATTTTGTATCCCTTCTCTAAGAGGGGATTTGGTTCTAGGAAAAGATAGGGAGCTGAAATAAAACGGTGTACCTCTGTCTGGGCACCACAAGTTCATAGATTTAGAAGTGGATGGGACCTCAGAGGTCATCCAATACCTTCATTTTATTACTTTTTTTAGTTAATTGTTTTTTATTTAAGAAAAAATCCACTTTCTTTCCTCAGGTCCCACTCCCACCCCCACTCCCCATTGAAAAAGAAAGAAAAACAATACTCTTGTAACAAACATGAATAATTAAGAAAAACGAATTCCCATATTGACTATGTCTAAAAAATGTCTCCATCTACACCCCGTGTCTATCACCTCTCTGTCAATAGGTAGACATCATGTTCTATTATGATTCCTTTGGAATCATGGCTGCTCGTTGGCCTGATCAGAATTATGTCTTTCAAAGTTCTGGTTCTGTTCTCTTCACTCTATATCAGTTTATAGAAATCTTCTTAGGCTTCCCTAAAACTGTCCCCTTCATCATTTCTTATGTACAATAGTGTTCCAATCTTTTCATTTTATAGAAGAGAAAGCTGGAGCTCAGAGTCCAAGGTAGTATAGGTAGGTGGGAATTTGAATCTAGGTTCTCTACAAGCCAGTGGAGCCTGTGGTCACTTGTCTAGAGGGGAGGGAGTATGAGGTTGTGAGTCCTCAGCAATTTTTCAGTAGGGACAAGACCCCTTGGGGTTGGCCCTGCCTGGTCTAGCACAGATGTCCTCTCTTGCCTCTGGGAGGGAGGCCTGTCAGCCTGCTTTCTTTTACTGGGAGCAGAGAAGGCACAGAAGCTGTCAGGGGGAGATCACGAGATGAGAAAGTTCATCAACCACTTGTCTATGTGGAGAAATGGAGTGTAGAACAGGGGGCATGATATTCCCAAGGTCACATAGCCCATTTATAAAAGACTTGGACACAGGCCCCTGCCTCCCACTCCCCATTCAGCAATCCATCGTGCCTTAGGGTTACATAGACAGGCTTTCTTTTAATGTGTTCTGGCTCCAGACCTAGACAATGAGGCTTTTTACAGGGCAGGTTTCTATTTTGGCTGACTGTCGGGAGCACGATTTATTGGGTGCTAAATTGGAAAGGGCAGCACTATCCCTGGGGGCTATGTTTTCTTTCATTCCTAACAGTCTTGTGACCTCCTCACTCCTTGGTGCATAGGTGGGGTAGGAAGATAGAGAGAGGACTGGGAGAACGTTGGACCTGGCATTCTGGAAATCTGGGGTCTAATTCTGCTTCTCCTGCTGATTTACCTTGGGACCACTGCTTATATCCTCTGGGTTTGGTTTTGGCCTCCGTAAAATGGAAGCTCGCTGAAGACAGGGACTGTATTTTCCTTCTTCAATCTGGGCACCTCCTGAGGTCAGGGACTATTTTTAGTCTATGCCTCCCACAGAGCCTAGTCTCTGACTCAACCCCCTCCAACCTACCCTGGAACCCAGGGCTCTTCACTGGTGAGGACATTTCACTTCTGTCCCCATCCAGACCCAGAATTCTGCCCTCTGGCCATCATCATGACAGACCTCCCCATCCATAGGACCACCCTTCCCCTTCCTCCTTTAGAAGTAATGTTTAGAAATAAAAATAATAGGTGGCATTGATTCAGCACTTTAAGGTTTGCAAAGCGCTGTACATTTCCTCTTTTAGAATATGTGCGTCTTGAGGGCACAGACTTGTTTCTTTTCGGTATTTGTGTCCTAGCACCAAGGACAGCTCCGGCAACAGTTAACATACTCAAAAAATCATTCACTCATTCATTCATGCGTTCATTTCTCCCCCTTCAGTGTGGGAGCTTCCTGAGGCCCTCCGTCTATCCCAGACTGGGAACACAGTAAAGGCAAGAACTCTATCTCCCCATGAATACCTAGACCAAGACTCAGCTCGGTAGACTTACTCAGGGAACCTACAAATATTATCTCATTTGATCTTATAACAGCCCTGAGAGGTAGGTGCTATTATTGATGAGGAAACTGAGGCAAACAGAGGGGAGATGACTTGCTCACAACTAGGAACTCAGTCCAGTCCTTGATGCGGACTGACCCACTCTTCACTAGACTCACTAGCCTGGGGCACTAAGCTCCACTTGGGGGTGGTGGCAACTAGAGTGCTGACTTACCTTCTTAGGATTGTTCTTTTCCACGATTCCATCTCGGTCTGCATCCACATCCAGGGAGATCTCTGTGGAGAAGACACAGCCATTGGGTTTACTGCTCTGGCCTGTCACGGGCTGTCCCTGAACTGACAGACTGGGTGACCTGAAAGTGGGGAGACCCTCACTTCTCCATTGGGACTAGGAGGGGAGGCAGCTGCATCTCACCAGAATGGTCTTCACTCTCTCTCTTCTCCTCATCTCCTCTATTTCCCATGCTAGCACTAGGAGGGGCTTTGTTGGGGTCATCTAAGTGAGCCTCGATCTGATCTGAGTATCAGCGATGACCTAAAAGGATTTTCCTCACAACAAACCTGGAATACAGAGAGTACAAACATTTTTACTCCCATCTTACAGATGAGGAAACCAAGTCCGAGTGACTAACAGTGGTTGGCACAAAGTAGGTGTTTAATAAATGCATGTTGAAGCAATATTGTTTGATGAAGAACTGTGAATGACTTAGTTATTCTCAGCAATATAATACAATACTATTTGCTTCTAGAGAAAGAACTGAGATTGTTTGAATACAGACTGAAGCATGCTGTTTTTCTTTTTCTTTTCTCTCTCTCTCTCTCTCTCTCTCTCTCTCTCTCTTTCTCTTCCCTCTCGCTCCTCTCTCTCTCTCTCCTTCTCCCTCCCTCTCTCTCTCCTTCTCCCTCCCTCCCTCTCTCTCTCTCTCTTTCTTTCTGTCTTCTTTCTCTCATTCTTTCTCCCTCTCCTCTCTCTCTTTCTTTTATTTAGATCTTCCTGTACAAAATGACTAATATGGAAATGTTTTACTGATTGCACATGTATAATCTATACCTAATTGCTTACCATCTCAGGAAGGGGGAAGGGGAGAGGGAGGTATAGAATTTGGAACTCAAAACTTAAAAAAACCCAAATGTTCAAAAATTATCTTAACATGTAATTGGAGGAAAATAAAATATATATTCTTATAACAAAATTAATATTATAAATAAAATTAATTTTACAATTAACTAAATAATTAAATTATCATGAAATAAACATGTTATAAATATAATAAATTATGTATTATATGATCATTATGTAATGATAAATAATTGAAATTAATTGTAATAAAATTAATAACATGTTATAATAAAATATATACTATAAAATTATATATATATATGCCTGTTGATTGAATGGATAGTGCAGAGATGGGAATCCATAAAAGTGGGAATGCCCATTAAGACACTAGAGAAAATTGTGTAATTAATATTATTGACTCCTCTGAGGTCATCTAGCTAAGTCTCAGAATCCCCAATTGAACGGGGGTCTGAGTCCAGTGCTCTCCTCACCAGACCTCATTCCCCCTCCACCCAGACTGAAAGCTGTCCCTTTAGCTATGCCACTGCTGTCCTTACAGCTGTTGCCATGTTGATCCCTCCTCCTGCTAGCTGGCATTCACATAGTGCCTGAAGGTTTGCAAAGCATTTAATGTACATTTTTTCATTGGATACGAAAAAGAACTGGGGGCATTCAGCCTAGAGGAAAGCCAGGGCAGGGGTGGGGGAAGGACTTGATAGTGGTCTTTAAATATTTGAAGGGCTGTTGGATGCAAGGGGTGAAAAGCCCTGTGCTGCTCGGTCCCAGTGAGCAGAAGTAAGGAGCAGCAGATAGAGAAGCTGATGAGACAAATGTTGGCTGGATAAGGAAGAACTCTAATATCTATAGCTCTCCAAAAATGAAAAGAAGCAAGGCAGGTTGTTGTTGTTCAGTCATGTCTGACTCTTTGTGACCCTCATTTGGAGTTTTCTTGGCAGAGATACTGGGGCAGTTTGCTATTTCCTTCTCCAGCTCATTTTATAGATGAGGAAACTGAGGCAAAAGGGTTAAGTGACTTGTCTAAGGTCACACAGCTAGTACGTGTCTGCAGTCACATTTGAACTTGGGACTCTAAGGCTGGTGCTCTATTCACTGTGCCACTTCCCTGCCCCCCTTGGAAGATAGTGAGCTCTTTATTCACAGAGGCTGTCAAACAACTACTAAGGACTACTATGTGTCGGGCAGCGTGCTCAGACTGGTGACTCTTTTACAACATCCCCAACATGTGGTTCCCTGTTTGAGTGTAACCTGAACTAGCTGCTTCCTAAGGTGATTTCCATCTCTGAGATTCTCTGCCCACTTCAGTGGTACCTTAGATAATGTAGAGTCCAGTCTTGTTACCTAGACCTAGGTTAATCAATAACAGCAACAACTCGTATTTCTGTAGCACTTTAAGGTCTACAAAGCATTTTCCTCATAAAACCCCACTGAAGTTGGTGGCCCCATTTAACAGATGAGAAAACTGAGTCCCAGAGAGTTTGATGCAAATCTCTGCAGCTATGCAGGTGCTGAGGAAGAGATTCCTGCTCAGGTATGAAATAGACTACATGTCCTTGGATTTCTCTTCTGATTCTGATTGTCAATGATTCTTAAAAGTGACTATGGAGGAAAAGGAGCTGATTGTGGGCCCCTGACCAAAGAACCTCCCAGGAGATTTGCCCTTCAACTGGGCATGACCTGGAGCCTCAGACATACGGTGGAGATGGGAGCATTTCTGGGTCAGTCCTGTTGGCAGAGGCTCCCATCTCCAAGGGTGAGGGAGAGGAAGAAGATCCTGGCAAGAAGGGGAGTTAGGGGAACGAGCCAAGGAAGGCTCTCTCAAAGAGGCAGATTTCTCCCACAAATGGTTCAGAATTTCTGCCTAGCCCACTGAATATTGTGTCCTTCAGAGGGGTTTCTGTGAGACTTTTGGAAATAGTCTTCAGAGCCAAGATTATCAGCTACAGAAGAGAGCTTCTCTTATTTGGGATATATTAGAAGGAGCACTGGATTAGCAGTCAGAAGGCATGGTTTAAAATTCCAGCTCTGCCACTTGGTAGGTGTCACCTTGGGCCTCAGCTTTCCCCATCTGGAACATGGGAGAGTCTCCAAACAGTCTATGATGCCTTTACACTCATGACTGGGTTTTGGCTTTGAATGATGCTCCCCAGTCTGCTTGCTGGTCACCCCCATTGCCTGGAATGCCATCCCTCCTCACCTCTGCCTCTTAGACACCCTCGTTTTCCTTAAGATTAGATCCAACGTCATCTTCTACAAGAAAACCTTTCTTCGTCACCCTGTCCCCAGGAAGCTGCTAATGCCTTCCTCATAAAATACTTCCGGTCAATTTTGCATCGAACCTCTAGATGTACAGGCTAGATTGTAAGCATCTTGAGGACAGGCATTGTTTCACTTTTGTCTTTCTCTCCCTAGAAACTTAGCCTAGAGTCTGGCACGTAGTAAGTAGGTGCTTAATACATGGTTTTTGATAGGCTGACTGAAGTCACTTAGCTAAGGTCAAATAGGATGTGGCTGGGCCAAGAATCAAACCCAGGCCTGGTGAGTTCCAAGCCACTGGTATGGTCTCTACGCCCCACTGTGTGGCTTTCTGAGGGTCCTAGTTGCCTCATTAAGAGAAACCTAGAGTCCAGAGCTCTGAAAACACCTCCTGGCTAGCTGTTTTCCAGGTTTTCCAGGGCTATCATGTGAAAGGGGAATTAGGCTTATTTTGCTTGGCCCCAGAGAGCAGCACTAGGAGCCACCATGGGGCGGTGAGGAGGGAACTGCAGAAGGGGCAATCTAGTCTTAGCTTAAGGAAAAACTTCCTCACTGGTTATTAGATCTATCCAAGGGCAGAATTAGCCGGGCCAGGCGCTGGGAGTTCCCTTTCCTGGAAACTTTCAAGGAAAGTCTCACTGGCCACAATCACTTATGTTGTCAGGGAAATTCACATTCAGGGGTGGATTGGGCAGCCACCCCCATCCCCTTCTCCATCCCTTCCAATACTGAGGCTCTGTGTCTTTCTTAAAGGAGTAAAGCCCAACTATGAAATAATGGAATGAGCACTGTATTTGAAGGCAGGAGATTTGAGTTGAAATCTTGGCTTTAGTAGTATGACCTTGGCCAAGTCATTTCCTTCCCACCTTAGCCTCAGTTTCCTCATCTATAAAATGGGATTAATGATTATTTACAACCCCCACTCCCACCCCAAGCCACGGGGCAGCTAGGGAGCAAATCACCATAGAAATGCAAGTTATTATGATGATGATTATTGTGTTTGTTTTATATGGTTCAGTAACAGTCATTTCAGCTTATGTACTCCCCTTCCCATTCCACACCAATCATCCCATTCCACACCCTTCCCCCAGTGACCTGGTCTTGGTGGGCCACTCTACCAGTGTATACAATGATGGGATCATAGATTTGGAGCGGGAAGGGGGTGGAGAGGCCATTGAGATCAGCCCTCTCCCCATTTTACAGATGAAACTGAGGCCCAGAGCCCTTAAGCAACTTGCCCAATGTCCCACAGCTAATAAGTGTCTGAGGCAGGATTGAATTCTATCCACTGTTCTAGCAGCCCCTAATAGTATTTTTGGGACTTCTTTGACCTCCTTCATCAGGGACTGACTGTAAAATGTTGAGGAGGTAGGGAGGGGGAGGCACACCAGTCCCACCTCCCTGCAAGGCACCCCCATTTTTGCTTCTACACCCCTTCTGTGTGTGTGTGCATGTGTATGAGTGCACGTATGTGTGTGTGTGCACACGCGCGTGTGGACGCATGTGTGTGTGCTGGAGGTGGTGGTAGGACAAGGCTGGGGAAATTTGGCTTTGGGGCTTCCCAGCCCAGGGAGAGACTGTCCAAAGGCTCTGGCTCCTAGGTCAGCTCCCAAAATAGTCCCAAGGTATCAGGTGGTACACCCACCAGCGGTGGGCAGATTAAGGGGAAATGTCAAGGGGATTGGGTTCAGGGCTATGTGGGGGATGGGGATGGCACGGGAGGCTGCTGCCTGCCTGCCTTGGTTCCCTCTCTTCCCTCCTTGGCCTCAGAACTCAAGGTGCTAATACCCTACCATGGATCCGCCCTCTCCTCCACCCCACCATGGCTAGGTGCCCATCTCTCTAGCTTCCTGGGGCAGAAAATGACTGGTGACTGTGTTATGCTAGGTGATGGGGGGCAGTTCTCCATTCTCAGCGCCAAGACAGGGGCTGGAAAGTTAGGGTGATCATGCTGGGCTGGGCCCAGGACTTTGGGAGCAGAGGGCATGGACATACTAGTAGCCTAGAAGTCCCATTCTATGACCAACGAAAGGCCCCCATGTGGCAACTTGGCTTTGGAGGTATACCTGGATTCCAACCCTTGTTTTGCCTTTTATTAATTAACTGTGTGCTCTTGAGCAAGCCACACCCACTCTAGGCCTCAGTTTTCCCATCTGTAAAATGAAGCAGTTGGGCTAGAGGACCCCTGAGGTTCCTTCCTACCTCTGATCCCAAGATCTTGGGATCTTCTTCCCCATTTTTATACAGTGGCCCCACTCAGGCTATATTACCCTCTGTGTACTATAGGGTTGCCTTCATTGGGATAACCAGGTTAGGAGAATGCTGCGGTACTGAACATACTTTTGCTCCAAGACTGAGGTCTCCATAGAGATAACTCTGCCCTCTGCCCTTCTCCTAATAGAAGCATGTTAAACAGTAGGAAAATCAGGGCAGAAATCCCAATATTGACCTCTCTGAGCCCTAGTTTTCTTAGCCGTGAAATGGGAATGAGGGGCAGGATGGTGTAGGATAGCGGCTAGAGAGCTGGCCTTGGAGTCAGAAAGGCCTGGCTTCAAATCCCTTCACTGACAGATAAATAGCCATAGCCCTCGAGCAGATCATTGATTGTGGCATCCCAGACAATTCTCCAAGACCACTAGGTGCAGACCAGTTTACCCTGTCTATGGCTTCTGTGAATACATTTGTTTGCTCGTTGGCTTTTCAGTTAGACGGTAAGCTCCCTGAGGGCAGGAACTCTCTTTTGTCTCTTTTTGTACCTGCAGCCCTTAGCACAGTGCCTGGCACCTAGCATGTGCTTCATAAATATTTACTGACTACAGTTGTCTCCTCTATCAGTTATAGTTGGTCTATCTGCCATATGTAGCATGTAATATACTATTATATATTATATTATACTATATTATATTTACATATATACACACACGTGTATATAGGCATATATATGTGTAATATGTGTATGTATATATACATATCCATATATCCATATATGTATGTGTGTGTATGTGTGTGTGTGTGTGTGTGTGTGTGTATACACACACACACACACACACACATATACTGGTCTACATTGGTAACAGAAGTTCCTCACTGAGAGCTCCCTTCACTTATGAAATCATGCTTGATCCAAAAAAGGGAAAGAAAAAAGATAATATGTGTGCTCCTTCCTTCCCAGGGTTGTTGTGAAACAAGTGATTTGTAAACTATAGAACCCCTTTCCCCAGTGTGAATGTGTTTAGAACCACCCTCCCTTAATTGCAGAGGTGGAGGACTATGGGTACAGAGTACTATATATACTCTGAGGCACTGGCCATGCATTGGTTGCTTTGGGAAACTTTTTTCCTCTAAAAATTTATTATAAGGGATAGATTCCTTATTACCTTAACTTCTCAGTGTTTAGGGAATTAATTCCTTTTTTATTTTTTAAATGTTCATTTATTTATTTTAAGGAAATTCTTTAGTCAGTCAACAAGCATTCATTAAGCCCTTACCCGGTGCCAGGTACTGTGCTAAGCAGCAGAGACACAAAGAAAGGCAAAGGCCCCAAGGTTTAGCCAAGTTGCCAGCCTGCATTGGTAGGAGGGGGTTCTTTAGACATGTTATATCTCAGGTCTGGACAAAAAAGAAAAAGAATTGATCAATCAATTAGCTTTCATTAAAGATCTGCTGCATCTTGGCACTGTGATAGGTATTAGGAGCATCCAGAAAAACAATCAGCATTCTCTGCCTTCCAAGAGCACTTCGGAAACCTTAATAAGCTCATCTGATTCATTCAAGAGACTTTGAATGGGAAGTACAAAATTATGCCCATTTTGTGGATGAAGCTTATGAGGCCAGAGAGGTGAAATGAAATGTGCTTGAAGACACAGAGTAATGAACAGAGCTGGGATTTGAGGCATTAGGAGGCCTGGGCCTCCTGACTCTAAATTCTAGCTTCCAGGTCACACTCCAGAGGGTAACTGGGGGCCTAGGAACTTTTGCAAGGTTAGTGTGTACTATACATTGGACCCATTTATTGGATTCTCATTTCTGGTTCTTTTCAAGTTGACTTGAGTACCATCGAGGCAGCAAAGTCATCCCTTCTTCACAGTTATATTCTCTCTACCTCCTCACCCTTTTCCCAAGCCCCTCCCCCAAATAGGGACTCAAGCCTCTTTGTGGAACAGCAGAAAAGACCAAGGAGGAGAGAGATGGACGGGATTTGGGATCCTAGGGTCATAGGGTTAGAAGGGGTTTAAGGCCATCTAATCTAACTCCATCCCTTTATAGAGGAGGACTTGCTCCATCACACAGGTGGTATCAGGGTCAGAATTTGAATGCAGAACCTCTGACTCTGAAGCCAGCTTTTTCTTGTGCATCCTAGTGGATTCAGTGTCTCCTGCTTGTGTCCTTCTTGCCTTCATCTGGATGATGGGGATGGAGCCCAAAACTGCTTCCCTGGGAGCACATCCTGGGACATAGTAGAACCCATAGATCCTCCTAGCTGGAAGGGGACTCTCTAGGCACCTGTCCAGGGCAAGGACCATTTTCCCGTCTATGGTTTTCCTTCACAAGGGAAACAGACAAGTTGTTGGAACACCTTACAACAGGAAGTATGTGGTAGTGGAAAGAACAGCAGTCTGGAGCCAGAGGGTCTGGGTTCAAATCCTGCCTCTTAACCTTGCTACCTGGATAACCCTTCATCAGGGTCCAGTGGAAAGAGGAGGGCCTCTCAGCTCAGAGGTTTGTTGTTATTCAGCCATTTCAGTTGTGTCCAATTCTTCGTGATCCCATTTGGGGTTTTCTTGACAAAGATACTGGAGCAGTTTGCCATTTCCTCTGGCTCATTTTTACAGATAAGGAAACTGAGGCAAACAGGGTTAAGTGACTTGCCCAGGGTCATACAGCTACTAAGTGTCTCAAAAGAACTGGGTACACATTCAACCTCTATCATTTGCTAACTGTGTGACCTTGGGCAAGAGATTTAGTTTTCCTGGGCCTCAGTTTCCCTAAATATAAAAATGGCAGGAATGAACTAGATGGCCTCTGAAGTCCTTTCCAATTTCAGATCCATGATCCAAGGGAATTCTCTGAATATCAGTTTTTACATCTGTAAGGTGGGCACAATAATCTGTATGTGATCTATGTCATGGATGTATTTGAGGAAAGTGGTTTTCTAAACTTTAAAAGTGTTCTAGAAATGTGAGCTCAGGGCACAGCCCTTGCAAGGACTGTGTTGTTTCTCCTGATATCAGGCTGAAATTTGTACATCCTTCCCTAACCTGCTGTAGTCTTTCTCCACAGACCACTCAGACCAAGCCTGTTTCCTGGGCCCCACAACAGAGCTCTTCCCAGCCCTGTATAGAACAGGGTCACAGGGAGATTATGTTTCTGAAAGGGTGAATTAGGGGTGTTACCTGAGACAGCTCAGTCCCTCTGCCCATTGAGCTGGTCACTGCAGCTCTAATGGCTACCATCCTGGGAGCTCTGATTACTCTGCCTCATACCCCTGGCCTGGCTACTTCTGTTTCTGTCTTCACCTACGTCCCTCTTTTCTTTCTGTCTTCCCACGGTGATCAGCATGAGGAGCTGGAAATCCAGGGTGGTTAGTTCAGAGGAGCTGCTGGTGCAGCCCTGGCAGAATGCCCTGGGCACCAGATCCCTGAGCCAAGGAGGACTGGGCACTACTTGCATTCCTTGCTGAGTCTGAATTATTCAGAAATCTGTAGAACTGAAAAGCTGCCTATGCCAAATCTGATAGAAAATGGTGTTGGCTGTCATTAACTCAATGAATGACCTTGAATATCTCAGGGCCTCTGTTTGCTCATCTATAGAATGGGGGGGGGGGTTGCAGTAGATGGTGTATCTCATTGTGACATTCTAAATTCACACAATTCAAGTTCTGAGGGTCCTCCAAGCTCTGATATTCCTGTTCTAAGGTCTCTTTCCAGTTCTGACATTCTCTGTTCTAAGGTCCCTGGAAGTTCTGACATTCTCTGTTCTAGGGTCCCTTCCTGGCTCTGTCATTTTATGTTCTAAGGTTTATATTCTGTGGCCCCTGCCAGTTATAACATTTTATGCTCTGATGTTCCGTGTTTTAAGGCCCCTCCTAGCACTGAAAGTTGAGGATTCTGTGATGCTAAATGGGCTATATCAGGCCTTAGAAGAGGCCAGATCTCTGTAATATTGTTTGTCACTTACCAATAGCCGTAAGGAAAAGGCCAGCTTGGTCAATGGGCACTTTGTTTTCCTCTGCATAATAGTTGACAGTGACCTGGGGATCCACAGTGGGAGAAGGAAACAAGGAAGGAGGCAATTGATAACATTCTAGAACATTGTTCGCACCCCCCACCTCCCACCTCTTAGCTTACCAGCCAGTTCTCTCTCCCATCAAGCATTTCCTCTTCTATGAAACTCTATGAGGACAGATTTTTTTCCTACTTTTAGGCTCTTGGTAAAGGCTTATGCTCAAGATAAAGACTCTGACATTATCCCTTCAAACTTAAGAGTCCCCTTCCTACTGCTGACCTGGTGGGTGCCCCTCCTCTCCCCAACCCCAAATCTAGCCCTCCAGATTCCCGTACCTTGTCACTGCTGACTTCTGTGCTGGGCTGGCTCATGCTGAGACAGAGGGTGGTGCTGGGGGAGAGGGCCCATCGCTGCTTGCCATTGGCTGTGGCCTCCTCAGCCTGTCCATCAATCACTAATTCTACCTGTACGCCTTCTGTATGTTTCAGGCTGAAGGTCTTGGCATCAGCAGGGGCTGCACTGAGAGAGGGAGAAGGGTTGGGTCACGGAGATGCTTCCACATGGCTCTAGGAAGATGAAATCTTATACTATTTTAAAAATCTAGAATCTTAGAACTAGAACAAGCCTTACACTATATAAGGTCAGAGTTGGGAGGGCCCTTAGAACACAGGATGTCAGAGCTGGGAGAGACTTTAGAAATTATTGAGTCAAATCTGTTCATTTTATAGATGAGGAGCCTGAAGTCCAGGAAATAGAACCGGCTTACCAAAAGTCACCCAGCCAATAAGCTTTCCTGAGGTCATTAAGAACAATATGGGCCCATACCAAGAAGGCACCCCTGAATCAAACTGTCTCCACTCTGGCCTATCTCCACGGTCCGAAGTACCACCATTTACAATGCATTTCCTTTGGGCTGTCTCTGTTTCAGTGAGTATGTGGGCACCAGGGAGGGGGAGTCCCACTGTGCCATTGACACGGTGTGAATTGGTCCATCATGTCCTTCCCAGACGACAGCTTGCTGAAGGAGCTGTAAGAACCAACACTAGGAGAGAGTTGTCTAGGGAAGGAAGGGCCTGCAGGGGGTGGGAGGGAGGACAGCAATCCCCAAAGACAAACTCTATTGATTTTACAAGCCCTGGGGCTGGGACTTGGGTTTTTGTGTGCCTTGTGAGGCTAAATTTGGACAAGAGATCATGGGGGATTATGTGGGCTTCACTTGGGCTTTGTTAGCAAAACACCAACATACCAGCCTGGGTTGCTAGAAAGGGCACCAATCCACTGGCTTTAAAGGCGGAGGTGAGGCTGAGTGTGAGACAAAGGGGATCACTGCTAATTCACTGGGCGACCTTGAGTGGGGACTGAGGATCATTCCTTCCTTTGTAATATAAGGACTGAACTAGGTCATCTCTGAAACCTCTACCCTCCCAGACTGATTTTTTTTTGACTAGGTAAAACAGGCCATTCCTTGCCTCATCTCTCACCTAGCCTTGATCACTGACTGGGCATTGCCTCAGTCAAACTGAGGCCTGGGAAAGGCCTTAGCTTAAAAGAGCCAAGGTCTCCCACTGCATCTGGGGCTGTCTTCAGTCGTCCTGATCTATATCTTGCGACTGGACCCAGATGGCTCTGGAGGAGAGAGAGAGGCTGGTGACTTTGCACAGACCTGCCTCACTTAAATCCAATTCACTATTGTATGGGATGAGTGAAAACTTCTCAATTTGGGGTAGTTAACTTTTCAAATTGCTTCTGTCAATCACTTTTATCTTCCTTTGTCTGTTTTCCCGCCTTGGTGGGACCCTCCCCTTATCTTTCCTTGCTGTCCCAGTTGGGGA
>CM053588.1:50508310-50549001 GCA_028646515.1 Pseudochirops corinnae
AGAATGAAGGTCAAACGACAACCTAGCTCTGATACTCTATGTTCTAAGACCCTTCCCAACCCTGACATTTTCTGTTCTAAGACCCCTCCCAGCTTTGATATTCTGTATTCTGAGGTCCCTCCTAGTGCTGACATTCAAAGCTCTAAAGGGACCTTTCACTTCTTAGTGTCCTAAGGGCCTTCCCTGTTCTGACATTCTCTGTTCTAAGGCCCTGGCCAGCTCTGACATTCGAGGATTTTGTTATTACTAACAGGAGATGCTCCCAGAATTTAGAGGAGTTTAGAAAAGAATGACCCTCCACAACTGAGTAAGATCAGACATCTATTGGTCTGATTGTCCCCAGAGATTACTGAAGGAGTTGCCAGGGAGACCAGGATATCTCTGAAATTCAATTCAGGCCAGGGTATCTACCAGGGACCAGAGTTTTTCCTGAAAGTCCTTTAAAAAGATCCCAATTTAAAATGTCTCTATTCTAAAGAAAGCTACTAAGTTGTATTAAAACAGCAAGACTGTTACGTAGTCTGAGGAAAGGAGGGGAGTGGAGTCTGCAGGGAATCTAATGAGTCAATAATTTATTAAATGTTTTAATAGTCGGGGTGGGGATGATAGGAGTGGGTGTGGGGGAGGGGGGCTAAGGAAAAGTCTAGGAAAAGGAAATCCCGGGAAGAAGGAGTCAGTGTTTACTGGTGTTCTATGGGGAGAGAAACACTGTATGTGAGAGATTGGGGAATCTTGTTACTGAGAAGTTATGGCTCCCATCGCAAATTAATAAATTGGTCATCATGCTCATGAACAAGTTTGATGGAAGTATGGACTGTCAGAGCCGGGAGGGAGTTTACATCAGAGAATGCCCAAGATTGGAAGGCCCTTAGAACAGAGAATATCAGGGATGGAAGGAGTCTCAGAGATCACTTCCCCCAGCCTCCTCACTCTTACCAATGAGGAAACCAAGGTCCAATCAGTGGCAAATTCTAAGGAAAACCCAGATTTTCTAGTTGCTGGCTCAGGTTTCTTTCCTGTGAATTTGGTTAGTGTAATGCTGATTTTTCAAAGCTAACACCCTCTGGGTAAATATGATCAAATCCAAGTTTCTGGACTTCCAAGGATAAGGTCCAGGTCTGGAACTGCAGGTGACCCCCAAAGTACAAACACCCTGGGAGAAGCTGACCGGGTTCCTGTTCATTTTCTCCCTCTTTCCTTTCTTTCCCCCTTCCCCTACCTAGTCGAGCAGATAAAAAGAGGAATGTGGAATCAGGGAGACCTGGTGTCAATCATTTCTCTGATATTTGCCCGCTGTGTCCATGTGCAAGTCACTTCATTTTTAAGCCTCAGTTTCCCTATCTATATAATGGGGATAATAATGCCTATAATCCCTACCTCACAGGGTCATCCTAAGGGTTTTAGGGTTTAGGGTTAAGGTTAGTGTTCTGTAAACTTTAAAGTATTATAGAAATTTCACTTGTCATGATTATTATTAATAAATGATACCATTATCTTCCTTGTTAATTCCACTGGTCTCCTGCCCAGACAGGGCTTTGATAGTTGATGTCTCAGTCTCACTACAGAGGCCCACTCCCCACCCCCATCTCCCCAGGCACCAAGCTTGAGCAAACAGCTATTCTAGGAGCAGGCTCCAAATCCAAACAACAAAGGAGCCCATTCTCCCTAGAGGGGGTTCTCAGTTGGTGCCATCTGTGCCAAGGACAGATGCCCTTACTGAGGGGCTGTCTTTAGGGGTCACAGGTTAAAAGTCTAGTCATGTTGCAAAGTCATGTTGTAAAGCAGGTATGGAAGGACTGGAGGATGCCAATATCGGGGGTGGGGGATGAGGGATGGGGTGTGAGGGTAGGGGGACAGGTGTGCCTTTTAAAATAGATTATGAAATAATGAAGAGTGAAATGAGCAGAACTAGTACATTGTATATAGTAACAGTAATATTGTTTTAAGGATGACTTTGAATGAATATATTATTTTGACTTCTAAATTCCCGAATTAAACATAAAGGACATATGAAGAAAGAGGCTATCTACATCCAGAGAAAGAACTGATAAATAGAAATATGTATAGAATAATTTTACATATATGTTATACACACACTGTTGTTCTTTGTTCTCAAAGAGGACCAGATGTCCTGACTTGCAAGAGAATTGGATTTAAGTGAGGGAGGGCTGTGCAAAGTCACTAGCCTCACTCTCTCCTCCAGAGCCACACACACACACTCACACACACTCACACACAGTCACACACACACACACACCGCTATTTGTGTCCAATGGCAGCCATCTCTGTGGGGGAGGGGCAGGAAGGGAAGAAAAAAATTTACATGATAATTTTGTTGTATATTTGAAAGAAATAGCAAGTTATGCATCGTAGATTTGCAGTTTCATATGCAATCGTCATTTTTTTTATTGTACTATATTACAGAAATGTTTTAGTCCATAAATTAAAAAAAATAAAAATAGAGCCTAAAACAGGAGTTCTTAACCCTCTCTCTTCCAACTTTGGTAATCTGGTGACACTCTCATCACTCTCATATTTTTAAAGGCATCAGATAAAATGTGTAATATGAGAAAGGAATCCAATTATATTCAAATACAGTTATTGAAGCATTAAAACACACACTTCAGATCATAGAGACCTGCAGTATCATGGAAAATGATTTTTTCTTCTGTCCTACTATATATAAGGAAGTTCTCTATTTATTTTGTGAGTGGCACAAAAGTTCACAGACCTTTGGTGTAAAAGAACAGAGGAAGACTTTGGTCTGTGAGGTCTTGAAGTTGAATGGCATCCAGACTAGAAACTATGGGGGGACAGGGGAGAAAACGGAGGCCCAGTCTCTGTTCTTGTGGATCTCCCAATCCAGTGGAGACATAGCTTTTGCTCTCAGGCAATCTCTTGCCAGACAGAGTTAGGGAGCGTCTAATCCCCAGGAGCTCCTAACCTGCTTCTAAATTAGGCAGCTGACCTAATTTGATAAATGCTAAGAGAATTCCTTGGATTACCTGAGTCAGAAGGGGTTAAAGATGGTTTCCCAGAGGGAGTTTTGAATAGGTTTTGGAAGGAAAAAATCTACAGGGGAGAATGGCACTCTGGGTCAGCTTGGGAAGCTATAAACTAAGGACCTCTGAGGGTCCAGTTGGAACACAGTAATGAGCTATACAACTTGAAGTCCTCCTCAGCCTTTCTGCATGCCTTCTCACCTGAGAATGAGAGAGCCTAGCTTCCTAACACCCTCCCAAAGAGGCAGGATTGGGGGTGGCAGACTGGGGCATGAAGGACCAGCTCTGGTTGGCATGCAACCTACTTCAACCACACCATCTGCCCTGGGTCTCATTAATGCCAACCTTTCCTGGCAGCTTGGGGAGGGAAGGGGAGGTGGAGAAAAGTGCTCAGGGCTCCCTGATCATCTGCCTAGTATGAGGGCAGGGGGCCCCACTGGCATCCTTGGAGGGGGCAGGAGCTACTGGTGTTTACAAGGTGACAGCCCTTGCTTCCCACTTGTCTCTGGAGCCCATTGACAAGAGCCTGGCCAGGGTCACAGAAACCCCAGAGGGCTTCAGTGGGAATAAATAAAGAGAGAACTTCCTTACATACAGTAGAACGGAAGAAAAAAAATCATTGTCCATGACACTTCATTTCCTATGATCTGAAGTCTGTAAGTTCAACCTATAGCTTTCAAAGCTATCCTATTAGTCTGCTGCTCTAGGGGCTCCTTCCAATTCCCTGTTCTATGCTTAAATAAAAGATAACTCCCTCATTTTTTTTTTTGCTACTTTATGGCTATTCCCTTTCCACCTTTCCCTCCAGTGGCTTCCATGACAACCAAGGTTGGTATCTTGTACCCCACCATCTTTTAACTCCTCCCATTGGAGAAAGAAAAGACAAACCTTTTCTAACAAACAGGCAGAGTCATGTCCACACATATGTGCCTTATTCTGAAGCCCAAGTCCAACATTTTTCAGTAACCCTGCTTCCTTGGAAGTCGGTCTGATCATCATGGCTTCCTCTGCAACCATTAACTCATTTATTTTGCAAAGCACTTTGGCTGAGGTGTGGAGAAGGAAAGTAACTTCGTAGGGATTGTAAGTAGGAGCCCAGAGACTTAGCCAGGCTGGTCCCAGCTCATGAGTGTCTTTATGAAAATATTTGCTGAGGTACGGAATGGGAAAACCAGACCAGAGGAGCCTTAGAGGGTGGGTCCAACTGCCTCATTTAATGGATGACAAAATCGAGGAACATACAGGTTAGATGATTTACGTGGCTAGTATGTGTCCGAGGCAGGATTTGAACTCTGACCCTTGGACTCCAAATCTAGGGCTTTCTATGATTGTCTGCCAATTCTCCTTCTGCTCTAAGTTTACAGCCCAGTGGAACTAAATACGTCTGTATGCACACACACATATATGTAATGCATGTGTATGTGTATTCTTAATCTATGATTTCATGAAGACAGGGAACTCTTAGTATGGAAACTCCCTCCACTGATCAACTCATCACCTACACTGAGAGGTCAAATGACTTTCCCACAGTCACATGACTAATATATGTCAGAGGCAGGGCTCCCCTTCTGTCTACTTCTCCATCCTATGGGGCCAAAATAACAGGAATAATAGACTTTTTGGCTTATGAAGCATTTTTGTTACACTGCCTCATTTGACCCTTACTCTTCAACCTCAAAGGAACGCCCACATGATAGAGTAAGAGGGGAATCCCTGGCAGGAAGGAGGGAGGGGGAAAAAAAAGCATTTATTAAGGGCCTACTATGTTCCAGGCACTGTGCTAAGTGCTTTACAAATATGAGCCCATTTGATCCTCCCAACAACTCTGTGAGGCAGGCTCTGCTATTGTCTCTATTTTACACAAAAGGAAACCAAGGCAGGCAGAGGTGAAGTGACTTGCCCAAGGTCATCCAGCTAGTTAAGTGTCTGAGGCTGGATTTTGGGTCCTCTTGACTCCAGGCTCAGTGTCCTAGTCTACTGTGTCACCTAGCTGCCTCTGAAGTCTGGGGACACGACATGTACAACAACAGTAATGCGAGCAATATTCTATCCATTTTAGAGGTGAGGTAACTAAGGCATAAGAGAGGGGGGATGACTTGTCCAAGGTCACAGCTCAGAACTGAACCCATCCTTTCCCTCCTGGTCAGAACCAAGGCTCTTTGCAGTATGTTACAACACCCTCTCATGAGTTTTCATTGAGAAGACAGTATGGATTAGTGGAAAGAATACTGGATTTGGAGTGCAAGGATCTGGGTTCGAATCCCAACTCTTTTTATTAATACTTATTTGTCCTACACTGGCCTCTAAGGCCCCTTCTCGGTTAAAGTCCTTATTCCTACTCTCCTTATCTTAGTCTTAGGGGAAAACGACTGACCCTTCTCCTGTCTCTATGTGCTCTAGAGTTTTCCCATCTATAAAATGGAGCTTGTCATTCTTGCCCCTCCCTTATTCCCAGAAATGAGAAAACATGTGTGAAGTAGCCATGGGTGAGCAGCGAGCTGGCCCAGGGCTCTAGTTGGAGCTCTGCTCCCAGCTTGGCCCCTTAGTTCTCTCTGTGGCCTGGGCCCTTCCTGTCTCTGGGCCTCGGGTCCTCAGCAGGCCAGGGGCTTCTCTCCCAAACAAAGTTGCCTCTTCTTGGGCTGCTTTGTTCCTTCCCTCCACATCAACCTCAGCCAATAGAGAAAGAAAAAAGCTCCCAGTGGGCATGGACTGCAGTCCAGCCTAATCTCCTGTCTCTCAAAGGCAGCCTCTTTCCTTAGGGCCTTGGCACTGCAGCTGGACACCTGTCCCTGGAGCCAGTCCTGGCAGAAGCCAGCCTTTTTAGGGCTAGACATGCAGGGGGTGTCACCCTGATTTATGGGGGCCATCTGATCACACCTTGGGACTGAGCTCCCCATGAGCTGTGACAGGCTCCGGGAAGGGTGGGGTGGCTGGGCTTGGTTCCAGCTCACAACAATCCTCTCTGTGCCCCTGCCAGGTCTGTCTGTGTGCCCTGCATGGTGGGGTGGGGGTGGGGAGGATGGACAACTCCAAATACAGTTATTTCTCAGCTCATGGCACCAACCACATACTGTGGGGCAAAGACAGCACAGATAATCCCAAACTGATGAATAATCCTAAAATAGCACCTCCAGCGGGCAGTTAGAGATCCTGTATGGTGGGAAGAAAGCTGAATATGAAGACCTAGAGACTGGAGTTTGAATCCTAGCTCAGAAACTTGCTAGCTGCGTAACCTTGACCAAGTGATTAAGCTTTTCTACACCTCAGTCTTCACATCTGTAAAATAGGGATGATAATACTAACACTCCCTACCTCACAGGGTGTTTGCAAAGATCAAATGTGAAATGGAAAGCCATCAGTAAGCATGTGCCTACACTATATGCTAGGTACTTCACTAGGCACTGAGGAACTCAAAGACAAAAAACCAAATAACCCCTATCTTCAAGGAGTTTGCAATCCATGAAGTCAGACAACACGTGCACATTTAGTCAATGCAAATTCTGTGCAAAATAAATGCCAGGTAATTTTGGATGGGAGGTCCTACCAGCTGGCAAGGGTGGGGCTTCATCTCCACCCCTGGCTTCCTTCAAGTCTCAGCTCAAACCTACCATTCTATTACAAGAAGCCTTTCCAATCTCTGTTAGGCCTACTGCCCTCCCTCTGTTGACTGGCTCCCATTCATCTTGTCTACAGCTTGTCTGTACATGCTATCTTCCCAAGGAGACTGTAAGCTCTTTGAGGGCAGGGACTGTCTTTTGCCTGTCTTTGTACCTCCATTGCTGAATGGCTTTTTGACTGAATGACATGTGTAGGAAGTCAAATTTGAGCTGAGCTTTGAAGGAATTGAAGGGTTAAGGAGAGAGGGCATTCCTGGCATAGGGAACAGTCTGGGCAAAGGCCTGGAGATGGGACTATATTAAACCAACTCTAAGATCCCTCCCAGCTCTCAATTCTATGGCCTCTTGGGACTCAGTTTCATCATATATAGAATCAAATGGTTGAACCTAAATGATCTTTGAGCCTTAGTTACTAAAAGAGGAATGTGGGGAAGCTGGTTAAGAATTTAGGGCACAGTACATAGAGCACAGGCCCTGGAGTAGTTCAAATCTGAATTTAGACACTTGGTACTTACTAGCTGTTGTGACCTTGGGCAAGTCACTTAACCCTGATTGCTTTGCTCTCCCCCCCCAAAAAAGGAAAGAATTTGGGGTCAACTGTTGGGAAAATGTTTAGGCAAAGGTTAAAAGGTCCCTGTACTAGATTTTTGTATAATCTGTAATAGAGATAAGAGGTGGGAGCCATTGATCTCCTGGAGGATTCTGGTTCTAGAGCTAAAGATCACCCTGTAGATGCTGCAAGGCTGGAGGTCTGCTATAGAGAAGGGTGAGGCCAGGCTGTTGGCTCCTGCACCATGCAGAAGAGCTCTGTGTGAGGCTCTGGCTGAGATGCCACCCCCTAGGCTGCTATGAGGAGCCCATCCACACTGCAGTGACAGGAAGCTGGGCCATAGGCTCCTCACCCTTCCCACTGTGAAGTACCACAAGGTCTGAGTTAAGGAAGCCCAGGTGACTCTAGGAACACTTAGCAATTTGAGGTCCTACAGTAGGTTATTCTCTGTCCCCAGGAGGAGCCATGTGGTCTAGAGTTTTGAAAGACATAACACTTATTTTCCAATGGCTCTGAAAGATCCCTACCAGCTGTATGGGTCTATATTCAATAGCCCATCCTAGCTCTGACATCCTGTGTTCTAATGTTCTCTGTTCTAAGGCCTTTTTAGTTTAGAGGTTCTCTGTTCTTCTGGCTCTAAGGGTTTTTTCCATCAATCTGTTCTAAAATCCCTTCCAGCTCCAAGGATATTCTAAGATTTCTAGCTCTGACATTCTATATTCTAACATTCTCAGTTCTAAAGTCCTTTCCATTTCTAAGGATCTTCTCTTCTAAAGCCCGTCCTAGCTTGGACCTCTATGTTCCAATATCTTGTATCCTAAGGTCTTTCCAATTTTGAGGGTCCCCGTTCTAAGGTTCCTTCAATTCTAAGCATCTTGGTTGTAACATTCTCTGTCATAGGGTCCCATTCCAGCTCTAATAGGGTCCCATGACTGTGTTTTCTCTAACACCTAGAGAACATTGGGGCTTCTTCCCTTGAGAGAGTAAAGGTGTAAAGATGTTAGAGGATCTTTGCCTTGTTGGCATGGAGACATGGAGAGGGAAGAGAAGAGAGGGGATCATGGGGTGGGGGTAGGGTTAAGCCCTCAGGCACCATTAAATTACTAGAGTTTTCCCGACCACCAAAACCCAACTTTCTTTTTCCTCTTTCCACTTTATCATATCTCCTCTAGACCTCCCTCCCTTCCCTGTCTTGTCTCATTCATATGACCAGAAAGGGGGAAATGAGAGCACCCACTGGAGCTTTTCTTTCTCACCCCTTTCTCCCCACTGGCCTTTTCCTGGCCTTTCTTCACCCTCCTTGCTCCAGCTGAAAGTTTGGCATGGTAGGACCAAGAATGCCCAACTGTAAATAAACAGGCGTGTATAGTGACAGCCTGGCTTAGGGGATTAGGAGGCCTGGTGACAGACAGCTCACCCCAAATGCAGCCTCAGTTTAAAAGGGGGTGATAGAACCTGATAATTAAGAGAAATTTGCTGACAAGGAGGCAGTGTCATCCAGTGGTGGGCTCCTATGTCCGAGCATGCAGGTTCACATCTCAGCTCTAGCACTTGCTGGCTACAGTGACTTTGGGGAAGGAGTTTTATCTCCCAGGGCTTTTTCCCTTTATACAATAAAGGGATTGGACCAGATGGTCCCTAAGTCTGTTCCAGTTCACAGCTGACATTCTACAATGTCAACCACTCTCTCCTCCTTGACTATGGAAGCTTCCATAACACTCCTCTTCTGCTTCTTCTCCTGTTCCTTTGACTGTTCCTTCTCAATCTCCTTCCATAGATTATCATGTTCCTCCCATCCACTAAGTGTTGAATATTCCCAAGGGCTCTATCCTCACCCAATTTGTTCTCACTCTGTCTCACTGTCTTTCTCTCTGTCTCTGTCTCTCTCCACTTCACTATCTCTCTCTCCCCACCTCATTATACCTTTCTCAACCTCTCTCTTCTCTCTGTCTCTCATCATCACCATCACCGTCATTATTATCACCACCACCATCATCACCACCATCATCATCTTCATCATCATCACCATCACCACCATTATCATCTTCATCATCATCACCATCACCATCATCATCTTCATCATCTCCTACTGGCTAATGACTCCCAAATTTGCTCTCTCTACATTCCATTGGCAAGTCTTCGACTACAAGATTCACCTGGATGCCCCAGAGGCACTTCAGACTCAACATATCCCAAACCAGAACTCATCATATTTCCCTCACAACCCACCCTAAACTTCCCGTTTTCTATCGAGGGCACCAGCATCCTTCCAGTCATACATGTTTGCAAGCTCAGAGTTAGCCCTGATCCATTACTCTCCCTCACACCCAGGGGTGTGGAGCCAATCAACCCAGCAACATCAGTCCCATGCCTGCCGACCCGCACCACTGTGAGGTTCAAGTGTTCAAGTGAGATAGTGGATAGAATGCACTTTGCAAATCTTAAAGTGCCATAGAAATGCCAGTTATGATTATTTTTATTTGTATTATTAGCCTACAAGCACCAGGGCTCCCAGTCCGGTGATGATTTAATTGGCTGAGTCTTCTATTGAGCTCCTGCTGAGCTTAAGCTATATTTATAGAGAAATATAGGAGTGTGCAGGCAAATGCTTGGCAACCAGGCTGGGGAATGGGGAGGGGAAGCATACATATGTTTAGAAGCTTAATCTGTGTTAATAACACTTTCTTAAGTTTAGAAACCAATAAGGCAATAAATCAAGTTCCAAATTGCAGCAATGGAAATTTATGAGGTGTAAATGCTCACACCGAAAATTTAACAATGAGCAGCTGGCTCAAGCACAGCCATATCTGATTTGCTGCCAGATCTTCTCAACTCTACCTTCCCAATATTTCTCATGTCTGTTCTCTTTTCTTCCTCTCCCACCAAAGTGCCCTCATTCAGGGACTCCTCACCTCTCGTCTAAGTCATGGTAGTAGCCTCCTCATTGGTCTTCCTGCCTCTAGTCATTACCATTCCCAGCCCATCTTCCACCCACCTGACAGATGGATATTTCTCAAATATATATCTGACCAGGTCATTCCCCTGCTCAAAAAAAATGTCATTTCAATACCTTCTTGTTGCTTCCAGGCTAAAATTCAGACTCATGTTGGCATTTAAAGCCCTCCACTGTCTGGCTTTCACCCATCTTGCTAGTCTCATTTTTTGACATTCACTCTGCCCCAGTCAGACTGGTCTGCAAAGTGTTTCCCATAGACAGCATTCTCTCTACCAATGTCAGTACCTTTGTCCAGGTTGTCCTCCATGCCCATCTCTTCTCTCAAGCATAGCTCAGGGACCACTTTCACCACAAGGCTTTTCCCTATTCCTCTAGTTATTAGCACTCTCTCCAGAACTGACTTTGTATGTCCTTTGTATATACTTGTCTGTCAGCAATTGAATGCAAGCTCCTTGAGGGCAGGGATTGTTTTCTTTTGTCTTTATATCACCAGTGCCTAGTATTGTGCCTTTCATACTTCATACCTGCTTAATAAGTATTTGTTGAACTGAATTTTTGATGGGGGGGGGGAACTCTTTCTAATACTCAAGGACCCCAGTTGGAGGAACCTTGCCCTGGGGTCCTCTCCTGTACAGGGGAAGGAGCAATAGAGACTGGAGTGCCCAGATGCGTGGCCTGGCCTCATGAGGACGCTATTTGTTCTAGAGCAGGTTTGAGTGGATACTCTCTGAGCTCCCTTTCAAATCTGGGGTTCTGCCCAGATTTGGTCTGGCCAGTTAATCAGTCAACAAGAACTTACAGAGTACTTTGTGCCAGACACTATGCTAAGCATACAATTTCAAGAGTGTGTTTCATCATTTATTCTTGAGAAGGTAGCTGGTGAGGTTCTCCTCTGGCTGGTATATGTTTATATGTATATCATGGGCAATACTGATGATGGGGTACTCAGGTAATTGTGCTTGGACCCTAATTCCCATGCTTAAGATATGTCAGAATTTATTATGCTATTTGGCACTAAGGCAAATTGGGAAAATGCATAGATCCGAAATGTTAACTGGGTGACCTTAAGCAAGCTACCTCAGTTTACCTCACATGATTGGAAGGTGCCTAATACAGTGCTTGGCAGAGGGCAGACACTATAAATGTTAACTATTATTAGATGTGACCAGTATACAATGCCAATGGTGATGAGATGCCCAATTTTCTACACAAGCTAATTAGGAAATGCATTCAATAGAATTGGGGTCCAAGCACAAGCACGCAAGCAACCCATCATTGCCAGGAGAATTGGAAAACCCTTTTTCCATCTTATATCTCCCTCTATCTCTAGCCTGGTCCCTGGAGGCTGGAATCGCTTTTCTGTTTTTCATATACTTTCACACCCAAAATAAAAAGGAGAAATGGACCAATAGGGAGTATCTAAACAACAGCTAGGTGATACCATAGGGCATAGAGCACTGGGCCTGGAGTCAGGAAGATGAGTCTAACCTCAGTTCAGATGTGACTTCAGACACATACTAGCTGTGTGACCCTGGGCAAGTCACTTCACCCTGTTTGCCTTGGTTTCCTCATCTGTAAAATGAGCTGGAGAAGGAAATGACGAAGCACTCCAGTACCTTTGCCAAGAAAACCCCAAATGGGTCATGAAGAGTCAGACATGACTGAACCACAACAAAAAAACAACAATCCTTAAACCTGGGGCACAGCTTAGTGGGAAACAACTCTGTGAGTGTAGCACAGACTCTTCCAGAACTCAGAGACATGAAGGCTGGGGAAGGATTCTGGGATAGGGGCCCTTGGTCAGAGTTCAGGAAAGATCACTAAGGTCATCCCTGTGGGGCTTTGAAACATTAGCTGCAAGGCCTCCCCAGGGGGCCAAGATTCTCAGAATCACATCTCTCTCCTGTCCTCTCTAAGGGGTAAGCTCTGGTTCTGAGCTAACCCTTTCAAGAGAGCTTGGCTGAGAAGCTAGATGGGGACAGGGAGAGAAGGATTGGGAGCAGAGGAAGTTGAGGAAGGCGAAGCTGGGGCCAAGGAGGACACAAGAAGGAGGTGGCTGAAGGAGAGGGGGTGAGTTGGAAAGCTGGGGTGAATGGTTTAAGGGAAAGAGATGAAGCTGGGGCAGCAGTGAGGGAACTTGTTGGCAGGAAGGGGACAGGAAAAAAGGAGGAAAGAGATGGAAAAAGCAGGGAAAGGAGGGAGGAGGAAGAAAGGCATAGTATGGGAACAGGAGATGAACAAGAAGGGAGAAAAAAGCAGAAAAGAAACTAGGGAACTATAAGGAGAATGAGAAAGGTAGAAGAAGGAGAGAGAAGTAGGAGGGGGTGGTACACAGATAAGAACTATATATAGGATAAGAAGCTCGGTGGTATGGAGAAGTAAGGGGTGAAAAGGAAATGGGCCAGGGCAGAAAGAGGAAGAGGGGTTTGGGAGCACAGACTGAAGCCTATATTGGGGTAAAGAAAGAACTGTACAGGGGCATAGGGGAACAGAGGAGAGAGTTGAGAAGGACTGGGATGGGAGCAGCAAGGGTGTGAGAACAAGGCAGGGGGCTGGGGCTGGGGGAAAGACCGGGATTGAGACAGAGAAAACTGGAGGTGATTGGGATGAAGACAGAAAGGAGGGGAGACTGGGATGGGGACCCAGGATGGTTGGGACCGGGATGGTAGGAGAGAGAAGAGGGATCAGTCAATAAACTTTAATTACGCACCTACTATGTGCCAATAGGAGCTGTACTAAACGCTAAGGATAAAAGAAAGGCAAAAGAGAGTCCTTGATCGACCAACGTCGGACCAGCAGAAGAGGGGATGTGGGAAACTGGGGTGGAGAGGGAGAAGATGTCCTTGAGGACTTGAGGAAGTGGAGACGGAGACAAGAGAAAAAAGGAGTTTGGAACGCCAGGATAGGGCAGGCGTGGGGTCGGGGGCTCACTGACCCAGCAGAGGCCAGACGTGAGGTGGCTTCCAAAGGCGAGAGGAGGGTACCGGAAAGGCTCTCCGTGGGGAGGGAGGAGGGAGCTCAGAGGCGGGGGAGGTGCCAGGGAGAGGCCAGGATGCGGGCTGTCCCCGTGCCCGGGGCCCTCTCGGTGCGGGCGCAGGAGTCTGGGCAGACCGCTCTCACCTGTAGACATCGACCCAGAGTCGAGTGCCCACCACACACACCGCCTCGATGCGGTTCCCATACTGCAGGCGCACAGTCCGTTCGTGAGGCATCCTCCTCTCACTCGCTCCCGGGTGCAGGGTGCTGGGTGCTGGGTGCCGGGTCCGCCACCTGCTTCAGGTGAACCAGCGCCAGCAGATGTCCGGCAGGGCGCCCCGCGCGTAGTCTTATCGGCAGACAGGCCGGGGGCGGGGCCCCCACCACAGCTCCTGCCTCATTGGTCGTCAGGCCTTGCCCTGCCCCGGGGCTGGAGAGAGGGCAAGGGGGGCGGAGAAAGAACCCCAAGAATCCCAGTAGTTGCTCTGGCTTCCTTCCATCAGCTCATGCTCGGCTTGGGGAGCAGGGCAGCTTTTCTTGGGGGAGCCGGCCTTGGGGGCTGGAGTGGGGCTATGCGTGTGCCCACACACGTCCTCCACGGAGCCCCAGTATTTTCATCTCCAGCGCTTGCTCCTTTGTCCTTTCACTCTGACACCAACACACAGCCACACATCACTGAACCACATTCATACACGCAGCCACAACCTGCCTTCCCTTCCCCCAATAATTGTTCTGCGACAACAAATTTTAAAAGACTGTTTGCTGACCCCTCAATACCACTGTCAGGTCTGTTTCCCAACGTGATCAGGGAAAAAGGCAAAGAACCTATATATTCTAAAATATAGAGCACCTCTCTGTGGTGGCAAAGAATGGGAAATCGAGGGGACGGCCATGGGTTGGCAATTGCTGAGTAAGTTGTGGTGTATGATTGTGATGAAATACTATTGTGCCATAAGAAATGATGAGCAGGTTGGGTTTAGAAAAACGTGGAGACACTTAACATGAAATAATGCAGAGTAAAATAAGCAGAAAGAACAGAACTGAAACAGCCCTATTGTTAAAAAAGTAACTGTGAATGACTAAGCTATTCGGAGTAATATGATCCTTCATATCAACTATGAAGAGAGGGATTTTATGAAGGGAGATGCTATCCACCTCCAGAGAAAGAATTGATCTATGGAAGTATGTATTGTGTGGTTCCACATAAAAATCTGTGTCAAATGTTGGCTTTCTCTAATGCAGGACTGGGAAGGAGGGAGGGAGACAATTTAGAACTCAAAAGGCAACAAGGAATAATTTTTTTTTAAAGGAATATTCGCTACTTTCCCGTCTTCTGACTTGTAAAGAGTTAATGGAAAGACTAGAATTGATGATCTGTTAATCTTGGAATATGAGAGAATCCAGTGTCAGAGCTGGGAGGGACCTCAGAACATAGAAATTGAGAGCAAGGAGGGACCTTAGAACATAGAATGTCAGAGCTGAGAGGGCCCTTAGAACACAGGATGTCAGAGCTGGGAGGGCCCTTAGAACACAGAATGTCAGAATTGGAACTGATCTTAGCAGAGAGGGTTTTAGAATAGAGAGTGCCAGAGAGGTGAAAGATCTTAGAACACAGTGCGTCAAAACTGGGAGGAATCTTGGAACACAGAATGTTGAGAGTCCAACTGCTCCATTTTATACTTCTTGAAATCTAGCATTTATTAAGCACTTTAAAGTTTGCAAAGTGCATTACACCTGTTATTCCCATTTATTCTCATAATAACTCTGTGGGAAGGTGCTATTTATTATCTCTGTTTTACAGGTGAGGAAACTGAGATACATAGAGGCTTAAGTGACTTGCCTAGACCACACAGCTAATAAATGTCTGAGGTAGGATGTGAACTCAGGCCATCTTGACTCTAAGCCCACCAAGCTGCCCCTAATAAGAAAAGTGAGAGGGGATAGGGTGGGGGGGGGGGGGAAGATCACTTGCTCAAAGAGGCCTAGTTAATCAGTGGCAAAGCAGGATCTAGAACCCCGGGGTTCCTAACTCCCACTGTAATTCCCCTTTCCTTCTCAGGCTCATAGAATTAGAGCTGGAGATGATATAATTAAACCCCCTTATTTCACAGATGAAGAAACCGAGGCCCAGAAAAGTGAAATTTCTTACCTAGGGTCAGGTAGGTAGTGATCCTTAGGGTAGGCATTCTAACCCAGGTCCACTGACTCCAAATCCAACTCATTTTCTACTCTACCATACTGCCTCTTGAACATGCCATAGTGGACTGCCTTCACTAAAGAATTAACTGTTATAGACTGATAAAGGGTTAACAATGCCTGTCTCCTTACAAACTACACTTGGTATATTTCTTTATCTTTTTCAAGAGATGTGTAGATTTCTGGATTTATTCAATCAGAAACTATCTTGGGAACCCCCATCCATTGGCAACCACTTTTCAGGGTTAAAAAAAATTCTGTTGATTTTTTTTGTTTTGTTTTTTTGATGCCACAGTTTTTTCATGATATAATACCCCTTCTCCACCTTGAATGCTTTCTTATAACCAAAAACCAATTGGGTAAAACCAGCCTACACAGCATCCATGCTGGACAGTGCACGTACATACCATTTCCTACTTACAGCACTTCCTCCCCCTCCTATCTTTCTAGTAAGAGGAGGGTAGCTAATTTTATCAACTGTGTTTGAGAACAAGATTGCTCATTTATATTTGGTATTCTCCAGGCTGCTATCATCCACATCCTGCTTCCTGGAAAGAGGTAGTGAGTCTCAAACTCTCCTGAATCAGGCTTTCTGGCAAGTCAACCTCATCACTATCTTCCAAGCAGGGTGATCTCAGGATGACCCTGGGTAGCCAGTTGAAAGGGAGCACAGAGCACAGTATGAACAGTGGTTAAGCAGAGAATGGCTTTCTCAGGTCTTTCCTGGGCACCAGGCTTGTACTTTGGATGTTTCTATCCAGACTTCCATCTCAGACTCCCAGAGTTGGAAGGAACCTCAGAAAGCATCTATGCCGACTCATACCTGAAGAAGAATACCATTGCCAGAGGCCCAAAGGCTACTGGCAGTGCTCCCAGCAGATCCGGAACAAGATTGAAATGCAATTGAGAAATGCTGAACAAAATGAGCAAACATACAACATATCACAGATAATGTTATAGTGTGTTCTTCTAAGCCCATATGCATCTTGCAGGGATCTGTGTCCATTTGAGTTTGACCCCCTTGCTCTGTAATATACCAGTCGAGTGGTCATTCACACTCCATTTGAAGACCTCTAGTGATGAGAAGCTCACTGCCTCCTAAGGAAGCCTATTACACTTTTGGCCAGTTCTGATTATTAGGACGTTTTTCTTTATATTGAACCTGAATTTGCCTCTCTGCAGCTTTACCCATTGTTGGTTCTGTGATCTGATTGGTAACTACACTTAGAGTCATAGAATCTCAGAGGTGGATTTTCTTTAAAGGATCTCTGACAGGTGGTCAACTTGTTGATTGGTCTGTGCCGAGTACCATTGAAAGGAGATTAAAATATCACTTGTCCTGGGAATGGGAGCAAAACGCCAAGTTTGGGAACTCAGTGTGGAGGACAGGAGCTCAGTGGGGGAGATGGGGGTTCAGTGAGGAAAAGGGGGAGCTCAGTGGGTTCAGTGAGGGGATGGGGTTCAGTTAGGGCACTGGGCTTGTAAAAAAAGAGGGTACTTAGTCACAGGATGGGAGATGATAGGGGCTCATTGGGCCATGTGGGATCACAGTGAGAGTATGGCAGCTCAGTATGGAGATAGAAAGTTCATCATAGGGGATCGGAGATCAGTGAAGGGATCAGAGCTCATCACAGGGGTTGGGAAGTTCAACGTGGGGAAGAGGATTCAAAATGAACATGGGATGCTCAGGCAGAGGGGTAGGGGGCATAGGGAAGGGATGGGGAGTTCACTGAAAAGGCTGGAATTCAGTAAGGGAATGGGGAGGGTCAGAGAGGGGAAGGGGGGGGAATTAGCATCAGGAGTGGAGCTCAGGAATAGAGTTCTATCCTGGATTAGTCATCCTAAAGCCAGCTCTGTGATATCCTGAGGGCAAATTGGCTGTTGAAAAGGAGTGTGACAGGTGGGGACTTTGGCCACTGCTGAGTGGGGAGACAGGCTGGAATGTGGGAAGAAAAATGACCTTGATCAGAGCTGCAGTCCAGCCAAGGCATCCTAGAAACTCAGTCCGGGTCTCATGATCCTCAAGGGCATGAATTCTAAAGACTTTAGTAATGGGGCAGTGATAGTGGGACTACTGCCTGCTGATTGGTTCTAAGTGGATATCCTTTGTCCAATTAGGAGAAAGCAGAGCCCTCTGTGTCTAGGAAGAAGCTTTCAGACCTGCTCTCGATTTAGTACTTTACCCATATTGTAGAATGTTACAGTTAGAAGTGACCCCATTCATCCAGTGCTTAGTATAATGCCTGGAACATAGTAGGTGCTTAATGAATATTTATTTGGTGATTGATTTATCTAGCCCAATTCCCTCTCTAACCCAGTTTTACAGAAGACGAAACCAAGGCTCAGAGAAGGGAAGTCACTTGCTGTTGGTGCCACAGCTAGTAAGCGGCAGAAGTCGAAAGACAACTGGGCAGGAAAGGGTGTGTAATTCTTGTTTCAGAGGCTCTCAGATGGCACAAAGGGCACAGATGCCCATTTTTCTAGCTTATTGCCCTGTGCATTGTCGCTAACTCCCCTTTCAACTATATAGTCTACAAAGTTCAAAGTAGAAAAACTTCGTTTACAGGTCATTGAAAATAAATAAAAGTCTCATCAGAAAAAATGATGACTGCCAGTGAGTAACCCTTCCCCTGAGATCTTTATAGCCCCAATCACATATTTATTTACCAGGGCTTTACTCCTAGGAGACGATTGCCTCTGGCAAGTCCCAATGTGGCTCCCACTGCAATGGGACTGTGCAATGCACAGTCTCCAGCAATGGCTAACATGGCTCCTCCTGCTCCAAGTCAGTGACTACTGTCTGACATTGACAGTTTAGGCAAGCGGTGGCTTTTCCCTGCAATTCACCCAAACTCTCAGCAGGTGGCACTGCTAACCCCCCTTTTCCAGAGTTGGGGATTGGGAGGAGTGGGGTACTTTTTATGGCCTCTGGCTCCATACTATGGGTCTGGAGTATATCAGAGTTTCTCCGTCACATAGATTCAGTGTCTCCTTGGACTACAATTAATGATGCTGATGTTGAAGCTGATGCTGGCTGGTATGTAGTGCTCAATGGTTAGACTTGAGTTCAAATCCAGACGCAGACAGTTCCTAGCTGTGTGATCCTGGACAAGTCCTTAACCTCTGTTTGCCTCAGTTTCCCATTTTGTAAAATAGGCATCATAAGAGCACCTCCATTCCAGGATCATTGTGAGGACCAAATAAGATAATTGTATAGTGCTCAGCACAGAGCTAGAGAAGGAAATGGCAAACCACTCCAGTATCTTTGCCAAGAAAACCCCCAGGGGGGGTCAAGAAGAGTCAGACACATCTGAAGTAGCTGAACAAGAGCGGCAACAACAAATAGCACAAAGTCTGGCATATAATTATTTATGTATATGTGTGTGTATGTATGTGTATATATGTGCACACACATATATGTATGTGTATATGTTTGTATGTATATATGTTACACATGTAACATAGCTGTATAGTGAGTACTATATATGTTAGCTTTTATTATTATTGTTGTTGTTGTTGTTGTTGTTGTCACTCTCTGTGTCAAATGAGAGGTCCTCTGCTCTGGAACCTATTTATTCTTTGTGCTGGAAGAGAAGAGAGAGAAAACAAAAGAATTGTCTCTTCTAGACAGCCCTGGAGGGGACCGGGAGATGCTATGATGCAATGGGTGGAGGGCTGTATTTGGAGTCAGAGGATCTGGGCTTGAATCCTACCTAGTTCTGCTAGTAATCCACTGGGGCACCTTGGGAAAGTTACCTGGGAAGGCTTCAGTTTCCTCATCTGTAAAATGAGGGAGGTATGGGTTGGGCCAGATGATCACTGAGGTCCCTTCCAGTTCCAGGATTCTGTGATTCTCTGAGGGAGTTTGATGAGATGATCTCTGAGGTCCCTTTCAGCCTGAAATCTATTATTCTGAGAACCTTATCCCAACCCCTGTCTCACAAGCATGCTCTTGTTCATTTATTAGACAAATATTTGCTAAAATCTGATGTGTAAGGTCTTGTGGGTGATAAAAAAGTGAAGGCAACAAGTGGAGTTCACAGTTTAGCTGGGGAAAAGAGAGATAAAATACAGGCAGCATGTGCTGTGAGCCAGATGTGAGGAAAGGCTTCCTGGCTCTGAAGGCTTCTCAGACCTCAGAAATCAGGGAATCCAGCCTCCTCCTTTGAAAGAAGAAACTGACACTCAGAGACATTAAATGCCTCCAGGCCACACAGTTTGTAAGTCAGAGAAATGGCTCTAACCATATTCTCTTAAGTTTCCAGGTTCTTTTCATTGCTTATAACAGTAATGGGAATTTGAAGATCTTCCCTGATTTGAATATCTTCTTTGCTCCCTAGTAGGATGAATGTAATCACATGGAACCTGTGGTGAGAGGAGCTTGCTGAAGGGTGGAGCAGAGCCCACAGGAAGCTGGGAGTCAGAGCAGTTAGAGCTGGAGGGAGGAGAGGACACACCCAGGGAGAGAGCTAGGCTTGTGAGTGTTGATTTGTGGGAAGGCTAAAGGGTGGTGTGGCTTTCTACTGCATTGTGGTGTATTAACTTTTATGTTGCTGTGATGGATTTGGTTTCCTGGTCCTGGGATTTGGTTTTCTGTTGTCTGAATAAATGTTTTGTTTCTATCTTCTATATGGGGAGTCTGTTATATTTTGTGATTGAGAACTATGCCAGCAAATTTGCAGTTGCTGTTGGTGCTGTGAATATTGTGTTGGTGCTACACTGCTTTAACTAAAGACCCTTCTGGGTTCCAGTGTTTCCTGGAGACCTCTTCCTCACTAGTTTGGGTTCCCAGAGCCTATGGTGATTTAGTTTCCTTTTTGGATGAAGACAAATGGAATCAGGAAGGCATACCTGTTTGAAAAAAATAAAAATAAAAAACACTAGGCATTCAAACAGGAAATAGAAATGATTTTTGTATTATCTGGTATTTTGTGTTATCCAGGGTATGGCTTTTCTTCCTAAGTATGGAGAAGCAGAGTCGATACCAATTTGTTTAAAGTGATTTCTTTTTCTCTTTACATATTTATCTCTCAGAGCTCTAAGCTACTCTCTAAGATTATAGATTGAAGAGCAGTGCCAACCTGCATTTGGAGAAGGAATTTCCTTCTGAGGAAGTTCTTTATACCAGTGAGAGAGCACCCATTGTTAAATTTCCATTGTGAACATTTATACTTTAGAATTAGGCAGAATCAAGGGCTGGATGAATTGTTTTGTTGATTGTCTAGACTTAAGAAAGTGTTAATAATGCAGGTTACATTTAAAAATGTGTGATACTTTTGTTTTGGTGAAGTGCCTGGTTGTTAAATATTTACCACTATACCCCTTGAATAGCTCCATAAACTTTGTTTGAGCTCAGAGAGAGCGCAGCAGAAGATGCAGGAAATGAGGTTATTACCAGATTGGATACCTAGTGATTGTAAACTACTACTACGGCGACTATAACTATGACTGCTACTGCTAGCTGGCATTTAGATCATCTCTTTAAGATTTGCAAAGTGTTTTATATTCGTTATCTCATTTTGGTTTCACAACACACTTGCCTATACCAAGGATATCATAAAGTCCCTATTCTTATATCTATAGAGTTATCTAAAAATTTGTATTGTTACAGCAGAAGTTCCTTTCATCAATGAAATCAGTTCTAGTTTTCTGCCCCCCAAGTATTAATCCATCAATGACTAAGCATATATTAAGGAAATCCAAAGTGCAAGAATACTTGCCTTTGAAGAATTTACATTCTATTAGGTATGTATGTGTGTGTGTGTGTGTGTGTGAGAGAGAGAGAGAGAGGGTGTGTGTGTGTGTGTGAGAGAGAGAGAGAGAGGGTGTATGTATATGTGTGTGTGTGTGTGAGAGGGAGAGAGAGGGTGTGTGTGTGTGATGTGTGGTGGGTGTGTGTGTGAGAGAGAGAGGGTGTATGTGTGTGTGTGTGTGTGGTGTGTATGTGTGTGTGTGAGAGAGAGAGAGGGTGTATGTGTATGTGTGTGTGTGATATGTGTGTGTGTGTGTGAGAGAGAGAGAGAGGGTGTATGTGTGTGTGTGTGTGTGTGTGAGAGATGTGTGGTGTGTGTGTGTGTGAGAGAGAGAGAGGGTGTGTGTGTGTGTGTGTGTGTGTGTGTGTGTGGTGTGTGGGGAGCAGCAGGGAATAAAACATTTTCAAAGAGAAGTGAGCATAAGATCTATACAAAATGACCTCATGGGAGTGGAGAAGGACTTATTACTAGTGGAATCGGCAAAGGTCTTGGGAGGAACTAGGAATCTGAAGAGTAGGAGGAGAGGAGGGAGAGTAAGTACAAAATGCTTTTGTATTGATTAGGCAAAAGAATAAAGTTTCTCTTCCAATAAGGTGTCACTCGTACATAGGTAGAGTATATGTGACTGGGCTGTTTAGTAGAAAGATATGCCTCAGCTCACAAGGTGTGTGCATAGATATAATCTAGGACCTGGCCCAACCTGCCTAGAAGAAAGCTGGTGATTGCTGCTTTTGTGAAAAGAAACAGGATGTTCATAGACCAATTGTGTAGTTTGCAGGGGGATGGGGCATCCAGGATCCAGGAATTCATGGCTAGGTGTTCTCTCCCACTTTCTACTATTTCTAAAGCTGGGAGGGAGAGTATGCTAGAATCATATCTACTTATTACACCTTGAAAAATCTAGAAATACAGTAAGTGGTTCAGAATAAATAGCAGTTTCCCTGATTGCTCTCAAAGGCAGAGCAACACTTAGTATATGATTGTCAGCTTAGCTCCCTTCCACCAAACAATGGTTACCCAAAAGACCAATGTGAGTAGCTAGTAAACCTCTTTATCAAAGTAAGCCGTAAAAAGAAATTGGAGGTGAATACAGATTAGGGTAGGCGGTAGAATATACCAGAGGAAGAGAACATTTTGGTTTGGGAGTAAGATAAAAAAAAACCTCAACTCAACCCAGGAGAGAATGAGCCTATTATTCAGGGTGTATGGGGCAGGGTGAGGGGAGGGAGATGGAGAAAGGTGGGGAGGGGAGGGAGATGGAGAAAGGTGGGAAGGGGAGGGAGATGGAGAGGGGGATCTGCAATTATTTAGCAGCCTTTAGAGTCATTAGCACTGGAAGTCAGGCCCATAAGGGAGGGCCGATTCCCTACATGTCTACAGTTTTGGGGAGATTTTCAAACAGCCATAAAAAGTCTTCACTTGCTTCACACCTACCTCTCTCCAATTTAAAAAAAATCTAACCCTTTAAAGTCACATCTTCCTCATATGCTCAGAGGTCTCTCAGCCGATCAGAGGTCATGTCCCCTTACACGTGCACAGTATTACAGGGCAGTCCTTAACTGTCCCAGGCTTAGGTGGGAAGTGGGGTTACATATATTATATCTCTATTAGCAAGTGCTTAAAGAATCATTTTGAGCTGAGTTCAGTTGAACCACAAAGATAACCTAACCGTTAGGCTATCAATAAAGTAATTTTAAAGAAGGAAACATGGGGTGGCTAGGTGGCACAGTGAATAGAGCACCAGCCCTGGAGTCAGGAGGACCTGAGTTCAAATCCAGACTCAGACACTTAACACAAAAACTAGCTGTGTGACCTTGAGCAAGTCACTTAACTCCAATTGCCCTCCTCTCTCCAAAAAAAGGAAACACATAAGTTGAACCAAAGTTGTTTATCACTATCGTAGAGGATGTCTTCTGCAGAGTCACCTGCTTTTGTTTGTAGATGACATTTTGCTGATTGTCCCCAAGCTTCCTCAGTGAGATCTATGGAGGCTCCAAATAGAATGCCCCAGGACTCTGGACAGGCACTGGCCTCCTTGCTGTTCTGCCTTTTAGCTGGTGCTCCATCTCTAGGCTCTTGGCACTTTCCCTACCCAACCTACTTGCTTGGAATGTTCTCCCTCCTCCTCATCTCCTCATCTCCTTCTGGCTTCTCTGGCTTGCTTGAAGTACAGGCACTAACATCTCATCTTTCACAGGAAGTCTTTCCCGACCTTTCCTAATTCTGATGTCTTCTGTCTTTTAATTATTTCTCAGTTATTCCATATATATATATATATATAGCTTATTTTGATATTTCTTTGCTTGTTGTCACCTCCGTAAGATTATAAGCTCCTTGGGGGCAAAAACTGTCTTTTGACTATTTATTTGTGTCCTCAGTACTTAGTACAGTCTTAACCCATAGTAGGTGTTTAATAAATGTTTATTAGGGGGCAGTTAGGTGGCACGGCGAATAGAGCTCCAGTCCTGGAGTCAGGAGGACCTGAATTCAAATCCAGTCTCAGACACTTGACACACTTACTAGCTGCATGACCTTGGGCAAGTCACTTAACCCCAATTGTCCTGTCTTCCCCCCTCCAAAAAGACAAAATAAATAAATAAATGAAAGAATGAATGAATAAATAAATACACAAATAAATAAATTTTTATTGACCAACATATAGTTTATGACATGCAGTTGAATAGATAGCCCATTGACCTAGTTCCTGTGTGCTTAGATGGTCATGGCAGACAACACACTGGACCAGAAATGAATAGGAGGGGGGGTTAGGGTTAAGTCATTTGGGGGAAATTTCCACAATATCTTTAGTGACTCCAAGTTGATTCTTGATATAGGTCATCTTCTGAATACCTGTATTCTGCAGATGATGGCTATGAGTCATGGAATGCCAGGATGTCAAGAGACTCAGAACTGCAGATTGCCCAGAAGGTAAGGCTAAGATGTGAGAGAAATGATTATTCCTGACCAATATCTTGGGGGAGATTCAGAGTTCTCCTCTTCTTCCAAATTCCTGATTTTAAAGGATATTACTGATAGTGAGATTGAATTAACTCTTCTGATCTTGGTTGGACCCCACCCAACCTTACCAGCAATTTAAACTAAGGTAGGGAAGCCCATTGTGTTCTACTCAAGCTTGGGTAGAGACAGATCCTTTGGTTTAGAGAGCCTAAGACTTGGGGTGGTGTGAGTATAGTGAGAATTTCTCTGTCCAACGGTGACTGATGTTACCCTCAGCCCCTCATTGAACACCTGTGAACCCTGCTGCCATGGCTGTCTTTGGTCTGAGAGGTCAAATGACCATCCTTTTATTAATAACCTGATGGTCTTATTAACAAAATGATTAAATTACCCAGAAATGATGTCTCTCAAGCCATTTTAACCACCACAGTTATGCATGAATAGACTATAGTAGGTCACGCAACATGACATGCCCTAGGTGTAAGTGCTATGTTCTTTGAGGATGCAAAAGATTGGAGAGAGAAGTAGACCAGTCTTGTAGTGAAAGCGATGGCTAACAGATGGACAGCCCAAATGTTGCCTCAGTATCTCTAGAAGTTAACAGACCCAGAAGTGTGACCCTCATAGGTAGAAGGAGTTGAACCCACTAATGGGACCAATGCTCCATACCTGTCTCCCAGAATCTCTGAGTTGGAAGGAACCCTCAGAAGCCATCAAATCATTTCAGCCCACCCAGCCTCTGTTTCCTCATTTGTAAAATGAAGATAATCACATTTTCATTCCTACCTCACAGGGTTGTTGGGAGAAGTAAGAGAGATGATGACTATCAAGTACTATTATCCGGGGGAAAAGGTGCTTTTGAAATCCACGCTCTGTTACTGGCTGTGTGACTGTATTTTTCATTATGGACTAGGATGAAATTTGTTAGAAAGAGAAAAAAATATAGTAACAAGCTTTTTGAGTTTTTCCAATTTCCTTCCTTTATTTCATCCTCACAGGATGACTGGTTTTTTTCCTAAGGCCCCCAAAGAGGAAATGACTTGTTCATAATGACACCATCATGATACTCAGATATTCTGCCACCCAAGCCCTTGACTTTGCATAATATCACATTTTTATGGAGAAGAAAATAGACTCAGATAAGTGAAATGTATTTTAGTGAAGGGGAAGCAAGGAGACCTGGTTCTGGCCACATCTTTGTTACTACCAGAATGATCTTGGACAGGTGCTGCCACTCTCAGGGCCTCAGTTGCCCTATTTGTAAAATGAAGGGGTTGGACTAGCCCTTTTAGAGCTAAATCCTGTGATCTTATGTTCACTACTGCTGACCATCGAGTGAAGGCATCTTCAAGGATCTGACGATGTTGGGAAAGTCTTTAAGGAGCTGAAGTGGATGCTCCTGATGTGAGATTTGACTGTGGAAAAGGGACTAAGGTTGAGTCCCTTCCCAAGGACTTCAAGGGAAATTCCAAGGGATAAGTTTCCTTATTTTTAAAAAAAAATTTCTTATAGGCAATCGAAGTTAAGTGACTTGCCCAAGGTCACACAGTAAGCATCAAGTTTCTGAGGCCAGGTTTGAACTCAGGTTCCTGGTCTTTTCAAGGAAGCCCACTCCTGGCCCAAAGTCATTCTTCTCTGAACCCTAGCTCATCCCTCAAGAATCCCTACCCCTTCTCCCTCAGTCTTCCCACTGGTACCAGATGATACTCATCTTCTTCCATCGTTACCTTTTCCAACAACCCTGTAAGATAGGCAATGCTAGTGTGATTGTGCCCACTTTACAGGTGAGGAAAGAGAGGCTGGGTGGGTTGAAATGATTTGCCGCATGTCACACAGCTAGTTAGCAACAGAGCCAAGATTTAAACCCAGGTTGTCTGTATCCAGTCTAGTACTCTAGACCGCCCTCACACTGTTGATTTCTTTTGTTCTGACAAATGTTTATTCTTGCAGCATAAATAAAGGTTAAGTGACATGCCAGCATGTCCCCCTCTCAGATGGTTTCTTCTCAATGGTTTTTCCTCATTTACTCAGCATGTCTTTACCAGGCACCTTCTGTCTACATGGTCTTATGCTTAGTGCTGTGTGGAGGAGGAAAGAATCATGAGACCATAGATTTTGTACTGGAAGGGACCTCAGAGGCTATGTAGTTCAAATCCCTCATCTTACAGAGGGGAAACTGAAGCACAGGGGGGTTTGCCCAAGGCCACACAGGTAGTAAACATCAGAAGTGAGATTATAAACTGGGTCTTCTGACTTCCGAGCAGGGTTTCTTTGTACTGGAGAGAAATGGCACTGACCCATTAGAATTAGTACCACATAGAATTAGAGACTCTCAGACTTGGAAGGAATCTAAGAAGCCATTTACCAAAACACAAGTCTGTCCTAAAACATCCCCAGTGAGGTGGTAGATAGCATCTTGTGGAGACTTCCAGTGATCAGAGGGCATGTGCATCATCAATTAAGAGCTGAAGAAGGCCATTTAGTTTTTCCACTTTACAGATGACTAAGCTGAGGCCAGAGAAGTTAAATGATTTGCATTTATATTCCCAGTGCTTGGCACATAATAAGGGCTTTATAAATCTTTGTTGACTTATTCTCCTGTGAGGTAGCTCTTATGGTTAGGAAGTTCTGTCTTACAGAATATAAAGCTGAAACATGCCACTGGGCAACTTCCCCTGCAAGCTTCTGGAGGGCAGTCGGTCTTAGATTTGTCTTTGTAGGTGCTAGGGGTCACAGTGGATAGAGGTCTGGGTCTAAAATCAGGAAGTCTTTTTAAAAGAAATTAATTAATTTTTAGTTTTCAACATTCACTTCCATAAGCTTTTGAGTTTTAAGTTTTCTTCTCCTCCCTCACCACCCACCTCCCGGAAACAGTGTGCAATCTGATATAGGTTCTCCATATACATTAATACTGAATATATTTTCACATTAGTCATGTTATAAAGGAGAATTAGAACCAATGGGATGAACCATGAGAAAGAAGAAACAAAACAAAACAAAAAAGAGAGAGCAAATAGTATGCTTCAATCTGCATTGAGACTCCATAGTTCTTTCTCTCAATGTGGATGGCATTTTCCATCATGAATCTTTTAGAGTTAGATCCTTGCATTGCTGAGAAGAGATAAGTCTATCGGTCAGTCACCGCACAATGTGGCTGTTACTGGGTACAATGTTCTCCTGGTTCTGCTCCCTTCACTCAGCATCAGTTCATATAAGGCTTTCTAGGTTTTAGAATCAGGAAATCTTGAGTTCAAATTCAGCCTCACACACCTCCTAGATGTGTGAACTTGGGCAAGTCACTAGTAAGTCATCCAAATGTATACAAGAGATTAGTTTGATAAACCTTACAAATTGAGGAAAGGATTCATTATTGCGCAAATGTACATGGGAAAATAGATTATGGAGGGAAGATAGTTTCTTTCAGTTTAACTATTAGAAGCAATGACTGGGGACAAATGAGCTATATCTGGGCTTTCATTAAAAACAACTTCTATTCAACTAAAACATAATTAGAAGAAAAATCACAAACTGTGAGAAATATTTGCGGCAAATATAAGGGAAAAAAACTTAATATTTAAAATACATATGGAACTGTTGAAAAGTCACAACAATAATCCCCTGTCTACAACAGATAAGTAACCAAAAGATATGAATAGACAATTTTATTTTTATTTTTAATAGTGTTATATTTCCCCCCAATTATATGTAAAGACAATTTTCAGTATTCATTTTTTATAAGATTTTGAGTTCTAGATTTTTCTCCCTCCCTCCCTCCCTCCCTCTCCTCCCTTCTTCCTAAAGTGGTAAACAATTTGATAAAAGTTATATATGTGCAATTATGTAAAACACATTTCCATATTTCTGAGTTGTGAAAGAAGAAACAGATGAAAAGGAAAAAAATCATGAAAAAAATAGAGTAAGTGAAAAAAGTATGTTTTGATCTGCATTCAGAGTCCATCAGCTCTTTAACAGGATGTGGAGAGCATTTCCTTTGTGAGTTAGTTGTACTTGTGAATAGACAATTTTCAAAAGAGGAAATGTGTGTTGTTAATATCCACTTGAAAAAATACCAAATTTCACTAATAATAAAAAGATGCAAATTGAAATAATTTTAAAGCATCACCCTACACCCATAGAATTGGACTAAGAAATGAAAAAGCAACAAAATTCAGTATGAATGGAACTGTGGTAAGGGAGCTATGCTCATTTATTTCTGGGAGAACAGCAAATTTGAAGAATTATTCAGAAAAGCAGTCAGGTGGTACACAGCAGAGTTTATGAAGATAATTTCAACCCAATAATTCCTTTGTAAGTAACATAACCTGGTAACTAAATGTAAATTTTAAAAAGAGGCATTATCCAAAGTTTTTCAGAGCAGCCTTTTATATATATTTGCCAAAAAAACCAAAAAGCAACTCCCTCAAAACAAAAACACCATAAGTAATTTAACTATTCAGCAATAGGGGAATAGTTGAATAATTTGTGGGTCAATAATGTCGCTGAATACAACGAAGCGATTAAGATGAATTTCTAAAGAAATTTGGAAAGACATTTATGGAGTAAAGTGAAAAAAAAAAAAAACCCTCGCAGAACCAGAAGAATGGAGCCCACATGAATGATAATCTTATATGCTGAGAAAGGAAGGAGGGTGAAGAAACAGAGTCTTGATGAAGACTTAGAGGAAAAATGTGAAAAAAAAAAGATTATACTAAATGCATTGGACTCAATTACCTTAAATGTAGATTGCCACTAAGCAATCAGAATTGTTTTTGTTGGCGTTCAATGTAAAATCTCTAATAAAACATTTAATTTAGAAATGTACCCCACCCCTTAGACAAGAAACCTTCTCTACAAAGGTATAGAATGAGGGTGATGTGGCCAGAGAGAAGCTTGTTCTTCTTACAAGGAAACTTCAAGAAAAGCCATGGCCACTCATTGCCTCCATCTCCTCACCTTCCACTCACTTGTAAACCCTTTGTAATCTGGCTCTAATCCCACTGAAATTGCTCTTTTCACAGTTACCAAAGATCCCTTAGCTGCTAAATTCAACGATCTTCTTGGCTCAGTGTTAGGGATGTTGGTGAGGCCATTGTTGAGGAGATATCAGTTGGCTTAGATGGCCGCTGAATTCTTGGCCAACTAGGAGATTCTGGGACGATTTGGTTCTAAGAATCTTTGAACTCTTAATTTAAAATTAAGAATAGTTAACTCCCATCAGGGTTTAGGTTATTCCAGCGCAGTGACCACAAGGTGGCGGCACATCCCTATATTGCAGACAAAGGATGCTCCTGATAGCCCCAAATGCTTCAGAGGGCCATCTTCCTTAGCAGGACTGGGGGCCCATTCTACTTGGACTCTGTGGTAGCCTCATCTATGGCTCCAGCATCCCCTCAGCCTCTGGTCCCACCCTCCTGACTAGCTGCATCACAGGTAGGGCTCCAGGGGGAAGCATGTGGTGCTCTGATGTTTTATCTCTAAGCTTTGAACCACACAGACCTTTCCCAAAGGGGCTCCCAATAATTAAGAGGGTTTTTTTTGGGGGGGTATCCTTTTGCTTGCATGTCCTGCCTCCCTCTCAAACTGGACGCTTCTTGAGGGTAAGGACCAATTTCTGACAATAGACCAGGACTATGTTTCCTGTCTCTGATTGAGGGATACCTACGAGTTAGATGGGTCATTCCAGTGATGCTGAAAAGGTGAAATTGACGGGTCTCAGCAACAGAATTAAAGCATTTGTGGGGGTGAGCTGAGCAACACTGCTTCCCCTTCTCCATCATCTCTGCTGGTCCTCCAGGTACTGTGTCTTACCACTGTGGGGCAATGGTAGGACCTTGGATCTGGTAATAGAGGAGTCCAAATCCTGACATTGCCATTCACTTCATATGTGACCTAAGGCAGGGCAGGTAACCTCCCTGGGCCTCAGTTTCCACATCTCTAAAAAAGAGTTGAACTAGACATCCTAATCTAGGGGACTCCCCGAGGGTAGGGATTATGCTTCCCCTCTCAGTCTCAGACCTCTCTGAGGACAGGGAATGCTTATCTTTCCAAGCAAGGAACTAATGTGTCTCTCTATGAACTTTATTCATATACTGCGGGGAAATGTCACTTCCTTAGCTTCCAGCAGGTGGCGATACCGACCCAGGGAGGCCTCCTATGAAGGCTGGGCAAAAGGAAGACAGGTTGGTTCCTGGGCTAAGCAAACTTGATGTCCATGTCTCCTCCCCATTCCTTGCCATCAACAACGTGTACCTTGGAGGAGGGAAGTATCACATTCTCCTGTACAGAAAGCTCCCTCCCTCTGGCCATGCCCTGCGTGTACTGATGTGCAGGCTATGGAAGATTCTTTATTTGGTTGATTGGGTAGAAGGTGGGGGAGTAGGAAATGGTGGCCTTGAGCAGAGAAGCCGAAAGCCAAAGCCACAGTCACACTGGTAACAGACCTTCTGAGCTGGGAGAGGCCTTAGAGATCATCTGGTTCAACCCAGAGCTGGACAGAAACCTTCTGGATGATGTGCCTGACAAAGGTGATTCAAGCTTTGCTGGAGAGCTCCAGTGACGGGGAGCCCACCTGTTCTCGGGCAGCCCATTCAGTGTTGGAGAGATACCTTGAATTTTTAGAAAAGGCCTAATTTGCCTCTAAGACCTTGTTTCACTTTGTGCCATCTGAGGCCATGGAAAAAATGGAATTCTTCCTTCATGTGACAGCCCTTCAGGTGACTCAGGGGTCCTCCTGAGTCTTCTTTTTTCCAGCATAAATGATCCCAATTCTTTCAACTGATCTTCATGTGATGTTGACCATTGTTGTCGAGGCCCCTGGAACACCACTTAAGGGAAAACATTGCAGCCTGGGACTGGCGTCTGGCCACAATTCTCAGGGAGCTTAAGGCTCCATTGGCCTAAATGGTACCTAGAGCTTTCCCAGAATGCAGACATAGGGATGTGTGTTCATGTCCCACTCTTTGGAATTGTAGTATAATAGAGAGAGCCTAGAGATAGGATGTAGGAGGCCAGGATTCTAGGGTCTGCTCAGCCACTTCCTAGCTATGAGATCTTACATAAGTGATTTTTTGTCTTGGATTTCAATTCCCTACTCTGAAAAATGGCATGACATTCTGTCCTAAGGTTCTTCTTAGTTCTGACATTCTCTGTCCTTGGGTCCTATCTAGGTCTGAATTTTATATTCCAAGGTACCTTCCAGGGTAGCAGACAAAGTGCCAGGCCTAGATTCGGGAAGGTCCAACTTCAGTCCTGCCTCATGTACTTATTAGCTGTGTGATCCTGGGCAAGTCACTCTACCTCTGCTTGCCTTAGTTTCCTCAATTGTAAAAAGAGAGTAATAATAGCATTCACCTTGCAGGGCTGTTGTGAAGATCAGATGAGGTGATAATTGTAAAAGTATGAAGCATGCTGCCTGGTATACAGTAGGTGTCATATAAATGCTATTATTGTTGCTTTATGTTCTAAGGTTCCTCCCTGATCTGACATTCTCTGTTCTAGAGCCCCTCCCAGCTCTGACAGTCTGTGTTAACAATAATCATAGCTGGCATTTAGAGATCTGCAAAACACTTTGCAAACACTACCTCATTTTGTCTTCACAACAAGCCTGCAAGGTGAATGCTCTTATTATCTCCACTTTACAGATTAGAAAACTGAGGGATACAGTAATTATGTGAGTTGCTCAGGCCCACACAGCGAGCAAGTATCCGAAGTCAGATTTCTAGTCAGATTTCCTCCAACTCTGACATTCTATGTCATAATATTCCGCTCTTTTAAGACACCTTGAACCTACCTACTATATGGGGTTTATTTCAGTGGTCAAGTAGAGCCTCATCCATCTGGGGGACCACTGTGGAGAGAGCAGACATACGCATTACTTGGGTCAGAAATGGCCTTTGGGAGTAGGGTGGCATTGTAGACAGTGCTGGAGTCATGAGCCTTGGGTTCAAATCTAACCTCAGAAACTTACAAGTTGGGGAGACCATGGCAAATCACAACCTCTTAGGGCAGCGGTTCCCAACCTGTGGGTCACGACCCCTTTGGGGGGTCAGATGACCCTTTCACAGGGGTCGCCTAAGACCACAGGAAAACACCTATTTCCAATGGTCTTAGGAACCGAGACAGGGCTCCTCCATCCGTCTCCAGGCGGATCCGCCCACATGCAGATACGCCCACATATGAGTATTAAAGGGTCGTGGCATTAGGAAGGTTGCGAACCACTGGTTTAGGATGTCTGTGTCCTAATCTGTAAGATGGGGACCAATCGTACTCACCCTACCTACCTCACAGGGTTGTCGTGAGGAAAGTGCTTTGTAATCCATAAAAGTGTTATAGAAATGTGAGCCACCAGCATTATCAGGGGCGGCTAGGTGGTTCGGTGGCCAGATTCAGGGCTTGGCGTCATCTTTCTGAGTTCAAATCCAGCCTCAAATACTTACTAGCCATGTGATCGTAGGCAAGTCACTTAACCCTGTTTGCCTCAGTTTCCTCATCTGTAAAATGAACTAGAGAAGGAAATGGCAAACCCCTCCAGTATCTCTGCCAAGAAATCCCCAAATGAGGTCACAGAGAGTTGGACATGACTGAAAAAAAGACTGAACGACATCAGTATTATTATTATCACTTATGATCTCCTGGGGTGGAAAAGAAAGATCACTTTGGGAGACTTGAATTCAAATTCCAGCTGTGCTGTTTCCCAGTGACTTTAGCTCTTATGGTCTCAATTTCCTCATCTGTACAATGGACTGAAGGACTGCTCTAGATCCATGACCTGACGAGCCTAGTGCGTGTTGGGAGATGAGGTCAGGTATTGACTATTTACTGCTGTATCCGCTCATTTCTCTGAATGGGAGACGTGTGCTCCTGATCGACCGTCTCCAGGTGTCTCCTCTGAGTGGTTTCTCACCACTGGGATGGGCTGCACTGAATGTTCTCCCTCTCCATGGGTTTCCCTTGTGATCAGTGGCACACGTTTGTGACTCAGCTGTCAGGAGATGAGACTTTCATTTGTGGCCAGGGAACAGAGCATCTTTCTGTGCAGAGGTTGTCGACCCTGTAGAACCAAAACCCACAACCTCAGTCTCATCAACACTGGGGTCTAACCACTGCCCCAACCAGCCTAGATGTATAGATACACAAATACGCATGCATGCATGTACACACACACCCATTCACACACGTTTATCCTCTCATACAGAGTCACAGAGACATTCACACACCATTACCCTAGCAAACTTAGATACAATCACATCCACATACGTGTATGTATTTACCCATGTGCCGTATCATAGGATTCACAATTGGAAGTGACTTTAGAGATGAGCTTACTTAATCCTGTCATTTAATAGGTGAGGAAACTTGGTCCCACAGAGCTGTAGTGAGTTGTATTATGAGATGCGAATTCAAATCCTGCCTCTCACTAGAAAAAGCTAGGGAGCTCAGTGGATAGAGTGTTGGGCCTAAGTCAGGAAGACCTGAGTTCAAATCCTGCCTTAGGAACTTATCAGCTGTGTGTCCCTGGGAAAGTCACTTAACCTCTGCCTCAGTTTCCTCAATTGTAAAATGGAGCTAATAACAGCACCTCCCTCTTGATAATCGAATGAGATAATATTTGTAAAGTGCTTAGCACAGTGTCTGGCACATAATAGAGCCCTCTTTCCTGGCAAATCAAATAAGTTTAATTTCTCAGTGCCCCTGTCAACCCTCTCAGGCTGCAAGTTGCAATGGTTGCAAGGAAGGTATTGACCTGCATGGGTCAGAGGCCTTGAGTTCAAATCCTGGCTCTGCTAATCCTCACCTTGTAACCTTGGGCAGGTCCATTAACCTCAGTTTCCTCATCTGTAAAGTGAAAGGGTTGTACCCATATGCCTGAGTGTTGAGTAACCCTTCCCATTGCCTCTATTTAATAGGAAAGTAACTAAATTCTGGAGTTTAGCGTACATGTGCACAGAAGAAATACAATGAATTAATGATTTTTTTCTTGAAGATAACTTTGTTTGGTAGATAATATTTTTTAGTATCATAAAGTTATTAGATATTTGTCAGAACACAAATAAATTAGTGAGACCCTAATCCTCTTTCTTGTCAACCAACAGTTTATTCTTAGTATAATTTTTGAAAGAGATTCCCACAGATCACATCTAACCTAAAGATTGTTTCTTCCTCTGAATTTGATTAAGAGCAAGAATGAGAATCTGGATTCACAGAGATTAATTGTTATAAACAGAATTAAAGCCTTGTGAGAATCTCACTCTCTCTCTCTCTCTCCCTCTCTCCTTCCCTCCCTCCCTCTCTCTCTCCTGTTCTTTCTCTCTCTCTTGCTCTCTCTGTCTCTCTCTTCTCTTTTTCTGCCTCTCCGTCTCTGTCTGTCTCCCTCCTCTGTCTCTCTCTTTCTCTCTCTCTTTCCATATATACACACATTTATAATGCATAAATACATAGAGCATATATATGCACACACATATACAGGTATATGTACAATATATGTACATGTATATATACAGATACAGAGGCAGTTAAATGGCTCAGTGGATAGAGCACTGGACCTGGAGTCAGGAAGACCTGAGTTCAAATCTGCCTCAGATACTTAATAACTGAGTGACCCTGGGCAAGTCACTTACCCTCTGTTTGCTTTAGTCCAGTGGACAAGGAAATGGCAAACTACTATAGCATCTTTGTTAAGAAAACTGCACGTATAGTATTGGCATGATACAGTGCACAGAGTCATAAAGAATCAGACATGACTGAACAACAATATATAGATATGCACATTAAAAAGTATACGAAAAGTATATATGTATAACATACAAGAAACATATATATATACATATACATACATAATATTTTTTACTGGACTTGTGATTTCATGAGGATAAAGACCTTGAATTGAGGAATTCTCCTTCTCCTAACATAGATGGACACCAGGTCAAGCAGCTTCCAACCTTGGAGAGTTGCTGGGTACACTGAGAGGTCAAGCCGCTTGCCCAGGGTCACACAGTGAGTCCTTTCTGGAGTCAGGATTCGGATAGCCAGGTCTTCCTAACTTTGATACTGGACCTCCATTCATTCTGTCACATTCTGCTGCCTCTCCAATGGTATCTCATGGATTTAAAGCATTTATTACTTTTCACAACTTGACCCAACTCCAACAAAATTTTCCAGCTTTTATCATTCCCTTCCACATTTACTGCCATTCAGCAAAACTGGTCTATTTACTGTTTCTTATGCATGGTTCTCTGCACCCCTGCTTTCCCCCACCCTGAAGATCACTACCTTGTCATGGTAGAAGGATTTGTGTAGCTCAGTGGAACTCTGAGCTATGTCATGCAGGGTACCCAAGACAGATAGGACATAGTGGAGAGTTCTAACAAAAGGTGATCCATTGGAGAGGGAAATGACAAAGCACTCCAGTATTTTTGCCAAGAAAACCCCGTAAAAAGTATTGAAATGATAAAAAAAAAAAGATGACACTTTGGAAGATGAGCCCCTCAGGTCAGAAGGTGTCCAACATGCTACTAGGGAAGAGCAGAGGACAGCCACAAGGGGCTCCAGTACTAATGAAGTGGCTGGGCCAAAACCAAAAGGAATCTCAGCTGTGGATGCATCTGGTGCCAAAAGGAAAGTCTGATGCTGTAAAGGTCAATATTGCATAGAACGTAATGAAATGTAAGATCCGTGAACCAAGGTAAGCTGCATGTGGTGCACCAAAGATGAAAAGATTCAACATCAACATCTTGGGGGTCAGTGAACTTACTTAAATGGACAGGAATAGGTGGGTTTTATTCAGATGATCACTAGTGTGGGAAGTAGTGTGAGAAAGAATTCCTACAGTGGTTCTCAACCTTCCTAATGCCGCGACCCTTTAATACAGTTGTTGTGGTGACCCCCAACCATAAAATTGTTTTCGTAGCTACTTCATAACTGTAATTTTGCTACTGTTATGAACCGTAATGTAAATATCTGATATGCAGGATGTATTTAAATTGAACATAACTCACAGGTTGAGAACTTATGGAGTAGCCCTCATAGTCAATAAAAAAGCAGTACTGTGGGGACAGAAAAGTTGTTAATATCATGACAGAAATTGTTAGTGTCAATTGTAATATTACATACCATTCTTTTTAAATGATCCTAGTAACATTGGAATTTCAGTAACGTCCTATTCTTAGGACATTTGGTCTTGATTAGGTTGAACTGAATTCATACCCTATGTCTCCCCACCCAGAGATTTTACTTTGAGGAGGAGCCTAGCTTGAGGTGGATCTCAGCTTCTAATGTCATTGCCCCCTTCCATTGGGATTTATGGTACGAAGGGCAAAACAGTCAGGATGAAGTGGTTTTTCTTGCTCAGATTGCCAAGGGTGACTGGCATCACGTGACCGGGCCTCACTATCTAATGTGATTCCCTCCTCTTTTTCTCCTAAAAGTATAAGAAACTTTTCCTGTGAGTCTACTGGTGGGACATCCCCCAGGGTGGCAGACCTGCTACCCTGATGTCTTGATTGAAGGCATGCAATTCCTCCATTAATGAGTTTGATTTATTTCAGGATTTGATAGAGATAAAATCTCAAAAATATCTGAATGATGTCTATTTGAATCCAAGGCAAACCATTCAACATTGCAGTAATACAAGTCTATGCTCCAGCCACTGATGCTGGAGCCAAAGTTGATAAGGAAAGTTGAACCCCACAGAATAGATGCTTTCGAATTTTGGGGCTGCAGAAGACTGCAGTGGTCTGCTGGTGATGGGGATGAAACTTTAGGAAGACAAGAAAGAGCCCCAATTCCCTTGAGAGTCAGGGGCAGGGGTGGAGCCAAGGAAATGGCCTTTCCCTTTAGTCTGTTCAAACAAGCTGGCAGTAAGTCTCCCTGGTTCCATACCCCATGAAGTCCTAGCTTCCAGGCTGGCTCTCTTCACCTGGCCTTGGTGATGGCCCACGGCATCACATCCCCGATGTCATGGTCCTCTTCTAGACCACAGGACAAACAGCAGCAGCAACAGCACCTGGCCTTTAGGGGAAATGCCGTCAGAGTCAGCCTCCTCATTTTCAGTGTAAAAGCCTCTTAAGGATCTGGCTTCCCTCCCCTTCTCTTAGAGCCTGGTGGGGCTGGCCTCTTTTGGCTTGGGACAACTGCCTCATTCCCCAATGCATAGGGGAGGTTCCCCAGGCAGTCTTGTAAAGCTGTCATTCAGCCTCAAAGAACAAAACCCAACTCACCTCTTTCAGGAAGCTTTCCTGGACTAAATGGCAGAGGGAGAGGGTGTCCTCCAAAGTCCTGCCCTGTCTAAGTATGTGACTTAGACCCAGGAGTCACTCACTCACTCTCTTCTTCCTGTGGTTAAGATAAACATGTCATAGAAGCATAGACTGTCAGAGCTGAGACACTTTAGAACTGAGATTAACAAATCTGAGAGGAGATCCTAGAGCAGAGAATGGCAAAGCTGGAAGTGAATTTAGAACACAGAATGTCAGAGCTGGGAGGGCCTTAGAACATAGGTGTCAGAGATGAAGAGAACCCTATTCTATATTCCTCATATTTGAGGAAATAGGCTCAGGAGAATGTTCTAGCAAACACACTGATTGAGTGAAAGTGCTAGGGTTAGGACCTAGGTTTTCTGATGCTCTGTACTATTCTTACCAAATTCTGGTCGGATTTTACGGCAATGACTGACTGCAGTCAAAGTTGTGGAGGCAGTCTATTCCTTGGTCAAACTCATTGTCTCATTGAGCTTGAGCTAAAAGACACGTGAAATACTTCCTTCAAGTCCTGAAGGGCTCTTCCTTTATGATCCAATGTCTCTGTTTTTATCCCTTTAGACCTTCAGCCCAGGTTCAATCTGACTGGAGCACAGTATTACCTTAGTCTATACTGGAACATGTCTGGGGGTTCAATAGCTTTCCTCTGAGGTTCCTTTCAATTTACCCTATACATGTCTTGTACAGTTGTTCGTGTACTGTTGCTCCCATTAGACTGTAAGCTCCTTGAGGCTGCCCTCAAGACCACATTTTTGCCTTTCTTTGTATGTGCAGGCACATCTGTTGGCTTACCCAGGAAATGTTTAATGAATGCTTTCTGACCAACATTTCACAATTTCTTTGGTTCTCTGGACTTCTTTATCTTTTTCCTCAGTAAATCCTGCCTTCTCTGGTTGATGATTGATGATACAATTCAGGGTGGCTGGGAGAGAATTAGTCACCTAGAGGGACCTAGCAGCTGGAGACAAATGAATCTTATCTGTCAGAACTCTGGAGGTTGGGGGTTGTTTTCCTAGGGGCCTCTCCTGCCATTGCTCAAGAACAACAGGAAGGAAGGAAGAGGGGAAGTTCTCAAAATCTTGTGATCTCCGTTCCAGCTCTAAGCTGGAAAAAATTGCAGAAGTCATGTAGCTCACGTACCCCCAATTTATAAGTGAGGCTCAGAGAGGTTAAGCAACTCGCCCAAGGTCACACAGGAAATATAGCAAAAGCAGGTATCTCTATCCTTCCTCCTCTTATGCCTGGAAGCTCAACCCCATTGTCTCGACCTTGCTGTTTCCCTCGACATTCTGCCAGACTCAGATCAAAGGCCACCTTTTACAAGAGGTGTTTCCCAGTCTCCCCAGCTGCTAATGCCTGTCTTGTGGAGAGTAACTCATGTACTTACTTGATTGACTCTGTATATATTCTGTATGTACGTAGTTATTTGCATGTGGTCTCCTCCATTAGAACGTAAGCTCCCTGAGGGCAGGGGCTGTTTTTTGTCTTTCTTTTTATCTTCAGTTCTTAGCACAGGGTAAGTGTTTAATAAATGATTGTTTATTGACAGTTGGGCTTCTCCTCCCTTTGTGCTTAATAAATGATTGTTGACTGATAGATGGGCTCCTCCTCCCTTTGTGATGGCCTGGAAAGATGGGATCGTTATCACTCTCTTCAGTTTCATACTTCAGTCAAAGATTGTAAGGCGCTCTGGACTTTCAGGCAGGAGGTACCTGGATTTAGATCCCATATCTGACACTGACTAACTGGGAGGCCTTTAACCTCCTGAAGTCTTGGTTTTCCTGTCTGTGAAATGGGGATGACTCTGCCTACCTCCTGTAGTTGTGGTGACGAAAGTACTTTGTATACCTTAAAGTGTCATTATTGTTGACACTGTTGTTGTCACAGTCATCACTGTCATAATTGTCACCCTAATTATCATCATTCCCCAAAAACATTAGTCTAATTGTACTAGGCTTTACACTCAGCATGGTGGAAAGAGCATTGAACTAGGAAGCATTGTCAGGGTTAGGTCTCAAACTCAGGATTTGTGATTCAAGAGGCTTCCTTTCTTCGAGCCTTAGTCACTTTTTATGTAGGTGTTTGGGGTGTTCAGGGAGGACCAGCACCTCTGGTGGGAGGCCTTGCTGAGCCCCTTTCAGGGCTGCCTTGGTGTCCACTTGGCACTCAGTTGCAAAAAGCTGTAGCACGTGCAGCAGCCACACCCACACAAACCGTCTAGACAGATGGGCTAAACCGGGTTGAGGGTAACTGATGGGTTACAAACCCATTTGTGAGTTAGGAGGGTGTCTACCTCATGCATGCACCCCAGGCAGAATGGGTGGAGGAGAACCACTTGTTTCAAAGTCCATAAAGACCCTATGGAGCACTCAGAGCTTGGTTAGGTATCAAAAATGCCAAGGTTATCTTGACTTTTGTCCTGTCACTGGATTTCCGAGACTTGAAGAGAGTGAGGCTGTCAACTTTGGGCAACTCTGCCTTACTTAAATCCAATTTAGCCAGGAGTCAAGACATTACCCTGTAATGTCATTGGTCCTTTTCGAAAATCAAGGACAAAATACAACAGTAATCTTTTGTATAACTAGAGAGTTTGAGTTAGGTGATCCCCCAATCCTGAAAACTAACATTGTGTATCCTAAGGCCCCTTCCAGGTATATTTTATTTCCTAAGGCCCTTTCTAGCTCTAATATTTTACGTTGTAAGGCAGGGACAATTCTGACATTCTATGTTCTAAGATTTCTTTTAGTTCTAGAGTTCTATGTTCTAAGGCCCCTTTCTAGTTTTAATGTTTTATGTTCTAAGGCCCCTTCTAGCTTTAATATTCTATGTCCTAGGGCTCCTTTTAACTCTATTATTCTATATTCCAAGATGGAAATAACTCTGATATTCTATGATCTAATATTTCTTCTAGCTCTAACCTTCTGTCTTAAAGCTTCTTTCAGCTCTAACATGCTCTCCAGCTCTGATGTTCTTTGTTCTAAAGTCGTTCCAGGTTCAACATGCAATACTCTAAGTCCTCTTCTAGCTCTGATGCTGTTTACTGGAGATGCTCTGGTGGTAAAATAGTTAGCATTGCAGTTGGCCCTGGTTTTCATTTCCAGCCAATACATAGTATGTTTTGAGAGGTGGCAATGGTGCCTTTCAATAATGGATAGATTGCTGGACTATAAGATCTGGGTTCACATCCTGCCTCAGACCTTTATGAGCTGTGTGACCTCTGCAAAGTTGCCTGACCCCTTTTTGCCTTGGTTTCCTTTTTTTTTAAAAATTTTTAAAAACTTTTTAAAATTTTTTAAAAAAATTTTATTTTAGTTTGCATCATTCATTTCCACAAGATTTTGAGTTACATATTTTCTCCCTTTCTTTCCCCTACCCACCACCCCAAAACAGCCATCCCAGTGTGTCCCCCTTCCCCCAGTCTATTCTCTCC
>CM053588.1:50549501-50564501 GCA_028646515.1 Pseudochirops corinnae
TTTGGTTGCAGTTCTTACTTTGCTTCTTATGCTTATTCTTACTCATGGTTGGTCAGTCCGTGATTTTTTAAAAAATCTCTGTGGGGCTCTGCTTCCAGAAGGGAAAGCTCTGTTCCAAATCACTGGGGTCCTCCTGGCTGCCATAGCTCTCAGGAAGGTGCTGGGACCCTTCCTACTTACTTCCGGCTCACTGGATAATGAAGACTCCAAGACCGAGGCCCAAGACGGCGATCTGGATCCAGGCCGCTCAACGCGAGAGCACTGGCCTCAGAACAATCGCTTAGTCCCCCTGCTGTCTGCAGGCTGCAGGCGGGAAGCTGCAATGCAAAGGCGGGTGCAAAACCTCTGCCTTTCGCTTTTCCGCTCTGGAGGCCTTTCGGCTGGACTGCTTTTCTCTCCTAATTTCGTGAGCTCCACTGACCTAGTTCTCAACACTGCTCGCAGCTGCCACTAATCTGCTCACCACTCCTCTCGTCCGGCCGCCCCCGGGGCTCAGCAGCAGCTTCAGGCCAGGCTGGTTTCGATTCGCAGTGCTGATATGGTTCCTCGTAGCCAAGCTGACTTTAGTGGGAAGTATCTTTGTGTGCATTTTGGAGTTCTAGGATTGGTTTAGAGTCCTATTTTATGGGTATTTTGGGGTGGCTATGTAAGAGCTGCGATATGTTGCTGCTGCTATGCCACCATCTTGGCTCTGCCCCTTGCCTTGGTTTCCTAATCTATAAAAGGAGAAGGTTGAACTAAATATCCTCTGAGGTCAAGTCTAAACCAAAATCTATGATCCATTGACTCCTCTTGTTTTGATGCTTTGTGTTCTAGAGTTCTTCCCATCTCCAACATTCTTTATTATAGGATCCCTCCCAACTTTGCTGTTCTGTGTTCTAAGGTTTTTCCGGTTCTGACATTCAATGACTGTTTATCTGTTCTGTTTTGGTCTGGTATATAGATCTTGTCATTCATTCGTAAACATTTATTAAATGCCTGTTGTATGTAAAGTACAATGTTAGGCTCAGGGTGTACAGCATTTGTGGGCTAGGATACTGGTGGAACTGGGGAAGTGTGAGTTAACCCCCTCACTCCCTTCCCTTTCTCCTTCTACAATATCATCTGGGACTTTTTTGAACTCAACATTTAGTGAACTATGTAAATGTGTTATGAACATCCTTTCCTTCCCCTTCTCCTTCCTTTCTCTTCTCTTCCCCTTCTTCTTCCCTTCCCTTCCTTTCCCCTTACCATTCTTCTCCCCCTCCCTTTCCCTTCCTTTCCCTTCCCTTTTCTATAATAGTACCTATAGGTGGTTGTCCATAGAAGATGCTATAGTGACAGTGGGCATGTGCTCTGAGATGGAATTCCAGGGGTGGTTGAGCTTACCATCTGTCACCTATATTCTCTTGTAGACCTTGGTGATCACCGTGCTGGAAATGTTGACCCAATTTGTTAATGGACCATTGGGGAGAGTGTGGCAACATCACATACAGGTCAAAGGGAGGGATTTGGAGTGTTTCATCTTCCCTTAGTAAATAGTAAATCTCCATTGGCTATGGATAAAAATAGGTAGACAGATAGATAGATAGATGGATAGATAGATAGATAGACAGACAGATGGATAAAGTATTGGTTAAATGCTTATTATGTGCCAAGCTCTGTACTAAGTGCTGGGTTTAAGAATATAAGCAAGACAGTTGGAGATGCTAGATCTTTGACTCCTTTCCATGGTTTTGCTTATAGCGTGAGTAGCACACCTTGGGAACATTTCTCCTGACTCTGTTGACTCATCTGCAAATTGGGGATCATTGTCCAAATCATTGACCTGCCCATCTGTGTTGTTTGTGGAGTTTATTAGAAATGTGAACTCACAAAGGCATCTTAGAATAGTGGGTAGAGAGTTGGCTTTGGAATCTGGAAGACCTACATTAACTTCCTGCCTCTGACATGTACTGGCTGTATGTTCTTGCCAAACTCTGGTCGCATGTAACCCCTGTCCAAAAAGAAACTATTCTGAGCTTTCCAATCTCTGTGTCTTGCTTTCCTTTCCTGGAATGTCCCCCATTTCACTATTCACCTGGTGAACTCCTTGCCATCCTTTAAAACCCAACATGTCACCTCCTGTAGGAGACTTTCCCTGATTCCTTGGGGGGAGGGCACTGATGAACTTTCTCATTAGACCTTACAGAGCATTTAATAAATACGTGCTTGTTGACTGACTGATGGACAGCGCTTTGCTTATACATTTCCATTGCAGTATCCTGTATCATTTTGTGTCTCTTCATGTGTCTTCTCCCCCTACTAAACTGTGAGAAGGGAAGTGGTTTTTCCAAGATCATATAAATATGCTAAAGTCAAATCTGGAGCTACAAACAGGTTTCCTATGCATCAGTACCAGAGTCTCCTACCTGCCTCTCCAGTGCATCATGATCTATCCATTAGGGCTGCCCATCAGAGGGATTTGAGCAAAGACTGTTAGATTGTACAATCATAGAATCGTAGGAGCGTAGAACTAGAGTTAGAAAGGCCTATACATTCCTTCCATTTACAAATAGGGAAACTGAGGTCGGGAAGGTGTAGTGATGTGTCCAAAGCCTCTAACACACTTTAGTATGCATCACAGGGATAGTACTACTTGTCAAGATGGCAGAGAAGGGTTCAGTTACAGGTGGGACAAGATGGGCTCTGAGGTCCCTTCTGTCTCTGAGGTTATGTGACCCATCTGTGGCCCCTTGGACACGGGCCCCAGCACTCTCTCAGAGAGCTGCTCTCCTCAGGCATGGCAGTGTCCCCATTCCTGACAGTATAGGCTTCCAAAAAGAGCTGCTGATATGAATCCAGGCAGAGAGTTGGCCAGGCCTAACCCAGTCCTGCCTTGCCCTAGAACAGGCTTCAGCCCCAGGAGTAATCCCAGGTGTAGCTAAAGTTTTAAGGTATTATTAGCACCAGCAGGTTGAGCTTAGGGGCTGGTATGGTTTATGTATTGGTGACTAATCAGCAGTCTTTCAACTCATAGGTGTTGCATGCAGATATAGTCCCAAAGGGAAGGGCCTGGACAACCATTGCAGGCATCTGCCTCATCAGGCCTCCTGGGCCCTAAAGAAACACTCAAGCTTATTGGTAGATGGAACACCTGGCTGCGACTAGGTGGTGGCAGCAGGGTCTTTGGAAGCCAAACAGGGAAGTGGCAGAACCTCATCATTATGTTTCAAAGTTTATAAGTTTTATAAAGGTTCATCAAAATCTTGAATTTGCATTCTGCCTCAGATGGTTGACAAGTGACCAGGCAAGTTAATTGACCTCTCTCAGCCTCAGTTTTCTCATCTCTAAAATGGGAATAATAAAGCACCTACCTTATTGGGTTGTTACAAGGATCAACCTTAATGTGCCTTATGAATTCTTGTGGCCATTATTTTGTTTTCTACCTTTGTCTCTGCCATTGCTAGGTTCAGGGCCCTAGGATCGTCAGGCATTTAATAAGTATCTCAATAAATGATTTTTGAGATGAAGCATGGTATGGTAGAAAGAGGACTGGAGTTGGAGTCCAAGTGTTGGGGTTTAGACTCTGCCCACCCAGGGCCAAAAACCGTTGCGATTTCATGATGTGTTGTGGTGGAACCGTCTCAAAGAATTCTGAGTCAGACCACCTCTAATCCAAGTATAGACATTTACTGAGGTTGGCACATCTCATGAAGCAGTCTGAGTTCCAAGAGGAACCAGCAACTTTAGAGAAGGCAAGATGGATTTTTACAGGGTAAAGATGCAATTGCATAACAGAAATCATGAATATTAAAAAGGCAGGAGGGGTTTGTTAAGGGATTAGGTGATGGGGAGGGGTCCCAGTCATAGTGGAACTGCATATGTGATTACCTACAATGCATACAGGAAAACCTAGCTGGGGGAGGGGGGGATGTATGTATGATAATGATATATAATAAACCTATCTATGTCATAAGTTCACTCTAGGTCAGTTCTTTGCCACTACTGCCCAGGTGCAGTAGAAGAGAAAGTCCCTTCTATTGTTTTGGGGTACACATCCTGCTTGGGCATCCTGGTGGTGCTGCTTTCTGATTGGCTGAGTATTGTGGTCCTGTCTGAGACTAGATGGATGTGGTTGTGGTTGAGTGCATGGACACACCTGTTGTTTCTATGGGAAATATAAGGACTGGGTCTGGGGGCAGGGACTAGCTAGAGGCAGGGGCTGGGATCCCATCACATGCATATGTCTGCTGTTCTGTGAGAAACAGGAATTCATGGACACACCCGTTGTTCTAGTGAGCATATATGAGGAAGTTAGGATATTGAATGTGTGTGGGGGGGGGGGGGGTTGGGGTGAATGGCTAGGTAGGGGCAATGGGCCTGATGTTCAGTGGGACCCATAAGGAAGTTAGAATATTGGGGCTGGGGGCAGCTTTATTAGAATTCCATCAAAAGGACCTGTGTCCAAATCTTGACTCTGCCTTGCACTATTTTTGTGACCTTGGGCAGATGATTTCTATTTCCTCATCTATAGAATGAGAGAAGTGGGCTAGATGACCCTATCTAGCCCTAAGTCTATGATCCTACAAATTTGTTGACTGTTGTGAGGCTGATAGTACAAGTGCCATTGACTCTGATGAGTTACTGATGAGTAACCTGAAACTCAGAGGTAAGATGACTGCCAGCAATTTGAACCCAGGTCTTCTGACTTGAAATCTAATGTTCTTCTAAGACTGCTCAAATGGGAATGGAGGGCCCCCAATATCCAAGTTTGAGTCACTTTTAGGACTTTTTACCTTTATATTCTTGAAGTTGCAGCCAAATCTCCACCGCTGACAACACTCAGCTGTAGGCTTTTCACTTTACTATTTGATACATTCCCAAAATTAACTTTATCCCAAACTCTAGAGCAGGGATGGGGAACCCGTGGCGCTCTAGGGGATTTGTTCTGTGAAGTTTGGACCTAGCCAAAGAGCCGCACTTGAAAACCTAGAGGGGCAAGGTCACAGGTCACCCACCCCTACTCTGGAGTAACCTAGGAGTATGTCTGGCTATTTTATTTAGAATTAGTAAAATGATAGCCTCTTTCTCATTAATTAATTAGTCGGCTTGAACCCTGACTACACTTAAATATTATTTATTGAATAAGCTGGAGAAACTTCCTTTTCCAGTAATAATAGCTCATATCTCTTTATACCAAATCCCTTATGATTAAATAAATATAATTACTGCATCTATAATTTGTCAAAAATGTTACAAGTAATAACACAAAGATTTGGTAATTATAATATTTTGGCTATGAGAGAGGTAATAGCCAGAGTCATTGTAAGCACTCATTATAACATCAGATATATAGTCATATATATATGTATATATATGTATATAGTTTTTATGTTTAGTTATATATATGTACATAGCTTTTATGTATAATTATATATATATAATTTTATATGTATAGTTATATATAACATCATTTCCAGTGACACAATTTCACCATTCAGTTCACTTCAGATACTGACTAAGGTTTCTCAAGAATCTCCTTCTTGGGGTGGCTAGGTGGTGAAGTGGCTAGAGCACTGGTCCTGGAGTCAGGAGGACCTGAGTTCAAATGTGACCTCAGACACTTAACACTCACTAGCTGTGTGACCTTGGGCAAAGTCACTTAACTCCAACTGCTCTTCCTTCCCTCCTCCAAAAAGACCCTCTCCACCAAAAAAGGACTCCTCTTCATATATTTACTCAAGAAAGGGAGTTAATTCAGTTTCTCTGGAAGTAAGTTTTATTAATCCTTTTCCTCTGTCTTTTCTTTAGCCATTTAGGAGATAGTTTTTCCAGAATACACTGCTAATTCCTCACAGACTCTTCCTAAAACTCTCCTTAGAAAAATGTGTCCACATTTCAGGAAAAAACATGGCAAGATCTATATGAATTGATGCAAAGTGAAGTGAGCAGACCTGAGAGATCATTGTTCACAGTAGGAGCAATGTTGTAATGATGCTCAACTGTGAAAGACTTGGCTACTCTGATTAGTCTAGTGATCCAAGATAATTCCCAAGGACTCATGATGAAAAAATGCTATCCACCTCCAGAGAGAGAGAACTGATGAACTCTGACAGAAAATGGAAACAGAATTTTCTCCCTTTTATGGAAATATGTTTTACGTAATTTCACATGTATAATGAATGGATATCATTTAGTTTGCCCCCTCAGTGGGTAGGAGGGGGTAGGAGGGAGGGAGAGGATTTAGAACTCAAAATTTAAAAAGAAAAGAAACTTAAAAATAAATAGTATTTAAAAAAGAAAAAGAAATACAAAATAACACTGGATAGTCATCATCAGAAAGAAGTTTCTCCTCACCTTCTTTCTTTGCCTTCTTCAAAGCTCATCACATAGATCCTCACAGAGTAAAAAGAGTATACCTGTTCTCTTGGATTCATAGGGAGCTGTCCCTCATAGCAAGACAGTTACAACTGTAACTCCTGGCTTCTATGTATTTAAAGATACAGTAACAATTTCTCTATTTCTGTAGTTTGTAGGATAAGCTTTTGACATAAGGGTTACTTAGTCATTGTGCACATTGTTCTTTTTGTTCTGTTTATTTCATTCTGTCCTCACATTTCCCTACGAAGTAAAGGCTTGGGAAGGCTGGCGATCAAGGCTCCCAGGGCAGGAGTATCAGATAATAACCGTAACTCATATTTTCATAGACTTTGCAGTTTAGAAAATGTTTTTCTTCATGACAACATTGTTACATAGAGCAAGTATTATTAATCCAATTTTCCTGTGTACTGGGGCTGAGAAAGGTGAAATAATTTGCCCACAGTTGCACAGCCAGGAGGTGTTGGAGCTGGGGTTTGAACTCAGATATCTGGACTCTAAGTAAGCTCTGAAATGACGAATCTTAACAAAGTGACCACAGAGTCTGAATTAAAAGTTTTAAGGAGCTTTAATTTACCAGCTGGGGCTACTCCATGCCAATTCAAAGAGTGGGAGCAGCCCCTAGTTCAGGGGTGAAGAACCTTTTATACAATTTTTAGGTTTATTTATCTAACTAACACAATTGGTTACTAAGCAGGTTACTATACAGGTGCAAGCAAGTGGTTACTAAGACAAGGGGGTTTTGTAGGGTAAGCGGAGGGGCACAGGGCATGACGACCAAGCAAGCAGAAGAAAAATGAGGAAAAAAGACAAATTACCCTAGGCTAGTTTCCCGACTCCTATCTCAAGTTCATAAAGTTTTACCTGGCTGGTTTCTAATTTCGTAAAGTATCACTTAACTGTTTCCTGGCCATTACAGCTCGGCAAAGTTCTTGGAACTCTCTTGCTCTCCATCTCTACCTCTCTGGCTTCATTCAAGGGCCAGATAAAATCCCACATACTAGAACAGTGGTGCTCAACCTTTCTAATGCCGCGACCCTTTAATACTCATATGTATATACTCGTATCTGTATGTGGGCAGACCCACCTGGAGATGGATAGAGGAGCAGTGTCTCAGTTCCTAAGACCATCGGAAATAGGTGTTTTTCGATGGTCTTAGGCGACCCCTGTGAAAGGGTCATTTGACCCCCAAAGGGGTAGTGGCCCACAGATTGAGAACCACCGCACTAGAAGAAATCTTTCCAGATATTGCTTGATGTTAGTTCCTCCACTCCAAGTTTATCTCCAATTTCTCCTGTACATATCCTGTTTGTATATATTATTATGATTTGCATGTTGTCTTCCCCATCAGACCATGAGCTCCTCGAGAGCGGATGCAGAAGCCTTTTGTGCATTTGTAGAGCTCCTGGTATGCAGCAGGTACTTAATATTTGTTGACTGACTATATACACAGTAATGGAATTGCTTTTATTTGGTGTTTAAATAGTTTTACTGATTTTTTTTTTTACAACTTATTTTTCAGTACGTTGTCAACATTATCATTATTTGGTAATACAGGGAGTCCCTAAAGTCTGAACACATAAGAAATCTCATTAACTATGTGTATTTTCAAGAAATGAAATGAATGAAATTTTAAACAACATTTAATTTAATGATCATAAATTTTAGCCATGACAATTTCATATGGAATAAAAGTTTTCATTAGCTATTAGGGACTATTTTCCAGTTTAATAAGATTAATTTAATTTAATTAATTAACGAGATTTTCTATGTGTCTCCTAAGTCTTCCCATGAAATCTTATTTTGCTAATTAAATAAAATGTTGAAAATTTCATTCATTTCATTTCTTGAAAATATGCATAGTTAATGAGATTTCCTATGTGTCCAGACTTTAGAGATACCCTGTAGAACTTTGTGTCATAATAAAGGGGCATGGTTAACTTTTTTAAAATGAACATATTGGTCACGTCTAACAGGATGTACCTCATTCTGCACTGGAGTCTACTACCCATATACCAAGAGGAAAGAGGCGTACTTCATTGACAATCCTCTCAGAGTCAAGATTGGCTCCATTCATTGATCTGAGTTCTGATGCCTTACAGTGTTTACACATGGTCTTTCCCCACACTTAGCCTCTTCTCTAAGTCTGTTTTCAGGCAGGAACTCTGCTGCCAGTCCTGAATAAATGAGGCTCTGACATCAAAGCCTTCCAAAGCCTTGCTTAGCTAATATTCTTATGGGGCAGAGGAAGAACTGGGCAGGGCAACTGTCTGAGCTGGCCGTGGTTACAGGTTTGAGCACCATGGTACTGACAAGGCCACCTCTTTCTGTCTTACCAGCTGATTATCACTTCATAAGATCACAGGAAAGGACTTCAGAGATAATCACATTCTAAGGGTCAAAGGACCCTCTTATTTTTAAACTAAGGAAACTGAGGCCCAGAGAGAAGTGAATTGTATAAGGTCACACAGACATTAAAGAGCAAACCTTGGGACTTTGGAGCGCTCTTTTTTTTTTTACGTGTAAATTTTGTTTTTAACTTTTTTTTGGAGGAGAAGGAGAGATAATTACAGGTGATCAGGCATATCAATCAGTTAATATAAGCCCCTGCTATGTGCCAGACACTGTGTTAAGGGATACACTGTACTAGGGATACAAAAAAAAAAGGCGAAAGGCGGTTCCTGACTTCAAAGAATTTGCAATCTGATAGGGAAGAGGATATGCAAACAAATATATACAGAGCAAGCTATATCCAGGATAAATAGGTGATAATTAAGAGAGGGAAGGCACTAGATGGTGGTGGGGAACCTGTGGCCTGAAAACCACATGGGGGGCTCCCTAGGTCCTCAAGTGCGGCCCTTCGACTGAATCCAAACTTCCCAGAACAAATCCCCTTCATAAAAGGATTTGTTCTGTAAAGCTTGGACTGAGTCAAAAGGCAGCACCCAAGGACCTAAAAGGCCACATGTGGCTTTGAGGCCGCAGGTTCCCCACCCCTGCTAGAATTAAGAGGGGTTGGGAAGGTTTCATGTAAAAGATGGGATTCTAATCGGAAGGATTAAAGGAATAAAGGAATGGAGGGACATAAAGGAATAAAGAGGTGTCAGCAAGACAAACAAGAACAAAAGAAAAGATGAGCTTACAAGCTGAAATGTTTAAAACCCAAGAGCTTATAAATGACTGCACCAAAGAGGGGTGGATGCTCACGTTATGGTGAGCACAGGCACCCACGTTCTGTTCTCCTTGTTTTCATAATCCCTTGAGATTAGCTGATGTTTTAGTTGTTTGTAACAGTGTGACTGGTTACCAGGTACATTGTACTTCTGGTTTCATTTCCCTTTGCTTGTCATAGGAATCTTCCCACATTTCTTCAACTTCTTGAAGACCATCATTATCTTTGTTGTTTTTCTGTTGTGTCCGACTCTCCATGACCCCATGTGTAGTTTTCTTGGCAAAGATACTGGAGTGAGTTGCCATTTCCTTCCCTAGATCATTTTACAGATGAGGAAACTGAGGCAAACAGAATTAAGTGACTTGCCCAGGGTCACACAGCTAGTAAGTGTCTGAGGCTAGATTTGAATTTAGGAAGATGAATCTTCCTGACGTCAGGCCATTGCTGTATGCACTGCGGCACCACCTGGCTGTCCATCATTATCTTATCCTGCCCTAGCCTCCCCTAACTGTTAGGACCTTCTCTTAAAGCAGTGATTCTCAACCTTCCTAATGCCGCGACCCCTTTAATACTCGTATGTGGGCATATCAGCATGTGGGTGGGCCCGCCTGGAGACTGATAAGAGGAGCGGATGTCTCGGTTCCTAAGAGCATTGGAAATACGTGTTTTTCGATGGTCTTAGGTGATCCCTGTAACCCCTGTGAAAGGGTCATTCAGCTCCCAAAGGGGTTGCAACCCACAGGTTGAGAACCACTGTTTAAAGCAAAGTTCAAGTGTAGCCTTCTATGGGAGTCATCTCTGCCCTCCTCCCACCCCCAGTCCTTAGTACTTTCTCCCTAATAAAACTGCTACATATTACTTTGTAGATACTTTTAATTGACTTGTCTGTTTGTGCTTAACTTAATTGTATGTATTACTGGCCTCCCTCTCTGACCTGGCAGAATATAAGCTCTTTCGCTCTCATTCTTTTCCATGTTTCGTTTTGTTTCCTCTTTCCCATTGCTCACTCCATTGGTTACTTCTATACAACCAGACTGATGTCCAGTGTGAAAGTATTTGCAGATCCTATACATGATTGCCTGCCGCCATGGGGGCGGGGGGCGGGGAAGGGAGAAAATGTGAAACTCAAGGGATTGTGGAACCGAATCTTGTAAACTAAAAGTAAATAAAGAAATCATTTTAAACAAATAACTATTCTGAAATTTTGAGCTATGTTAAAAATAATTATTTAATTAAATTCAACAAAACATGAAAAAAAAGAATATAAGCTCTTTGAGAACAGTAATGGTTTAATTTTTTTTCCTCTTTATCTTCAAAGCCTGGTATAACATCCTGACAGGGGTGGGGAAGCTGCAGCCTCAAGACCACGGGGCCTTGGTCACAGGAACCCCACCCCTGTTAGGTGTTTGAAAAATGCTTGTGGAGTTGAACACACCACAATTTGTGCAGCCATTCCTCAGCTGATGGCTCTCTGACTCAAATGAAATAATACATGGAAAATTCATTGCAGACCTTAAAATGCTATGTAGTGTTAGCCATTCTTATTATGAATATTAGCATTATTAAAATATAGTTTGTTTGGTTTTTATTCTAAGTGCTGTCGGGAATATTTTGAACAGATAGGTCTTTTCCTTCCCTGTTGGTAACCTCCTTGAGATATAGCTCTGTGTGATAATAATAATAAAAGCTATTATTTACATAGTGTGCTCTCATTCTGCTAAGCGCTTTGCAATTATTATAACCTTTGACCCTCATGACACCCCTGCAAGGCAGATACCATTATTATCGCTCCCATTTTAAAAATGAGGAAACCGAGACAAGCAGAGGTTAAGCCACTTGCCCAGGGTCATACCCCTAGTAAATGTCTGAGGCTGGGTTTGAACTCAGGCCTTCCTGCCTCCAGGCCCCAAACTCTATTCCCTGAGGCACCTTACTGCCCCCTGTGTTCACAGAATCTCAGTCAGAAGGACTCTTGGAGCCATAACCCAGAGCTAAATAAAAACCTCCCCTCCAATATATGGAAGAAATGGTCATTTAATTTTTGCTTCAAGTGTCCTAGTGTTGGGGGACTCACTGTGTTCTTCTGTTTGGAAAGCTGACTTGATATCCAGCCTAAATCTGCCCTTATACAATTCCTAGTCATTGCCCCTGGTTTTGCCCTCTGGAGCCAAGCAGAGTAAGACTAACTTACCTCCCACCCATGTCAGTCTTTCAAATACTTGAACTAAGCGCTTATATTCACTTCCAGTCTCCACTCCCTGAGTTTTCTCTTTTCTGGGTCAAACATTCCTGGTTCCTTCAATTGATCTTCCAATGGCATGGTCTTGAGGACTTACTATCTTGGTGGCCCACCAATAGATTGCATACAAAAGGTCTTGCTAAAATGTGGTGCCTAGAATAGAATACTCTTGATTTGGTCTGACCAGAGCAGAGCACCGTAGGACTATCAGCTTGTTAATACTGCACATCTGGCTATCCAGCCATGAATAACTGGCACGTTATATATAGGGTTCTTCTTCAACACAGAGATGTCTGGGGATGTCATTATATCCACATATCCTGCCTGTGGGTGGCGCTTCCCTACTTTTTTCTTGCGGTGATCATTGCCCCTGGCTCTTGCTGCATGATATGGGAGGTACAGCCATCTCCTTGGATCTCTCCAGGTGTGGGAATCTATGTCAGAACTGCCCTGTATGGTGGGGGCAGAGAAGATGGGACAACAGGCAGCAGAGTGTCATAGAGAGGGAAGGGACAGTGGAGATAGTCAGCATGGTATAATGGCAAGAGGGTTGGATTTGGTGTCAAGAAGATATGGGTTTGAATCCTGTGTTGGAAGCTAGCTGTGTGACTCTGGGTAAGCTTAACCCCCCTGAGCCTCAGTTTCCTCATCTCTAAAATAAGGAAGTTGGACTTGATGACTTGTCCCTTCTAGCTCTGACCCTATGATCTATGATGATCTATGATACTTCTGTACCACTCCATAATTCTCTCTCTGGATGTGGAAAGCATTTTCCATCATGAGTCTTTTGGAGTTGTCTTAGAACCCGGCATTGCTGAGAAGAGACAAGTCTATCAAAGTTAGTCTTGCACAATGAGGCTGTAACTATGTATAATGTTCTCCTGGTTCTGCTCCCCTCACTCAGCATCAGTTCATATAAGTCTTCCCATTTTTTTTTCTAAATGATAGAATAAAAAAGTAGGGAAGAGAGGAAAAAAAATCTCTCATAAACTCCAAGATACCTTGGGAGATTTCGGCAGTATGTGTGTGTGTATATGTACGTGCGTGTATATATATATGTATGTGTACATATATAGAGACACACACATATACACATACATGCACATACACATATATATTCCTCTGGGCATATATATGCATGTATGTGTGTGTATATATATAAAATATGCGTGTATGTATGTATATGTATATGTATGTATATATACACACATACATGCACATACACATATATATTCCTCTGGGCATATATATGTATGTATGTGTCCATATATATAAAACATGTGTGTATGTATGTGTATGTATGTATATATGTATATGTATGTATACACATACATGCACACACACATATATTCCTCTGGGCCTATATATATGTATGTATGCATGTGTCTATATATAAAATATGTGTGTATGTGTGTATGTATGTATATGTATGTATATATATACACACACATGCATGCACACACACATATATTCCTCTGGGCATATATATGTATGTATGTGTGTCTATATATTTAAAATATGTGTGTATGTATATACGTATATGTATGTGTATATGTATATGTATGTATATATGTATGTATATACATGCACATATATTCCTCTGGGGATATGTATGTATGTATGTGTGTCTATATATAAAAATATGTGTGTATGTATACATGTATTTGTATCTATATATACACACATACACACATACATGCACATATATATGTATATTCCACTGGGCATATATATGTATGTATGTGTGTCTATATATATATGTATATATAATGTGTATGTATATATCTATATGTATGTATATATACATACACACATGAATGCACATACACACACATATATATATTCCTCTGGGCATATATATATATATATATGTATGTATGTATGTGTGTGTCTATATATATAAAATGTGTGTGTGTGTGTGTGTGTGTGTGTGCATATTCCCTCAAGAGAGGGAAGGCATTAGAATTAAGAGGGGTTGGGAAAGGCTTCATTTGAGAACATTTAATTTTCCTGGGCCTCAGTTTCCTTACCTATATAACAGAGAGTTGGATCAGCTGACCTCTACATCTATGACTCTATTACCCTTCTATCCAAAGCACAGATCCTTGGGTGAACTCCACTGAAGATCTTTTTCCAAGTTGACAAGGAACCAGTAGTGATAACTATTTGGAATTTTAGTCTATGGGATCCTACCTCTTCTTTTACTTAACCTTTTGAAACTTTCCCTCTTAAAATTTAATGTACATGTCAGACTCTATTTGACTTTCTTTTCATGCAAAATATTTTTTCTTATTTATTTGTTCAGTTATTTATTTTTAACATTCTTTTCCCTTTTCAAAAAAAAAAATTTGAGTTCCAAATTCTCTCCCTCCCTCCAGCCCTTCCCCTACTCACTGAGAAGGCAAGCAATATGCTGATCACAAATTCCAAGATTTTCCCAAGGTTCTTACTTTTTTTGACTTCAGCAATTGGTTCCTCCTTGTTGGTGAGGATTAGGTTTAGAATAGAAGTTTTCCTTGTTGATTCCCATACCAATTTTGCAGGATAAAATGATCACCTAGGGAAGTCAAGAAACCATTAGCTAGTCTGCTTTTTTGGCAGGTATTGAGTTCTGGCAGATGTTTGGATAACTTGGGTATAAGCTCCTCTATTAGTCTATAAGCTCTTGGAGAGCAAGGACTATTTTTTAAAATCTCTCTTTGTATCCACAGTGCCTAGCTGACTGACTCTTTCCAAATTTAGGGCACATGTCTATGCTTGCCCTTCTTTCTCACAAATTCAGAGAATTTCCCGTTTCTTTTTCTTTCCTTTTACCCCAGCAACTGGTTCCTCCTTGTTGGTGCCAATCAGATCTCAGATAGATGTTTCCTTCATTGGTTCCTCCACCCAAATTTTTCAGGATGAAACTGTCACTAAGTCAAGTTAATAAATTATTAACTAATCTGCTTTTGGCAGACAGTGAGGGAGTTTCAAGCAGATTCTAGTTAATTGAAGTCACTCATCACAACTGGAATTATTAGGAAGTTTTTCATTTCTCATTTTTCTTATATCTGTTTTATATTGTGCCTCAATTTCTACTTTGTGTTTCCTCTCCGTCCCCCCCCCCCGAATTCTTCGTCTATTTCCTCTTTCTGTCTAGGGGCTTGGTAGTATGTTCAGAAGACAATATTTTCTTTATTGATTTATACTTAAATACTCTCCATAATTTTTCCTTTTTGCAGATGATAAGATGGCTTACTTAGAATATCCT
>CM053588.1:50567001-50572664 GCA_028646515.1 Pseudochirops corinnae
TAATAGGTAACCCCTGGAGTTGAATGAACAGAGGGGTAACATGGTCAAATTTGTACTTTAGGAAGATCAGTTTGAAAGCTGAATGGAGAATAAACTGGAGTGGAGAGAGTCTTGAAGCAGGGAAACCAAGCAGAAGGCTGTTGTAATAGTTGAGGCATGAGGCAATGAGGACCTGCACTGTCAGAGGAGAGAAAGGGGCATAGAGAAGAGTCACTTTGAAAGTAGAATACATAGGAGTTGGCAGCTAATTGGATATGGGAGGGGACAGAGTGAAGTCAATCAAGGATGATGCCTAGAGCATGAGCCTGACTAGGAGGATGATGACATAGTAATAAGGAAATGAACAAGAGGGAAGGGTTTGTGGGGAAAGGCAATGACTTCAGTTTTGGACTCCTTGAGTTCTAGATGTGCACAAGACATCCAGTTCAAAATGTTTGCTAGCCAATTTGAGAGATTGGAGGTCAGGAGAGAGGTTAGGGCTGAACAACAACAACAACAAATCTGCAAGTCATCTGCATTGAGACGATACAACACTGCATGTTTCCATTGAGCTGGAAGCAATGCCCTATTTTATATAATTACAACTTCGAATAGTCAGAAAGTTGTTACATTAAGGGGATTTGTTCTTCATTCTGATAGTTGTGGTTAAAACCATGGTAGGTGGTGATACCACAAGTGAAATAAAAGAGAAGAGCGCCCAGTACAGGACTTTGGGGGTATCCACAGTCAATAGGCGTAACCTGGATGATCCAGTAAAAGAACCTGAAAAGGAATGGTCAGACAGGTAGGAGGAGAACCAGGAGAGAGTAGAATCATGAAAATCTATAGAGGAACCAAGCATCAGGGAGAAGAGGGTGATTGATAGTATCCAAGGCTATGGTCAGGCCAAGAAGGATGAAGATTGAGAAAGGGTCAAAAGATCTGGCAGTTAAGAGGTAATTGGTGACTTTGTAGAAAACAGTTTCAGTTGAGTGATGAGGTCAGAAGCTAGATTGTGAAGAATTAAGAAGGGTACGAGAAGGAAGAAGTGGAGGCATAGATGTAGATGGCCTTCTTAAGGTGTTTACCCAGAAAAGGGAGAAGAAAAACAGAGCAATAGCTGCCAGGGATGGATTGATGAAATGTCTATATCCTCTTTGTCATCCTTCAGTGTCCAGGCCAGAGATCTGGCAGCAGGAGCCAATTTATCTATGGAGAGATGCCTGAAGTTCGCTTTCTCATTCACTTTACCTGCCTAAGTCTCATCCTCATTCCTTCTTCTCAGCTTCCATGGAAAATCTGTCTGTTCCACCTTGCCATAACTATGTCAGAATAGAAACAACAAATCACTATTTCTCTTCTACTTTTCTGTCTTCATTTCACTCCCTCCTCTCCCTGAAGCCTCTTTAATCACATCTTCTCCCACTCCAAGCCTTTAGCACTGTGGGTGGATATAATGTCTGAGTCAGAGCCCATGGGGAAAATGGTCAGGAGATGATAACCCCTCTCATGGGGAAGGGGGTGGAGTGCTGAATGTGACCCTCATTGGCCATGACTCAGCTTCCAAAGATAAGAGGTGTAGAGATGCTTGGAATTAGAGCATGGAGTCTTTGTGTCCTAGTGTGTAATCTGGCTTTGTCTCTTACTGACTGTGTGACTTTGGGCAAGTCACTTCATCCTCTGGGCTTCACTTTCCTATGTGTAAAGTAATAGTTTGGACTAAATGGTGTATTAGGTCCCTTCTAATTCAGTGCAGAAAGTGCCCTACTACAGTGGAAAGATCATTGGATTTGGAGTCAGGAGACCTGAATTGGAATCCTGACTCTGCTATTTAATATCTGTATAACCTCAGGGAAGTTTCTTAACTCCTCTGGACCTCTGTTTCTCCATCTGTAAAATGAATGGGTTAGATGAGATGTTGTCATCTCACTGGTCTTTCCAAGGGCTGGTTTTCATCTCTAAGCCCTATGATCCTACCTTACAGGGTTGTCGTGCTTTGTAAACACTTTATAAACTTTTAGATGCCATAGAAATGAAAACTAGAGGTGGTGGTTTGGGGAGAGATGATACTGATGGAAGAACTCAACTTCCTAGCCTTGAAATGGCCAGAGGATGGAGAGTGGAGCAATTTTTATCTAGCAGTGAATTCTGTAAGAGCTTAAAGAAGTTCCTGTTCCCTTGCCCATTCATGAATCTTTCTTGTCCTTCAGGGCTCAGTTCAGATTCCTACTACCTACTACCTCTGCTTGACACCTTCTCGATCCATTCTAGTCCATAATGAAATCCTATAAGACTTATTGTCTGTACCATCCCAGGTATTGCTATTGTTCAGTCATTTTTCAATCATGTCTGACTTTTGATGATCCCATTTTGGGGTTTTCTTGGAAACATACTGGAGAGATTTGCCATTTCTGACTCATTTTACAATAGAGGAAACTGAGACAAACAGGGTTAAGTGACTTGCCCAGGGTCACACAGCTACTAAGTTTCTGAGACTGGATTTGAACTCGGAAAGAGAGCCACTGCACCACCTAGCTGCCCTCAGGTCACATTTAATTATATACTGTTTTGCATCTTTCAGATTTATGTGCTGTCTCTGAAACTAGAATACAAACTTCTTCAGGGTATGGAATATGCCTCACATCTCTGTCTGTAATAATATAAACGAAAGCTCCCATTGCTGCAGCACATTAACATTTGTGAAGTGCTTTAATAATAATAACAATTAGCATTTATAAGGCACCTACTATGTGCCAGGAACTATACTAAGTACTTTATAAATATTATCTCATTTATTACTCAAAACAATTTGGGGTGGGTTGTAGATGTGATTATTAGTTGCATTTTATAGTTGAGGAAACTGAGGCAAACAGAGGCTATGTGACTTACCCAGAGTCACACAGCTAGTAAATATCTGAAGCTGGATTTGAACTCAGGTCTTCTTGACTCTAGAGTTTGGACTTTATCCATTGTGCCATCTAGCTGCCTCAATGATTTCTGCATCAACATGCTTTATGTAATTTCACTCATTTGATTCTTATAGCAATGGGTACTGTTATAATCTCCCTTTTACACATGAGGAAACTGAGGCAGACAGAAGTGAACCAACATGCCCAGAAACACATAGCTAGTTAGTGAGCATCTGGGGTAAGATATGACATCAGGTCTTCCTGATTTCAAGTAGAGCATGCTACATGTTATACCATCTAGATCTCTTTCTTTTGTTTCTCAGGAGTTCCCATAGCCTTTGGGGCAAAACCCTCCCTGGCCAGGAGAGGCAGTAATTATAAAATCCCAGAACTGGAAAAGACCTCAGACCATGGAATGTCAGAGTTTGAGGGGACCTTAGAATGTCAGAACTGAAAGGGATCTTGGAGCATTGGACCTTAGAGCTCGAAAGATCACAGAATTAGAATTTGAGAGCTTGAAGACTTCAGCTCACATCTCATTTAACCTATACGTGAAATGAATTCCCACTATAACGTAGACAGTGTGACATAATGGATGGAATACTAGATTGGAGTCAAGAAGACCTGAATGACAAATCTTGTCTCTAGCACTTACTAGCTGTGTGATGCTGGGCAAGTCACTTCATGGCTGTTTGCCTCAGTTTCCTCATCTGTAAATTGGGATCAGTAATAGCATTTACCTCTTGGGCTGTTGTGAGGTTTAAATGCACAGTGCGTGCTATGTAAGAGACTTGAGTGGTTTACCATTTCCTTCTCTAGAAATTTTATAGATGAGGAAACTGAAGCAAACAGAGTTAATTGACTTGCCCAGGGTCACACAGGTATTAAGTGTCTGAGGCTGGCCTGGCCCTCTACCTAATGAGCCACCTAGATGCCTACACTGGCATCTCCCTTGCTCTGGGACCAAACAAGTAAATCGTCATTTATTAAGCATTTGCTACGACCTAAGCTCATAGCTAAGCCAAGCAAAGGCAAAGCTAGTCCCTTCCCTCAAGGATCTTACAATCTAATGGGAGGGGACCCCAAGTAAACAACTATGTGCCCACAATAACAATAGTTTACATTTATATAGCTAGTGCTTTATAAATGTTATCTCATTTTATCTTCACAACAACCCTGGGAAATAGGCATGATTATTACCCCCTTTTTACAGTCAAGGAAACTGAGACAGGAGGAAATTCAAGGACTCACCCAGGGCCATTTAGTTATTTGAGACTGGATTTGAACTCAGGTCTTCCTGACTTAAGGTCTCAAATTCTATCCACTATCTCATTTAGCTGTTTCAAGACATGTAAGAGATTAATTGGATGTAGTCTGAGAGGGAAGGAGTTAGCATTGGGGGTTGGGAGAATGGACAGGGAAAGGCTTTTTACAGAAAGTAGGATTTGAGCTGTTTTGAGATTCAGAACAAAAAACAGATCTGATCCTTCTTCCACATGAAAGCTATCTTAGAGACCACCTATTCCACCTCTCCCATTTTACTGAGGTAGAAACTGAGGCATGGAGAAGGCAAGTGACTTGTCCAAGGTCATCCAGTGAGTCTGGGCTAGAACTAGTATTCAGGTTTCCTCACTTCTAATCCATGGCTTTTTCAAGTGCACAGGGTGCAGCAGGTTATGGGCGTTCCCATTGCTGACTCTGCCTGGCATCCCTCCCTCCCGCCTTTAGTTTCCCCAAGCAGCTCTCCAGGTAATTGCGAAAATTCCAGCTTGTATATACAGAAGCCAGCGGGAAGCCAGTCGGGTCTTTGAAGTGGCCCTTTTGGCATCCTTGGAGCCCATAAGCTCTTCTGAAATTGCTTCAGGTAATTGCAGCTGGGAATTAATTAAGACCTTGTTGTTAAACTTTCCCTGGCATCCCAGGCCATTAGGAAGGTGGTAGAAATTAATACTTAACCCAGGAAGGGAGAGAGATTTAAGTCATAAACTTCTGTCTCCTGCCATGAAGTCTTAACATGAGGAGGTTATCCTAGGCTTGTGTGGTGTGTGATTCTTATGGAAAATGTGAAGAGAGGTGGGAGAGAGCAATGGTGCCACACTCAGATAGGAAATCACTAATCTTTATATAACAGCCTGTCGGGGTGTGTATTGACTTCATTTTAAAATGTAATGTTATATATGTTTTATTGTGTTTGTTATTTATTTTGTGAAATATTTTCCAATTCCATTTTATCCTTCTTTATTCTGAACTTAAGAAATAAAAAAAAGCATTTCTATAACATAGAATAAAAAAAGATGATTGTACATGAAACTGTAAATCTGTTGTATATAACTTGGTATTCCTTTTAAATATATAATAAAGTTATCATGTAATATTTTTTTCCAGACACCCCCTCCCCTCCATAGAGATGGCTACCGTTAGACACACACACACATCCACACACACACCAATGCACACACACACATCTGTGGATGTATGTGTGTGGGGATTAAAATTGTCCCCCTATAATAAAAAAAGACTGAGGCAGAGCTCTGAGCCAATGACACTTTGTTAAAGAGTCCATGGTCCCCTCTAATGAAGTAGACCCCAGATCTTCCTCACAATCTGAAATGCACCCTTCTTCCAGTATCTTGATACCTAAATATGCAAAAGAGGCATGACAAAATACAGAATCTTATTGGTTGATAGACCTTGCTCTTTTTTTTTTAAATTTTATTATAGTTTGCATCATTCATTTCCACAAGATTTTGAGTTACATATTTTCTCCCCCTCTTT
>CM053588.1:50573164-50614584 GCA_028646515.1 Pseudochirops corinnae
AGCCTGGCGCCACAGGCTCCACATGACCACATTCAGCCTATTAGGGAACAGAGTATACTTTCAAATATCCAAAGGTCCTCAGAGTCACGTAGCCATATTAGCAAAGGGCCTAGGGGCAGGGAAGATCTTCAGATTCCCATAACACCCTTATCCTCCTAACTCCAATTCTAGCATAGACTTCACCAGGTAGAATCTCTTGCCTAAGACCACATGGCTAGTAAAGGATAGAGCTTGGACTACAAGCCAGGTCCTCTGACTCAAGATCAGGCTCCTTTCCACTTTGTCACACTGCTTGATCTCTTAGGGAGCTAACAGCTTGAGGAAGGAAAGACACACATGTTCTCCATGCCCTCAGGGACTTCCTAGTCAGACATGGGCAGCACAGTCCTTGGTATATTGTTGGTGAATTGTTTCAGTCATGTCCAGCTTTCTATGACCCCATTTGGGGTTTTCTTGGCAGAGACAGAAATGGTTTGCCATTTCCTTCTTCAGTTCATTTCACATATTAGGAAACTGAGACAGATGGAATGAAATGACTTGTCCAGGGTCCTTGCCCAGCTGGTAAGTGTCTGTGACTGGATATGAACTCAGGAAGATGACTCTTCCTGACTCCAGACCCTGAACTCTATCCACTGATCTACACTGGTCTACTGGGGGAGCTTGGAAGGTGATCCATTCCCCTTCTGCCCATTACCAGGTTCCCAAGAGTCAGTTGTCAGAATAGGGATCTAGGGGGAGGGAAAGATCTGTGCTTGGGATCTCCACACCCATTGCTCATAAGAAGGTCATTAACTTGCCATGATGAGCAATGGCTGATCAGTCATAAGAATATGACTTGGCATCATCAGTGAGCCTCTCTCTGCACTCCTACCTCCTCCCCCAATGGGGGATAAGTCTCTTACACTGGTTAGTGCTTTGCTCTCTAAGATCCTTGGAGGAGGGTGGAAGAAGGGAGCTGGCTAGCGCCATTTGCCAAGCCTGGTGTAGTAAATCCACAAGCTTCTGTTGTCAGAGTTTCTGGGTTTCTTTCTAGCCTCTGATCTTTGCCACCCATGTGACCCTGTGCAAATTATTTATTTATTTGATAAATGTTGATCATTTGGAGCAAGAAGATCCAGGAAGCAGGGAGAGCAGCCATCAGAGTGTTTCATAATTCAGTCTCAAGGGTGTTTAGACTTGGGTTAAGGAAACACAAATGGTGAAGGAGGAACAGTAAAGGAAAAATCCACAGGACTTTGATGACTAACAGATATGAGGAAAGAATGAGATAGAGGAGTCAAAGAGGTCTTGATTTGGAGCCTGGAACAATGATGACAGGGAAGTCAGGAGGGAGAATGAGCTCAGATAAGAAGCTAATGAATTTAACTTTAGATGATTTGAGCATGAGAATATCCAAGAGTGAATACCCAGAGGGCAATTGGGCATAAAGGACCGGAGTTGGAGGGGGCCTCTGTTTCTTCATCTGTTAAATGATGAGTGTGGACTAGATTGACTCTGAGGCCCCCTCTAGTTCTATATGTATGATCCTAAGAACTGAGAAGGATTGTCAGTGATACAGGGCAACTCATAGAGGCATCTGTCTGAGCCAACTGTACCTTTCATTCAATTCAACAGTTCCTGTCATGTATAGGCATTTGCTCAGCATGGGATGGAGGGATATATACAATTTAGATGAGACATAAGACATGGTCCCTTCCTTCATTGAGATCACAGTCTAATAGTGTGATAAGACTATCCAGGGATAACTGCTAGGATGGAGCCTCGGGTTTATGTCATCTGAGAATCAATAGAAGGAAGAATGAATGTTTTGCTTGGAAAAGAGAAGGCCTAAGGGGAAAATAACTGTCTTCAAGTACGTAAAGGGCTGTCATATAGAATGAGTAGACTTGTCCTGTTTGGCTCCAGAATTCAGAATCAAGTACGATGGGTGCAAGTTTGCCACAAAACAAATGTAGGATTGAGGACAGGAAAAACCTTGCTGACATTTTGAACCATCCAATGTGGCATGGGATGCCTCTAGAGTCATAGGGCTTCTCCTCAATGGAGGTCTTTAAGAAGAGACTGGATACTCACTTGTCAGGTCTAAAGGAGATCCCTTTATAGGTATCAGTTGGGTGGGGTGGCCACTGAGGTCCCTTACTACTCTCAAAATCTGTGATTCTGTGAGGAGCAGAAAGTAAAGTGCCAGGCAGAACCTGACAGATGGTTGCTAAAGATTGGGAGAAGGGTAAGAGAAGTCTTTGGGGAGGGGGCAGCATTAGAGTCAGACATTAAAAAGATAGGAAGGCATTCAGCAGGTAAATAAAGAATGGAGAGGATAAGGGTGGAGTGTCTTGGGGTTTGTCTGGAAGGTAGAGAGTATTGTTACTGTTGTTCAGTTGCATGCAACTCCTTGTGACCCCATAGTTGGAGTTTTCTTGGTAGAGATACTGGAGTGATTTGTCATTTCCTTCTTCAACTCATTTTACAGTTGAGAAAACTAAGGCAAACAGGGTGAAGTGACGTGCTCAGGGTCACACAGCTAGCAAGTGTCTGAGGTCACACTCGAGCTCAAGTCCCCCTGACTCCAAGCCCAGCATTCTATCCATTGTACCACCTAGCTGCCCTAATGAGAGGATTAGGGGAATCTTATGAGAAAGCTGGAAAAGGATAAGTGACATACTGTAGAAGACTTTGAATGCCAAGTAAAGACCCTTGTAATATGAGGGGGCTCAAGTCAAGGTCCTGTAAGTTTCCTTCTAGCTCCAAATATGTGTTCCCCATATCATATAACTCGAAGATCTTTCAGCTATAATTCTATGATCCCAAGTCACTTCCCTTTTGGGGGCCGAAGTTTCTTTATCTGTAAAGTGACATGATTGGACTTATTGACCTCTAAGGGGCCCCCAGCTCTAAATTTGTGATCTGATGATTTTTTTGAATTTATGAAATTGTAAAGAAGGAAGTTAAATTTGAGGTCAAGGGAAACTTCCTAACATCATTCCAAAGTGGAATGGGCTGTCTTTCTGGGCATTAGGTTGCTTGCACTGAAGTTCTTCAGTTGGAAACTGGGTATCCATTTGTTGAGGATATTGTGGTGGGGATTCTTTTTCTAAATGGGTTGATTAATTCTAAAATTCCTCCATCCCACCCTTTGAGTCTTCACTCTTCTCCCCATCTCAATTCCTTCCATGGTTTCAACTGTCACTTTGCCAATGACTTCTAAATCCAAATCTCCAGTCCTCATGTCTCACTCCAGCTCTGGTCCTTTATGTCCAATTGCCCTCTGGGCATTCACTCTTGGATAGTCTCATGCTCAAATCATCTAAAATTAAATTCATTATCTTCTTATCTGAGTTCATTCTCCCTCCTGACTTCCCTGTCATCATTGTCCCAGGCTTCAAACCAAGACCTCTTTGACTCCTCTATCTCATTCTGCCCTCATATCTAGTCATCAAAGTCCTGTGGATTTTTCCTGTACTGTTCTTTCTCCACCATTTGTGTTTTCTTAACCCAAGTCTAAACACCCTTGAGACTGAATTATGAAACACTCTGATGGCTGCTCTCCCTGCTTTCTGGATCTTCTTGCTCCAAATGATCAATATTTATCAATCAATTAATTAATTAAATTGGAAAATTTAATTTAAATAATGCATTGACATTTATTAATTGTCTACTATGTTCCAAGCACACTGTGCTTAAGTACCAAGGATAATAAAAAGAGACAAAAGACAGTTTCTGCCCTCAAGGAGCTTACAATTTATTAGAGGAGATATGCAATCAAATATATACAAAACAAGCTATATACACATACATATAAACACAAAACACTACATAAACACAAAATTAGAGAAACTCAGAGCTGGAAGGGGCCTCAGAGGGCACCTAGTCCAACCTGTACAATAATCCTCTCTATAACATCTCCAATAAGTAGCCTCCCAACCTTTGCTGGAAAATCCCTTTTAATGGTTTGTTTGCTGAGAATTCTGTCCACTTTTGGACAGCTCCAAGTAAAAGGACACCATCTTCCTCTCTGTAACTCCTACCTATTTCTCCTAGTCCTGCTCCCTGGGGCCATACAGAATGTGATCCCTCTTTACATGATGGCCCTTCAAACACTTGACAGTTTTTCTTCACAATTTTGCTTTGTCTTCTTTTCTTCTGAGTAAACATCCCTAGTTCCTTCCTCCTACAACAGATCATCATAAGACTCACCTCAAGTGAAACTTGCCCGCTCCATGAAAACATGGTGTCATGCAAAGAACCAACCTACCTTCCAAGCTGCAGCCAGACTAAGCTTTGTTAAGCTGTTCTTTCATCATGGCACTTTGCTCTGCAAGATCCTTCAAAGCCTTGCTGTTTCTCACCGTATCAAATCTAAACTCCTTCCTGGATTTGAAAGCCATCATTATCTGACCCCACCCTACCTGCTTGTTCTTATTCCTCTCTTCTCTCTAGTGTGTGGCTTCTGCTCCAGCCAAGTTGTTTTTATCTCTAGTCCCCATGTCCAAAGTGTTCAATACCCTTATGACTGTCTCTCTCTTTCATTTTGACTAATCCTACTGGTCCTTCAACACCCAGAGAAAGGAATCCTTCCCTGACCTCTCCAGTTAACATTGTTCTTTATCTGGACTCTTTCATCCTTGAAAGCTGGGGCACAGTGTTTAATGCTAGAGCACTAAAGAGGGCCCTTTAAGAACACTGACCAATTGGATGTGTGTCCGCAGGAAGGGGACCAAGATGGTGAGGAGACTGACAACATGGTATAGAAGGATTGGCTAAAGGCACTCGGTATTTGATGTGAAGGAGAAAGGACTTGCGGGGGTAGGGGATGGCAGTGGCAGCATAGTAGTTGCCTAAGGCTTTGAAAGATTGATTTGAGGAATAGAGATCATATGGGCAGCTATGTAGCACAGTGAACGGAGGACTAGACTAGGAGTCAGGAAGACCTGAGTTCAAATCCTGTCTCAGACATTTATGAGATACGTGACCCTGGGCAAGTCACTTAATTTCTGTTTGCTTCACTTTCCTTAACTGTAAAATGAAGACAATAATAGCATCTATCTCACAGGATAGGATCAAATGAGATAATATAATAATAATAATATTTGGATCAAATGAAATAATATTTGTAACAGTCTAGTACAGTGTTTGGAACATAGTAGGCACTTAATAAATGCTTGTTCCAAATGATTATAGTAACTTTGTGTTTGATATTTGTAAAGATCTAAACTTTTGGGTTAAGAATTCACTATTTGGTAAAAATTGCTGGAAAAATTGCAAAGTAGTCTGGCAGAAACTTGGTATAGAGTAGACCAATATATTGTTGTCTTTAAAATGTTGTCACTGTATAAAGTGTTTTTCTGGTTCTGTTCATTTCACTCTGAATCAGTTTATACAAATCATCCCCAGATTTCTCCCAAACTATCCTTTTTTTTTTAGAAAAAAAATCTTACTATGTAATAGTATTCCATGGCATTTGTATATCAACATTTGTTAAAACATTCCCCAATTGTAGGATACCATCTTAGTTTCCAGTTCTCTGATGCCAAAAAAAGAACTGCTATAAATATTTATGTAAATGTGGGTCTTCCTTTTCCTCTTTCTTTGATCCTGTGGGTTATAGACCCGGTAGAGTTATTACTGGGTCAAAGGGTATGCATAGTTGGTAACTTTTGAGGAATAGTCCTAAATTGCTCTCCAGAATGGCTAGATCAGTTCAAGGATAGAATATTAATGTGCCAGTTTTCCTAGAGCCCCACCAATATTTGCTATTTTCTTGTTTTGTAAACTTAGCCAATCTAATGGGTTGTTGTAATGCATTTCTCTAATTATAAGCATTTATATAATACTTTAATGCTATAATGCTTTTACATACAGATATGTGTGGACCTAGGTTTTATTTTGGACTCTTAAACATCATTTCCTTTGAATTATTGTTCCTTTCTTCTGGTAGTCACATTCCTTTATTATGTTTTCTATGGTCACAGCCACGGACAAACACAAGATGTCCCAAAAGAAGTTATAGTGTAGTTTTAAAGCTTTAATAACTTAAAACTGCAACAAGGTTTTTTGGAACAGTGTGTGTGTGTGTGTGTGTGTGTGTGTGTGTTGTATTTATTTTCCTCCATTTTCATCTTAAATCATTAATTTAAGAAAACCATGTTTTTAAAACTCTAGGCAAACATATTTTTACCTGAACTTAGTATCAGTATTCCATTCCTGGTCAAGAATTCATCATTCTTATTCTTTAAATCATTCTTCAAAAAATTCAGATTTCTCAGATACCATTTTGTTAACCATCTGCTCATTTCCTAAATCTGCTTGCCTTATAAAGTCCCCTTGATCTCCAATAATTGGGAATGATGAAAACATAACCTGTGACCCTGGGATGGTTTGTTTGTGTTTTTTTTCCATCAGAGACTTCATCATCCTTAGTACATACTCGCTGGGTTCTTTCTGGTGGTGCCATTGGCCAGCACAGTATCTGGCCCATCTTTTTTATTCATTTGTCCCCATATGTTTGGATAGTGGTTGTCAGATCTCAAAAGTCTTTGGAAGCTGTGTGTAAGATCCTGTACACATGTCCCTGGGAAGACAGTCAATAATAGCTACCTTCATTCCCCTTCAGTAGGGAGTCACTACCCTTATTACTACTCACTTTTTCTTCCTCTGACCATGTCTTGACATCATCTATGGATCCACACCATCTTTCTTTGGAGCACAAGAAGCAATTACCTCCTAAATGGATCCAGCTTCCCTTTCTATCAGAAGACCTTCCTACCCATTATGTGGCCCAGGTCAGAATATGTCGCTCTCCTTCCCAGGATGTTTCAGTAACTCCTTATTGCCTCTAGGATGAAATACCAACTCTCCTCTGGCATTTCAGCCCTTTGCAATCTGTCTCTAGCCTCTCCTTCTAGGCTGATCATGTATCATTTCCCCTCATGTAATTTCTACATTACAGCCAACTGGACCACTTCTCGATTCTTGGCTTCCTATCAGCTGCCTCTGGGTCTCCAGCCCTTGTCTATTGACAGGCCATCCCCCATGCCCACAGTATTCTCCCTCTTTACCTGTTTCTTGGGACCCCTTGCTCCCTTCAAGGCTCAGTCCATGTGCTATCTCTTACAAGAGGTTTTGCTGTAGCCTGCTGGTTGGTTTCCTTACCTCAAATCTCTTTCTATTCCACCCCATCCTCCAATCAACTGTCAAATTATTCTTTCTAAAGAGCAAGTCACACCGGTCATTTTATACTGCATGTATCTTGTTGGTACATATTCATTGGCATGTTGTCTTGCCCATTAGATTCAGAGCTCTTTGAGACCATGGACTACTTTTTGTATTCCCAGTACTTAGCCCAGGGCCTGACACGTAGTAGGTGCTTAATAATGTTAATTAACTGACTGACCCTACTCAGTAAACTTCAATGGCTCCCTATTCTAAGATCAAACATCAACCCCACAGTTTGGCTTTTAAAGCACTTTGTAATCAGACCCTTTCCTGCCTTTCCAGTTTTGTGACCCTTTACTGTCCTCCACACCCACTGACAGTGACCCAGTAACATTGGCATCTTATTGTACCCAGTACATGATACTCTTATCTCCTGCCTGTGCATTTTCACTGACTGTCCCCCATGCCTGGGATTCTCTCTCTCTTCATCTGCAGATCCTGGATCCTGGGCCATCCTGTGAGTCTTAGCCAAAATCCCACCCTCTGGAAGAAGTCTTTCCCAGTCCCCCTCAATGCTAGTGCCTTCCCTTTGATATTACATCTTTTATGTATGTAATTATTTGAATGTTGTCAAGGAATGTGAGTACCCATAAGGGTAGGGCCTGGTTTGCTTTTCTTTGTATTCCTGGTACTTAGCAATGCCTGGAACAGAGATGGGCAACCTGTGGTCTCAAGGCCACAGGTGGCTCTCTAGGACCTCAAGTGTGACCCTTTGACTAATCCAAACCTCACAGAATAAATTGGGATTCAGTCAGAGAGCTGCACTTGAGGACCTAGAGGGTCCCACGTGACCTTGAGGCAGCAGGTTGCCCATCCCTGGTCTGGAACATAGTAAGTATTTACCAAACACTTGCTGATTATTGAATTGATTGTTAGCTTCACATATTCCAGGGTCTTTCTTTCTACAATTCCACTTCCTGATGCAGGCCTGGCTTCCTTTCCTGAGTAGGGGGCTGGGGTGTGGGTCATTTGGTTGCGAAGAGGATGGATTTCTTCTCTGTCCAACCCCCCAAAACCACAACAACCATGCACCTGGGTTTGGAAACAGTCCTAATTAGGATTTGCAGCACTGATCATCCCAAGGAAGCTAGAAAGAATCCCCTCAAACACTCCTGCCTTCTTCTTGCCAGAGGAGCCAACTCTAGAAAGAGACAGGACTTTATAGCAATGATGGTGGGCACAGATGTCATACCTCACTATCAGCTGCAGGTTTCATTGCAAAAGCTGATATGTAGAAGAGTGGGTCATGCTCAGATTATTATTAACTATTGGAGATGATTCAGGAGCTTAGAATTATAGAATGTCAGAGCTGGGAGGGCCCCTAGAACACAGGATGTCAGAGCTGGGAGGGCCCCTAGAACACAGGATGTCAGAGCTGGGAGGGCCCCTAGAACACAGGATGTCAGAGCTGGGAGGGCCCTTAGAACACAGGATGTCAGAGCTGGGAGGGCCCTTAGAGCACAGGATGTCAGAGCTGGGAGGGCCCTTAGAACACAGGATGTCAGAGCTGGGAGGGCCCTTAGAACAGAAGATGTCAGAGATGGAAGAAATCTTAGAACACGAATGTCAGGGCTGGGAAGGGCCTAGATAATGTCAGAGATGGAAGGGGATTTCAAACATAGAATGCTGAAACCTTTAGGGGTCCTTATATTAGAGCTTAAACCAACCAGAGCTGGGAGAGGCCTTAGAGACCATTCAGTACAACTCCTTCATTTTACAGAAGAAATAGGCTCAGAATATTCAAATGATTTTCTGGGGTCATCAGGAGATCATAGCACAGGCACTGACGCTAAAACCTAGGTCTCCTTATTCCCAGGGCAATGCTCTTTTGCCCTTGGGAAGTTGAGCTGGGGACACTGATCGTCTCTCTGTGAAAATTACTTAATGAAGTACCAGCTATACCACTTTCCAAGTGAGTGGCCACTGAGGGATGAGTGGGAGGGTGGAATCCAGGATGCCATTGGGGTGGAGAGCCTGAATGCCTGAGAGGATGGCGATTTTCCTGTTGGTAATAGGGGAGATGCCAATAATAATAGTTAGCATTTCTGTCATGTTTTAAAACTTTTTTTGGAGGCAATTGAGCCTCAGTGAGTTGCCTAGGGGTCACACAGCTATGCTTTAAAACTTGCAAAACTTTACATACATTAACTCATTTGATCCTTATAACAGCCCTATGAAGTAGGTGCTATTATTATCTCTACTTTATAGATGAGGAAACTGAGTCTGACAGAGGTTAAGTGACTTTCCCAGAATCACATGGTTAGAAAGCTGGTATCATATTTCAACTCAGATCTTCTTGACTCCAAGTACAGCAGTCTACCTAGTGCGCCACTTAGCTTCCTAGAAGTGGGGATGGATTGGGAGAAAGGATAATGAGTTATGTCTCGGATATATTGACTTTGAGATGTCTACAGGACATCCAAATTGAGATGCCCAAGAGGTAGATGGTGATGTGAGCCTGGAGCTTGGAAGAGAGACGACCAGGGATGAATATATAGATTTGAGAATCATTTACATTGAGTTGATAATTGAACCCATGTGAATTAATGAGATAATCAAGTGAGATGGTATAGAAAGGGAAGAGAAGAAGGCCTAGGATAGGACCCTTGGGGGACAGCCACAGTTATCAGGCAGGACCTACAGAAAGATTCAGCAATGGTGAATGAGAAAGAGCAGACAGACAGGAGCAGAACTGGGAGAGAGCAGTGTTTCAAAAAGCTAGAGAGAAAAGGGGATCCAGAGGAGTATGGACAGTGTCTCTGAAGAGAGGTCAAGAAGGATGAGAGCTGAGGAAAAGCCATTGGAGTTGGCAATTCTGAGGCCACTGGTAACTTTGGAGAGAGCCATTTCCATTGAATGGTAAAGTCTGAAGCCAGAGTGCAGAGGGTTTGGAAGCAAACGAAGAGAGGGGAAGTAGAGATACTTAGGCTAGATAGCTTTCTCAAGGAGTTTAGTCAGGAAGAGAGGAAGAGACATGGGATGGTAGCTTACAGAAATGCATGGATCAAGTGAGGGACCTTTTTAAAGTTGGAGAGACAAAGGTATGTTTGTAGGCAGTATGAAAGCAGCCTAGTAAATAGGGAAAAATTAAAAATTAGTGAGAGAGTGACTATGATAGAGGGAGTGAAAGATATAAAAAGTTCAAGAGACATAGTTCTTGAGTAATTAATCATTTTATTACTAATGCTAGCAGATAATTAATAAAAGGGGTCAGTGGCACTCTCAAATGCCACTCTCATGGAACCCACTCAAACTTATATGCTCTTAGAAGACTGGGTGTTCTTAAGAGTGGCAATCAACTCTGATTGATTAACAATTAATGAGAAGAATGAATATTATAGTGAGAGGTAGGCTTATTCTAATGAGGGACTGGGGGACATGACTCTGATCACTCAGGTCTGGACAAAGAGACTTATGTCTTATCCAGATTGGCTCTGCCTAGGACAATCTAGACAAAATGAGTCCACCTCTACAAAGACCTGGCTGAGTGGAAACAACAGGCCAGAATTCACCTTAGATTACATTCTTCATAACGTTTTCCGGTTGGATAGAATCTCCCACCTAGGATTGAAAAGCATGTACCACTGGGATTTGAGCAATCTCATAAGCCAACAGTGTCCTTCAGAGATTGAACATTTTACAGGCTTCTGAAAAAATCCTAGTCCTAACTCAATAATTGATTACAAATATAAGAGAAATAATGATTTCTCTCAGGAGCAATCTGCTGGAGGAGATAGGATGGAATGGGATGAAGAGGAGGGGATTTAGAGAGGATGGGCAAGGCAAGGAGAAGAGCCATATCTTCATATGAAACTGGGATGAAGGAAGAGATAGTAGAGGAAGACATCTGAGTGAAGTGAGATGAGAAGGGGAGAAGAGGGAGTTCTCAACGAATGACCTCCTTTGTATCCCCCATGAGAATGTAAGCTATTTGCGGACAAAGACTATGTTTTCATCTTTCTTTCTATCCCTAATACATTGCCTGACATACAGTAAGTGCTTAGTGACTGACTGGCTGTAGAAATGCTGTAACTATTATTGTTGTTATCCCTAGATGTGAACCATAACTAAGGTTTAAATAATTTGTCATTGGGAGTGCCGGGTGAAGGTTTTAATGAGTATAAGGACAGGGAACCTAACATCTCCTGCTAGAGGTTAGGTTCCCCTAGCCCAGGGGTGGCCTTCTAGGTCTTCTGGTGTGGCCTTTTGACTAAGACCAAGTTTTACAGAACAAATAATTTTATTAAAAGGATTTGTTCTGTGAAGTTTGGATTCACTCAAAGGGCTGCACTTGAGGATCTAGAGAGCCCCATGTGGCCTGGAGGCCACAGGTTTTCCACCCCTGCCCTGGACTGAACCTGGTCCAAACTGTATGAGTGCCTAGGTACTAAACTGGAAGTGGATTAACCTCAAGGTTATCTATATCTAGATAGAGCATTTATTACGTGCTTACTATGTGCTAGATGTTGTGTTGAGTTCCGTGGCTTCAAATTCAAGTAAATAAGACAGTCTCTACCCTCAAGGAGCTTATATCCTTCCTTCCTTCCTTCCTTCCGTCCTTCCTTCCTCCCTCCCTTCTTTCCTTCCTTCCTCTTTCCTTCCTTCTTCCTTCCTCCCTCCCTCCCTTCCTTCCTTCCTTCCTTCCTACCTTCCTTCTTCTTTCCTTCCCTCCTCCTTCCTTCCTCCTTTCTTCCTTCCTTCCTTTCTCCTTCCTTCCTTCCTTTCTTCTTTCCTCTCTCCTTTCTTTTTTCTTTCTTTCTTTTTTCTCTCTTTCTTCCTCTCTTTCCTTCTCTCTCTCTCTTTCTCTTTATGCATTAGCCATTGTATAAGAAGAAAAAGAACAAAAGGGAAAAAAATCTACCAAAAAAAGTTAAAATAGTATGCTTTGATCTGCATCCAGACTCCATCAATTCTTTCTCTGAAGGAGGATAGCATTTTCCATCATGAGTTCTTTGGGATTGTCTTGGATCATTGTATTGCAAAGAAAAGCTAAATCATTCATAGTTGATCATAGCACAGTGTTGTTCTGTGTACAATATTTCCTTGGTTCTGCTCACTTCACTTTGCATCAGTTCATGTAAGCCTTTTCAGGTTTTGCTGAAACCAACCTATTTGTCATTTTTTATAGCACAATAGTATTGCATTACATTCATATATCACAACTTGTTCAGCTATTCCTCAACTGGTGGATATCCTCTCAATTGCCAATTGTTTGCAACCACAAAAAGAGTTGCTATAAATATTTTTGTACATATAGGTCCTTTTCCTTTTCCTTTGATCTCTTTGGGATATAGACCTAGTAGCAGTATTGCTAAATCAAAGGGTTTGCAGAGTTTTATAGCCCTTTGGGTATAGTTCCAAATTGTTCTCCAGCATGGCTGGATCAACTCACAACTCCACCAATAATGCTTTATTGTCCCAGTTTTCCCACATCTTTAAGAAGTTTATATTCTAGCAAGAGAAGACAACAATAAGGGGAACTATACATGGAGGGAAGGAGAAGGGGATGATGGGAAGGGGATCTATTTAGAGACAAAGTAAGTGTTGAAGAGAAGAAGTTCAGAGAATCATTTGAAGTGTGAGTGAGGTGAAGTATAGGAGATCAGGGCCTCAGGGTGAGGGCTTCTCTGGGGCGAGGAGGAGAAGACATGACAGTGAGTTGAACTAGATCATCTCTAGATCTCTAGATCATCACACATCTGGTGTGATCTGAGGCAAAAAGAGAGGAAGATGAACCAAAGAAGACTTCCTGGAGGAAACAGTTAGAATGAGAGACTTTTAGATATCCTCAAAAATGAAATGAGATTTGGAAAGTGATGAGGGACATGAAGGGTGGAGCTGAGATTCAAGGGACATTGAGAAAGGTAAGGTTTGACATCGTCCCCTCCAAGCAGTCACTTCTTGGTTCTCTTGTCTGACTGTAGCTATGTCTAGGAAGCAAAGAAGTTGGTCCCCTAGACCCTAAAAACCACAGAGCCTCTGAGCTGGAAAGAAATTTAGATAATCTCATCTAATACAACTTCCTCATTTTTTTAGATAGGGAAACTGAGGTCTGGACAGGTGAAGTGAATTTCTCAAATTGACATAGCTAATAACTACAAAATCATGAACTTCTCACTCGAAATTCAAAGCTTTTCCCACTGTACAATAACTTATGGGAGGGAATCTTACCCTGGGCCTTGCTTGGGCACCAACTCTAGCCCATCAAGTTGGATCATCCTCAAACCACTATACCTCTAGTACTACTAAATTTTTAAAAATCCTTTTATGAATCACCTACAAGGTGTATGACTCTTCTAGCCTCTGGGCTGTTTCAAATATAGCTATTACACAATCCTTTTTTTTCAAGGACCTTGCAATCTAATGGAGGTAGGGTTTGGACATGTAATTTAATAGGTTTTTACAGCCAGAAGGAACCTTGGAGACCATCTGATCTAAACATTTTACTCACATCTACTCACATCACTCAACTTGGACTGAAAGAAATGAATAGGAGCTGGAGAAAGTCACATTTAGGCTCAATGTAAGAAAAACACATCCCAAAAGTCAAGGCAATTCATTTTTTAAAATGTTATTGTTATATTTCATTTCCATGTAACCTGCAGTTCTCAGTGTATCTCTGTCTTTTCCCCAAAAGAGAGTCATTACTTTTCATAATGAATTTTATTAGAAGGGGAAAAACAGTTCTGCAAAACTAACCAATAAATCAGAAAATCTGACACCATGCACAATGTTACCCAACTACCAACAATCACCATCTCTGCAAAGAATCAGTGAGAAGTATCTTCTCATTGTTCTTCCTTGGGGCCAGGCATGCTTATGATCATGTCACAGCATTCAGTTTAACTGTTTTGGTTTTCTTTCTGTTTACATTTTTTTCTCAGTGACTAAATATTGCTTTCCTGATTGAACTAATTAATATATGAAATTATGAAATGAGTCAGGCATGTCTAGTTCTTTGGGTACTTGTCAGGAAAGACCATGATGGTCGTGGGGAAAAAAGGCTGTAATTACACTTTAAAAGGCACAGAGGGTGCAGGGGTGAATAGGCAGAAAAAGCACAGAGACAAGGGGCAAAAGGGGGGCACAGAGACAGACAGCATGATGACGGTGATAGAATGGTGGAGGGAGGCAGGCAGTGATGTGGAAGAGTGGGAGAGGCTCAGAGAATCACTCACATAACCATGGATTAGAGTTGGGAGCCCTCAGCAGTGTGGACCAAATGGAGATGGAAGATTTCTGGGGGTGGGGTGGGGGGCAGAAGTCCAAGGTCTCATTTTTATAGAGTTTTGGTGGGGGACTTACTAACTGTTATCTGTACCACCATGAGGTTAGTTAGTTCATTAATATATCTCAATCATCTCATTGTTAGTAAAACTTTAAAGTTAACATGTCCACATCTTCTCAAAATTATCAATATCATTTGGAGTTCTGCTGATCATTTTTTTTTCTCTTTTTTTGGAGGAGGGAAAGCAGGGAAAATGGCGTTAAGTGACTTGCCCAAGATCACACAATTTGTAAGTGTTAAGTGTCTGAGGCCAGATTCAAACTCAGGTCCTCCTGACTCCAGGGCCAGTGCTTTATTCACTGTGCCACCTAGTTGCCCCCATTCTGCTGATCTTATTGTGGTTGTCTGGAACTTATCTGAAATTTATATATTATAGGCCTAAAAACCCCTGACTTCAAGACCTAGATGACTTCTCTATAGCACATATTTTTAGAATGTATTTTTGGTTAATATATGATATATTTTGCAAATTATGCTCCTTTGATCTTTGGGATAGTCTGTATGAAACTTCTTGCTTCCCCTTTGCAATTTTACTTTCTGTTACTGTCCCTTTATATTGGCTACTTATAAACTACTATACTAACTAGAAGAGAGATGGGCGGGGGAGGGAGGGAGAGACTGGAACAAGATACAATGTTAACACAATGATTCTACTTATTTCTCTTTGTATCAGTTCATGCAAGTCTTCTTATACTTCTTTGTTTTCCTACAGTGTAGTAAAATTTCCTTAAATCCATGTTCTGCAACCTGCTCAGCCATTACTTAAGCAATGGGCATCTACTTCATTCCCAGTTCTTCACTACTACAAAATGTGCTGCTATAAATGATTTGTATATATCTTTCTGTCATTGGCCTCCTTGGGGTATATGCCTTGCGGTGGGATCTCTGAATTAAAGGATAGGAACATTTTAATCACTTTTGTCACAGAATTTCAAATTGTTTTTCTTAATGGTTGGACCAATTTGCAGCTCCACCAATAATGCATTAGTGTGCCTTATTTTCCATTACACTTGTAAACTATTCAAAATTGGAATGGGCTGCCCAGAGCGGTGGTTGATTCCACCCTCCTCCCTTACTTCAGGTCATCAAATGAAGGCTGTATTAATATTCATTTGAGACATTTTTGAGGGGGAATTCTCATTCATGTACAAGTTAGACTAGATGTGACTGGGATCCCTTAACAATTGGAGATTCTGATATAAATAGGTTAGTCATTAAGTGACTGGCCATAGTCACAAAGCTGGTAAGTGGCTAAACCAGAGTTTGAACCCACATGTTTTGACTCCAAATATAGAGGTCTTCCAAGTACTTCAGGATGCACCAGTAATTAATATACAAAGGTTTGTGAGAGCAAAGGAGAGAAGTAGGAGGGAGTGATCCCTTTCACCTGGGATGGTGGGAGAGGTCTAGGAGGACCTCATGGAGGAGGTGACCTATGCAAGGCAATATCCTCAAATACCTAACCATCCTCACAAAGTCTAAGGATCCTGAGACACGGGACTCTCAGTACCTTCAGAGGGCCTTTTATGGATGGTTAATTGCTCTTGTTAACTCATCCCACTTCCCCAGTGCTAATTACTATTCAGGCTGCCTGGCCCACCCTGGCCAAGGGCAATGGGCAAGGTTCTTGTAGGCAGCAGTGAGGCTGAATCATATGGGGCTAAGCCTCCATGCTGTGGTGAGGGCTGGGTGACTTAGGCCTCCTGCCCTGTGTTCATCACAGTTTTATACTTCCTTAATTATAACCATTAGTGAGATTGTGAAAAAAAAAAAGGGGGTTTGGGCCAGGTCTGGAAACACACGAAGATGGGGCTGGGCTCCATCAGCTACCCAAGAATTCATCATGGTTTGGTAACAAGAACACTAGATTTGGAGTTCAAAGATCTAGGTTTGAACCTGGGATCTGCATCTTAATGCCTGTGGGACCTTAGGCAAGAGTCTTCCCCTCTCTTAACCTCAGTTCCCTTCTTTCTAGTATGATGGTTTGGGATCATATTGTCTCTAAATTCCTTTCCAACTCCAAAGCCTATGATCCTTGGACACAAGGTACGATGTTATGCTGCAAACAGACCTTGGACAGCACACTTGTATACCCTGGGCAAGGTGTGAAAATTCTCTGTTCTCTCCCTCTCCCTCCCATTGGTCCCCAAAGACTTTCGGTCTTCACTGTTACCTCTGCATCACAAAATAAATCTCTGTTGGACACAAACAGCAGATTTCTGGCACTGAAGAACTACACAAATTCTCCCTCCCTTCTTTTCAGAGATGGGGGACCATGGTTGTGAAATATCACAATACACAGTAACCCTTGGGTGAGATGCTGGCAGTTTTTGTTGAATGACCTTTTCCCCCTTCCTGTAATTCTTGGTGACAAAGCCCGGCTCCTGAGGAAGAGCATTAAAGGAGTGGGGAAAACATATATGTGTATACACACACTATACATATATATTATATACATATATGGATATAGAAACTATTTGGAAAAGGTGATAGAAAAGCAAAAGGTACAAATAAAATAAAAAATCCTTGTGTTTATATTTTTAAAATCCTCATTAAAATGTGTTCCCTGAAAACCTTGACCCCTTCTTATGTGTTGTATCCTAGGGGGCTGCCTCCCTTACTTACCTCTAACCCAGTTCTGATCACAAAGTGTTTTTTTATTTGTCTTTCCTTAGATTCCCCAGATGAGACTGGATGAACACTGAAGATGGGGGTTCTGACTCCTCCATATATTGCATAATATAGAATTTCCCACCAAACCTTTGAAAGGTTATTTTGTCTCCCTGTCTCTTCTCCAACTACATATCCTTCCTTCCATTCTTCTTTCCCTTCTTCCTTTTCTTCCCTCCTTCCTTCCATCCTTCTTTTCCTCCCTCCCTTGCTCCTTCCTTTCTTCCTTCTTTCCTTCCTTCCTTCCTTCCTTCTTTCCTTCTTCCCTCTGTTTTCTCCCTCCCTTCCTTTCTTCCTCCTTTCCTTCCATTCTTCTTTCCCTCCCTCCTTCCTTTCTTCATTCTTCTCTCAAACTTTACTTTGTCATTTAACTGGCAGCCAACAACAGTCTCAATTTTTATAGTTTTTACAAAACACAAAACTCTCACAATAAGCCTGTGAGACTGGTGGGACAAACCTTAGTTTCCCCACTTTTCAGCTGAGGAAACTGAGGATTACGATTGTGAAATGGCTTGCTCAGGATCATGCAGCTAGTTAGGTATTGGAACCTGAATCTAAACTGAAGTCTTCTGACTCCAAGTGTGGTGCTATTGCTGCCACACCACAAGGAGGAACCTGTGCCCTTGGGGAGCACACAGTCCTGTGACACAGGAGAGCAGGTTAATAGGCAGATGAACTCCCAACACACCTGCCGTACCTGACCTTGCAGTCCAGGGACTGCAGAGGCCCCTGGTCTCACATGAGGGAAGGGCCCCAAACCAGAGGGCTTACACAATGTGTGGACCTGCCATGTCTTTTTCTCTCTTTAAAAACACACAAACAAAATTCACTTAAAAAATTACAATGTAACACTCATCAGCAAACCATTTACATTCCATTACACAGAGGACAAAAAAGAGGGTTGTAGGTGAAACTCAATTTTAATTAGGTCCATTTCTACTACTACTACTACTACTACTACTACTACTACTACTACTACTACTACTATCTATCTATCTATCTATCTATCTATCTATCTATCTATTTATCTATCTGCATATATATAATACACACATCCATACATATACATAATCTCAATTTTGTTGCTACCTTGTGAAAGTTAATATATAAATGATAATATATCATATATGATATATAAATAATGTGTAATATATAATATTATATAATATATATTTCTCATATATATGTATATTATATATATGAAATTTAAGAAGGTAGCAACAATTGTCCTATATGTCTCTGTCTCTTTTTTCTTTTTTTGTTTGTTTTTTCTTTCCATCCTCCTCCCTTCCTTCTTTCTTTTCTTCCTTCCTCTCTCCTTCCATTCCCCTTTCTCCTTCCTTTCTTCCTCTCCCTCCCTCCTTTCCTTTCCGTACTTTTCCCCCTTCATTAACTCCTTCCTCCCTCCTTCCCTCTCTGTCCATCTCTCTCCCTTCTCTCCTTCCTCCTTCCTTCTTTCCTTCCTTCCTTCCTCCCTCCCTCCCTTCTTTTCTCCCTCCCTCCCTTCCTTCCTTCTTTCCTCCCTCCCTTCCTTCTTTCTTTCATTCCTTCTTTCCTTCTTTCCTTCCTTCCTTCCTTCCTTCCTTCCTTCCTTCCTCCCTCCCTCCCTTCTTTTCTCCTTCCCTCCCTTCCTTCTTTCCTCCCTCCATTCCTTCCTTCCTTCCTTCCTTCCTTCCTTCCTTCCTTCCTTCCCTCCTTCCAGCTCAGCAGGGATCAGAGGTTCATAGCTTCTAAAGTTGGAAGGGCTCCAGGTTATCCAGTCCAATTCCCTCATTTTATAGATCAGACCAGGACACCCAGAGATCAAGTGCTATGCCTTACTCGGGCCTGGAAGCTCCCTGAGGGCAGGGATGTTCTTCTCTCTCAGACTATGGGCTTGATGAAGACAGGGGCTGTGTTTTCCCCTTCTCAGAGGGCAAGGGCTAGGTGTCCTCCATCAGCCTGGAGGCTCCAGAGGTGAGGACCACATCTCATTCTTCTCTCCCCTTCCCCACTACCTTGTACAGGGTGAATATCAGTACACTTTGTTCTACTTGACTGATCACTAAAGGAGCTTTCTCCTTGTGTGCCCCTGAATTGAAACCCACCAATAATCAATCCATTAGTAGACTGGTCAGGGACACTTTTCTGGTGACTCTCCTTTCATTATGCCCCCACATCCTGTACCCAGGGCTGTGGCTACTTGCTTTGTGTGCCCACAATGACCAGACACCCTCCACAATGTTGCCAAAGTGATTTTCCTTAAATGCAGATCTGACCATTGCATCCTCTACTCAATAAATATCATTGGTTTCCTATTGCCTCTAGAATAAAATATAAATACCTCCGTTTAGCTTTTAAAGCCCTTTACAGCCTTGCCCCAATATATGCTTCTAGCCTCATTGAGTATTATTCCTCCCACTATGGTCCATCCAAGCTCACTTTGTCTCACACATAACACTCCATCTCCTATCTCTGAGTCTTTGTGCTGCTTGTACCTCATGCCTGGTAGGTAATCCCTTCTTGCTTCATAGAATCCTCCTTTTTCAAGAAGCAGCTCAAGTACCACCTTCTCCATGAAGGCTTTCCTTATTCCCCCTCCTGCTAGTACCATTCTTCCTAAATTATCTGGTATTTATTTATTATATGTTGCTACTGATTCTCTTTATTTTATTTTGTATTTGCTAGTATATGTACTTGTTATCTTCCCCATTAGAATAGATGCTCCTTTGGAGTATAGAGTGCTTCATTTATTGTATTTATATCCCCAGTGACTAGCACAGTGCCTGGCACATAGTAGGTGCTTAGTAAATACATGATTGAGTGATTGAAATGACTAATACCTATGGTTTCTATTTATATAGGATCATATGATGTAGAGCTGGAAGGAGCCTTAGAACAGAATGGTGGAGATTGAAGGTACCTTAGAGAAAGTCTAGTACATCTCTCTCATTTTCCAGACAGAGAAAATGAAGCCCCAAAGGCGAAGGAACTTTTCTAGGGTTGTGCATATTATAATTGGCAGAGCTGAGACTTGTACCAAGGTCCTCTAATTCTAAATCCGATATCTATCTGTCCGTCTGTCTGTATATGTATGTATGTATCTATCTATCTATCTATCTGTCTGTCTGTCTGTCGATCCCTCTATCTATCTGGTTTTTTTGGTCCATTAGTCTGTCTATCTATCTTTCTTTCATTCTGTTTATTGGTCCACCTGTCTGTCTGTCTATCCATCCATTTATCTTTTTTGTCCATAAGTCTATATATCTATCTGTCTATGTATCTATCTTTGTATCTATGTATCCATCCATCCATCCATCCATCTACCCACTCACCCATCCATCTATCTATCTATCTATCTATCTATCTATCTATCTATCTATCTATCTATCTATCTGTTGGTCCATCTGTCTCTCTGTCTTTCCATTTCTTGGAATATCTGTCTATCTGTCTGTCTGTCTAACTATCTCCTGGCTCATCTATAAAACTATCTGTCTGTCTGTCTATCCTTCTTTCTGTCTGTTGGTCTGTCTGTCTACCAATAATTTTTTTGGTCTGGGCCTTTGTTTCTTTGGTGTGGGGTACTCTTCTTCCACATGATAATTCTGGGCTTCAGTTTTCTCAATTGTAAAATCAGAGTGACTTGGACTTTGTGATTTCTAAGGTCTCCTCCAACTCTAGATCCCATGATCCTCTGGGCTCAGCCCTGTGTTTGCTAGGCAGGGGGTAGGATGGTAATATCATTTGCTACATTGGAGGAACTTATAATCTACTAAGGAGATAAACACATATATAATATGAAAAAAATGCCAAGCAGTCAGAGATGGTGTGGAATGCCGCAGGACCCCCCCCGGCTCTTCCTCCCAGGGGACTGGTCACCTGACTTTCAGCCAGTCTGTGGGTTCTTTCTTCTCAGCCCCTTGGGGTCTCCACTCTTTCTTACCCTGTCACCAGAGACTCATAAGATACAAATTTTGCACCAAGAAGAGCTCATGGGGATCATCTTACAGGATCCCAGATTTAAAACAGTAAGGGACCTCAGAGACCTCTAATCCCCTCCTCTTACTGATGAGGAAGTGAAGGGACTTGCCCAAGATCTCCCAGCTTGTAAGGGCAGAGCTGGTGTTTATCTCAGGTCCTGTGGTGCCATGTCTCTCTAGCCTGGTATCCTCACTTTTTTTGTGTGTTCTGGGCCTCTTAGGCAATCAGTCTGGTGAAGCCTAGGAACTCCTGCTCAGAACCATGTTTTTAAATGTACAAAATAAAATATACAGGATTACCAAGGAAACCAATTACACTGAAACAGAGTCATCATTTTTTTTAAGTTCACAGACCTAAAATTATGGATCCCTGCTATTATCCAGCTTTCTTGTTTTCTCATTTTAGATATGGAAACAGAGCCCCAAAGAGGGGAAGTGACTTTCCTATGGTCACACAGCAAACTTTGGACAATACCAGGACTAGAACCCAGATTCCCTGATTCTGAATCAGGACTCTCTCTAGGACACTCTGCTTTCTTGCTCTCAGTCCAGTGCACGTGAGAGTCACAGTTTGAGAAAGGGGTTGGGGCCAGGGCAGAAAGGGTGTATCCCTTCTCATCAAGGAAGGGGTATATCCTGAAAATCTACTCCACCCTCTTGTGCTAATGGGGGCCAACCATCCCCTGGAGATCCTGGGTCCTGCACCCTAGGACAACATGGTGGGGGGAGCTGGAGAAGGGGGCAGGAACTTCCCATAAGCTGTGAAGACCCAGCTCTAACCCATTTGCTTGATGTTTTGTTTTTGGTTTTTTTCCCCAGGACGAGGGAACAGAATGACCCTGAACCTTTGGACATGTGATTGCTTTGCTTGGTCTTCTGGGTACAATTCTTGGCAGCTCCTGGAAAGTCTCTCTAAGGCAAAAAACAAATAAACAAAAAACTCTACAACTAGGACAACAACAACAAAAACAACCCCAGGCTGATTTCATTGTGTACCCAGTATACTCTCCTTGTCTGATCTCAGGTAACATTCAGTTTCCTGGTAGGCTGAGAATTCTGGGGAAACCCAATGACCTCACCCACCCTGGGACCATTCCTATTCCATTTACTGCTTTGGTCCTATCGTCTGTGTTGATTCAGGATCAATAAAGACTTAGGACTGGAAGGACTTAAGACATCTTCCAGTGCAACTACTTGATTTTACAAATAAAGAAACTGAGGCCCAGAGACATGAAGTGACATGCAAAGGCATACAGAACCTAAGTAGCAGGGCTGCATGTCAAGTTATCACTCTGTGATGTCATCTGTCTTCTCTGGAAAACAAAGAGCATCCACACTGGGATTTGAACCTAGGTCCTCTGACTCCAGGTCTAAAGCTGCCTCTGCTCTCCAGGAATTGGAGGGTTCTTTTTCCTAATCTTTCCCCCAGTCTCTCAGCTGTTTTTATGTTTCCTCTGGCCCCAGAACCTTTGCCCACACTGGCGCACACCCTCCCCATCCAGACCCTTGTGGCTTATCCTTACCAGTTATGCCCATCTGAAGTCTCCTCATCCTTTTGGGCTCCCCTCAAGTTACACCAGACTAAACTAATTTCTTTCTTTTTTGGGGGAGGGGTAAAAGATGTGAGAAATGTGTTCATTCTAGAAAGAACAATACTCATTGTGAAGTCTGGAAAGTTCTCATTATATTTATTTTACATTCATTTTTCTGAATGAATAGATAGGTCCCTAATGGAGAATGCTTTCTCAGATAAACGCAAAACTATTTATGTTCTGTTCCCGATTTGAATTTCCCTCCTGCCTCTCATTGGTCTGCATTTCAGGTTTCACAGCCTATCTGAAAAACACCTAAACCCCACCCCCACAAGGGTCTCCATCTCTGCTTACATTTAGTAAAAGAACAAGAAGTCATAAATTCTTTTAAAGAAATTTCCTCAATTGATAAGAACCCAGGGTTTTTGAGTTTCCTTTACCATTAGCACAAGAAGAGTTCCAATATTTACAATAGTGCTGTGGAATGAATTTCTCCTCAGGCCTTTGGAGTTGTGGATTTTATCCAAAATATAAGGAAGATATCTGATAAGCAGGTGCCAACATCCTGTTCAGTGAAAACTTATTCAACACTCCCAAGACTTTCTCTCTAAACCGTTTTCCTGCCTTTCCCAGCAAATACAAGATTTCCGGCATATCACATATTTTCTTGTGGAAACAGAAGTTTGGTTTATCTTTTATGAAGGTTCATAGATTAATTAGTTGATTCAGTAGGCGTAGTTTGTCTAGAGTTTTGTGAAGTCTTTGATACAACCTCTCCTATTTTTATGGAATAGATAAAGAGAAATAGACAGTTCAATCAGACCTGGATGAATATTCAGACACAAAAAGTCATAATTTATAGTTTGAAATTCACTTGGATGGAAGTGTCCAGGGGAGTGCCTCAGGGATCTGTGCTGGACACCGTGCTGCTTTTAGCAATGGCTTGAATAAAGGCATAGACAGCTGTTGTTCAGTCGTTGCCAGCTCTTAGAGACCTCATTTGGGGTTCTCTTGGCAGATATGGGAGTGATTTGCCATTTCCTTCTCCAGCTTGTTTTATAGATAAGGAAACTGAGGCAGAATTAAGTGACTTGCCCAGGGTCACACAGTTAGTAAGTGTCTAAGGCTGGATTTAAAATCAGGTCTTCCTAACTCCAAGTCTGGCACTTTATCTTCTGCTCCACATAGCTGCCCCGTAGAAAATGTGAGGGATAATTTATAGTGAAGTTTCCCCTTTCTGAAAAATTAAATCTAGAATGGCTTCAGCATTCACTAGGCCTAGGTTTAGGTCACCTGACCTTCCAGCAATCTGGGACTTAAAGCAATAGAGACCCTCCCTAGTGCCACCTCTGCACAAGATATGCCAAATAAGATTAAGACTGCTTTCATTGGACACCCACGTGTTTCTGTTTTCTTTGTCTCAGAGAGAGATTCCCGTGCTTAGGTTGTGGGTCAGCCCCTCTACCAATGAGAGTGAAGGCCAGTTGGTAGGGTAGGGTTTCTGTATTAGAAGATTATATAACCCTGGGCTGGCTTCTACCTGTTGCTCTCTCCCTGTAGACGCCATGTGGGCAACAGGGGCAAAGTCCTTTCTCATGAGAAAGAATCAAGACCTTTTCTGACCTCAGATTCAGACTCCAAACTCTTTCATCTCACACAATGGCATAAAGACTCATCAAATGTTCAAATGGCAAAAAACTGGGAAAGAAGATTACTATATTGGAAAAGAGTTGGAAGTAAAAAAAAAATCTCAGTAGGCTAGAATGACCGGAATAATGGAATTTAATCCAATGAAATCTAACAAGGAAGGAGGAAAAGTCCTCTTCCTGGAATTTTAAAACTCAACTTTATGAGTATAAGATGGGGAAACTGACGCTGGACAGCAGTTTGTCAGAAAAAGATATGGAGGTCTTAGTGGACTATAAGGCAAGAGTGACACTCCAAATAGCCAGTGTGATCTTGGGCTGCATAAAGAGGAGTATAGTGAATGTGAACCTGAGGACAGGGATTGTTTCATCTTGGTCTTTGTATCTCCAGTGTTTAGCATGGAACCTGGTACACAGGAGGCATTTAATAAATGTTTGTCGATTGTACTTTGCCTTGGTCAGTCTATATAAGATGTATTGTGAGCTTTTCAAGGGTGATGATTATCTTTTGCCTTTCTTCATTTTCCCAGCCCTTGGCACATTGTCTGCTAGATGGTTCAGTGGATAGAGCACTGGGCTTTGAGACAAGAAGACCTGAGTTCAAATCCAACTCCATATACCTACTAGCTGTGTGACCCTGGGCAAGTCACTTAACCTCTGTTTGCCTTAATCTGTTGGAAAAGGAAATGGCAAACCATTCCAGTATCTTTGCCAAGACAACTCCATATAGGGTCACCAAGAGTAGGTCATGAATGAGCAAGAACAATAAAGGTTTGTTGACTTGCCATATTGGATTTATTCTTGGACTCCACATTTGAAGAGGACTGGTAAAATGAAGGGTCCCTAGTGGGATGGTAACCTCTTCTTGAACAGGTCATCTGAGAATGAATTCTGAGGGAGTTGGCAATGTTTAATTAACCAGGAGAAAACTTAGGGAAAGGACTGCCACATGGAAGAGGGAATAGACTTATTCTCCTTAGCCCCAGAGGGCTGAAGCAGGAAAACAATAGGAGGTCATAAAGGGGTGAATTGAGTTTTTATAAGAAAAAGCTTTTTACATGTAACTGGGAAAAATACAATATGAAACAAATTTTAAAAAATAAAAGAAAAACTATCTAACAGTTTTTGTTGTTTTCTATCGTGTCTAACTCTCTGTGACTCCATTTGGGGTTTTCTTGGCAGAGATACTACAAGTGGTTTGCCATTTCCTTCTGCAGCTTATTTTACAGATGAGGAAACTGAGGTATCCGGAGTGAAGTGACTTGCCCAGGATCACATAGCTAGTAAGTCTGTCTGGAGTCACATTTGAACTCAGGAACGTGAGTCTTCCTGATTCCAAGCCCAGTGCTCTACCCACTCTATCCACTATACTTTACCTATCTATTGACAAAGGTAAAGAAGGCATTCTCATCAAATTAGCATATGGTCCAAAGCTGAGAGGGAGAGCTAGTATGCTGGATGGTGGAACTGGGATCCAAAAAGATCGCAGCTGGCTAGAACATTGGACTGAATCTCATTCAATGGGATCCATTTCATAGAAAAATCAACTTCATAGGGAAAAATGTAGTCTTTGGCTTGGGATTTGAAAAAAATCACCTTTATAAGTGTTAAAATGAGGAAAGTGAGACTGAATAGCAGTTTGTCTGAAAAGGCTCTGAGGGTTTTGTCTATAGATAGATAATGCAATTGCTAAATGTTGACTGTGTGCCAGGCACTGTGCTAAGGTGTGGGCATACAAATGCAAGCAAAAAGAAAGATAGTTCCTGCCTTCAAGGTGCTTATGTTCTAATGGGAGAAGACAACACATAAATGGTTTGCTGTAGAGTGGGCTGGAAGTGGTACTGAGGCCTGAGCCCCAACACTTACACATCTCTCTCTCTCTCTCTCTTTCTCTCTCTGTCTCTCTGTCTCTCTCTCTTCTTTCTCTCTCTCTGTCTCTGTCTCTCTGTCTCTGCCTCTCTCTCTCTCTCTCTCTCTTTCTCTCTCTCCCTCTCTCTCTTTATCTCTGTCTCTGTTTCTCTCTCTGTCTCTCTGTCTCTCTCTCTGTCTCTCTGTGTCTCTACCTTTCTCTCTCTCTCTCTCTCTCTCTCTCTCTGTGTTTGTCTCTGCCTTTCTCTCTCTCACCCCCTCTCTCTTTATCTCTCTCTCTGTCTCTCTCTCTCTCTGTCTCTCTCTTTTTCTGTCTCTGCCTTTCTCTCTCTCTCCTCCCCTCTCTCTTTCTCTCTCTCTCTCTCTCTCTCTCTCTGCCTTTTTCTCTCTCTCCCCCCCCCTTATCTCTCTCTCTGTCTCTCTCTCTGTCTCTGTCTCTCTCTCTTTTTCTCTCTGTCTCTCTGTCTCTCTCTCTGTCTCTCTCCTCTCTCTCTTTATCTCTCTCTCTCTGTCTCTCTCTCCCCTCCCTCTTTCTATCTCTCTCCCTCTCTCCTCTCTCTTTCTATCTCTGTCTGTCTCTGTCTCTCTCTTTGTCTCTGTGTCTCTGTCTCTCCTTTTCCTTTTTCTTTCCCTGTCTCTCCCTCTAGAAAAGTAGTGTGGTCTACCTTGGGAAGTAGTGAGCTTCTCCTTCACTGGAAGTTTACAAGCAAAAGCTAGGTAATCGTTTCTTGAATCTGCCCTCAGGGATGTTTTTGCCCTTGTTAAGATTACATGGCCTCTGAGTTACTTTTCACTCTTGAGATTCTGTGATTCCATGTTGTTCCACTGCCTCCCACAATCCTTTACTATTTTCAGTCAGCATTATCAGAGAAAAACCAAATGGCAAGAGGATTGGCCTAAGAGGGAGCCATCTGGGGTTCTAATTCTGAGTAACTCACTGTGTGGTCTTGAGTTACAAAGAGTCATGTTTCCTCAGTGGTCCTTGGTTTCCCCTGGCATAAAATGAGGACATTTTATCCTACATTTAACCTGTTTACATTTTAACCTATATCCTCGGGTTCCAAAGGAGAGAGAATGAGGGAGCCCTATTTCAACTAAAGGTCCTTTTCCACATTGGCTCAAATATGTGTGGCCATCTTGCAAAGCTAAGGTGGTCCTGTCTGTTGAGGTAGGCTCCCAAATTTGGTTCTAACATCCAGTAGCAGAAAAAGACTGACAGACTGGGATGGACTGTGGAGGGAGCAGACTTTGCACTTTTGCCTTCTTGGGGTGTGTGTGTGTGTGTGTGTGTGTGTGTGTGTGTGTGTGTGTGTGGTAGCAGGAATAGAAGGCTAAAAGATAAATAAGGGACTACTGGGGAAGGAACATCCTCCCTAGAATGAGCTGGTCTGTTTCCAAGAGGCCAGGACCAAAGACAGAGTATATGGCGGTTCAGGCTACTTCTATTCCAACCTCTTGGGAAAGGGTCCATCCATGGTCTATGTTCACTTGCAAGCCTTCCTTCCTTTTAGGCTGTAATAATCAACAACTCACATTTTGACAGCATTTTTTTTTTAATTTAGAAAAAATATTGGTGCATGGGAATGGACCTGAGATTTTATTGATATAAGATGTTCCTGATAGGGAAATTTGTTAGACCTACATATGGTGGCATATTTTCTTCAAGTCTTAGAGAGTTGTCCTGGACACTGAGAATTTAAGCGATTTGCCCCAGGGTCACATGGCCAGTCTTTTCTAACTCCTAGCTTGGCCCTTTTCCCACTGTACCACACTGCCTTTTCTCCCCCATATCATATTGGTTTTTAATATATTCTTCCTGCTTCCCTACTCAGCCAGCTGTGTCTTTGCAACACAGAATTAAAAAGAAAAAGAATAAACAGTTCAGCTAAAACAATCAACATATCAGCTGAATCTGTTGGTACGTGCAATGGTCCACACCTATATCCTCACACCGCCACAAAGAAGGAAGGGAGGAGTCTTTTCTCAACCTTTCTCTGGGGCCAAGCTTGGTTGTTCTCATTAGGCATCATTTAGTTTTGTTTTGTTGTTCAATCCATTGACCACAGTTGTAGTCATTTTTCATTGCCTTCCTGGTTCTTCTTCCTTTATTCTGTATCTGTTTATATAACTCTTCTCTGACCTCTACCCACTTACTAGTTCTTACAGAATGGGAATATCTCATTACCTTTATACACCCACAATGTCTTCAGCCATTCCCCAGTTCATGGGGATCCTTTTTTGCTTCTATGTTTCTGCTTTTATTTCTTTAGCACTTTGAAAGACAACAACAAATATGATGCTGGGGATCCAAATACAATACCGAAAAATGATAGATAAATTATAACAATCTTTGATACAGGAAGCCTGTTTATGGTTCATAGTCTTGGACATTGAGAAAACCTTAAAGGTCGGCGAATTCAACCCACTCTTTTTCACAGATGAGGAAACAGAGCCAGGGCAGTGACATGAATTGTTTGCAGTCACACAGTGAATAAAAGGCAGGGCTGAGATTGGAGCTCACATCCTTAGGTTCCAAAGCTAGAATTCTTTCTACTGATCACTTAGTGTCTCCATTTTACAGGTGAGCAAACAGGTTCTAGAAAAGTGAAGTGACTTGCCCAGGAATCACCAGGTAAAGTGTTAGAGCTGGTTCTAGGCACAAGTCCCATTCTATAAGGCACAAGCACTTCTTCTCTGCCAGGGAGTCTAACTCTGGTTGGTAGGATATGGACCCCCTAACTCCTTTGTCTGGAGGGGTGGATGTCTCCCTGAATCTTCCCTGGGCCCTTCTCTATCACCTTGCATATTCTTTGGTCTTCAGAATTCATCACCTCTCTTGAGCAATTGAGAAGGGACAAAGGGAGAGAGAGGACCAGTCTTACTTGAATTCATACAGCAATCATGGTAGCTAGAGGGTGTGGGAGAAAAGGGGATTCAAACCCTGTCCTTAAAGCTGATTTTTTAAAATATCCTGCAGGATAATGATACTCCTGAGATCTGAACTGAGAGAGCAACTCTAACCCTGAAGCCCTGCCTTCACCTCTGTTTTGTTGGGTTTTTGTATTTTTTCAGATCTTACATTCAGAATGAAGAAATCACCAGGCATTCATTTCCCAATGACATCAGCAGGCATGATGGTTGTAATGTATAATTCAAACCCCATGGTGGAAGTAACAGGCAGGGAGTAGCATTTCACCCTCCTGTCCAGGGCACAATGAATTCTCTTGGGAAGAGAATTTGCCAATACTATTTCTACTTGGAAGTGACCAACCTCCTACCCAATGCAGGAATCCTCAGAGCAATCCCTCTGACAGATGATCTGGTATGTATTTGCTAGGTTAATCTTTGGCCTAGGCATAGAATCATAAGATTTTTTATTTTGAGCTGGACGGGGCCTCAAAAATTATCTATTCTGATTCATTAATTTTACAGGTAGGGACACTGAGGCCCACAGGCATGAGGTTAGACTACTAATAAAGGGCAGCTAGGAAGCACAGTGGATAGAGGGTTGGGCCTAGAGTCAGGAAGACTCATCTTCATGAATTCAAATCTCGCCTCAGACTATGTGACCCTGGGCAAGTCACTTAACCCTGTTTGCCTCAGTTTCCTCAATTGCAAAATGAACTAGAGAAAGAAATCACAAAACTGCTCCAGTATCTAGTGCCAAGAAAATCCCACATGGAGTCATAAACAGTAGGGTATTACTGAAATGACTGAACAACAGGCAAGATTTGAATTGATTTTTAAAATCTAAATTTGGCACTTTCTTCTACACCTATGTAGAATTCCAATTGTAACACTCCCTTCTGAGGCTACTACTTCAAATTACATATGCAATCATGGTTTGGAGTCCCCAGAGGTACACAGATAGTCAATGACATGATCCTCCAGAATGATAACCCTGAGGCCACTCTTTCCTACATTGTCACTCTGAGCCCCTACCCATGTGCTCCCCTCAAACAATCACCCAATACCCTCAGTTAGCTTTTAGAAAATGTATTTGCTTAGAAGGTGTAGCAATAGGAATATGTTGGGACCAGCTCAAACTTCTGGCCAGACCTGAGTGTTAAATTTTCTGTGTGAGTATTTACACTTTGGAAAAAAATTGGCAAACACTACAAATCAGGGATTTGAGTGATCATTTTATAGATTGTTTAGACCTAAGGAAGTGATGAAGAAAACGTTTATAATTCAGATTAAACTTAAGTGTGTTGTTCATAAAAACATTTTTTAATCAGAGAGCTGATTATTAAACTTTTAATTAGACATTAAACCAGAATACTTGCATATAGTAAAAATAGTTGCACCCAACTGGAGTGCACTCTCAAAAAAATACACACAAGGTCCATGAGAAGAGTGGGTTTGAATATGGAGTATAATGATAGTGATGTGCAAGAGTTCTTGGCTCTGGAGATCCTTTTTCTCCCTCCTTGGAGCCCTTATAAAGTCCCCCCTTGGCTCTTTGCCAGGCTCTGAGGGCTAGAGCCTGTCTAAAATTCATAGCTGGCATTCCCATCTGACAAGAGGGGTCATCTTTTCTGAAGCTCCCTTTCCTTGGGTGACTCTTAATCCATGTCTATGTGTCTGTACTCAGTGGATCTTTTCAGTTCCAAGACAGATGCTATTTCTGCCATTAGCTCCTATCATTCCAGTCCATCAACAAACATTTATTAAGTCCCTACTGTATGCCAAGTACTGTGCTGGGCATTAAGGAGACAAATATGAAAAAGCAAAGCCTTGACCTCAAGGAGTTTGCAGTCTAGCAAAAGAAGAAAGCATGCAAAAGGAAGCTGAAAAGGTGGAGGTGGGTGGGGAGAAGTAGGTACCCAACTCAGGGGCATTTCCATGGCCACTGCCACTGTCATCGTACATCTCTGATCAGCGATGGGACTTGTGAGAGGACGTATCCATCTCCTGACTTCACTGGAGCTGCTAGCTCTGGTTCTCTCCAACCCTAACTAAACCATTTTTGGCCTACGGGCCCCATAGGCAATGGGCCCAGCCCCAATCCTAGCCGCATGATCCAACCTCTGCTCTAATTAGGTAGGCATCCCTTGCCTTTGTTGATGTTATTTCCCTCCTGAAGATGGTCCCTGCATTCACATACACACACACACACACACACACACACACACACACACACACACACACACACCTCTCTGCTTCCCTAAACCTTACCTATCCTGAAAAACTCAGCTAGCACTACCAACACCCATCCAAAGCCTCATGACCTATATTACATACAGAACTGGACAATTTAGGGATGGAAGAATCCTGAGATAGTATTTTGAATGATTCATTTTACAAATGTGGAAACTGAGACCAGAAGGGTGGGCTCAGCTGACTTGGGCTCTTGTTCACATAGGTAGTAAGTAATATGGAGTCTGGGGACGGGGTCTATGTGTCTCTTTTTACTCGTTGAGGGCAAATACAATAGTCTCCGGAAGAGCTGGGGATCCCCGGGCTTGGAGGATACATTTTCCCACCACAGTCCTTGTCTCTGTCATTTCCATTCGCTCTAGGCCTGGGCTCACCCAAGTCCAGCTTTCTTTTTCCAAAGATCTTTGGCATGGGAGACCTTTTCCCTTCTAGATGAGTTCCCAGTTCTCTTGATTCTCTGACCTCAGTGACCTCCTGTGTCTTTGTGGAAATCTCAACTAGGTCCTTCCCCTGGAGGTTCCCCCTCCTCCCCCACTGGGGCTGCCTTCCACCCCAATGTCTGTGCAGAGGCTGCAGTGGGGGAAGGATGGGATCAGCCCAGCCCACCAGAGGACAGGAGTGAGGACCGCCAGCATCTGACGACATCACTCGCTTGGTGCATATTCTACCTTCTCATCTCTGTTCTCCATCCTGCTGGCCCTGACAGACGGACTCACTTCAGGAGCTTCCAAGCATCCAGAATCCTTTCTTGTAATTCTTCAGGCTAACTCGTGGTCTAGTTGCTCAGACTCTTTTTATTAGGAATCCCAGCCCTCTCAGAGACACTTCTGAGCTCAGTCACCAGTCTAAACAAGGATGTGCATTCAGTCCCCAATCACTTTTACCTGGGAATTCTGATGGGATGTTTTCACAGGCTAGTAGAATATTAGAAGGTCCTTAGAACATAGAACATCAGAGCCGGGTGGGCCCTTAGAAAATAGGATGTCAGAGCTGGGAGGGCCCTTAGAACAAAGAACATCAAAACTGAAAGAGACTTTAGAACACAGATTATCAGAGCTAGAAGGGATGTCAGAATACAAAATGTCTCAGCTGACCTTAGAATGAAGAATGTCAGAGCTGGGAGTGACCATAGAACATAAGACTCTTTTTTCTTTATTTTTGACATTCATTAAAAAAAAATTTGTGCTCTAAAGTCTCTTCCTCCCTTCTGCCCCTCCCTAACCCATTGAGGAGGCGAGCAGTGTGACTTCAATTACACATATGAACATATTTCCATATTAGTCAGAGCGTAGACTCTTGAATCTGAGAATCACTTTAGAACAGAAAATGTCAGAGCAGTCAGGGAACTTAAAATAAGGAACGTCAGATCTGGGAGCGCCCTAACAATGTAGAATGTCAGAACTGAAAGTGACTTTAGAACCCAAAATTCCAAGCTGGCAGTGGTCTTAGAACACAGAATGTCAGAGCTGAGAGGCTCATTAGAACATGAAATGTCAGAGCTGGGAGGATCCCTAGAACATGAATGTCACAGCTGGGAGCATCATTTAGAACATGGAATGTCAGAGGCTAAAGGAACGAAAACAGAATGTTAGAACACAAAAAAACTAGCATTTAGATGAAGAAAATGAGATAGAGAAGTAAAATGACTTCCTTAAGTTCACACAGCTGAGGGTGGATTTGAACCCAGGTCTTTCTGAGTTTAGGGCCAACACTCTGTCCACTAAGTCAGGAGCTTCCTTGGAGCATAAGAGTTTAGAGCTGAAAGGGATTCATTTTTATTAATTCTTCATTAATATTCATTGTTAATCAATTAAGCATTTACTCATCACCTACTATTCACCAGGCATAGGGGATGCAAAGATTACAACAAAAAAAATCCCTCTAACTTAGAAAGCCCAAGGTCCTCCACTGCATCCCAGGTCAATGCTGGTCATCCTGACTTAGGTCTTCGCCACTGGACTTAGATGGCTCTTGAGGAGAGAGCGAAGCTGATGACTTTGTGCGGCTCTGCCTCACTTAAATCCACTTCATTTGCTTATCAGGACATCCCCCTCTCAAAGTCTTTGGTTCTCTTCTAGAATGAAGGAAGAACAACAACAACCTCTCAGGAAGCTTCCATTCATAGGGATGTGGGATCATAGATGGAGGGGTTTGATGTTAGAGGTCCTCTCATTCAAATCTCTCATTTTACAAATAAATAAATTGTCGTGCAGAGAACTTAGGTGATTTGTCCAAGGTCACACAAGCAGCAAGGGGAAGAACTGAGATTTCAGCTTGGGTCTTCGGACTCTAAGGTCAGAGCATATATAGGATAGGGTGTCCTCAGAACAAATACATATATATAAACTCTGTTTCCGTCTGTCATCTCTCTGTCTTTGTCTCTGTCTCTCTCCCTTCTCCTCTCTTTTCCTTTCTCTCTCTCTCCTTTTCTCCTCTCTTTGTCTCTCTTCTCCCTCCCTAACTCTCTCTCCCTTTCTCTTTCTCTTTCCTCTCTTCCTCCTTCTCTCCCTTCTCTTCCCTTCCTTCTCCCCCTGTCTCTTCTTCTCTCTCTTTCTCCCTCTGTCTCTTCTTTCTCTCCTTGTCTCTCCCCTTTCCCTCCTTTCTCTTTTTTTCTATCTCCCTCTTTCCTCTCTCTCCTTTCTCTTTCACTCATGTGTGGGTCTGGGGGTTGAGTGCTCCCATGACTTTTCGTAGGCTGTCTTTGAAGAGAGTGAATTCCAGAGCTGTATGTGGGAGACTTGTGGGCCAATGAACTTGGCCACCCTGGCCTCATGCTGTTTTGAGGTGATTAAATAATCTCATGAAGTGGAAAGAGCACTGAACTTGGAGTCAGAGGACCTGAGTTCGAATCCCAGAGTTGACACTTTCAAGCTATATGCATTAGAGTGAGGCAGTTAGCCTTCATAGGCCTGTTCCCTTATGTACAAAGTGGCTTAGAACAAGTATCCTTAATGGAAAGTCCATAGACACCCACAGAATCTCTGGATAGGTTAAGGGTCCATGCTTTTGGATGTAATGGACTTTATTTTCACTAACTTTCAACTTATAATCATTTCCTTCAATTATCAATGTAGGCAACAAGCATTCTTTTGAAAAGGGTTTCACCGGACTGCCAAAGGGGAGGGAGTTGAAGACCCCCCTCTAATTGGTGAAGACCCCCATTAGTTTCCTTTGGGTTCTAAATACTCTGTCACTATGTAGTGCCTGTTGGAGGACTGCTGAGCCTCCCTATTTGAGTCTGAAGATTATCTCTGATGAGAGTGATTCCTAGGCTGGAGGCTGGGTGGGATGGGAGTTGGGCCTGCCTGAGCTAAGCAATAGCATTTAAGAGTTTCCTCTCTTTCACCAGAATGTGCCCTGGGCAACTGTGCCTTAGACCAATAAATCTAGTCTATAAAAGCCCAGGGAAGCATTGAGCCTCACCAAATAAAACAGATTGAGAAAGATCAGGCTCCAGGGCTCTCTGGAGGTCATGTTCTCGCTACAGGATGAAAGCAAAAGGCAAAACCTATCTGTGGTTTCAGCAAAACCTGTGGGGCTGTGGGCCCTGGGTAAAGCAATCAGGAAACAGAAAACTAGGCTTTGTGGATTATTCAGGATTGGCTGGCTTTCCCCTCCTACCCAGTGAACTTCTGAACTACCTTCCAGTCAGTATGTGCTCTGTGCTCAGTCCTGTCCCTTCTGTGCTCAGTCCTGTCCCTTCTTTGTAGAATGAAGGAGTTGGGCTGGACGGTCTCTAGATCTGGTTCAGTTGTGATATGCCAAGAAGAACTTTTTTATCTTTTCCTCCAAACCTTCCTCATTTTCCAGTTTCTTGGTTACTGTCAAGGGCACCAAAAGGAACAGCAACCTCCACCCCTTAAAAAAAAAAAAGCCAGTCTATAAGCAACAGATGCTGGAGGGAAGAAGTAAGGCCAAGGAGAAAATATCTGTAGTCTGTAGCAGCTGAGACAACCAAGAACCCATAGGTGAGGAGGGTGGAAATAGGGGTCAAGATGATTGATCTCTAGATCTCTATCCTTGATGACCCTACATTGTCAGAACTGCCTCTTCATACTGACCTCAGGGTCACCCTGAATCCCTACACTCTCACCCCGACTTTCCAGTCTATTGCCAGATCTTCTCTCTCTCTTCACAACATCTCTAGTATATGGTCCCTTCTCTCCACTCACAGCCATGCCCTGGTCACCCTCATCCCCTCACACCTCTCTCTGTCTCTCTTTCTCTTTCCTCTCTTCCTCTTTCCTTCTTCCTCCTTCTCTCCCCTTCATTCTCTCCCAGTCTCTTCCTCTCTCTCTCTTTCTCTCCTTGTCTCTCTCTGAAAAGGTGTTGGTATTACTTATAGTGCTGGTATTCCTGCTTTAATTCTTTTCCCACTCCCATCTATTCAGCTAACAAAATAATTCTGCTAAAATACGGGTCTGACCATGTGACCCTCCTACTTAATAAACTTTGTTATTGTTCAGTTATTTCTCAGTCATGTCCAGCTCTTTGTGACCCCATTTGGGGTTTTCTTGGCAAAGATACTGTAGTATCTTCTTCTGCTCATTTTATGAATGAGGAAACTGAGGCAAACAGGGTGAAGTGACTTGCTCAGGGTCACACAGCTAGTAAGTGTCTGAGGCCACATTTGAACTCAGGGAGATGAGTCTTCCTGACTCCAGGTCCAGCCCTCTGTGTGCTATGGTGCCCCCTAACTATCCCTTAATAAACTTTAGTGGCTCCATACTACTTCCAAGATTAAATATAAAATTCTCTGGCATTTAAAGCCCTTCTCAACCTGACTCCTTCCCACCTTTCCAGTCTTCTTACACCTTGCTCCTTTGCTGCAGTGACACTGGTCTCCTTTCTGTTCCTTGAATAAGACACTATATTCCTTCCTTCTAGGCTTTTGTACTGACCATCCTCCATGACTGGAATAGCCTCCCTTCTCATCTCTGCCTCTTGGCTTCCATGGATTCCTTCAATCCAAACTAAAACTCCATCTTCTACCAGAAGCCTTTTCCCAGTCCTTCCCTCTGAGATCTCCTCCCATTTACTCCGTATTTCACTTGCTTGTATCTTGTTCATGACATATTGTCTCCACCATTACTATGAGCTTCTTGAGGTTGGGACCCATTGTTTTTGTCTTTCTTTGTATCCTCGGGACTTAGCATGGTGCCTGACATCAGTTAAATGCTTGTTGACTGATTGACTCACCTGTTATGTATAGAGAGGAAGACTGAGGCTTGGGACGCATGCGCTTTCCTGGAGGGGGCCTGGTTTGGAGGGCAGGAGACCAGCATTCAAATCCCCCTTCTTTCCCCAACTTGCTGTGTGACTTTGGACACAAAGGGACTATTTCCTCTTTTAACAAACAGGGCATTACCCCTTTCACAAGAAAGTTGTGAGGATTGAATCAAAAAGTGAGTGTGGAAGTGGTTGATGAAAGAGAAAATGTTTTTGGGGCTCTCCAAAGACGTCCATCGGGTCTCCATTATAGCCCGGAAGCTCCCTGAGAGCAGGATCTGTTTCCCCCCTCAGACTGGGAATCCTCTGAGGACTGATACTGTCTTACCCCCATCAGATGAGAAGCTCCCCATTTCCTTCCAATGGGCCCTCATGGTAATTGATCTCCACTCTTCTCCCATCCCCCTGTTCCCTTCTCTAGGGACCTTGACATAGCAAAGGCAGCACGCTGTTAAGGAGGTCAGACCTGTTGTCAAAATACTTGGGTTCAGATCCTAGTCCAGCCAAGCCCCTGGTTGGGTGACTTTTATCAAATTACTTTGCTCTGGGACTCAGTGTCCAGAGGTGGTTGGGCTATTATGATCTCCAAAGTCCCTTGCAGTTTGAAGATGATCCTATGATTGATTGTACCGTGTCCCATAACCTGCTATCCATTCTGCACTTCTCTCTGAGAAACATCTTTTTGCTTCCCACTTTGTGAGGTGCATTCCACCCCCCTACTTCTGCCTTCCTTAGTGGTTACCGACTTGCTCGTGGGAGGGAGTTGGTCAGGTCTAACACCTAGAACTGTCCAGACCTGGGTGGTGCACATGGCCCAGCCTGCCTTAATCCATGCACTGATTCACCCTCTGTGAACCTGGCCCTCTGCCCCTGAAAGTCCTCAGCGCCAGGCTCTGGGCCTGGCTGGGGCGGGCATCCGCATCTAAGCTTCATGATCATTTCCTGCTCTGACTTCCCCCTTGGCTCACATATGCCAAGTTTTAAAGGCAGGGATTTGGTTCATTCTTGTCTGTGCATCACCTGCATTTAGTTTTGTTGTTGTTGTTAGTCCTTCATTTTCAAAGAAGATCAGTGATGTCATGAGGGTGATGTCACATGAACTGGATTAAGCGAGACTGAGTTGCTCAAAGTCGTCAGCCTCACTCTCTCTTTTAGAGTCATTGAAATCCAGTGGTAAAACATAAGTCAAGATGGCTGGCCCTGGCCTGGGATGCAGGGGATGACCTTGGCATCTGCATTGTCTGACCAAGCTCTAAACCCTCCTCAGTGCCTGCTTCAGCTGCCTTCAAGGCTATTGGAACAAAATGTTCTCATCATGCCATTCCTTGGGGGACGTCTTCACTTGCTTGGGGTAGACACCCCCATAACTCACTAACTGGCTTGAGCCCTATCAGTTACCCTCAACCTGGTTTAGCTTGTCTGCTAAGATGGTTTACCAGGGTGTGGCTATTGCACATACTCCAGCTTCTTGGAGCCACAGGTGGGAGTTAGGTGACAGGTGGACACCAAAGGTGGATGAGCAGCCCTGAAAAGGGCTCAGCATCCCTCACCCCAGAGATAATAGTCCTGTCTGAACACCCCATGTACCCCTTATACTTTTACTATACTTAATCTAGTGACCAGCACACAGTAGGTACTTAAGCAAGTTCCCTCTTCGGACTTAATTGTTTCTCTTTGTGGCGCCATCATTGGCAGGTACATCTCTCCCAAGTTCAGCGGTCAAATCTCATTAGTTCTACCTTCCTAACATCTCTTGTAGATTCAAGACAGGAAGATTCCTGCCTCTCTACTCCCTCAGCTTCCACTCCAGGCCAGCCTCCTCTTTGGTTTTTCTGCCTCAAGTCCTTCCCCTTCTCCAATCCATTCTCCACAAGCTCCCAAAGTGATTGGGCCATGTCACACCCCTGCTTATATGTCCCTACTACCCTTAGGATTAAATGCAAATCCTTCTATTCAACATAGAAAACCATTCGCAATCTGCCTCCATCTTATCTTCCTGGTATTATTAATCAATACTCCCCTTCATGCCCTCTACAATTTAGACCAGGTGGTGAAGCCTTTCTTCATCTCTCCAGCTGCTGGTGCCTCTGTCCTCCCAATTACCTTGAATATATTTTGTATGTACTTATATATGGACACGTTGTTACCCCGGATAGAATGCAATGCTCTTGTGGGAAAGGATTGTTTCATTTTTTACTCTGAATTCCTGTCAACTAGCACAGTGCCTGATACATATTTTGTTGTTTTTCAGTCCTGTCCAACTCTTCAGGACCCCATTTGGGATTTTCTTGGCAGAGATACTGGAGTGCTTTGCCATTTCCTTCTCCAGCTCATTGAGGAAACTGAGGTAAACAGGGGGAAGTGACTTGCCCAGGGTCACACAGCTAATAAGTGTCTGAGGTCAAATTTGAACTCAGGAAGAGGAGTCTTTCTGGTTCCAAGTGCAGTGCTCTATTCATTGTACCACCTACCTGCCCATTGTAGGGGCTTATGGATTGATTCATTTCTGTAGGTCCCATACAACATCTTCCTCCCTGGCCGGAATATTAACACTAAAGGCTAACATATATATAGTTGGTCAAGAGAGAAAAGATTCTTGAACTTCCATGTCCACCCTGCATGCACCCTAGTTCAGGTCCTCATCAGCCCTCATCTGGACTATTGCAGTGGCTTCCTGCTTGGTTTCTGGTCTCCAATCCCATTCTACTCCAGTCTATCCTTCACACAAGGGTTGTCGGCATCTATCCTAAAGAACAGGTCTGACCATATCCCTCCCCTGCTCAGAACTCTGGTGGCTTCCTATTGCTTCTAGGATCAAATAGAAACTCTTCTATTTGGCATTTAAATCTCTTCACAGTCCAATCCCTTAGTATCTTTGCATTCTTCTTAAACATTATTCCCTGTCATGACCTCTGCCATCTAGCTCTACTGGCCTACTCACCATTCTGAGCATATGATATCTCCCATCTCCATGTCTTTGCAACGGCTATTTTTCATGACCAGGATGACCTTCCTCCTCACCTCCATCCCTTGGCATCTCTAGTTTCCTTCAAGACTTAGCTTAAGCCCTGTCTACTACGTAATTTTTTTTCTCTGATCCCTGTTGCTCCCTCCCAAAAGAGAGTCTACTGATTTTGCACATAGTCTGGATGCACGTGTTGTCTTCTCTGTTAGAATATAAGTTCCTTGAGAGCAGGGACTGTTTCCTCTCTTTCTTGGTATACCCAGGGCTTACCACAATACTTGACACTTAGTAAGTACAGAAATAAATGCTTGCTGATTGAAAAGATCTGACTCCATCATGCCTTATAGGATTTGAAGCTGGAAGTGACCTTAGAGATCATCTACCAACCCTCTCATTTTACAGATGGGGAAACTGAGGCACAGAAAGATGAAGTGACCTGCTAGTGTAGGTCAAACATGGCAGAACTGACTTTCAAATCACACCTGACTCTAAATCTAATGCTCTTTTAGCTATAGCACTCAAGATATTTGGGGTTCTCGGGCCCTGACAGGGAGTAATCTTGGGGAATAAGAAGGGCACTTCTTGGCTTTGAGATCAAATAACCAATTCTTTTTCCATAGCCCCCCCCCCTTTTTTTTTTTGCTTTTTTGGAGGGGGGAGGGCAGGGCAATTAGGGTTAAGTGACTTGCCCAAGGTCACGTAGCTAGTAAGTATTAAGTGTCTGAGGTCTGATTTGAACTCAGGTCCTCCTGACTCCAGGGCTGGTGCTCTATTCACTATGCCAGCTAGCCACCCCACTTTCCATAGCCCTTTAGTCACAAAGTGCTTTCCCCACAAGCATGACCTATAGCCACCCAGCTAGGAACAAGATAATTGGGTCATGATTTAGAGCTGGAAGCAGCAGCAGTCTGGAGTCAGCTTGAGCTGGTTGTTAAACTTTCAGTGGAAGCATTTTGTGGTTGTTGTTGTTTGTCTTTCATTTTAAAGAGGACTGAGACATCGCAGATGATGTCTTGATTTGCACATGAATTAGATTTAAGTGAGATAGAGGAAGAGTATTTACACTTAGGTAAATGCTACAAATCAAGGTTTAATTTAATGTTTTGTTGATTGTCAAGACACGCAAGTGAGGGAGAAAATGTTACTAAGGCCACCAGCAGCTCTCTGGCTAGAGGGGACCTGAGAGACCTTGGAGATTGTTGAGTTTGAGCCCCTCATTTTAGGGCGAGGAACTAAGGCACCAAGAGATCAAGTGACTTGCCGCGATATATAGTCAATACCTGGAGTTCAGAGCAAGCTTTCCTGACCAGAAATCTGGGAAGTCTAGTGTTCTTCCACCACGCTGTCCTCTCTGAGGGTAGACCAATCCCCTTAACCTTGTGCAGGACCCAGTGCCGCCTCTGTCTCTCCAGCTCCCCAGGGGATAGGCACTAAGTTAGTGTCCCTTTTGGGAGTAAGATCATCCTCCTCTCTTTGTTCACTCTGAAATGATATCCCAGAAGGTTCCTTCTGTCTCTCCACCTAGGATTCTATTCTCCTCAATTTTGTCTATGGAGTGGTAGAGAAGAAACATTCCTGGACTCAAGAGTTATGGAATCTCCCTTGCATTGGATGGGTTGATTAGTCCAGCTTCAGCCTTGCCACTTAAGAATTGTGTTACCTTGGGCAAACTTTCTCCTGTCTTTAAACCTCAGTTTCCTCAACTATAAAATGGGATAGTAACACTCAGGGATGCTTATCTGCCACGGTTTTAATGGGGAAAACCCTTAGTTATTTGTTATTTGTAAAGAGCTAAATAAGTAACATGACATAGAGGATAGAGAGTTAACTTTTGAGATAGACAGACAGACAGACAGATAGATATACATGTAGACAGGCAGGTAGATAGAT
>CM053588.1:50615084-50635740 GCA_028646515.1 Pseudochirops corinnae
ACAGAAGAAAATGAAGAAAAGAAAGGAAGGAAGGAAGGAAAGAAGGAAGGAAGAAAGGAAGGAAGGAAGGAAGGAAGGAAGGAAGAAAGAAAGAAAGAAAGAAAGAAGAAAGAAAAATTTATGTGTAGACAGGCAGGTAGATAGACATATAGAAACACAGATAAACATAAAAAGAAAGACAGGTGATGGATGGATGAATAGATAGATAGACAGACAGACATAGAAAAATGATATAGTTTTAATTAAGTGCTTACTGTGCTGGGCACTGTGTTAAACTTTGAGGATACAAATACTAAGCAGCAGGACCATCCCTGCACTCAGAGGGCTTATATTCTAAAAAGAGAAAAGCAAGGTAGAGTGGGAGGGCAGGCAGCATGGTTCCAGATGCCAGAAGTGGCTTGGAAGTTTGGTCATAGTTAAAATAAGACTTGTAGCCCACCTCTTAGAGCTGGTTTCCTGGAGGAGGGGGAAGGGAAGGTAGAGTCCAAGATTCTGGTACCAATAGGGAAAACTGAGAAAGAGAGTCTGGGCTTACAACTGGACTCTGACGTCTCCTACTGGCTATATAACCCTGAACAAGTCCCTCACCTGCCCGGTGGCCCCAGGCTATTCTCTGAAGCATGGGGCAAGTGCTGATCTGCACAGAGGAAATTTCCTTACTGGGAGCTCCCAGGTATGTAAAACAAAGGTCTGGTAAATAAACACACTCCCTCCCTTACCCTTCCTAAAGATACTACACTTGCATTTGTTTATTTCTTGTGGGAATGGGGTAGAGATGGATAGAACTACTGACTTGCCAGTGTTGGTCTGGGTCTTGAATTTCAGGGCCTCCAGTCTCATGGAATCACAAAGAGTTGGATATGGCTGAAATATATAATTTGATCCCATTGACTCACTGATCTCATCGGGTGATTCTCAAAACAGCTAACATGCCATAGCCAACTACAAAGTTTTGAGAGGGTGTGAGTAATTCATATTTCTATGCCTTTCCATTCCTTTTCTTCTGGCCTACAAAGCAATTCCTTCTTTATAACCTCGTGAAATATGGAACACAAACATTATTATCCCCATTTTACAGATGTTGTGAGGCTCAGAGGAATTAATGCCATCCAGTCTGAAGTGGGTCTTGAACTCACGTCCTGACTCCAAATCTCAATCTTCACATTCTGCTGTGCTGTTAGTAAACTTGGGAACTGTGATTATAACTGGCAGAGAGAAAGTGGCATGGGGAATACAATAGAAAGAACAATGGCTCTGGAGTCAGAAATCCTGGGTTCAAATTTCACCTCTGACTTTGTACCCGTGATCTTGGTCAACAAGATATTCAACCCCGATGGTGTGAGTGACTGATTTCATGGTAGGATTCAGAGTATTCAACCAAGACAATTTCATGCCCACTGGCCCATTGTGGAACCTGAAACTCTGTCTTTTGGAGTTACCTCTTTGAGTAAGGCATTGTTTATATAAACTTAAAATGCAGCATAAATAAATGTAAAACTTTAGGGTTTACTAAACTTTTTATACCCTTTATCTCATTTGATTCTATTTTTTTTTGGAGGGCAATTGGGGTTGAGTGACTTGCCCAAAGTCACACGGCTAGCAAGTATGTCAAGCATCTGAGGCTGGATTTGAACTCAGGTCCTCCTGACTCCAGGGCCAGTGCTCTATTTACTGTGCCACCCAGATGCCCCATTTGATTCTGACAATAACCTTGTGAAGGAATTATTGTACTATTTTTCCCTTTTTATATATTTGGAAATGGTTTGTAGAAATTAAATATGTATATGTATGTGTGTATATATGTATATTACATATTACATATACATATTATATATGTATAATATGTGTATACATATTGTTGTTCATTTTCAGTCACATCCAACTCTTCATGACTCCCATTTGGACAAAGATACTGGAGTGGTTTGTCATTTCCTTCTCCAGTGTGTGTATATATGCATATTATATATGTATATATAGAGATATGTGTACACACACACACACACACACACACACACACAGAGCTAAGATGTGTTGGTAGAATCTGATTCCAGATCTCTCCTGGCTCCCAATCATACTTTCTGCTGTCACAAGATACCTCTAGGAATAGTGCCAAGACATGGGCACATTGGTGCCTGGAACCTAATCATTGTAGGCCAGTCCGTCATATTAGCTGTCTGCCACTTTAGGGAGCAGAACACTAGAATATGACAGGACAGGACAATTTTTCTCTGGTCTAAGGGCTCAGCAAAGTCTGAGTCTCTAAGGATCCTGGCATCTTACAGTTAATCTTTAAGGTTTGCTAGTTAAACCTCCCTCTCCATTCAGGAATCCCCCTTGTAACCTCCATGATGCATCTGCTTAAACATTCTTAGTATCAGGGAATTCAGCATCTCACCAGGAAATCATTCCATTTTGGGAGAGATGGCCATAAAGCCAGGATGCTCTCCCCTTCAGGCTTTTCTCCTTACCTACCACAAAACACACAGACACACCTAAAAGGCAGATGGAAGATTCTAGGAATGATAAAAAGCACATTGTGCAATCACAATTGGTGGTGGTGCTGGGGTTGCATTGGGATACCATCCCTCATAGACTGTAGAGCTTAAAGAGATCTTAACACATTGAACAACAGAGCTGGGAGGGATCTTAGAACATGCCATGTTGGCACTGAAAGTTTGGAACATGGAATGCCAGAGCTATCAGGGATCTCAGAGATAACCTAGCTGAAACCCTCTTCTTTGACGGATGAAGAAAACTGGGGCCCAGAGAGGGAAGCCATTTAACCCAAAGTACCAAAGCTTGGGACAGAGTCAGCACAAAAATCTAGATCTTTGGCCTCCTGTCCTGAGCCTCTTTATGCTATATCATAATATGAGGGCACTAGGCTTCTGGAGGGCAGGTGAAGGGGGCATAAAGCTGGGGGACCTTGAATAACAACTTTTCTGATTTCACAGTTAGAGGCAGCTGGTGGCTCGGTGGATAAATTGCTGGGCCTGGGGTCGGAAAAACCTTAGTTTAGACACTTAATAGTTGTGTGACCGTGAGAAAATCAATTAACCTCTGTTTGCCTCAGTTTCCTCAGATGTAAAATGGGGATAGTAATAGCACTTACCTCCCAGGGTTGTTGTGAGGATCAAATGGTATAATATTTGTAAATGCGTATTCTGTACCTGGCACAGAAGAGTTGCCATACAAAAGAATTCTTCCCTTTTCTCTCCTAGTTCTGTTCTCTGTGTCTTCTTGGGTTTCAAGGACTGGTCCAACAGAAGACTGTGATGGGAAAAGGTGAAGACCTCTGGCTTGGGAAAAGCTGTTGAAGAAAGGAGCAAGTCAGGGCTGGTTTCCAGAGCTGGCCAGGCTCCCAGTAACAGATGAAGGCTAGGGAGCTGATGTGTGGAGTAATGGGGGTTGAGGTGAGCATGCTTGTAGATACCCTCCTGTCTGATAAGATTTGCTTATTTTGTAGGGGGAACATGGGGACTGTTTCTCTTTGGTTTTTGGTGGAACCAATGTCCATTTTTCCTCAGAAGAAATATAGACAGCTACATTGAATCCCGTGATGACGGGTCGGAGGGTCTTAGAGGATAAATATCTAAGCTGGTGGGCAGGTACCTTAGACCAGAGAATGTCAGTGCTGGGAGAAACCTTAGAACACAGAATGTTTGAATTTTGAGTGAATTCACGCTACAGAATGTCAAAGGTAGATGGACCCTCAAGACATAGAACTCAGAAATGGAAGAGGTCTTATAACAGAGACTATAGAGCTGGCTTAGCACAGAATGTCTGGCTTGGGAGGTCCTCAAAGATCTCTGAAGACTGAAATTTTGTTTGTTGTTTCATGTCTCCTTCCCCTCAGCAGCCCTACCCCCAAATACGTGGGTGTGGGCCAAGTCCACTTGACGCTCAGTCTTGGATATCAGCTAGGTGTCAGGCAGCTGTGGGGACTGAAGGGCGAGGTATTATGGGCAGGATGACAACAGACCCAGAAAATGCAGCAGCTCCCAACAGGCAAGGACTAATTGCTGCCTAGATGATTTCAACAGACTGAACAGTGTAGATCAGAGGATTACAAAGCTCTTTAATCCACCTGCCGCAAATCTAGTGAAGGCGCCATCATTCCTCAATTTCCTAACCCCATTCTCCAGGTGACTGGACAGTTACATGTTTCTGGGCACTGAGGTACTAGGAAGGCCTTTATAGGAAGGGGTTGAGTTTTTTCAGTTCAGAAGATTTAGGGATGGGAGGGCTCTGAAAGCCCAGAATGAACTGGAGGAGAACTTAGAGATCATAGAATTCAACCCCGTCATTTAAAAAAATCAGCTTTATTTTATTTTCAGTTTCAAATTCTCTTCTTCCCCCTTTTCTCCCTCTCCTATCCACTGAGAAAGCAAGAAAAATTAAATCTATTACAGGTATGTATAGTTGTGCAGAACAAACTTCCACATTGGTAATTTTTTTAAAAATCATGAAAAAGTAAGGAAGGAGTGAGGGAGAGAAGGAAGGAGGGAAGGAAGGAAGGAAGGAAGGAAAGAAGGAAGGAAGGAAGGAAGGAAGGAAGGAAGGAAGGAAGGAAGAAAGGAAAGAAGGAAGGAAGGAAGGAAGGAAAGAAGGAAGGAAGGAGGGAAAGAAGGAAGGAAGGAGGGAAGGAAGGAAGGGAGGGAGGGAGGAAGGAAGGAAGGAAGGAAAGGGGGAAGGAAGGAAAATTGTCCTTCGTTCTCAAAGAGGACCAAAATGACATCATTATGTTGGGGTCAATGTACAGTCTGTCTGACTGTAGCTGTTCAGACTAATATAAGCTTAGAATGTTCTACCACAGGTCAGGAGCAAATAGTCCATATGAACATTTGGAGTGGAAATGTCTTTAAATTCACACATCTCACATTTCTTTTGAATGAATGCAATTTTTTCCTCATAGAGTACAGTGCCTTCTTTGATGTGGGCACACCATGCTGGGTGGTCCTGTGCCAATGTCTCCCATGTCTCACAATTGATTCCAAAGTTCTTCACAGAGGCTTGGAGATTTTCACTTCTTTTGATCTTTGTGTGAATGCTTGCCTTCTGTGAATTCTCTGCAAAATAGTCTTTTAGGCAAATACATATTTGACATTCAAACAATGTGGCCAGTCCGTCAGAGTTGTGCTCTCTGCAGTAGACTTTGAATGTTCTGGTTCAGCTCAAGAAAGGACCTCAGTGTCTGATACCTTATCTACCAGATGATCTTCAGAATCTTCCTAAGAATTCAAATGGAAGTGAATCATTTTCCTGGCATGGAGCTAGTATACTATCTAGATTTCACAAGCATACAACAATGAAGTCAGCACAGCTCTGTAGACCTTCAGTTTGGTAGTCAGTCTAATACACTTTCTCTCCCACACTTTCCTTCAGAGCTAGCTCTGTCAATGTGTGCATCAACCTCCTCGTCTATGTATACATCTATGGGAAGTATACTGCCAAGGTAAACAAACTTATCCACAGCATTCAAAATTTCTCCATTTGCTGTAACAAATGGTTCCATACATGGATGGTATGGTACTGGCTGGTAGAGTGCGTCTGTTTTCTTGATGTTAATTTTCAGTTCAATATTCTATTGGCACCTTAGTCTCAGGGGCTTCATTGAGTGCACGCTTATCTGTGAATAAAAAGTCATGCATCCACCAACTCTTCCTTCACTTTAGTCTTAGCTTGTAGCCTTTTCAAATTAAATAATTTACCATCAATGAGATAGCTGACCTTAACGCCATTTTTATCCTCATTGAAAGCATTTAACAACATTGCTGAAAACATCATGCTAAAAAGCATGAGAGCAAGCACACAACCCTTCATTCCATTATTGACTGGGAAAGTGCTAAAGTATTGTCTATTATCCAGAATCCATGCTAGCATGCCATCGTGAAAGGAAGGAAGGAAGGACAGAAGGAAGGAAGAAAGGAGGGAAGGAAGGAAGAACAGAAGGAAGGAAGGAAGGAAGGAAGGAAGGAAGGAAGAGAGGGAGGGAAGGAGGAAGAAAGAAGGAAAGAAGAAAAAAGAAAAAGAAAGGGAGGGAGGAAGAAAGGAAGGAAAGAGGGGAAGAAAAAAGGAGGGAAAGAAGGGTGGGAAGGAGAAAGGAAAGGAAAGAAGTAGGGAAAAGATGGAGGGAAGAAAGGAGGAAAGGAAGGAAGGGATGGAGGTAGGGAAGGAGGAAAGGAGGTAAGAAGGGAAGCAAGGAAAAAAGAATGAAGGAAGAGAGAGAGAAAATAAGGAAGGAAAGAAAGAAAACATATTTCAGTCTGCACTAGATCAGACAGTGTGAGCTGGAAGGGAACTTAGGATACAGTATTCCAAGTTCAAGGGAATTTACACTCTAGTTGGATCCTTAAGACAGAATGCCAGAGCTGGAAGAGATCTTATAGCATAGGTTAAGCAGTGCTGGGAATGGCTGAGAGCACAGAATGTCAGATGTGGGAGGGACCTCAAAGATCTCCGAAGACTAAGCTGTTGTCTGCTCTTGTGTGTCTCCTTCCCTTCTTCAATTCTACCCTTCACCCCAGTGCCTGGGCCTACTCTCTATCTGGAGGTGGATAACACATTTCATCACTAGATTTGTCAGCCCCTCATTTTACAAATTGGGAAACAGAGGCCCAGAAAGGAGAAGTGAATTCCCTAGGGTCATAGGTCCAGTTGAAAGGCACAACCTGGGTTGGGACTCAGTTCTCCACCCAGTCCAGTACTCTTTCCATAACACCACACAGTTTTCCCTGGGCTCCACCCCAGATCCTTGGCCAGATTCAGTTGGGGTTTTGCCCAAAGTCACACAGGTATTAAATCCCAGGGCCTGGAAACTAATCCATGATTCTGACTCCAAAATTCAGCATTGTTTTGAAGTTACCAAATCTAACCCCAAATCTCCCTTTCAACCCAAAGTCGTGGGTTGGAATGTGGGTTGCCACCCCTTTCCCCCATCCCTCCCTCCCCATGTCACACCAGGAGGCAGCCAAGGTTAACTTTGATCTGTCTCCTTTTCTGTCCCACCCTGATTCCCCCACCAAGATCAGATGAGCTCACTGGTGCAAATTACCTTCTCCAGGAAGCTGTCCTTAGCCTCCTCCTCCCAGCCACCAGGCGCCTCTCCCTCCTAAGCATTCCTCTGTACTCATTCTGTTCTTATTTCTTACTTTGTACTGGAGACCTGTGTGTGCTTCCACAGGCTCATGCCTCATCTCCTTCCTAAAGAGAGATCTCCCACACATTGGGATTCAGTGTTATGGCCGCTTCATCTCTGTGTGTAAAATTAAGAGGTTGGATGAGATGACCTTTGAGGTTCTTTCCATTCCTAAATCTATTATTCTATGAACTTCCACTCTGATTATGGAGACACAGTCTACATCTTGGGAAAAATCCCTGATTAGAAGAAAAGTCTCTGATTATAGAGACACACTCCCTAACCTAGGTCTGAAAGAATGTCCACCAGGAAACCAAGGAAATAAGCATCAGGCCAGGCTCTGGCCATGTTTTTAACCAGCGTTTGATCTTTTGGTAGTTTTCTCATCTGTGAAATGAAAGGATTGAATTAGATGGTCTCTAAGATCACTTCCAGGTCTAGGAAGCTAGAATGGTGTGGGGACAAGGAGAGGGTAATCACTGATCTCAGGAATCTTCCAGTTTGATGGGGGTAAGACATGGTTTCCAGACTCATGGAGCCCTATTGGGAAGTTGTTGTTCAGTCTTTTTTCAGTCATGTCCAGGCCTTCATGACCCCATTTGAGATTTTCTTGGCAAAGATACTAGAGTAGTTTGCCATTGCCTCCTCCAGGTCATTTTCAGATGAGGAAACTGAGGCAAACAAGGTCAAGTCGTACTTGCCCAGGGTCTCGCAGTATGTGCCGGAGGCCAGGTTTAAACTCAGTGAGATGGGTCTTCCAGACTCTAGGCATGTCACTCTGTCCACTGCAACACCTAGGTGCCCTGTTTTGGGAGGAGAGGGCAGTAAATTGTCTTTCCCCTCGAGGAAATTCCAGTCAATAGGGTTTCCTCCCCTTAGGGAGTTCCAGGCTGGAAGAGGAAGACAGTTGATGTTTTCACCAAGCTCACAGGTTAAGGGCTGAGAGATAGTCTCTGCCTCAAGAAGCTTCAAGTCTTAGACAGGGAGACAGTGCCTGGAAGATTTCCAGTCATGTGGAAAAGATAGTCTCTGAGCTCAGGAAGTCTCCTGTTTTAGAGGAAAGATAAAGTGCTTACCCTCAGGGAGCTTCCCGTGTTATGGAGGAGTCGCTGTTTTACCTAAGCAGGAGATCCCAGTGACAGAATCACAGCATCTGAGAGACTTCAAAGGCATTCAGTGGACCAAAAATCTTCCTCACCACATTGTATCCCCAGCTGTCCTCCACCCATAGCTCAAAGACCTCCAGGGACAGAAGCCAGTAACATCTCCGAGTTGCCTGCCCAGTCTGGGCTTGCTCTAAATCTTAGGAAATTTTTCTGCACATGAAGCCTATATCTGCCTCTAAAATTTCTGCTCATTGGTCCCAATTCTACCTTCCAGGGCTGAGAAGATTAAGCCTGCCCCCTATTTCATATGGCAGGTCTTCAGACATCCAAATACAACTGCTAGGTCCCTTCCTCTTCTTTCACTTCTTTGTTTCCTGGCTAAAGATTTCTTATCCCTTCAGTGGATCCTCACATGGCTTGGTCTCAAGGCCTCTTTCTGGATGTTCTCCTGTTTATTAAGGGTCCTTCTAATTTGGGACCTTAGAACTGAAGACAACTCCCTAGGTGTGACCTGGGGACCAAGGCAGAGTGAAGAGAAGTGAGTGTCTCATCCCTCTGTCTCTGTCTCTCTCTGTTTCTGTCTCTCTCTCTTCTCTCTCCCCCTCTCCCCTCCTCTCTCTCCCTCCCATCTCCCCTCCCCTGTACCCCTCTCCTCTTTCTCCTCCTTCCTCCCCTTTCCCCCTCCCTCCCCCCCACCCCGTCTCATTTGGACACTTAACCTCCCATTCTCAGCTAACACTAGCTGCTGTATCACACTGCTGACTCATGCTGTTTGCCATCCCCTAAAACAGTACTACAATAGATTATTTTCAGATGAGCTGATAGTCACATTTACTCCATTTTGCCCTTATGTAGTTGATTTTTTGAACCCAAGTGTAAGGCTTTGTGTCTTTGTATTATTTTTATGAATATTTATCTTATTAGATCTGTTTTTTCTTATTGTTCGGTCATTTCTGACTCTTTGTGACCCATTTGGGTTTTCATGGCAAAGATACTGGAGTGGTTTGCCATTTCCTTCTCCATCTCATTTTATGGCTGAGGAAACTGAGGCAAACAGGGTTAAGTAACTCAGCCATGATCACACAACTTATAAGTGTCTGAGGCCAGATTTGAACTCAAGAAGATGAATCTTCCTGACTCCAGGCCTGATGCTCTGTGCCTTCTGCCACCTAGTTCATTGATCTGGTCATTCAATCAGTTCCAAGTCTCCCAGACTGTTCCATTGTCTTGCTCACGTTTCTCCATCTTGCCCAGAAGGACAATGTGAAAGACTGTCAAATGCTTTAGTAAAATCTATGTAAATTCTCTTGGTAGAATTCTCCTGATAGACCAGTTGAGTAACCCTGTCAAAAATTGAAATAAGCTTAATGAGGTATGACTTGTTCCCAACGAAGCCGAGTCGGGTCTTTGTGATCATCATTTCCTTTTCCAGATAATTGTGAATGATCCCTTTAATCATATGTTTTGCAGTTTTGGAGGAACTGAAGTCAAGCTCACTGGTTTACAATTTGCTCTGATCTTTCCTTTCTGTGAAGCCAAGTAATATTCACCTTTCTTCAGTCTTGTGGTACCTCTCCTGTTATCCATGAACTTTTTCCTAAGAATAATTTCTTATCAATATCCTTTTTTTAGTCACTTAAATTTCCACCTGTATTTCTCCTCCTCCCAAAGAATCATCCTTTATGGCAAAAATTGTTGTTTTTTTTTTTTAAAGAAAAAGTGGAAGAAGAGAAAAAGATCAGCAAAACATATCAACATATGAAAAAATGTGCAATATCCATACTGGTGTGATCCCTCACGTGTGCCAAGAAAAGCAAGTAGGCAGGTGCCTTCTCATGTCTCTCCTTTAGGACCAAACACATTCCTTGTAATATTGCAACATTTGTTTCGATTGCTTTGTGGTCACCGTTCCTGCAGTTGCGTTGCTTACTTCACATTGTTTCTTCTAAGTCTTTCTATACTTCTCTGTATTTCTCATTATCATACTCCATATTTATCATTTCTTACAGCACAGTAATATTCCATTACATCCAGGGGTATTTAACAATCATCTTTCTGAAAAAGTGTCCCCAAAGCACCTTTTGGTGTCATCATAATAACGTTTTTCCAACTCTTTCTTAAGTTTAGACAAGCAATCAAATAAAAATAATAACAGTAAATAAATATATCTGACTGGCACAGTGAATAATACATTCAGCCTGGAGTTAGGAAGACCTGAGTTCAAATCCACCCCCAGTCATTTACTAGCTGTGTGACCTTGGGCAAGTCATTTAACCCTGTTTGCTCCAGTTTCTTCAACTGTAAAATGGGGATAATAATAGAAACTTTGCAGGGTTGTTGAGAGGTTTGTGAGATATTTGGAAAGCCTTTAGCATAGTGCCTGGTGCGTAAAAGGTGCTACATAAAAGCTTTCTGCCTTTTTCTTTCTCCCACTGCACATTGACCAATTCCTGAAGTGTAAATACCTACGCTGAAAACTTAAGGTAGTTTGAGCTAGCTCCAGTATACTCCCATTACATCCATGTGCCACAATTTGTTTACCCAATCTCCAATTCATGGATGTCTATTTTGTTTCCAGTCCTTTGCTATCACAAAAAGTGCTACTATAAATATTTTGGTATATAGAGAGCCTTTCTTTTTTTTAATCAGTGATCTCCTTGGGGTGCCTACCCATTAGTGGAATCCCTGAGTTGAAAGGTATAGATATTTGAGCCACTTCATGTGCATGATTTCAAATTTCTTTTCAGAACACTGATTCACAGGTCTACCAACAATGCATTAGTGTATCTAACCTTCCACAATCCCTGCAACATGGATTATTCCCTTCTCTTGTCGTCTTTACCAATTCAAAGGATGTGAGGTGAAACCTTAAGCTTGTTTTAGCTGATAATTCTCTTAGTGTTAGTGATTTGAAAGTTACTTCCATATGACTGTTAATAGTGTGCATTTCTCCTCTTGGAGACTGTTTGTTCCTATCCTTGGATCTACTGTGGAATGGCTTTTGGTCTTATATATTTCCATTCATTATCTATAATTGGTAGATATTCCATGAACTTTCAAAGGATTTAAAAGTGATCAGAAACCACATTCAATTCAAGTCAGCAAACCTTTATTAAGAACATAAGGTTCCTTTCCTTCTACTCCACAGGGCTCATTTCCAGTTCTCTGCTATATTAACATGGGATATCCGTGAGGGCAGGAACTATTTTTGTGTCTTCTCCCTTTTTTGTGTCCCCAGAGTTTAGCCCACTATCTGGCGTAATATATAGTAAATGCTTAAAAATGTTGTTCATTGATTGACTGATAAATGCCACAGACATAAAGTCCAAACAAATTCTGTCCTCACGATGAGTTTATGTTCTCCTTTTCCAGAATTTATTTATTTTTAGTTTTCAACATTCATTTCCACAAGATTTTGAGTTCCAAATTTTCTCCCCATCTCTCCCTTACCCCCACCCCAAGATAGCAGGCATACTGCATACCCCTTCCCCCAGTCTGCCCTCTCTTATATCACCCCAATCCCCCTCCTTACTCCCTTTCCTCTTACTTTCTTGTGAGCAAGATGGATTTCTATACCCCATTGCCTGTTTATTTTTTTCCCGGTTACATGTAACAACAATTTTTTAGCATTTGTTTTTAAAGCTTTGAGTTCTAGATTCTCTCCCTTCTTCCCTCCTCACTGAGTTGATATTCTCCTAAGCAGATACAACATGGCCCAGCTAAATAAATAGCAGATGATTGAAGGCAGAAGAGAAAACTATCAACTGGGAGATATGGAAAGTAAGATCCTCTAAGTAAGAGGTAGTATCTCAGCTAAATTCAAAAGCAGTAAGTTAGGAGAGAGTGCATTCCAGGCATGAGGACAGCCTGTGTAAAGGCAGAGAAGTGGAAGATGTCTAGTTTGGGGGAGACCCTGGTATGGCAGTTTGGCTGCAATGATGTAGGCCAATTCTCTTAGTTACCTGGGATTTATTTCATCTGGATGACTTGAACTGATCAGTAGATGCTAGGTGTTCTCTTTCAACACCCAACTAAACATTTTTGCTCTGCCCTTTCCAGTTCAAAGATCATTTTCCTTGCCAGAGGAAACATTAGTAAAACAAAGCAAAACAAAAAGTTGAGTAATTCTGCCTTCTCTGTGCTGTCTCTTTGCCATCATTCCAGCCTGAGAGTGGAGCCATAGTGTCTGCCCTCAGGGAGCTCCCAGTCCCATGGTACAGACATAGTCTCTACAGTCATAGAATTTTAGATTTGGAAAGAGAATTTAGAGCATATGTAATTCAACCCCTTCATTTGCTAGAAGGGGAAATCCTAGGCCCAGAGATGGGAAGACACTTGCCCAATGTCTAATAATAAGGTCTAGAGTGGAAATCAGGTCTCCTGACTCCTAGTCTAGTCCTTTTTCCATCACATCACCCTGTCCCCAGTAATATGCAACTCCACCCTTATCCTTTGGTCAAAGTCAGCTGGTCTGACTGTGCTTGATGGCAAGCCCTTGGAAGACAGAGAACACATGCCCAATGGGCTTGGTATAGAGCCCAGACCAACGCCACACACATCTGTAATTAAATGCCGCTGTTGCTGATAGTAAGGTCTGGATGTTCACAAGTCAAGGATAATGATAGTAGCAATAATAATAAGAGCAATAATAACTGTAACTCGCAAAATCTCTGTCGTGTCTTAAGGTTGTGAAATGCTTCCTGGCTTTATCTGATTTGATCCTCACAACAATCCTGTGTGGTAGGTGCTGTTATTAGTTCCATTTTATAGATTAGAAAACCGAGGTAATTGAGAGGCAGCGTAGGATAGTGATTGGACACTAGATTTGGAATCAGGAAGAAATGAGTTCAAATCCCATTCAGTTACTCATCAGTTGTGTGATCCTGGGCATGTCACTCAACCTCTCTGTACCTCAGTTTCCTCATCTGTCAAATAAGGGAATTGGACCCTTCCAGTTTTAAACTTTCGCTCTCATGATCCTTCCAATATTTGGAGGATTCCCGGGCATCTCTAGGATTATCTCTATGTTTTCCCTGTCATTAACTGAATGTCAAAATTCCTTAAAAATCTGATATTTGAGACCTTTCATACCTTGTCCCTCCCCCACTTTCCCAAAATTCTTATATCTTATACCTCACCCTCCATCCCTATATATATATATATATATATATGTATATAAAATTCTTTTTCAAGGCATTCTCTTCTCTTCATTGGATTTTTATGCTTCTCATACCATTTGACCTATTCTGGTTTTTAAGGTATTATTTTCTTCAAAGTTTTTTGTACCTCCTTTACCAAGCTATTGATTCTTTTTTCATGATTTTCTTGCATCACTTTTATTTCTCTTTCCAATTTTCCCTCCGCTTGTCTTACTTTATTTAAAAAATCTTTTTAAAAGCTCTTCCATAGCCTGAGACCAATTCATATTTTTCTTCAAGGCTTTGGATGTAGCAATTTTGACTTTGCTGTCTTCTGAGTTTGTGTTTTGATCCTCCCTGAAACCATAGTAACTTTCTGGAATCAAGATCTTTTTCTGCTTTTTGTTCATTTTTCTAGCCTGCTTCTTGACTTTTAACTCTATGCTAAAGTGGGACTCTGCTTCCAGAATGGAGGAGGCACCGTCCCAAACTTTAGGGTTTTTGTGCAGCTGTTTTTAGAGGTAATTCTGGGGACCTGTAAGTTTTCAGTTCTTCCAAGTATGATCTATGGAGAGATGTGTTTAATACTCTCCTGGTCTGTGGTCTGGTTTGGGAGTGACCACAAGCAATCTTTTCTGCTCTGGAACTGAAATGATGGAATCCACTCCACTATGGCCACAAGCTCTGGTGTGCCAGTGTTCCTCTTCACCCTGGAACAGAAACCCACAACTGTGACCCAGAGTGCCCAAGTATGGGTAATGCAACAGTCTTTCCCCCAATGCCAGCAAAGGGATCCCTGTAATCTCCTTCTGACCAGTTGTCTGACCCTCTTACTATCTGTAGGCTGAGAGGTCTGGAAACCACCACTGCTGCCACTGATTCAGTCATGAATGATTCAGTTGTGCCCCCCACTTCCCACAAAGACCTACTACTGGTTTGCTGGGGTGTGCCCTACTCTGGACTGTGTTCCATTCTCACCCCACTGTGACAGACTTTTCCTGCTGACCTTCCAAGTTGTCTTAATTGTTTCACTCCATCCTTTTGTGGATTCTGCTGCTCTCGAATTTATTTTGAGGCATTATTTAAAGTTGTTTGGAGGGGTTTTGGGTAGAACACAGGCTATTCCTTACCTTTTCTTCACCATCTTGACTCTGCTCCCAACAAACTTTTTAAAAATTATTTTTATTTATTTTGTTAACTATTTCCCAATTACATGTAAAAAATTTAACAATCATTTTTTTAAAATTCTGAGTTCCAAATCCTCTCCATCCCTCCTTGAGAAGGCAAGCAATTTGATTCCATTTATACATATGAGGTTATTAAAAACATATTTCCACATTAGCCATGTTATAAAAGAAAGCACAAACAAAACAATAAAATAAAGAAAGTTTTAAAAAGACTGCTTCCATCTATACTCAGAGTTCATCAGTTTCCTCTCTGGAGGTGGAGAGCATCTTTCTTCATGGGTCTTTTGGAATTGTCTCAGAGTAGCCAGGTCTTTCACAGTTGGTCGTCCTTACAATATTGCTGTTACTGTAACACACCCTTTAATCCAATAAAACACCACCCTTCTTTCTGCTCTTCAAACAAGACAGTCCCTCTTCCAGCTGTGGGCATTTTTACTGGCCATCTGCCATGTTTGGAGGGCTCTCTCCTCATTTCTGTCAACTGGTTTCCCTCTTTTTCTTTAAGTCTCAGCTAAAATCTCACCTTTTACCCAAAGCCTTTCCTGATCTTCCTCAACGCTCCTGCCTCCAATCCATTGCTTATCTCCAGCTCATCTTGTTGTACATCATTGTTTGCATGTTGTCTCCCTAATTGGATTGAGAATTAGTTGAGGGTAGGGATTTTTTTTTCTGCCTTTCTTGGAGTCCCCCAGTGCTTAACTGGCACACAGTAGGCATTTAATAAATGTCTATTGACTCACTGATTGATTGATCCAGACAATGCAAGGTGATGGAGGAAAATTTGAGGAGGTTACCATTATTTGTGAGTGGGAATCAGAAGAGGCTTCATGGAGTATATTTTCTTCCATCCATCCTCTCCCCCTGCCTCCAGTTTCTATCGTTCATTTGAAAGGTAGGATATTTCCCACAATACTGTGGATATAGCCATTCTTCCCTTTGACCAGATCAAGTCCTGTCCCCTTTGTGAAGTGACTGACCTGATGTTACATGGTATGAGTGATACAACAGGGAGAGAAGAGGAGTCAAAAGATGTGGGTTCAGAACTTGCCTCAGATACTAGCTGTGTGACCTCAGTTGAGTCTCTTACGTTTTCTGTGCTTGTTTTCTCTTCTGTAAAATAAGGGACCTCTACGTCCCTTCCAATTCTTCGTTTATGATTCTATGAACTTGTCCAGAGTCACATAACTAGGAAGTATCTGAGAGAGTCTAATAAGGGCTTCCTTACTCTAAGTCCAAGGCTCCAGCTAGGATACTCTAGAAAGCCTCTAGTCCAACACCCACTCCACCTCTGCGCCCCCTCCATTTTAAAGAAGAAGAAACTGACTCCCATACTAGTAGTCACTTGCTCAAGTTGACTCCAATCAAGCATTCTTTCCACTGCACCATCTGGACTCTTCTAGAGGAGAAGCTAAGGGCCTCCCCCCAAAATAAGTAGAGAACCAAAAGTTTGTCCTTTATTCCCAAAGAGGACCATGGCATTGGGAAGGTGATGTCATGACTTGCAAATAAATTGGATTTGAGTGAGGCAGGGTTGTGCAAAGTTGTCACCAGCCTCACTCTCCTCCAGAGCCACCTGGGTCCAGTGGCCAGAGATAGATCAGGACAAATGGGGATGGTACAGGATGCGGTGAGAGACCTTGGTCAAGGAGAGAACCAGATAGCCCTGGGAGGAGAGAGCTCTGATGCAAGCCTCTCCCCTCCACCCATCATTCCCATGTCAGCCCTGTTCCTTTGCCTTCTTCTCCCCTGGGTAATTACTGACATGGGCCAGTGGGGTCTGAGCCTCTTTTCTTTTCCAGCAATGAGTCACTGGCACATGTGGCTTCCTGTCATTAGGGCCACGGCTGACCTGGGGCAGGCTGGGCAATCATTGCAATGAATCTTTCTCCCTCACTCAGGCTGAGTCAAAGGCCCTCTGTTTGTTCTCCTCCTTAGCCCCTTTGCCACTCATATTCCTGCCTCCCTGGGGCACTAGGGGTTGGGGAAGGATGGTGATGAGGGGGAAAGGATGGACGGTTTGGGTTTCTGAGGAGGTTGTGGGAGAACTGAGCTGGAAGAGATTCACTCCTCAGTCCTTCCCAGACCTGTATAGAGCAGGAGGCTGACCTGGAGGCTGCCAGTACTGGGCTGTTGGGAGCCTTGTGGCCTGACCAGTCTCTCTTCCACCAAGAATTGACCTGTCCTCTGCTGCTGGTCCCTGACAGCTATGAGATCCCACTCAGGATCAGGTGGAGAGGCTGATGAGTTCAGGATGGATGTGGGTATTGATGGAAATGGGAGGGATTCTATCTCTTAGGAGATTGAAGCTAGAGAAAACCAGGGTCTACCACTACAGTAATAACCATATTCAGTGTCCAATGTCTAATTCACAGAATCCTGGGCTGTTAGAACTGGAAGGGGACTCAGAACACAGAACATTAGAACAGAAAATGCCAGAACTAGAATGGACTTTTTCCCCCCAGGCTAGACCTGAGATTTCATTAGTATAGAGAGCTCCTGTTATTAAAGCTCCTTTGAATATTGGAGCTGCAAGAGATCTGAGAACATAGAATGTGAGACTAGGAACTAACCTTAGAACACAGAATGTTAGAGATGGGAGGGCCCTTAAAACACAAAATGTCAGAGCTGGGACTGACTTTAGAACACAGAACTTCAAAAGCTGAGAAGGGCTTTAAAACACAGACTGTCAGAGTGAGGGGGACCTTAGAACATGGAATGTCAGAACTGGGAGGGTTCTTAGAACACAGAATGTCAGAGCAGGAGGGCCTTGGGAATATACTTGAATGTAAGATCTGAAAAGAGCCTTAAAAGATCAAGTCTCAGAGCTGAATAAGGCTTTAGAACACGAAATGTCAGAGTGAGACCTTAGAGATCAGAGATCTTTCCTCTCTCTTCCCCCTGCCATTTTATATGAAAGGGAGTGGGGGGCTTAGAGGAAGTCAGTCAGTCAATAAAAATGTATTACCTGCTCTGTGCCAGGTACCGTGATAAATTCTGGGGATACAAAAAAAGGCAAAAGACAGTCTTTGATCTCGATCAAATCAGAAAGCAATTTGCTCAAGACTATTGACCAGGGTCTCTTGCCCCACGGTTCAGTGTGCTTTCCACCAGCCCAGATGGCCTCTTAGGTCAGGCTGGTTCAGGGCATTAGCCCATCTGTTTGACCTGCCGCTTCTACAGCAACAGATGGACTGAATGTGATGTCTCCTACATCCCTCTCAGCCTCCCAGGCCAGCCTCCCCCTGCTGACAAAGACAAATCCATCCTAGCTCCAGACTCTAAGCAAGAAACCAACACCAGGTATGCTTTGGATGCCCCTTCTTTTCTGGTGTGGTATGTGAGGGCTGGGGAGGCCACCTTGGCCTTCTGTCTTCAAAGAAAGTGCTGTTAACGCCTTTTTAGTGGGTGTCCCTTCTCTTCTTCCCCTTTCTTCCTCTCCCCTCACCCCCACTAGGGGTTCCCAAGGGTAGAACTCTGACTCCCCACTCAGAGTAAGGACTCCCTGAGACAAGAACTCGGAGTTCTCAGCCTTCTCCCATCAGGCAGTGGAAAGAATGCTGGGCCTGGAGTCAAGAGAAACCTGGGTTTGAAGTGCACAGTGGGTATCCATGGACAAGTCACTTAACTCCCATAAACCTGTTTCATTATTTGCAAAGTGGGCAGACACTTGTAGTACTTACCTCCCGGGTTGTTGTTAGGATGATAAAACTAGGAATCAAGTCACTTTAAGATTTGTTAAGAGCTTTCTACCTACTCTCTCCCTTTATCCTCATAGCAACCCTGAGAGGGCGGTACCAATACCATCCCCATTCTACAGATGAGGAAACTGAGGAGAACACACTCAGCAAACCTCAAAACCACCAGAGGCAGCTTGGTGGCACAGTGCTGGATCTGGAGTCGGGAAGATGCGACTTCAAATCTGGCTTCAGACGCTTACTAGCTGCGTAACCCTGGTCAAGTCCCTCTACCTCTGTCTACCTCAGTTTCCTCATCTGGAGAGAAGGGATCATGAATCTCCCTCCTAGGGCTTTTGGGAGGACCGAATGAGATAATATCTGTGAAGTGCTTTGCAAAGCCTAAAGCGCTATATAAATGCTCATTGTTGCTGTTGTTACCATTATTTACATAGAAATTGCCATTATTGGACTGGAGGTTCCCTGAATGTAGGGCTCTGGTATTCCTATCAGCTCAGATCACAGAGGGGGAACCCGTGGCCTCGAGGCCATGTGGGGCTTTCCAGGCCCGCAAGTGCAGCCCTTTTTCTGAATCCAAACTTCCCCTTCATGGAAGCATTTGTTCTGTAAAACTTGGACTCAGTCAAAAGGCCACCCTTGAGGACCTGGAGGGCCACATGTGGCCTCGAGGCTGCAGGGCCCCCACCCCTGGAGGAGACCCTAGAGTCCAGTGACCGTGGTGCCTCCTCAAAGAGGATGCTCCCTAAGGGCAAAGACTGTCTTCTCTCCCCTCAGATTGGAAGCTCTCTGCAGGCAAACCAGACCAAGGTACCTGGCAGACCCGGAATGTTTGGAGTATAAAGCTGCTCCTGCCTCTGGGCTTCCTTAAAGACTCAGTTCAAGTCCCACTGACGGCAGGAGACCTTTTCTCGTCCTTGCAGCTGCCTCCCCATCAATAAGCACAGAGCTTTGAGTCTGCCTCCCATCTATTCTCTGTGTCCTGTATGTATGTGGTTATTTCCATATTTCCCCCACTGGAAGATAAGCCCACTGAGGACAAGGAGCAAGTTTTTTGTGTTTGTATCCTGAGTGCTTAGTATGATGCCCGATGTATAGGAAACGCTTAATAGTTTCTTTATTTTTTTCATTGACTTGTTTATTTACTTTTAGTTTACAAGATTCAGTTCCACAATCCCTTGAGTTTCAAATTTTCTCCCCTCTCTCCCCCCTGCCCCCATGGTGGCATGCAATCATGTATAGGATCACATTGTACAATAGTCTGGTTGTATAGAAGGGTTGTAACCAATGGAGTGAACAATGGGAAAGAAGAAAGAAAACCAAACATGAAAAATAGTTTCTTAAGAGTTAGCTGACTGGGGGACCAGGGAATAACTAGAGAATTGGGTTCTCACTGTCATTTCCTCATCTCCTTTTCCCCAGCTCTTTTGTCAGAGTCCTCTGTGGTCCTTCCCAGGCACTGAAGAAGGAAGATCCTAGGCCCTCATCCCCAGCATTCACAGAGGAGGCATCAAGATTGCTGGTCTGATGGCCCCAGGCATGCCCAGCCTGCAGCTCTAAGCTGGAGGGCCAGCCTGCATGTATGTATGGGGAGGGGGTGTGTGGAATAGTCCAAGCAGAAGCTGGTTAAGCCACAGAGGTTTCCCTAAGCAGCACTGTTTCTAGAGTCAGAGGAGCTGAGTTCAAATCTTCCTATTAGCCACTGAAGATAGGCCAGCCATTGATCCTCCCCCCTCCCTGCCTCATTCTCTTTATCTATAAAAAGAATGAGTTGAACAAGATGAACTCTGAAGTCCCTCCCAGGTATGGAACCTTTCCTCATACCTGTAATCTTTCCTCATACCTGTAGGAGGTCCTAAAGTACTGTGCACCCCATCCTTCTGTCTGCCCTGGGTCCAATAGCCCTCCTAATCCACGGGCCCCCCAATTCTCTTAGGCAGCATCTCTACCTGACTGTATCCCAACTGGGAGACTGACAGCATCTTAGGACCTAATAATGGAATCCTGGGCATGGGGCCAGGAGGTGGGGACAAGGGCTGTAGCTAATCAGGTCACAGGTAGAAATTAAAAGGAAGGCGGAGGAGGGTAACCCATCAATCTTTGTTCCTGCTCTCACATCCCTTCTGTGTTCAGTGTGCCTCACCTGCCGGAGCCTGGAGGACTGTGGGCTGGCTCCGGAGGGGGGAGGCACCAACTCCCTTCTGTGCTGAGGCTTGTCAGCATGGCCCAGCAGAGAGCAATCCGGCTGTCCTTGCAGAAACCCACCCACGCTGTCTGTGTGGTGGGCACTGAGGCCTCAGTTGACATCTATGGGTAAGAGCCTGGAGTTTCCCAACCTGTCTCTTTCCATCTCATAGGGCTTTCCACCTTTCAGGAATGGGGGGGGGGGGGGGGG
>CM053588.1:50653277-50720454 GCA_028646515.1 Pseudochirops corinnae
AGAAAGTAAATCATTGTTAACTGAAAAAAAAATTTTTTTTAAGCTAGCATTTATATAGTGCTGTAAGATTTGCCAAATACTTCACGTGTCTATCATTTGATTCTCAGAACAACTTCGGGAGATAGGTGCTATTATTATTCCTACTTCACAGATGAGGAAACTGAAGCATAGCAAAGTTATTTGACTTGTCCTGGTTCATACAGCTAATTAATGTCTCATCTGGTCATTGGAAGACTGTAGCCTTCTCTTGGGTCTCTCCGCCTCCACTCTTCCCCTTCTCCAAACCATTGGGACATACTTGATAAGAAATCAACCCAAGGCATCCATTCAAACATTTTCTGGGGTTTCCTATTGCCTTGAGGAGGCAATAATAACTCCAAAGACCTCCACAAGCCTTCTCCTGTCCACCTCTCAACCTCATGGGCACTTCATGTTCCCGTCAAAATATAAGACATGGCATTTTCTGAATGTCACCTACTGTCTATTTGCCATTAATGTGTTCCCCTTCAACTCAGGCCATCAGAATTTGGGTCTGCCTTCAAAGCCCAGTTTTGATGCCACCTTCTTCAAGAAGCCTTCCCTGATGCCACCCCTCACTTCCAGATGAAAGCGTTTTTCCCTCTTTGTATTTCTCTATCTCCCCTTTGTTTTGGTCACTACTTACCTTTTATTCTCTTCCTGTGTGATGATGCCTTATCTCCTCTTACTCCATCCCAAAGAACGTCAGCTCCTTGAGGGTAGAGATGTTGTAATTTTTGTCTTCCTATTTCCAGGGCTGAGCACAGTGCTTTGTGTCTAATAGGCCCCAACTAAATGATTGTTGAATGGCATTTAATTTCTTTGGCTGCAGAAAACATGGAGCTGGGGCCCAGGAGGCCATGGAGCAATCCTTTTGGTGAATTGTGACAAGGATAGTTCCATCCCTGGGGGAGTCGACTACTCTCATAGCCGCTTGTATTCCCTGGCAGGTAAGTGGAAGATGGGAAGCTGGACCTGCACAAAGGCCACACCCCTTTTACTGCCATGGGAAGAGAGGGGGTGGTCCTGGGAGACCCCTCCTCAAGCTTTGCATCTCCTCAGACCTGCAGGACATGTCTAAGATGCTGCTCTGGACCAATGGCCCTGATGACATCTTCAACAACCACAAACTTGTCCTGCATGTATCTCTCAGTGACTCAGACAAAGTGGGTGTATTCCGTGCCCAAGGTGAGAAAGATATACCCCAGCACAGTCCTCTTGGCCCGTATCAATAGGAAAGCCTATATTTGTGTGTGGATATGGCTCAGAAAGGAAGCTTCCCTTCTTTCTGTCCTTTCTCTTTCTCTTCTTCCCAAATATCTTCTTCCTTCCTTCCTTCCTTCCCTCCCTCCTTCCTTCCTTTCTCCCTCCCTCCTTCCTTCCCTCCTTCCTTTCTCCTTCCCATCCTTCTTTCCTCTCTTTCCTCCTTCCCTCCCTCCTTCCCTCTTTCTCACCTTTCTTTCCCCATTTCTTAAGCACTGATTGAGATTGTGCAATGCATAGTGTCATTGTATGGGTACAAATGACTGACCATGTAGCCAGGTCACTTACTCTCTGAATTAGCCTTCTCATGTTGCCATTCTGCTATGTCCAAAACCTGTGACCAAAATCATGCTCTCCTACTGTGACTGGGACCTCAGCCAGGTAATTTTTCAAGATAACTTATCTCTCTGCCCCTACAAAACGTCCTCTTAACTCTCTGATTTTCTCCCAGGTGGGAATAGCATTTCCAACTACAAAAGGGTCCTTGGACCTGACAAATTGTCCTACAAGGTAGATCGGGCCCGTGGGGAGAAGGAGATCACCTTCTATGTGGAGGGCCTTGCCTTCCCTGACGCTGATTTCTTCGGACTGATCTCCTTGGACGTCACCCTGATGGACTCAGACGATGTATGGTTTGGCAAGGAGGCAGGCATCCTTGGGAAATCCAGGGCTGGAGAGGCTGTTGGGAGAATAGGGTGATATAGTGGTTTCCCGAGGAGAACCTGGGAGCTGGTTGATTGACCTCCAACAAATGGAGGTTTGTTTAAGGATGGCTAGGTGGGTAAGGGGATGTGAGTGAATGTGTGTGTGTGCGTGTGTGTGTGTGTGTGTGTGTGTGTGTGATGTAGATGCAGTCCCCCAAGATTGAGTAGAGACTCTGAAATTCACTGGGAATCTAACTGCCAGCCAGGTAGCTTTGGGGGTGAGAGACCTTGGCACTGGAAAGCTGAGGTTCACTTTCCAGCTGAGAAGTCAAGATTTTACATCTGTTCCCACAGTTGCTGCTTGAAACCCCAATTTTCACAGACACGGTGGTGTTCCGAGTGGCGCCCTGGATCATGACCCCCAACACCCAGACGCCCCTGGAAGTTTATGTGTGCAGGTGAGGACGGACCCACTCCTTTCCCAAGACTCTTGGGTCTCTTCTTTACTTCTGGCCTTTGCTCTAATCTGGAGAAAAGCAAAGCACAGCATCTTCAAATGCCTTTCAAATGTCTTGTACGGTGGATGCCAAAACTGAGCTCGTCATCTTCCCCTCTCCTACCTTCCCTTTACTGTAGAGGGCCACATCAGCCTCTCAGTCCATCAGGCTCACAACCCAGGGGCTCATCCTGGATTTCTCACTACCACTTACCTCCCATATGGAATCTCATGCCGAGGCCTGACAATTTCACCTTTGCATCATGTCTCTCCTTTGACACTGCCCCCGCCCTGGTGCAGACCTTCATCCCCTTACCCCTGGACCACTGTAACAACTGCTGGGGGTCTGCTCAACTCAAGTCTCTCCCCATTCCAGTCCATCTTCCATTCAGCCACCAAAGTGATTTTCCTCCCTAGTATGTACCCTTCAATTCAGTGACACTGGCCTCCCAGCTGTATCATGAACAAGAGAAGATTGTCTGTCTCTCTCTGCTGGGAACACTCTCCCTCCTCCATTCTGACTATTGACTTCTCTGGCTTCCTTTAAGTCCCTACTAATATCCCACCTTCTACAGGAAGCTTTTCCCTATCCCTCTTAATTCCAGTGTCTTCCTTCTGTTATTTATTTATCCTGTATTGAGTTTTCTTTTTTACATATCTGCATGTTGTCTCTCCCATTAGATTGTAAGCTCCTTGAGGGCAGGCATTATCTTTTGCCTCTTTTTATTTCGCCAGCACTTAGCACAGTGCATGGTACACAGTTGGTACTTAATAAATGTTTATCAATGATTAATTGATTGATGCTGAAAACAGAGAGATTATTGGTTCAGGGGACAGAGGGACTGGGTCCAAATCCCATCTCTGATGCTCACTACCACCTGGGTGATCTTCGGCAACTCCTTCACTTTTCTGGGCTTTAGTTTCCTCATCTATAAAGTAAAAGGGATGGACCAGATGAGTTCTAAGGCCTTCTAAAACCAAACTCCAAAGGACACTGTCAGTCTGGCCATAAGGATTTCTCAATCACCCACAAAATGTATATACCAGGAGGTGGGGTTGCCCTGGGGTTGAAAGCAGGAGAGCTATGCAATTCTACAAGCATTTATTAAGCACCTACTTGTCCTGATAGCACCTCACTCCCTCCCCACTTCTGGGATGACTGAAGAGATCAGTTGAGGGAAGTTCTATGGGTGGGATGAGGCCTGTTTGCAAAGATTATGAGGATCAAGAAGGAGACCAAGAGAAAGGAAAGGAATGAAAATTTACATAGCATCATATAATGTCATTTGATCCTGGCAGCAACCTGGTGAGGTAGGTGCAGTTATCCCCATTTCACAATTGAGGAAACTGAGGCAGACAGTGGCAAAGTGACTTGCCCAAGGTCACACAGCTAGTAAGTGTGGTCTTCCTGACTCCAGGACCACTGCTATACTAGCTGCCTCAGGCAGAGGGCTGATAGATAATGTGTCTGGTTGGAAGCTGACTTGGGTTCTGTGAGTATGGAAGGAAAGGGGGTGATTAGAGTGAGTAGGCATTTAAAATATATTTTAGAGGGAGAATGGAGAGTGAGTGGGGTTGGGGTGGAGGCCTGGAATTCTCATCTTGGCCTGAGTCTTCTTCATGTGATCATTGTTGGGAGAGTAGGAGGAGTGAACATCGGGCTAGAGTTTATGGCATGGTTGCTAGTTTCCAAGAGAATAAATGCCACTATCAAACTAATCCAATATGAGAAATATTTATGAAGCACCTCCAATGTGCTAAGCACTGGGAATACAAAGAGAACAACCATGAAATGCTTCCTGTTCTCTTTTGGGTAGTATACAGTGTGTAAAGAGACTAGTGTTTACAAGATAATTCAAGGACACCTGAGCAGGCATTAACAACCAAGGAGAATCAAGAAAGACTTCCCTTAGAAAGTGAAACCTGAATGGTAACTTACAGGAATAGAGGGCTTTTCAGAGGTGGAAGTGAGGAGGCAGGGGATTCCCAGTATGGGGGGTGATCTATACAAAGGTGTGGAGGAGGGAGATGGGAGATAGCTGAAGAAGAGTAATGTGGAATAAGCCTGGGAAGGTGGAGGGGAACCATACCATGAAGGATTTTAAATGTTTACTGAAAGAGTTTAGAGGGAATAGGGAAAGACTGGAGTTTCTTGAGCTAGGCAGTGACATGGCCAAAAGGCAGTGTTAGGAAGATATTTATGGGTGGAGAATGGGTAGGTGGAGAGGAGATACTAGAAATAGAGAATGGAGGGGGAGGGTGTCAAATGGCCAGCTCCAAGGACCCTTCTAATTTGAGAGTCACAAAATGGTAGAACTGGAAGGAATTTAAGAGATTATTCAGCTCAAGGTTTCTTAAACTAGATCCACAGGATAGATTTCATGGGGGTCTGTGAACTTGGGGGAAAAAACCTCTCCCTAAATTGAACATTTCTTTTAATTATTCAAAAATATTCTTCTAAGAAGGGGTCTATCAGCTTCCCCCAGACTGACACAGGAATCCATGACACAAAAAAACTTAAGCACCCCTGCTTCTCAGTTAACATATGGGGAAACTGAGGCCAACAGAAGGGGGGATCTTGAATGCAATCACAAAAGCAGTTAATTGTAGGAGGGTTAGGTGCTTCTGTTGCAGGGGATGGAGGCAGGCATTAGATTAACTCTGAAGAAAGCCTTCGGCACTCTTCAGAGGTATAGCAGAGGGAGCCTGGATAGCTCCTTTGGGATGTCTATGAAAAACAGAAGGTTCTCCTCAAGGTGAATGACAGTTCTGGCCCTTTGGTTCTAGAGGGAGACGAGGTAGCCAGTGCTCCTGAGTCTCATTTCCTGCTTCTGACTTTGATGTATTGTTTGGACCGGACTCCCTTTCCTTCCGTGAGTCACAGCCCCTGCCTTCAACCTGGAGAAAAAAAATCTCTCCAGGGAGGTAGGGCTGAAAACTTGAGGTTCTCCCCAGATCACTGGGTGAGAGGTTAGAGCAGAGGACAAGATTCCTGTCTTATCACACATGGAGGAGTGATCAGACAGGTTTACTTGGTGACTGGCAGCCATGAGCCCAGGCTTCCACTTTTGCCATTGACTTCCTGCTTGACCTTGAAAATCACTTCCCCTCCTGACCTCAGGACAATCATCTATAATTATGAGGAAATTCCTTTCCAACTCTAATAGCCTGTGTTCTAACTAGCCTGGCTTCTATTTTCTAAAGTTTCTTTTAGTTCTGACAACTTATGTTCAAAATGTTGTATCTTTAATGTTAAAGTTCTAAGGCCCCTCCTAGCTTTGACATTCCATGTTCTAAGGGTCCTCCCAGTTCTGACATTTTATGTTTTAAGGGCCCTTCCAGCTCTGACATTCTGTGTTCTAAGGATCTCTCCCAACTTTGATCTGACATTTTTTTCCTTCTTGGCCCAATCTTAGTCTTGATCGAGATACGTCACAGGCTGAATTTCTGGATGCTATGGCTTACCTGGCATTGAAGGCTAATTGTCAACTGACCATCTGTCCACCAGTGGATAACCGAAATGACCGCTGGATCCAGGTAATCTGGGCAATAGGAGAAATAATGGGGAGCAACCCGTGCCAGAGGTTGTATGTGTGTAACTGTGCGTGTGTGTGTGTGTGTGTGCACACAACTTACTGGGGAGCTGGCCCTTTGACTTTTTCCTAGCATTGACTAAACTTCCAAATATTTGGCTTTCTGGAGTTTGACCCAGACAGCTAAGAGGACGGGAAGAGGGATGGAAGTGAGGAGGGGGAAGGTGGGACCGACCCCACAGTGACTTCTATGGGAAGACTAAGATGCATGGTTACAAAACATGTCCTTGTCTTCCCAGAATGGCTCCAGATAAGCCGGGTACCGTGTGAGAAAGAAGAGGGCTGGTGTAGTTGATGGAAGGCTAGCCATGGAGTCAGGGAGATGTGGTTAAAATCCTGCCTCTGACACATAATGCCTGGGGCTTTCCTCATGTTATTTAACCTCTAAGTATCTCTTTAGGCAACTCTGACTCTGTCCCAGAGCAGTTTCTGATCTCCATGAATGGAAAGAGTTCTCACAATGGGAATTTTCTATACTGGTAAAATTGTTGGTTGGGACACACCTCTCCCATCCTCCTCCCCAAAGAAAGCTGGAGTCCAGGACTGCTGGGGCCAATGGGTCAATGGGAGTTATTGTTTCCATTGCCCCCTGCCTAACTCTGCTCTGGTCCAAAAGCCCCGACTCTGATCCCATTCATTGTCTGAATGTCGTAGACTTCTCAGACAACCAGCCTTCAGACAAAGCCAGATTCCCCCTGACTACCTCCCTGGCTTGTCAAAGGAAAACTATATTTGGGAAATTCCTTGTCTGTTTGTTTTCCACATGGTTCAGTGTCATAGACTCAGACATACTTATGCTTCAGAGATAAGAGCCCCAGCCCCAGGGAACCTCCCAGCTTTCCTGCATATGCTATAGTGGAAAGAGCCCTGGGAGATCTGGGTTCAAGTTCAGTCTCTAAAACTTCCTCATTTGTCAAATGAGCTGGAAAAAGAAATGGCCAACCACTCCAGTATCTCTGCCAAGAAAACCCCAAATGGGGTCATGATGAAGAGTCGGACACAACTGAGAGGACTGAACAACAAACAGGTCCCCAACTCTCCAACTTTCCTCTGAAGGCAGGGATCCTTTGGCTTTGATCTAGTATTGCCAGGACTAGTAGAGGCAGTATGGTGAAGAGGACTGCATGATGGGCTGGAAGTGGGCAAGGTTCAAATCTTGCCCCCACCATTTACCAGCTCTGTGACTCTTGACAGGTTACCCAGCCTCAATGTGCTTCAGGCACCTCCTGAGGACTTCTTTACTAATTCCGAGCTCCTACCCCTCAAAGAAATCACAAATCCTTTATATATTTCAGGTATCTCCAGGTCCCTGGCATAGTATCTTACACATAATAAATGCCTTAGTGTTTGATTGAATGATCAGTTAAATTGATTTGAATCTGTGAAATGGGGATGATAGAATGGTAGAATGGAAAGATTTGGAGTCACAGGTTGGTGTTGTTCAGTCACATCTGACTCTTTGTGACCCCATTTGGGGTTTTCTTGACAGAGATATTGGAGTAGTTTGTCATTTTCTTCTCCAGCTCATTTTTACAGATGAGGAAACTGAGGCAAACAGGGTGAAGTGACATGCCCAGGGTCACACAGCTAGTAAGTGTCTGGGGCTGGATTGGAACTTAGGAAGAGAACCAGACCCAGCACTCTATCTACTGTGCTGTCCCAGGACCTGGGTTCAAATCCCATTTCTACCAATTATTACCTATGTGACTCTGGGTAAGTCACTTAAGTTCTATGAGCCCCATTTTCCTCAACTATAAAATAAGAAACTTGAAACAGATGTTCTCTTAGGTCCCTTCCAACTCAAGATCTAGGATCCCATCATACTTGGTCTTCCAACCTCAGAAGGATCTTATAAGAAAAGTGTTGTATAACCTCAAAGCATTCTAGAAATGGGACTGATTTCATTGGGTCATTGACCCAGAGATAGAAGGGACCTTAGTGAACCTCTCATCCAATGTACCCATTTTATAGATGAACAAACTGAGACCCAGGGAGTCGAAGTAGCTTGCTCAAAGTTACACAGGTGGAACGTGTCAGAGGTAGGGTTTGAACCCACATGTTCTGACTTGAGAGCCGGTGCTTTCCCTACCGTACTATATATCTGACCTTGGTGTGATTGTAATTGGATTTTTTCCCTCCTCCCACTTCCTCAGGATGAAATGGAATTTGGCTACATAGAAGCACCTCACAAATCCTTTCCTGTTGTCTTTGATTCTCCTCGAAACAGGGGGCTGAGGAATTTTCCCTTTAAGAGGGTCCTGGTATGTGGTGGAGGGGTCCCAGCCTATTCTGGACATTTGGGTACTCCATGCAGCATGTTGCAGGGATGGGGGCTCAATACAAGGGGGTGCTCAATGCAGGGAAGGGGACTCAGAAGAGGGGTAGAAGATTCTTCAATTTCCAAACCTGGAATTTTTTTTTTTTCCTTCTCATCCCATTCCCCGCCCCCCCCACTGACTGCTCCCTGTGGTCGGCCTTTGTTCCCTTTCACCCCAGGGCCCTGACTTTGGTTATGTGACCCGAGAACCTACATATGGTGGTGCCTCCAGCCTTGACTCCTTTGGAAATCTAGATGTTAGCCCACCTGTCACTGTCAGAGGAAAGGAGTACCCATTGGGCAGAATTCTCATTGGCAGCAGCTTCCCCAAGTAAGGGGGTGGGCATGGGACAGGGTGAGCCAACAAGGGGATGGGGAAGGGACTGACTGCTTATAACTCTCTCCAACCAGCACCAAACCCCAAGACAAAAGGGTAATAAACCCAACCTCAGGCAAAGAATGAAAGGATCATAGTTCTAGAGCTGGAAGAGACCTCAGAGGTTCTAGACCAACTCCTTCATTTTACAGAGGAGGAAATAGGCATGCGGTGACTAAGTGACTTACCCAAGACTGCACAGGTAGTGACGTCATAGAATCTTAGAATTTAGGAGATTAGAAAAACAAAATTGTAGACCTTAGAATCATAGAATTTAATAATCATGGAGTTTTGAAACTCAAGAGCTCAGAATCACAAAATCCTAGAACAGACCAGTTGACATCTTAGGATCATAAAATCTTTGAGTCACCCGAGACATCAGGAGATACCTAGACCAACCTCCCTCTCAGAGTGAGAATTCCCCAATAACATCCCCACTAAATGGCCATCTGTCTTGTGCTTGAATGGCTCTGGGGAGATTTCTTTCAAGGCAGCATAGTCCATTGGTCAATTCAAGAATTTTCTTATGATAAGAGATCCTTGCCTCCCTAAAACTGCTACCTATTGTTCCAGGGTCATTCCTCTGGTGTCATATGGCATAAGCCATGGCAATGTCATACAGTGGAAAGAGCATGGTCTTTGGAGTCAGAAAGCCTAGTTTCAAATTCAGGTGACCTTGGGCAAGTCACTTAGTGACCCTGAAGTGCTCTTCTAGCTCAAAATACATGATGATATTAGAAGGTCCATCTTTCACATGCTCACCCTTCAAATATGTGTACCATAAATGTCTCTTGTGTATGCCAAATGTCTCAGTTTCTCCAACTATCCCATACATAGAATAATTCCTAGCATCCTCAATATCCTTGTTTCCCCACCCCATGTTCTCCCATTTCATCAGGGTTCCTCTCAAAATGTGGTACCCAGAATTAAGCATGAAGGAGCAGCTCTGACATTCTATGTCCTGAAGACTTTTCTACCTCTGACAGATGTTGTATATTCGAAGGTTTACTCTGAGCTCTGATAGTCTACATTTCGAAGTCCCTCCTATTCTTAACACCCCATATTCTAAGGTCTTTCAAAGCTCAGATATTCTATGTTCTAAGGTTGCTTCTAGCTTCGATAACTTGCGTTCTAAGTGCTCCTCCCAGCTCTGACAATCTATGTCTTGAGGTCTTTCCCACCTTTGGCATTCTATATTTTAAGGTTTACTCTTAACTCTGGTATTCTATGTTCTAAAGTCTTTCTACATTCTGATATTTGATATTCTAAAGCTCCTCCCAATTCCTACATTCCATTTCTAAGGTTATTAATAGCTCTGAAATTCTTTCTTAAAGGTCATTCCCAGGTTCAGTCATTCTGTGGTCTAAGGTCTTTTTTTTACTTCTGATATTCTGTTTGAAGATTTCCTTCTAGCTCTGACATTCTACATCCTAATGTAGAACTTTTAGCATTTTTGTAAGGTTATCCATCTTAGGCAGCCTTAGGGAATTTCCCACTGGAGTTATTATGTGTATTTCCACAAAGGTAGTGGTATTTTGAACATGGTGTGTGTGTGTGTGTGTGTGTGTGTGTGAGTATGTGTGTATTTGTGCACACACATGCATAATGGAAATAGCAACCCTATTGACTGGGTGGGTAGGAGATCTGTTAGGCAGTTCTGGATAAAGGGAGGGAAAGAAACTCATTGATTCCTTCTTGCTTAGTGATCCCTGAGTTCCACGAAGGTGAAGAGAGGGTGACCAAGCAGCAAATGCTGCTAGAATTCTCCGAGCCCTGGGCTGGCTCACCATAGGATGATTGAGTGGTTGGTTAAGATACCAGAATGACAGAAGTAAATGAACAGGAACCCTGAGGTCTTGAATCTGTCAGATAACAAGACTTTTGGGGCTTAACCTCCACTCCTCCCCTCAGGTTGGTCACCCATGAGTTCTCAATGGGAACCGCCAGTGAGCTCCAGCAAATAGATGTCCATCCACCTCCTGACGTCCGTGGAATGGGGTGTGCTGTGGGAGGGGTCTGTGTGGCCCCTAATGATGTCCTTTCCAAAGTAACAGGCTATCTGAGCAGATGTTATTGTAAAGTAAGCGAAGCTTCCAAACAAAGCCAGGGATGGGCCCCAGCATGAAACCCTACTCTCCAACATTAGAATCTGGAGGCAGAGAGATCAGGTAGTTCTGAGGTCAAAGAGAATGAGACACTGAATCCAAGGCTTTGAAGACCAACACCTATTGGGCTCTTTCATCTCCAGTCCCTAGGACCGGATTGGGTGGGAGCCTCTCTCTGGCTTTGGGCCAAATCCACGGAATGTAGCTAGGGTACACAGGGCTGAACTACTGAGCTGCCATGTTAACAAGGTCAGGAGCAGAGCACTCACCTCTTTGGTGACTCACATCTGAAACACACACTGTGGCTTGATTCTGAAATCCAGTGGCAGCTCCTAAAATCAACTTTGTAGAGCCCTGACACGTGTGATGAACTGCTTGGTCACTACTGGGTTCTTTCAGGGTCTGTCATATGGGGACATGGTTAGTTTGTGGGCATGGCAGAGTTGATATATAGTTTCATATAGAAGCTTGAGGTATAAGCCCCATGGAGGCATATAGGGGTGAGAATGTGCATTTGTGGTAGAGGTTTCAGAACTGCCCTCCAACTTTCCCCACTGAGAGTGGGGGGATGGATTGAGCCCCAACTATCTCATTTATCCACTCCCAGAGAAAGAAAACCTACTATGTGAAAAGGAGAAAAGTTTACCTACTATGTACCAGGCATGGTACTAGGAACAGAAAGAATCCCTACATACAATAAACTTATATTCTAATGGGGAAGATAGCAAGTACAAATATAAAGAAATATAATATAAAATCAAGTTAAAGAAATACAAATTATCTGGGATGAGAGTTGGTCTCCCTTGCCATTCCAGGTCAGGTTTTCCAGAGGTCTCACGAGCAATACTTCCTACCCTGGGTCTCCTTCTGTCCCATTCATCTCCCCAAAGCCATCATATCTTTGCCTGTTGTTCTGTGTTGTGTTATCTGTGAAAGGATTCAGGTGGAGTAGAAAGACCAGTCATGACTCCTACTCTGGGTTCTACTCCTGGCTCTGACTTTAGCCCAATTACTTCTCCCCTCCTCCCCACCCCCCCACCGGGACTTTGCAGGGATGAGAGGAAGAGTTAGAATAAGAGACTTTCAGAGACCTGTCTGACTCTGACATCCTCTGTTCTAAGGTCTCTCCCACCTCTCTTACTCTATAGGCCAAGTTCTCTCCACCTCTAGTAATCTATGTTCTTAAGGCTCTTCCAGCTCTGATAGTCTATCTATGGTCTTTGCAGTAGCTGGTTCTTTGAACATGTGCTCCCTCTGGTGGAGGCCTCTATAGAAGTGGGGTGACTATTTTTAGACCTAAAAACTGTGTCCTGGGGACATCTTCACCCCTTAGTCTACATGGCATCCTTTAATGATGGCTTGTCAGAGGAAAACTATATTTGGGGGATTCCTTATCTGTTTGTTTTCCACACAGTTCAGTGCCATAGACTCAGACACACTTATGCTTCAGAGATAAGAGCCCTGAGACAGGAGGTAAGAGACTCGGGATATTGTTTCTGCTTCCTAGTCATTGAAATTTTCTGGGTTTCACTGAGCTCATCTGTAAAATGGAGATAATAAGACCTGAACTTCCTGAAGGCAGGGGATTGGACTGGATAATTTTTTAAAGACTACCTGTTCTCTTCTCAGGCAGCCAGTTCTTTTCTTCCTTCCTTCTCTCTTTCCTTCCTCCCTTCCTTCCTTCCTCCTTTCCTCCCTTTCTTCTCTCTCTCCTTCCTTCCTTGCTCCCTCCCTTCTCTCTTTCCTTCCTTCTTTCCTTCCTTCCTTCCTTCCCTCCCTCCCTCCCTTCCTTCCTTCTTTCCTCCCTTCCTCCCTCCCTTCCTTCCTTCCTTCCCTCCCTCCCTTCCTTCCTTCTTTCCTCCCTTCCTCCCTCCCTTTCTTCCTTCCTTCCTTCCTTCCTTCCTTCTTCCCTCCCTCCCTCCCTTCCTTCCTTCCTCCCTCTCTCCCTTCCTTCCTCTCTCCCTCCCTCCCTTCCTCCATCCCTTCCTTCCTTCTCTTTCCTTCCTTCCTTCCTTCTCTCTTTCCTCCCTCCCTCCTTCCTTTCCTCCCTCTCCTTCCTTATTCTCTCTCTCCCTCCCTCCCTCCTTTCCTTCCTTCTTTCCTTTCTTCCTTCCTTCCTTCCTTTCTCCCTTCCTTCTTCCCTCCCTTCCCTTCTATTTGCTCTCAATTTTAGTAATTTTTCCTCTTATTTGCTCTTAATTTTTAGTAATGAAATGTTTTTAAATGTGTCATTGAAAACAACATAGAACATCAGTACACCCACCTAAACATATTTAGCAACTATTTACAGTTAAGTGAACTAATTTCAATGGATAAAATATCGCAATATTTTTGGCCTTACTCCCTTTCTCGCACATCCCCTTTGATCCTTCCTCACTGTCTTTCTCTTTTGGCTTCTGCCACACTGCTTTCCCTGAGACAGAATTCCAAACCCCATGTGAAGAAATCCTGCTTTTAGTTTGATTGTCAGAAGACCAATAGATAGGACACTTCCATCCTAATCCTGTTTTGGTCATGTGACCTTAGACATGTTGATTGCTCTCCTTCTTTGAGGTGAGGCTATAAGCCTATTTTCCTTTAGTAAATATTTTTTCTCTTCTTTATTTTGGTTTCCAGATATTCTGAGAGCTACTTTTCCGCTCCATCTCATATTTCTCTCTCTATGTCATATTTTCTTTTGGGAGATAAAAGAAAGGAGTGGAGAGTAGAGGAGCTTTGAGGAAGGGGGGAGGGAACATTTATAAAGCACTTTACTATGTGCCAGCCACTGTGCTAAGTGCTTTACAAATGATCTCCTTTGATCATCATAACAACTCTGGGAAGTGCCACTATTCTCATTTTATAGTTGAGGAAACTGAGGCAGACAGAGGTTAAATGACTTGTCCAGGGTCACAGAGCTAGTAAGTATCTGAGGCTCACTTTGATCATTGGTCTTCCTGACTTCAGGTCCACTGGTCTATCCACTGTGCCACCTATTGAATTCTCTTTGTGAAGAGAATAGAAGAATGTTGAGGAAAGAAGAGGAGAGGAGAGGAGAGGAGAGGAGAGGAGAGGAGAGGAGAGGAGAGGAGAGAAGAGGGGAGGAGAAGGGAGGGGAGGAGAGGAAAGAGAAAATGATAAATCAGAGAAAAGAGATAGAAGGACAAAAGAAGAAAAAATGAAAGGAAGAGACAAGAGAAAGAAAATTAGAGCAAAAAGGAGGGGAAGAATGAATGTGGATGAGCTATTGAATCAATAAAGTACAAAGTGTCCAAGTGAGGGTGTCTGGTCAAAGGGTTTTGGCACTTATGATTTTGGGTCCTTTCTTGATGGAGTTTCCAGAGAGAAAAAGACAAAAGTGACAATAATCACACGTTCACAGATGTATCTGCGGAAGTACTAATATATAAAGTTGGGAGGATTCCCACCTGTCCTGCTTTGCCCTGACAATGATTTGTCTCTCTTGGTGCTAGGTCAGGTGGCCGCCGGATGGCTAAGGTTGTCAGGAACTTCCTGTATGCCCAGAAGGTGCAGGACCCCGTGGAGCTTTATTCTGACTGGTTAAGTGTGGGGCATGTGGATGAATTCCTCAGCTTTGTTCCTGCTCCTGGACAGAAGGTACAGTGTCCCCAGCCTCTTCTTTCCCTCCTCAGCTTGGATGACTACCATGCTCACTGTAGACACAAATTTAAGCAAAATAGTATCAAGTTACATGTTCCAGAACAGGAAAAATGCAGGGCTAATGAAGCTTTGTCCAAGGTGCTGAAACCAATAAGGCACATTTCCTGCCTTTATCTCAAGATCCTCTATAGACCTATGTCACATTGCCAGAACTATCCCTGGTCCTTCACCAAGTCCTGGGTAAACACCCAGGTGCTCTTAACTCTCCTTGGGCTTGTCTTTCCCTCACTTTCTACCAGCCAGTGGTTAAGAGTTGGGGATTATTGTTAATGCTACCCACTCTATCTTCTGGTGCAAATGTACACAGGGTAGACTGTCCTCTACAATGCTCTCACCTTCAGTTGAATTTGCTTTCTGTACAATAAGGCCTAGTCATGACTCTGATACCACAGCAAATAGGGGGAAGGTGGCAACAGAGCTAGGGGCTGGCAATCATGAAAGATGAAAGGCTTCCTAGAGGAGGCAAACTCCTCTCTGAGTTCTGCAGCAATGGAGGGCTATTCTGGTTGCGTTCAAAGACTTGCCTTTGGCCAAAGAACTCAGAGTTAATGCTTTTTAAAATAGGATATTTCTTTGGGGGACCTTACTTATTACTTGCATGACCTTGGGCAAGTTACTTCTCCTCCCTAAGTCTCAGTTTCCCCTTTTGTAAATTGAGGAGGTTGTGCTAAATTAACTTTAAGGATCCTTCCATTTTTAATAATTTATGTTCTAATGCCCCTCCCAGCTCTGATATCCTGTGCTAAGGGCCCTCCCAGATCTGACATTCTGTATTCTAAAGCCTCTCCTAACTCTGACATTCTCTCTTCAAAGGCTCCTCCCAACTCAGATATTCTAGGTTTCAAGGGCCCTTCCAATTATAGATCTGTGATTGAAGTGTCCTTTCTCCCTGACAGGGTTTCAGGCTGCTCCTGGCCAGTCCCGATGCTTGCTTCAAACTCTTTCAGGAGAAGAAGGATGAGGGCCATGGGACTGCTGCCCAATTTGAAGGTGAGTTGCTATTAAACATAATCATATCTTGTCCCTTTCATCTTTTGATCTCTTTGTGTTTCATAAACATCACTTAATCACTGGGTCCAACATTAACATGCCACCTGCATCTAAGATCTCTTGAAATGTGGAACAAACTTTAATTAATCCACTAAACATCTCTGTTTGGGAGTGAGAGATGATGATTCTCCCTTTATGGGGGCAGGGATTTGTGTAACAGAGAAGCTGGTTAACTTGCCTGAGGCCAAGAGGCATATTGTTGACCCTTTGGGGAATTAGAACCCAGAACATACATGTGCTTTCTCAGATAGCAAATCCAGGATCATAGGATCATGGTACCATAGATAGCTTTAAGGCCTGATGGAAACTTAAAGGCCATCAACTCTGAGCCACCCCTTTTACAGATGAGAAAAGTGAGACCTAAAGAGTTAGGTGGACTGCCTTCTAAAATAAAGTGTCTGAGGCAAGATCTGAACTCAGGTCTTCTGGGTCACACTATTTCCCAAGTGGAAGAGAGTCTTTTTTCACTGAAGTCCTTCCTCTTATACAAAAGATAAGGGAGAGATGGAAGGAGGCAGGAAGGTCTGGAGTGAGAAAGTAGAAAGAACTGGAGAGAAGAGGAGAGGAGAGGAGAGGAGAGGGGAGGAGAGGAGAGGAGAAGAGGGGAGCAAATATGAAGTTGGAAAGGAAAGCATCAATGAATGTGGGAGAAGCAATGAAATGAAGATGGAAACTCTGGGATGCTTGGGTTCTCTTGCTGTGCTCCGATTTGATTTGTGAGCTTGGAGCAACTGTACATTAATTTATATATTTGAAAAAATGAGGCTGGAGACTCAAGAGGGGACAGAGCCCCTAGGATCAGTCTTATTGAGTTGAATCAAATTTATTGAATCCCAGGTTGTGGGATACAACCTCAACACCTATAAGAAAATTTAAGGACAGATTGTTAGCCTCTCTAGTACTTTCTGATTCCCAACTCTGTCATGTAACATGTTAGTTACCACTCCCAGGTTGGTGTCATCTACAAATTCGATAATTATTCCACCTGGACCTTCATTTAGGTCATCAATAAAAATGTTGAATGAGCACATTTTCAAAGACAGACCTTTGAGTGGAGGTTGGCACTCCACTGGAGACCTTCCTTTGAGCTGAGTTCAGCCCATGAGTGATTTCTTTCTTGGTCCAGCCATTCAACTAGTTCTCATTCCCTCTCTTATCTAAGCCATCTCTTTCTATCTTTTCCACAAAGAAGCATGAAAGACTGGCAGATGCTTGGCTGACATCCAGATATGCTGTGTCTATGGCATTTCCTTGATCCACCTGTTTAGTCACACTATGAAATAGGGAAAGGAAGCGAGGCTGGCACGCTTTTATTGAAGACATGCTGGCTCTCCATGATCACCACATCCTTTCTTAGCATTCACAGACCATCTTTTTAATAGTCGGCTCTAGAATTTTGCCAGAAATCTAAGTTGAACTCACTTGCTAAAGTTTGAAAGCTCTCTCTTCTCCCTTAAAAACAAAACCAAAAACCAACTGGGACGCTTTTGTATCTGGGATTTTGAGGCAACTCTCTTATTTCCCAAAGGTTTTCCGACATCACAGCCAACAGCTTTAGCAATCAACTCTGATGTCTTTTAGTCTCCTGGACATACACGGTTCATCTAGGCCTGGAAACTCAAACTCAGTGAGGACAGCTAAGGGCTCTCTTCCATCTCCACCCTTGTTCTGGATTTCAACACCCTGGTAGCCATCTTCGTTTCAACTTCTAAGCTGAAGAGATTTTTCTTTGGCAGAGAAAACAGGAAGTTGAGCAGTTCTGCCTTCTTTCTCTCTGTTGTTCGTTTGACTATTCTATCTGCCATGAGCAATGGCCCTGTCTCTCATTTGCTCTTCGTTTTGCTCCCCGTCTAAGAAGGCTCTTTAAAAAAACTGTCATTAGTATTTATTTAATAATAATAGCTAATACTTCTACAACGCTTACTGTGCTAAGTGCTTTACAAATATTATCTCACTTGATCCTCACAACAACCCTGGGAGGTAGGTGCTGTTGTCCCCATTTTGCAGATGAGAAAACACAGGCAAAAAGAGATTAAGTGACTTGCCCAGGGTCACTAGTAAATGTCTGAAGCTAGTAAATATCTGGAGATGGATTCGAACTCAGATCTTCCAGAATCCAGACCTAGCGAGCTATCCACCATACCACCTAGCTGTCCCAGTGCATTTTGAGCTTTAGCATTCATTATGCAATACTTTTTTTGAATGAAGAAGCATTAACTAGGTGCTGACTACCAAGGTAATATTGTTCATTTCATTTTTTCTGCTTAATAGTATTTTATTTTTTCCAATTACATGTAAATATAGTTTTCAGCATTTACTTTTATAAAATTTTAAGTTCCAAGTTTTTTTCTCCCTTCCTTCCTCCTCTCCTCCTCCCCAAGATGGCAAGCAATCTGATATAGTCTATACATGTACAATCATATTAAGCATATATTCCACATTAGTCATGTTATGAAGGAAGAATTAGAACAAAAGGGAAAACCAAGAGAACTGTATTTCCCTCCATCCTATTCTCCCCCCTTTTTATTCTATTCTCTCTCTTCTTTTTACCCTGTACCTCCTCAAAAGTTTTTAGCTTCTAACTACCCACTCTCCCAATCTGCCCTCCCTTCTATTACCCCTTCCCTTTTCTTATCCCCTTCCCCTCCTACTTTCCTGTACGGTAAGATAGATTTCTATACCCAATTGCGTGTGTACAGTATTCCCTCTTTGAGTTAATTCTCATGAGAGTAAGGTTCACTCACTTCCCCTCCCCTCCCCTCTCTTCCTCTCCACTGTAAAAGCTTTTTCTTGCCTCTTTTATGTGAGATAATTTATTCCATTCTACCTTTTCCTTTGTCTTCCCTCCTATTCCTTTCTCAACTCTTAATTTTATTTTTTAGATATCATCCCTTCATATTCAGTTCATACCTATGCCCTCTATCTATCTATCTATCTATCTATCTATCTATCTATCTATCTATTCCTTCTAACTACCGTAATACTCTGGTCTTTCCATCAAGAATGCTTGAAAGTCCTCTATCTCATTGAATGCCCACTTTCCCCCCCGAAGGATTATACTCAGTTTTGCTGAGTAGGTGATTCTTGGTAATATTCCTAACTCCTTTGCCCACCAGAATCATTATGTTTTTCTTATAATACTTTATCATGCTTTTGTATTCATCCTCTGTTAACTGTTTTTGCTTTTGTTTTTTTATTATGTCTTTTAAAAATCTGTGTGGATTACTTGATCACCTGTAGTCAGCTCTTTGTTTTCTTCCTCACTGAAGTTGTTCAGGGGCAGCTAGGTGGTGCAGTGGGCAGAACACCAACCCTGAAGTTAGGAGGACCCAAGTTCAAATTTGACCTCAGACACTTACTAGCTGTGTCACCCTGAACAAGCTGTTTAACCCTGATCGTGAAAGGAAGGAAGGAAGGAAGGAAGGAAGGAAGGAAGGAAGGAAGAAAGAAAGAAAGAAAGAAAGAAAGAAAGAAAGAAAGAAAGAAAGAAAGAAAGAAAGAAATTGTCCTTGTCTGTGTCCTCAGAAGAGAGCTAGTGTGGTGGAGTTAATGATGAGAGAACTAGCCTCAGATCCAGGAAGACCTGGGTTCACGCCCTGCCTCTGACACATTCTGACTGTGATCCTGGACAAATCCCTTAACTTCTCAATGATCTGAAGCAACTCTCCAAGCCTCAAAGTTACAGCAAAAGTGCTAACATGCCTTGATTAAGTTTCTTCAATAAATTGTTTCCTATATCATTGAAATAGTAGATCAAGTACTTACCTATAAAGTCTTCAGAATTCCTTCCAAATTCTTTACAGTTTCCCATTCTGTTTGGGCTGGGTTTTCCTCTAGGGTATAGACTACCTCTAAACTCTTTGAAATCTTCCATCTCCAAATTGTGGGTTCACCTCAGACTGTGTCCAGCTTTCCTCTCCTTCTCTATCACAAATTCTAAGATAGAGTAGTCTCTTTCCCCCAAGATTCTCATAATTTTGTCCCCAGTGACTCATTCCATCTTTTTGGTCAGATCCACCTTTTGAAGGAAAAAATTATTGAGGCAAGCCAAAGATTGATTTGCTGCTCTGCTTTTGGTAAACAGAGAGATTCAGCAGGTGGCTATATAATTGAAGTGCCCCATTACTACTATGTTGTAGCTCTCAGCCCGGTTTGTGATCTTTTTCATATTCTTCTGATCTATTTCCTCCTGCTGGCTAGGTGGTTTGTAATATATTCCATGGCAATGTTCCTTCTGTTTCCCACCTCAGTGAATAGAGGCCACTAGGTTGCACAGTGGTTAAAATATCTTGTCTGGAGTCAGGCAAAACTGAGCTCAAATCTGGCCCTAAACTCTCACTAACTGTATGACTTTGGGCAGGTCCTTTGACTCAAGAGCCAGCACTCTTTCCATAGCACTATATCCTTGAGGTTGAATTTGTCTTCTTGGATTCAGATTTTCAATAATAATAAACTTAGTGACTTGCTTTAGGACCACTTCTATCTTAATTCCATGGGGGAAAAAGATGAAAAGGAAGAAATTTATAGAGATAGGGGCTAGATGCAGGATTTTATTGGTCTAGCGAACTTTATCAATACAGTTTTTCACCTTCTCAAAAACTTAAAATCTTAGAAAATTGCCTAGAGCACTGAGGAAGTAGGTGACTTGTTCAGGGTCATACAGAAAGTATGTGCCAGAGGCAGGGCTTGAACCCAGATCTTCCTGGCTATGAGGTTGGTTCTCCACTATGACATGTCTCTCAATACTTTTATAATTAAAAATAATATTAACAGATGACAGATTCTCAGCCTATGAATGTAGATATTAAAACATCTTTGTGAGTTCAGCCGGTAAAATGTATTAGAATCAGATACTTACCACAGACTGACCTATTGCCCACAGTCACCCAAACATCACATTGGTTAATGGTTTTAATAAATGTAGCTATATAAAATATTAATAATTTCTAAACTGTGTGGAACAAAAATTTTCAAAATTCTCAGACCTGGCAAAAGAAATTCAAATCCATGTGGGAACAAGATGAAGTCCCTATTCTTCCCATAATTCTGTGTGCTCCTAGAGTTGTTCAGAGAGTGTCTTCCATGGGACTGGAGATGAGCTCACATCCCAACACTTTTATTCAACTAAAAGACAGCAGTTATTGTATCCATCTGTTCAGTGGTATTCAGAACGTTAAATATAAAAGAACAATAACAAGATAGTGACTTGTCCCATGATCATTTTGATCTGGGATGTGAATGAGATGATGGAGATGATGATGATGATGATGACTACCACTACCACCATCTCTACTACTACTACTACTACTACCACCACCACCACAACTGCTACTACTACTGCTATTACTACCACAACTTCTACCACTAGTACCACTACTACGACTTTTACTCTCCCACAGGGATCTAGGAGTAATATTCATACCTACAGAAGTGGATACTTTGACCCAAGAGAGCTTGAGTTAAGAAGTTTTCTTTGGGGAGAGGGGGCCGCAGGAGGTACTACTCAGAGAGAGGGGAACTTGCATTCTAAAAAATGACTTTCTCCTATCCCTACCCATACTTGTCTGCTCTCTCCAGCCAGAAAGTTTGTTTCTGGCTCCCCTCCAACAAAAGGATGGGTAGCTTGCTGGGTTGGAAAGAGTAATGACAGAGTATCTTTTTTGAATCCTAGTGGTGCTACTTACCAGCTAGCTATGTGACCTTGATAAAAGTCACTTTTCCTCTCTGGCTCTTAGTTTCTACCTCTAAAAATAAGGATGTCTAATACCTAAAATACACAGAAAACTGATACAGAACCAAAAACCATTATTCAATAGATAAGTAGTAGAAGGATATGAACAGTTTTCAAAAGAACTGAAAACAATAAATGATCATATTAAAAAATGCTCCAATCACTAATAGTAAGAATAATGTAAATTGGAACAGCTCTTTAGGTTTCACCTAGTACCATATGAATTGGAAAATATCCCAAATTATGGAAACAATCAATGCTGGAGGTGCTGTAGGAAGCCAGGCACACTAATACACCACTGGCAGGTTGAGCTATGAAGAAGTCCAATCATACTAGATTTAACTTTGGAAGAAAGAAAAGTGATCATATCATTCATTCCCTTTGAGTCAGTGATCCCCCAACTGGACTTTAAATGAATGAGGTAAAGATAAAACAAATGTCCAAGTGATTCCAAAATATTCCTAGTCGTATTCTTTTTGGTAGCCACAAAGTGGTTGCCCATTTTCTGGGAAATAATTGAAAAAATGGGGTGTGGATATAATGGAATATTATGGTATAGTCAGAAATGGCAAATACGTCATCATATGGTCACCATATTGGATGTTTTCCCTTTTCTTTTTTTTAAAAGTTCAATATGAGGGTAGGGCAATGACTATGATATAAAGACAAAAGACAACAATAAAACATTTTAAAAATAGAAGGAGGGGAATAGACTAGATGGTTTCTAAGGTGCATTACTTCTAGCTCTGAATTCGAAAATGAAGGTTTGTATTGATGCTGGGTGCATACACATTGGCAGGTCCCTGGACCAGTGAAATCATAAATCTGAACAACATAAAATAGATTCTTTACCTTTGCTTCACACTAGGAATTTACTGCTGCTTCTTTCCTGCAGTGAATTCAGTTTCATTTGTTCTCTTCATCTTCCTACTTCATCTTGTCCCAATTTCAGATCCCTTGTTTAGTCTTAGAACTATCCTAGTCTATATTAAGAAGCCCCATACTAAAAGAAGAAGAAGAAGAAGAAGAAGAAGAAGAAGAAGAAGAAGAAGAAGAAGAAGAAGAAGAAGATGAAGCCCCATACTCAAAGCTGACTCTGTGTCCTCTCTCTTGTAGGACTGAAAAAGGGAAAGAAAAAAATAACCATTGATGAGATGCTGAATGATAAAAGCCTTAGGAGTGACAATCGCTATGCCCAGGTAAGGGACCTGCCAAGGTGGGGAAGGAGGGTCTTCTTTGGAATGAGAAGAGTAATCAATTTTGAAGCCCTCCTCTTGAAGAACTGGTCTTACTGGCACTGTCCAGGGTACTTGGGAAAGCTTGTGGGGGATGTGTGAGGGAGTATGGTAGTCCAAAGGAGACACAAGTTCAAACTTCTGGGAAGCATCAACTTGAGAGGAAAGACTTTGTCTCTGCCCTTGGGCAGTTCTCAGTCTGGGGGAGGGGGGGAATACAGTCATGGTCCTCAGAGAACTCCTAACTGGAGGGTGGGTAGGAGATATAGGTTCTGTCCTCAGGGAACCCTTAGCCTAGTGGGGGAAGATTCAGTTCCTGCCCTCAGGGAGTTCTCAGTCTAACAGGGGAGACATAACTCCTGCTCTCAAGGATCTCCCAGAATAAGGAAGGAAGACATAGATTCCATCTCTAAAAATCTCCTACCCAGGAAGGTACCCCCTATAGCCCCCCAACTTAGGGAACTCCCTAAAGCAAAGGTGATCATGTAAATTCAAAGAACTAAGCTCAAGCTGTGAAGTTGCCTCCCTTCTATCTACAAAGGACAGAGCCATAACTAGGAATCTTTGTGTTCTTGGCAAGTGACCAGAAGCATGCCCTCATTTTTAGCATGGGAGGTGTAATGAGAGACCACCTCCACCCCCACAGTGAGAGCAAGAAGCAAAGATCCTAGGATACTGTCTGCTGGGCCAGTCACTTCTGAGGAGGCCACTACATATGTCAGGGTGGGGGGCAACAGGGTAGAATGGAGGACATCTACGCCCATCACCTGCTAGCTTACTATTTTAACTTATTATTCTTATTAAATGCTAAATCTGTTGTTCCTATATTGCTGAAAGACTTTGAGTGCTGTTAGTACCCTATAAATCAGGCACCCTGGGGGCAAAGTCCTAGTTGTCTCACCTTAGTTGTGTTGGAATGGGGTTGTTTCCCCTTTCTCTTTCTCCACTATCCTTCTCCCTCTTCCCACAGCAACAAAATTAGAAAGCATGGACCCTAGCATGATTGGGACTCCCAGGGTTAGATGGCGTTTGCCTTGAATGTCAGAGGAGAGAGAGATGGGGAAGAGGCAGCTCTTGGGGAAGGGATCCTGGGGTGGGTAAGAATAAATCGGGGGGGGAAGGGGGTAGCTAGTTGGTGCAGTGAATAGAGCACCGGCCCTGGAGTCAGGAGGACCTGAGTTCAAATATGACCTCAGACACTTAACACTTGCTAGCCATGTGACCTTGGGCAAGTCACTTAACCCCAATTGTTGAGCCTTCCCCCCTCCAAAAAGCAAAAACCAAAATAATAATTTTAAAAAATCCTGGGCACAGGGACTGGATCTGGGGGTATCATTGGGAAAGTCCACTGGGGACTGGAATTGATAAGGAAACCAAAGTCCAGCAAGCAGAGCTAGAGCTCGTATCAATGGACTTCTAATGGGGGAATGTGGTGGTGGGGTCCAGTGTGTGTGGGGAGAGGAAGACCTTGGTGGAAGAAGCAGCCTTAGGATAGATTGGTGAGGTGGGTCTAGGGCAGGGTCTACTTTCTTAGCTCTATTTCCCCCAGCACAGTGTGCTGGATATTCCCAGAAGCCCCCTGGTTGCGGAATAAATCACCTTCCTTCCCTTTTCTGTTTTTATTGGTGGGGGCCAGGGATTTAATGTAATGGAGGGAATATTTGGAAGATTTGGAATCCGAAGTACTGGATTTGAATGTAAACTCTGCTATTGCCTAACTGTGTGACCCTGGGCAAGTCACTTTCCATTTGGATCTTGGTTTTCTCCTCTGAAAAATGAGTGGATATTTCAAAAAAGAAAAAAAAATGAGTGAATAGGAGTTCAGGTCATCTTGAAAGTTCCTTCCAGCTCTGATGGTACTTATTCTCTATTCCCCCCTCATCCACTTCACGCTGACTTCTTCTGATCAGAAATGCATCGACTGGAACCGTGAGGTCCTGAAACGGGAGCTGGGCCTGTCTGAGCGTGACATCATTGATATCCCCCAGCTCTTCACTCTCAGCGACTCCTATGCAGAGGCCTTCTTCCCTGACATGGTGAGGGAACTGGCATGAGTTGTGAGGAAGAATCCTTTCTCCTCCCTTGGGGCAGGACCCCATACCCCATAGTTCCTAGCTTCAGCAGAAGCAAGGATGGAGGGGGAAGGGAGAAGAAGCCTGAGGGAGGAAGAAGGAGTATAAATTTTTTAAAAATTCAGAAAGTAACTTAGGGGTAGAGGTTAAAAACATGGGAAAATCCAGAAAAATTAGGGAGAAAAGCCCATCAAGGATTTTTTTTTCCCTGTGAAACTTTCTAGATTTTTCCCAGAATCAATTTCAGATCAATACACTGCGTCTCTTTGTCGCAGTGGAAAAAGGGCTAAATCTGGAGTCAGAAAACTTGGGTTCAAATCCTGGCCACCTGTGGGACCTTAGGCATGACACTTGGGCCTCAATTTCCTCATCTGTAAAATGAGAGTGTTGGACAAGATAACCCCTATGGTCCCTTGTGTCTTTTAATCTGTGATCCCAGATGAAATTCAACAGAAGGAATTAGGAGTGTTTAGTTAAGAGAAGAGAAGATAGAGGGAGAATATGGAGGCTATAACTGTCTGAAGGGCAGCTGTGTGGAGGGGCTGGACTCTTTCTGCTTGGTTACAGAGGCAGAATTAGGAGCAGGCGATGGAAGTTGCCGACAGGGAAAATTTTTCCTCAAATGAAGGAAAAAAATCCCACACCCAACTTCCTAACCATAAGAGATGTCCCAAAGTAGAATGGGCTGCTTCTGGGAGTCATGGTTGACCTCTCCTGGAGACCTTTGATGATAGAATGAATGAACTTATTTTACAAATGGAGATTGGACTAACTGGTGTCCAATGGCTGGCCCTTCCGATCTGAGTTATTATAATTCGAGGATTGCTAGTTCTTGGACTCAGGGAGTGGGTCATTTCTGCTGCTTCCTCAGCTCTTCCCTGCCTTCTTGCCTACTTGGGAAGCTGGGCTGCCTTTTGTTGGCCAGGCCCTAATTAGCCAAGGGGAGCTGACAAGCTAGATGTGATGATGTGATCTCACTGGGAAGCAGAGGCCTTAGTGAGTGTGTCACTCTTGGGAGGGGCTGGGAGTTGATCTTATCAGCTGAGTCCAGGAGCCCATTAGAGTCCTGGATCCCACTAGGAAACTATCTGGGAATGTTCAGAGGCTTGGGAGTAGGGAGAGATTCATTGTCTGTTAGAGCTGGAAGGCTCTTAAATCTAGTCCTGCTCTTCAGTTTTACAGTTGGGGAAAATGAGTCCCAGGAAAGGGTCACACAACTTGTATGCAGGAGAACCAGGATTTGAACCCAGGCCTCCTATTTCATGGATCATTGCCCTTATTATTATCCCAAACTAGGTATCTTGAACCCAACCATAGACTCAGCTGATGAACCCTCACCTTCTGGGTATGGTCTCTGTCACCTCGCCTGTCTCTTCCCATTACAGGTAAACATGATCGTCCTGGGGAAGCTCCTGGGGATTCCCAAGCCCTTTGGACCCATCATTAATGGACGCTGCTGTCTAGAGGAGAAGGTCCAGGACTTGCTGCATCCACTGGGACTCAAGTGCACGTTCATTGATGATTACTTCTCCTACCATGTTCTAATGGGCGAGATCCACTGTGGTACCAATGTCCGACGGAAGCCCTTCTCTTTTAAGTGGTGGAACATGATTCCCTGAGCTGGCTCCCCTCCCACCATCCTCTCTTTCCCCTCTTCCTCACAGGAGCATCAGCATGGGGAGAAGATCTCCCACTTGTCTTGAAATGAGGCCACCAACAGCGTCTACAGCATGGGTCCCCAGTCACCAAGCCCTAGCCATAACTATAGGAAACCATTGGGATTCTTCATTTTCTTCTTGGCGAAGGAAGACCCTACCTGGCCCATCCAATATTCAGAGAAGATTCCCCTCAGTTCTTCTTTTTGCCTTTTCTCTCTGAGTGCAATTGGTCCTTCTCAAAGAAACTTAACAGCCCTTGTGTTCTATCCCAGACCTAAAGGGACAAACTAGCCGTGTGTGTGTGTGTGTGTGTGTGTGTGTATGTGTGTGTCCCATGCTGGATGGTGTGTTTTAATTTTTCCAGTTCCAGGACTCATGCAGGATCATGGAATCTTAGAGCTGGATAAGATTCAATGTTCCCATTTTACAGAAGAGAAAAACTGAGGCCCAGAATGGGGAAGTGACTTTCCAAGGTCACACCTCAAGTTAACAGCAAAGCTAGTACTCCAAATCACAGAACCAAAGACTTTCAGAGGTGGAGAGCACCTGAGAAGCCACCTACCCTAAGGTATAAGAATAAGGATCTCCTCTACAACACCCCTGAGGAGTCATCAGCGGAGGCTTCTACTTGAATCTCCCCACTGACGGGGAGCTCATTACCTAAGGCCAGCCCACACCTCTCTGGGACAGCTCGTATTCTTATGAAGCTTTTGCCCCCTGCAGCGAGTTTGAATATTCCTTACCATTCACAGCTCTACAACACAGGACTCTTATCTTCCAGGCTGCGGCACCAGTCTTCACTAGAACCTGACAGACCTTAGCAGTGTGGGTCTGGTACTGACCAGTCGGCTGCCTTCTCCTGCAGTGCACCCCGTGTCCCAAAGCAGAGCCTATGGATGTCTCAGTTTCTCTCTTTTTTGCTGCCTCAGGGCACTCTGGTTCTCGCTTTGCCTTTAGCCCAGCAGATGAACGAAGGGAAAGGTCCTACGAAAAACAATCACAAAAAATACCCCTTTAATAGGTAACTCTGTTCCCAGGCGCAGTGGTTGCTACTTATTGGGGGGAAAGCTCTAATTATGGATACAGTCTGTTTCTGGCTCCAAAGTGCTGAGTGCTCACAGCTGGTCTGGAGGAGAAAACCTGAGTGGAGAGTGGGGCTGGGGAGCCTTGGAAGGGCTGGCCAGGGCTAGGCTGAAGTGTGTCCAGCTTGAATCATTTCATTCTTTTCCTACCCCTACCCCTACACTTGCCTGTGGGGGATCCTTCTGCTGCTTCAGAACATGGATTGAAGACCAAGGCCTTACCAAGTCCCAGGAATTCCTGATTGGGCTGCTTTGAGCCTTGGGGCTGCTATGACTACTAACTGAGTTGTCTTGGCATGGGTTTCTGAGAGAGTAGTAATGACAAGAAGTCAGCTCCATTTCTCTTTCCAAAGTGAAACCCCAGGTGGTGGTGGTTGTGGGAGTGATTATCTTCCCCATCTTATAAATGATGGAATTAAGGCTCAACCTGAGGAAGTGACTAGTTCAGGGTCACACAAGCAAGATGGACCCCAGATCCGCACCCACATTTCCTGACTCTGAGGCCAGGTCTCTTCCCACTAAATGGGATCCTTCCAGAGGTAGAGGGATGGAGACTCCAGATGTTCAGAAAGGAGTTATCTAAGAAGGGGCTTAATTCCTTCTAATTGTCCTGAATTATTTCTCTTCTTTCTGCAGGTAGTGGGAGGGGAAAGGATCTTTCTCTGGCTCTATTCATCAGGGCCAGGACCCTGCATTGTAGTTCAAGTTCCTGTCTCAGTGGCCCTGGGAGTAAAGTGGTTATGGGTCCCAGAGCAGGAGAGAGGTCACTGGGCATAGGATATTAAATTGGTAGGTCTAGAGCTAGAAAACCTTTAGAGGTCAGCTAGCCCAACTCCTCTCCTCCATTTTCACAAATGAGTAAACTGAGGCCTGCTGAGGTTATATAACCTGCTCAAGGTCACACAAGTGGGATTGTAACCCAGGTCTTCTTACTCCAGAGTCTTAGAGATTTTAATTTGGTTGATCTGGAAGGATCAGGCAAACCTAACTTGGCTTGGGAAGCACTGAGGGAGGCTGCCTCTGCTCTGAAAGGCAAGATTTCCCCTGGAGGAAGCCCATCCAGGATCAGCCCCAGATGCCTCCTATTCTCATCATCCCCTTGTTCTTGTACTTCTTTTACTACTGGGAGCCCAGGGACACAGAATATCAGAGCTTCGAGGGGCCTTAGAACACAAGATGTCAGAGCTGGGAGGAACCTTAGAACACAGGATGTCAGAGCTGGGAGGGCCCTTGGAACACAGGATGTCAGATTTGGGAGGGCCCTTAGAACACAGGATGTCAGAGCTGGGAGGACCCTTAGAACACAGGATGTCAGAGTTGGGAGGGCCCTTAGAACACGGGATGTCAGAGCTGGGAGGCCCTTAGAACACAGGATGTCAGAGCTGGGGGGGGGCTTAGAACACAGAATGTCAGATTTGGGAGGGCCCTTAGAACACAGGATGTCAGAGCTGGGAGGGGCCTATATACTTCCACATCTTCCTTTTCCACATCTTGTGGATGTAGAAAACTGAGGTCTAGAGAGAAGAAACCCACAGGCTCTCAGCTCTAGAAGTGGAAGCCAGGCTGTTCCCCCCATCCCCTGTCCATCTATTCCAGCCTCTTCATTTTATAAATATAGAAACTGAGGCTTGGGTTAAGTGGCTTGCTCAGGATGATGCAGGATGTTAAGTGAGAGGCAGGAGAGGATCCATGTCCCTTGGCTCCAAAGCTGGGGTTCTTTTCTACTGCTTCGTTTTTGCCCAACGTCCCACAAAGAGTTCTTGGCAGAACTGAGGCCAGAATCCCAATCTTCTGGTGCCGGGCACTTTCCATTGTCCCACGGGTGGTGCCTCTGAGGATGCTGGTGGACCAGGGGGCAGTTGGGAAGTGGTGATGCAATGAATATTCCTTATTGCCACTTATCCCCAGCCCCACCATCCCTTACTCCCATCCAAACCCAGCTTTTGAGCAGGAAAGAGTCCCAGTTGAACCAGGAGACAAAAGAAGGCACCATGGGTCTGAAGATGTGGGGAAAGAAGAGGGAGGGCAGAATGGTTGGGATCCCCCCTAAGGGGCCTCCATCAGAGAACATTCTCTAGTTCCATGCCAGAACTTGGGAGGGCTGTGCAATGATTCATGGGAGAGAAAGAGGAGAAGGTGGAGAGGGGAAGCCGGCTCTGCTCAGGGCCGCTCATTCACTAGTGCACAGACCTGGGGCTGTCCCCCAGGGATCCCCTCTTGGGGTAGATCCTCAGGAAGTCTGAGGATGTTGTGGGGCGATGGTCAGTGAGGAGCCTGCCACCTGCTAGATAATCAATAAAAGCAGAAACACACTCACCCCTGATTCAGGGTCATCACTGGGCGTCCGGAGGGGGTTGGGAGTGGGAAACAAGGACCTGGCAGTGCCCACCCGCACTGTCTTCCTTTTCTGCTCCCAGCCCAGCCCAGCCATGACTGCTCCCGTCTGCACGGACCAAAACCCATCATTCCCTTCCCCCCTGGTGAGAACTGGCAACTGACTGCTGCTCTTATTACCATTACCAACAGCGACTGACATTTATATAGTGATTTCAGATTTGCAAAGCCCTTTACAAACATCTCTTTGGAGCTTCATGGTCCTGTGAGGCAGCTACTACTGTTATTATCCCTACCTTCCCAATGAGGAAACTGAGTCTCAGGGAGGTTAAGGGACTTGCCCCATGACCCCATGGCTAGTAAGTACTGGAGACAGGATTTGAATGCAAGTCTTACTGATTCCAAATCATAGGATCAGAGCGAAGGCTCTTCTCCATTTTGCAGATGGGGAAACTGAGGCTAGAGAAGTTAAGTATCTCATCCATCATGGTTATCTCCATTTTACAGATAAGGAAACTGAGGCTCTACTTGCCCAGGGTCAGGCAGCTAGCAAATGGTTCTCCCAACTTCCTGTCCCGTGCTCTTTTAATTAGGATCATAAGATCTAGAGTCAAAAGGGACCAACCTATTAATTTAGAGGAGAAGGGTGTAGGGCATGCTGGTGAAACTGAAGTCTTGTACCAAGATGCCCAAGGTTACACAAGGTAGCAAACGGAGATTCAAACCCACCACCACTGACTTCCAATCTAGTGGTGGTGCCCTCTTCTGATCCACCTCCATATAAGGGTGCCATGCAGAGCATCATAGCCATTGTGCTGAGGCTTCCTCTTTCTTCTTCCCCCCTCCCACCCATTATCCACAAAATGCCAAGCATGCAGCTTATCCCACAGGACCCTGGGCACATGCCCCATTGCCTCTAGGTGTGTCCCACCCTGTTGATGATTATCTTGGGAGGAGTGGATCTCCTCCCAGCCTCCACCTGCTTATCTCTTCCATCTCAGAGGGGACCTAAGGTTTTTTGTTTTGTTTTGTTCTGTGGCAAGGGGCAGGGGGGATGGGAGGAAATTTTTCTCCTCCCTGGCCTGAAGGGTTGGGCTATTTCTCTTGGGCAGGCTGGGCTAATACCCAGTCATTCCTAGGGCTCTCTACTTCTGCCAAATGTAGAAGAGTATGGTAGGGGGAAATGCTGGATTTGGGATCTGAGGACCCGGGTTCTGGTTTTTCCACTTCTTTAGGTGACCTTGGGCAAAATGCTTTACCTCTTGGGACAAAGTTGGGTTGGACAAGATAGCTTTTGAGGTGTCTTCCAGCTCTAAATCTCAACCCTTGAACAACCAAACACTCAAATTTTCCTGCCATCTCATCCATAAGGTGTTCCCTTCAGAGGCACAGACTTCAGACCATCCATGCCCTCCACAATGGCTTCTCCTGATCTCCCTTTGTGCTGTGGAAGTGATCCTGGCTTCCTGAGGGATACATCTGTGAAGCCAAGGTCCTGGCACCCTATTAAGTCAGAAAGGCTTTGAGCACCACCCTGGCAGCAGAGAGGTATCCATTGCTTACTCTGTGCAAGGTACCATGTTGGACATAAAGTCTGGGGATAAAGAGAAGAAAAAAGATGGATTTCCTGTCCTCAGGAAACTGACAGTCAAATGGGAGGGGAGAAGGCATATATCAGTCAGCCAATCAAGCATGTATTAGGCACTTTTACTAATGTGCCTAATGCTGCTGATACCAAGGAAGGCAAGCTCAGCCACACCACTGCCATTGCTGCCTCTCACCCCTCTCTCACCTGCCTCACTGGCTCCTGAAACCCCAGTAAGATTTCTATTCCTGTAGTTTAAGGCTTTTCAAGAAATACAATTTCATCTTTTATTTTTACATCACTCACTTTCCCCAATATATATCTCTTTTCCCCTGCCTCCAGAAAGACATCCCTTACAAGCAAAGAAAAGAAGAGAGGGGAAAGTTTCACCAAAATTAACCAAAACATCCAAAATGTCTGGCATTATAGTCAGTGTTCCAAACCCATTGTCCCTCACGTCTTCAAAGAAGAGGTGAGAGGTGGAGGTGTTCTCTCTCTCTCTCCTCTCTCTCTTTCTCTCTCTCTCTCTCTCTCCCCCTCTCTCTCCCTCTCCCTCTCTGTCTCTCTCTTTCCCTTTATCTCTCTCTCTCTCTTTCTCTCTCTCTCCCTCTCCCTGTCCTTCTCCCTCTCCCTCTCTCTCCATCTCTCTCCCTCCCTTTCTATCTCTCTGTCTCTCCCTCTCTCTCTCCTCTCTCTCCTCTCTCTCTCTCTCTCTCCTCTCTCTCTCTCTCCATCTCTCTCCCTCCCTTTCTATCTCTCTGTCTCTCCCTCTCTCTCTCCTCTCTCTCCTCTCTCTCTCTCTCTCTCTCTCCTCTCTCTCTCTCTCTCTCTCTTCTCTCTTTCTCTCTCTCCCTTTCTCTCTCTCTTTCCCCCTCTCTCTTTCTCTCTTTCTCAGCAGTCAGGGTTAAGTGACTTTCCCAGGGTCACATAGGTAGCAAATGTCTGAGGCTGTATTTGAACTTAGGTCCTCCTGATTCCAGGGACAGTGTTCTATCCACTACATCATGTAGCTGCCACTTCTCAGGACTCTTTTTTTTTGGTGGGGTGGGGTGGGGTGTTCAAGTGTGAGCATTACAATTCCGTGGCATTTAGATTCAGTTGTTTTTCTATTGTTCTTTATATAATCTGTGAAGGGAATTATGATGTGTGCAATGAATATACTAATAATTTAGATTTCTCAGAACTGCCTTTTCTGGCCTGGGAGTCAGAAACTCACAGTGCAGCTTGAAACGATCAATCAAATCCTTGACAATGCTCTCACAATCACTGCATTCCTGTGCCTGTGTGCCTTGGGTGAATCAAATAGAAGATTGTAGGACCTGTTCCCATCACAGAACTCTGGTCCTGTGCCCCACCAAGTAATCGTGACCCCCAAGACTTGAAACAATACTGTTCCCACAGGACTCAAGAACACCTGGATTGTCCTGTACTCAGAGGCTTGTCATGGGAAACCACTCAAGCCCTGGAAATTATTGTGTTGTCTTGCCCCTTTTCCCATTTGTGATTTAGGTATATAAACTGTTCATTTACTCCAGCATGTAAAGCTCTCCTCAGGAGAGCTTCAAAGATCTGCAGACTGATTCCACACTCTGAAAGTAATGAATTAAACTGCTTCTTATTTCCTGGAATTCCTGTTTCTGGCCTGTTTTGTACAGCTTCAGTTATTCACAGGTTAGAGGTGGGTCCTGTCTAGACTACATTTAAAATTCTGTTAATAAGTCGAAATCCTTGGGTATATGGTTTTCCTGATTCTGCTTAACTTCACCTTCCATCAGTTCACATAAAACCTTCCATGCTTCTCTGCATTCATTATTTTAATAATTTCTTAGGTACAATAATATTCCACTATGCTCACACACCACATTTTATTGAGACATTCTCTGATTGATGGACTACTATAAAACGGAAACTTGTTAAGATTTAAATCTCCCTGAGAGGGGCAGTAATCTGGGTTATCAACCATTTGCATTTTAACATGACAAAATTTAACTTTTCCTTTCTTGGGAATAGGCTTAGGACCATAGAGGGAGTAGTGGAGATACCACCACCTGAAGGAATGTATACTGGCCATTCTCCAGCCACCAAAGTGATTTTCTTAAAATGCAGGTCCAGCTATGTGGTCCCCACACTCAATAAACTCCATTGGTACCCTATCACTTCCAGGATCAAATCCAAATCCTGTGTTTGGCATTGAAAGTTCTAGTCCTACCTTATGTTTCTGGTTTTCTTACACCTCATACCCCACACACATGTCCTCTGATCCAGCAGCATTGGCTTACTTGCTGTTCTAATGAAAAGGCTACTGTTTTTGGTCTCTGGGCATTTTCAGTGGCTGGCTGTCTGTCCCTCATGCCTGGAACACCCTCCCTCCTCACCTCTGACTCCTGGCTTCCCTGGCTTCCTTCAGGTGCCAACTAAAACCCCACCTTCTATAGGAAACCTTTCTCTCCCCTTTATTAATTATTTCCTGTTTATCCTGTATATAGCTTGTCATCTCCCCTTTCAGATCATACATTACTTGAGGGCAGAAACTGGTTTTACCTTTCTCTGCCAACCCAATCCTTAGTACAGTGACTGGCACATAGTAGGTTCTTAACAACTACTTATTGATTGATTGATCTGAGGTGATTGAGGGAGGGGAAAGAAGTACAAGGGCACAGGAAAAGGAGAATGAGGATGATGAAGAAAACCTCTCCTACTGCACAATTTTTTGATAAGCAGACCTTGCCTCCTGGCTCCCAGGCAAATGTCCACTCTGAGGGGATTGGTCAGTCAGCCAACAAGCATTTAATTAAGTTCTTACTATGTGCCAGGTGCTGAGCTAAGCACTGGGAATACCAGGAAAAGCAAAAACAAAGTCCCTGCTTTCAAAGAGCTTCCATTCTAATGGAATAGACAACAGGCAAATAACTTTAACTATACACACACACATATTTATACATACATGTGCACACACACACATAAACATGACATAGTATAAATCAAAGGTGATTTCTGAGGGATCTTGGGCACGTCACTTCACCCCGTTTGCCTCAGTTTGCTCATCTGTAGAATGAGCTGGAGAAGGAAATGGCAAACCACTCTAGTATCTTTGCCAAGAAAACCCCAGAAGGGGTCATGAAAAGTGAGATATGAGGGAACAACAAGAAAAATCTCTGAGAAAAGGCACTAACAGTGAAACAGGGTGGGAAGTGGAAAAGGTGCCTTGCAGATGGTGGATTCTCCAAACTTGCACCTGGAGCCAATAGCTTTTCTAGCCAACTGGAACCCTTTGCTGCTGACTTCTGCCCCTGGGGCTGGAACAGCCATTCTTGAGAAATCCATTTTGCTGTTGAAAAAACTGAGGTAATTTAAATTGACTTAAGATTGGGCCAGGTAAGCTGTGATCAGAGGTTTTAGATAAATATCAGCTCAATGTGGTGCAGTGGGAAAGGGCTGAACCCGGAGTCAGGAGACTCAGATTCTAATCATAGCTATACTACTACTGTGAGAACTTGGGCAAGTCCCTTCCCTTCCCCGGTCCTCATTTTTTTCATCTATAAAAGGAGAGGAATGGGCCAAATAGACCCTAATGTCCCTTTGAACTCTGGCATTCTATATTGGAAGGTTCCCCCAATCTGTATCAATATTTTATATTTTAAGGTCCCTTCCAGTTCTACCATTCTAACAATCAACCAAGAAGATGCCAACATGCACTATTAACCAAAAGATGACATTTTATGGAGATAAATGTAAAGTTCTAAATTTGGGTCCAAAAAATCAACTGCACAAGCACAAGGGGTGGGATGAGAATCTGTGACTAGACAAGACTTAGATTATGCTAGAGTGTGAGTGGACTTCAAAAACTCAACAGTGTGACATGACAACCCCAAAAAGCTAATGTAAATCTGGCTACATATCCTTGGCACAGGGTACAGAATGAGGGAAGACGGCATTCCTACTATACTCTGGCCTGGTCAAAGTCCATTTCAGTTCTGGGCCACCATATTTGAGAAAAGATACTGACAAAATGGAACACATCCAGAGGAGGGTGGCCCGGAATGGGGAGGGGACTGGGGGGCATCCCATACGAGGATGAGTTAAAGGAACTTGGAATGTTTAGCTTGAAGAAGAGAAGGCTTAGGGAGACTCATTCAATTGAAAAGTTTTTGAGTAAACACCTACTATGTGCCAAGAACTTTGCTAGGTACCTGGGATACAAGAACAAAAAACCAAAACAATCTGCTTTCTCACATTCCCTCTGGGAAAACATACAGATATCTGAGTATATACAACGCAGGATTCATTATTCACATGACTTGGGACCTAGCCAAAAATTCCAAATAAATCAGGAGCAGTTTAGGGAGAGTGGATAGGAGTAGTTGGAGGGATATGGTAGCTGTCTTCAATATTTGGGAGATTGTCACAAAGAAGATTGGTTGGTTTTGTTCTGCTTGGCCCCAGAGGGCCAAGGAGGCAGAAGTAAGGAGGTAGATTGAGGCTTAATGAATGAGGAACATTTCCTAAGAATTAGATGTGTATGGAAGTGGATTGGACTGCTTGGGGAGAGAGTGGGTTTATCCCTCAGTGGGAGTCTTAGAGCAAAGGCTGGGAGACCGCCATACCCAATGTGCTGTACAGAGGATTCTTGTTCAGGGACCAGTTGGACCAGATGACCTCTCGGAGATCCCTTCCAACTCATAAGCTTTGTGATTTATGAATTTCACACCTGCTTGGACAACTGCCCTCCAGAAGCATCAGGTTCAAATACAAATCCAGCAGCATTCCAGCGCCCCCAGTTCTGCTTGTCCAGTGGACTCCTGACTTTGTGCACCCCACCCCTCTCCCCCTACCTCAGGCAGGAACAAAAAGTTCCCTACCAGGTGCCACAAATCAAGAAGCCCCAACTGTAGGCATCTCTGGGCGGGTGCCTGCTCGCTCCCCTTACGGGCATAATTAGATTGCACAGGGCAACTGGTTCATATGTAAATGAAAGGCACCCTACAGCCTATTCTGAGCCTGAGCTCTTGGGAGGGATAAGGTGAGGACCAATGAACTGCCATCTTTGAAAAAGAAGAGGAGGGTTCCTGGACCCCAGGCTGGCCCTTTAAATGGAATGATGCTTAGCCTCTGTGGCAGTAGGGACGCAGGCTGGAGCCTGGTGGGGATTAATCATGTCCCTCCAGAGGATAGTCCGAGTGTCCCTGGAGCAGCCCACCAGCGCTGTGTGTGTGGCAGGAGTGGAAACACTGGTGGATATTTATGGGTAAGAGGGCCATACTCGGGGCAGGGAGTGCCTGGATCCTGGGGGAGAGATATGGGCTTTTCTTCTGAAAGCTGGTCTGTAGTCTTCCTCTGGGAGTCTCCTCCCCACTTTGGACCCTGCTGCTCCTAAAGATATAGGAGGGGAGGTTGGAGAGAGAGAGAGAGAGAGAGAGAGAGAGAGAGAGAGAGAGAGAACTCATCAAGGGCATTTCTCTGTGGTGGTTGGCAGTTTGTAAGAATGAGAGGAATTAATTCTTGGTTTAGCTGTTCTCACCTGGGCTGTGGTCTAGGAATGGTGGCCAAACCACAGAATGATTGTGTCTTAAGCAAGCCTGGAAGTTTTGACTAATGCCAGCATCACAGGAAAAGAGTATCAGAGCAGAAAAGGACCTTATTCCATAGAAAGTCAAAGTCGTAACTGAAAAGGGTCTTTGAATTCAGAACAGAGCACGTCAGAGCTGGGGGAGATAGTAGAATATTAGACTGTTAAAGCCAGATGGAACCCTAGAACACAGAAGATCAAAGAAGAAAGAACCTTAGGCACCACCAAGCTCAGCTCCATCTTTGTCCAAATGGTCAGATTAAAGCTAAGACGGTGATTTGTCCAAAGTCACTTGGCTCTAATTAAGTGGGAGGTAAGGTCTTTTGGCTCCCAGTCTTGGGCTCTTTCGCACTACACCTCTCATTTGAAACATAATCATTTTTCTTAAAAATCAAAACAAACAAAACCGCACAAACCTTTGAGAAGAATTGGCAGAGGCATGGCTGATTCTGGAGTCTGAAAGCCTCAGAGATGGGCAAGTCTTGGCTCTGGTATATGAGTCCCAAGTTAAGAACCTGCTGGGATCTGAGCTTTGCCCTGCTCCTAAAGTTGGGTGTCAAGCTTTGGGGCTGTTCCCACACATCAGAATGTCCCCGGATCTTGTGACAGGATGCAATCACAATTGTGGAGGGGCCTCCATCCCTGGGTGAGGACTGATGGGGATATTTGCTCTTGTTCTGCCTCTCCCCCGATTGACTTCATAGAGTTCCTAGGAGAAGGGTGCCCTATCCACCCTGTGGAAGGTGCCTCCCACAACTTCTCCCTGTGGGATTGTCTGATCTGGCTCTTAGAAAATGAATGGGGAGGACGCTCCATTTACATATGCAAGTATTTTTGTACACATTTTATAGGTGAAGAACCCGAGTCTCAGAGAAGATGGGCACCTGGCTCAGAACCATAAAGCATCCCTTGAATCCCCTGAGTTTGAAGGGAGGACCTGGGAGGTCACCGAGTTTACCTTCATCCTTCCTCAGGCATTTGTTAGCTCTGGGACTTTGAGTAAACCTCTCTAACCTTGAGTTTCTCACCTGCAAAGTGGGGCTAATAACTCCACCTTACAGGTGAGGATCAAAGGGGACACTGTAACGCACTTTGCCAGATTTAAAGCACTACATAAATGTCACCTACTACTAGGATTAGTCTCTAGATGAAGAGACTGAGGCTCCGAGAAGACCTCAAGGTCACATAGTCGGTATATGGCAGAGCCGGACTTAAACCCAGCTCCAATCTAATGCTCCTTCCAATGCACCGTGAATAGCTTTCCTTCCTCCACTGAGACGTCTAGGACTAGATGCAGCTGCGGCAAAAGATGGGAGACTGGCTACAGAGCTGTGTCGGGTAGAATGGATGTGAGGAGCCAGATTTGGGGAAGGGCTGGGTGCTGGCCCTGGCAGAGTCCTTAGAAAGTTGCCTCTTAGAAGGGCTTCTTCCTGTCATAGGATCTAAAGGCTAGAGCAGGGGAAGTAGCCTTCATGAGCTTCTTCCAGGAGATGGAGTGGTAGGAGGGAGGGGGTGGGTTGGAACAGCTGGCAGAGTTCATCAGAGGCAGCCAGTCAGGGCTGGGGAAACCCTTGTGGGGGAGAGGGACTGAGGGTGGAAGTTTTGCAGACAGGCGCCACTGCCTGCCCTCGGGCTTCCTCACTCACCTGGCCCAGCTGCCAGCCTTCCATCAGGTCGCCTTTTTATTGACCTGTGTCTGGGAAAGGTAAAGCCTAGGGACTGGTCACGGGGCATCCTTGAGCAAAGCTTGCCTTCCTTTTCCTGAAATCCAAGGAGTCTCTTCAGGGGAAGCCGAGGTTATCACAGAAGCCATCAAACACCAACTTCCTTGTTTTACAGAAGTAGAAACTGAGGCACAGAGAGAAGGGACTTGCCTGAGGTCATATTGTTAACATGTGCCATTTGTAGGGTGTGCTACAATAGGTTTGCCTCTCATGTGAGTTAGACCCACTGGCCACTTATATCTCTTTCTCCTTGAAAATTCTGTGATTCTAAAGTGGCAGATGCAGGGTTCATTTAATGTCTTCTGGTTTCTCTTTCTATGTCATCATCCTACTGACATGTGGCTCCCACCCCGCCCTTGGCTATCCTGTGCAAACCATGTGGGGCAGGATCCAGTGTGGCATTGTAGGAAAAGCAGGGCATTGGTGGCTAGAGAGCTCTGGCTATCCCTCGGTGTCTCAGTTTTCTCCTCTGTGAGCTGAGATGGCTGGACAAAGTGGTTTTATAACAAGCCCTATATGGAAGGAGATGTCTACATTCAGAGAAAGATCTAGAAAGAACAGAGTTTAAATGGAGACTGAAGCAATCTACGTGCTATCGTTCTTTTTCAAGTTTGGTTTTGTTTCTTCTTTCCCACTGCTCACTCCATTGGTTACATCCCTTCTATACAACCAGACTAAAGTCCAATGTGAAAGTATTTGCAGACCCTAGACTTGACTGCATGTTGCCATGGGCGGGGAGGAGGGGAGAGGGAGGGGAGAAAATGTGAAATTCAAGGGACTGTGGAACTGAATCTTGTAAACTAAAAGTAAATAAACAAATCAATTTTAAAAAATAAGAATAAGCTCTCTAAAACCACTGCCATCCTTCAGGAACCTTTGGGCTTCAGAGAAAGTGAGACTTTGCTTGGTGAGAGAGGGGAGGGAGGGATCACCTCGAGAGCAAATCCCAGTGCAAGAACTGGACTGGCAATTAATAATAATAGTAGTACCTAATATTTACATAAGCCTTACTATGTGTCAGATACTCTGCTAAGCACTTTATCATTATTATCTCATTTGATCTTCATAACAACCCTGCAAGGTAGGTGCTGTTATTACCTGTTTTGCAGGTGAGGAAACTGAGGCAAAATTGGCTACGTGACTTGCCCAGAGTTACACAACTAGTAAGTGTCTGCGGCCAAATTTGAACTCAGGTCTTCCTGACTCTAGACCCAGCACTTTACCCACTGTATCATGAAACTGCCCTCTACGTTGTTGCTGTTGGGTTGTTTCAATTTTGTCTGACTCTTGGTGACCCCACTTAAAGTTTTCTTGGCAAAGATATTGGAGTGGTTTCCATTTCCTTCTCCAGCTCATTTTATAAATAATGAACTAAGGCAAACAAGGTTAAGTGATTTATCCAGGGTCACACAGCTAGTAGATGTCTGAGATGTCTTTTGAAACTGAGTCTTCCTGATTGATTCTAAGCCTAGTGCTCTATCCACTGCGCTACCTAGCTGCCTGCCCTCTAGGTATCAGCAAATTTTCAAAAGACAGAAGAGAACAGAACCTATAAACTACAGGCTAGTGAGCTTCATGTTGATTCCTGGCAAAATTTTGGAAAGTATTAGTAAAGGGATGGTTGATGGACATTTAGAAAAGGAAGCAGTGATCACAAAGGACCAGCACAGTATCATCAAGAAGAAATTCCCACCTAATCTCATGTCCTTTTTTGCCAGGATTAGACCAGAGGATGCTGTAGATATAGTTGGCCTACCTTTCGGTAAAGTATATAACAAAATCTCAGGCCATCCTTATGTAAAATATGAAGGAATGTACATTATTAGGTGGTTTGGAACTATTAGAAGGACTGGACCTAAAGAACAGTCTCTGGATGAACTCTCTCAGACTGCTTCCAGTTCTGAAATCCAATGGACTGAAGGGAATGGGAATAAGGATCTGGGACAGTGGGACCAGGAGGTTCACTGAGATCCAAGAAGGGGGAACACTGTTGCCTATACATGCAAGGGTACACTCAGAGAACAATCCTGCAGTTCCATCAAATCCATCCTTCCTAAACCACTACTGTGTGCCCACAAGAACAACAATGATAATAATAATAATTGCTGGCATTGACATTAAGGTTTCCAAAGTCGTATGTTGTCTCCTTTGATCCTCACAACAACCCTGGGACCTAGGAGCTGTTAATATCCCCTTTTAACAGATGAGGAAAGTAAGACTGAGAAGAGTTAAATGTCTTGGCTAGGGTCTTGAAGTTAACTCAAGGCAGGATTTGAACTTAGATCCTCCTGCCTCCTGTTGCAATGTTTTTTCCATTGTGGTACTTTCGAGTATATAAAACTCTTGCCTCATAACAATCTTTGAACTGCTTAGAGCAGTAGTTCTCAAACTTTTTGGTCTCAGGACCCCTTTGCCCACTTAAATATAATTGAGGCTGGGGCAACTAGGTGGCACAGTGAATAGAGTACCATCCCTGGAGTCGGGAGGACCTGAGTTTAAATCTGACCTTGGAAACTTGGCACACTTACTAGCAGTGTGTGACCTTGGGCAAGTCACTTAATCCAAATTGCCTTGCCTTCCTCCTTCCAAAAGAAATTATCAAGGCCTTCAAATTTGGCATCAGACATTTGATACTTACTAGTTGTGTGACTCTGGGCAAATCACTTAACCCTGATTGTCTCTAAAAAAGTTATTGAAGAGCCTAAAGAGCTTTTGTTTATGTGGATTATATCTATTGGCATTTGCCACATTAAAAATGAAAACATGTTAATATTATTATAAAAATGGTTTTGACCTTATTGGCTCCCCTAAAAGAATCTTGGGGACGCCCCAGAGTTCCCACACTACATTTAGAGAACTGCTGACTTAGAGACTGATCAGAGTGTGCTAAGAAAATGACCCAATCCAGCTCCGAGTTCCCCATCTGAAGGCACATTCTTGGCTGACTCCCGGTTTTTCATCCCTAAAGAGTGCTTTGCAGAGGGCATCCAGAACATGACCACTTGCTTGGGATGACTCAGTGGGCTCTCAAAGCACATGGTTAAAAAATAAAGGAAAGTGTTATTACCCTCCTTTTAAAAACGAGGAATTAGTCTCAGAGACGGCGTGACTTGCCTGCAGTTACTCAGCTGTTAAATCATGTAGCTACAGGATGTTAGAACTGGAAGGGGCCTTAGAGACCATCCAGTTCAACTCCTTCGTTTTTCAGAGGAGGAAACTGAGGACCATTGAGGTTAGGTGACTTACCCAAGGTCATATAGATAGTAAATGATAGAGTTGAGACCTGAGCCTCTGTTTTCCCACAGCATATAAACAGTACTCTTTCCTTTCCTCTTAACAGTGAGCTTCAGTCTGGCTGAGGAGAGAAAGTTGACCCATAGAAGATCATTAGAGAATATGGAAGCATCAGGCTGTGTTATATAGATGATCAGGACATTCAGAGAGTTCAGCACAATCACTGTTGGCTGGGAGCGGTCAGTGAAAGCTTCATAAAGAACGTGGACCTGAACTGGGTCTTGAAGGGTGAGCACCAGCCCAGAAGGGGAAAGACACGGGAGAAGGGGCTAAGACCACTGAGTCTGCCTTCCAAGGTCACCAATACCTTGGGCGTCCATGTCTTCCAGGCTGGCAAACCAGAGCTCTTCCTTCATCTGTAAAATGAGGGGGTTGGACTGGATGATCCTGTCTGAGATCACCCAGCTAATAACTGGTCATGGGATTTTGAGCTGAAAGGAAGTTTTGACACCCCTGGATTGCAGACTTAGAGCTGCAAGTTGACCTGGGAGGTCACGGAATCCACACTATTCACTTCATTGATGAAGAGCTAAGGTCTGGATTGGTAAAGAGTCTTGCCCAGCATCACATCAGGAAGGAAGGAAAGAAAACAAACATGTCCTAAGTGCCTCCTAGGTGCCAGGGACTATGCTGAGCACTTTACAAACATTATCTAATTCTTGTCCTCAGAGCAACTCTGGACAGTGGGTGCTATTATTCTTCCTATTTTACAGATGGGGAAACTGAGGCAGACAGAGGTGAAGTCATTTGCCCAGGGTCACACATCCAGTAAGTGTCTGAGGCATGATTTGAACTCAAGTCTTCCTGACTGCAGGCACAGTGCACTATCCACTGCACCACCTAGTTGGTGGAGGAACCAGAAGTTGACCTCAGGTCATAGGATCATAAATCTAGAACCACAATGGATCTTAAAGGACATTTAATCTAACCCTCTTATTTTAAAGATAAGGAAACTAACTAAACTCATAACTCTTAGGTGCAGTGGATAGAGCGCTAGGCCTGGAGTCAGGAAGACCTAAGTTCAAATCTGACCTCAGACACTTACTAGCTGTGTGACCCTGGGCAAGTCACTTAACTCTGTCTCAGTTTCTTCTTCTGTAAAATGAGCCAGAGAAGGAAATGACAAACCACTCCAGTATCTTTGCCAAGAAAACCCCAAATGGGGTCATGGAGAGTGAGACACAACTGAAATGACTGAACAACAGCAAAATGTGCCATAACTAATAGAGTTTATACTGAGGTGATTTGTTCAACATCACACAGATGTTAAATGGCAGAAGGGACTTGAACCCAGGTCCTCTGACTCTAGACCCAACGCCCTTCCTACTGTACTATTCTACCTCCCACAGACGAGGAAACTGAGGTGCAGAAAGGGGATTTATTATTATTATTTATTCATCTTTATCACAATAGTTCTATTTCTATTGTTTATCGTTATTAATCTCGATATGCGGATGTTTGTGGTGCAGGGGTGATCTGGGCCGCAGACCTTTGGCAGGTCCTACAGAACTGGAAAGCTTCCCCCTGGTCTTAGGGAAGCCCTAGTTTTCCTCAAAGCAGCTTGCCCGTGCCTCCTGTGAGTCCTTGCCTGCTTCCCCCCAGTTATCAGGGGCTCTCTTGCCCTCTCAACATGACTTTGAATTTGCTTTGCATATCCCGCGTATTGACTTTTATGTCATATGTTGTCTGTTTTAAAAGAATGCAAGCTTCTCGAGGGCAGAGATTGTTCCATGTTCATCTTTTTTTAAATGATTGTTATTGTTACTGTTCCCATACTATGGATCCGATGGGGGCTTGAGTTGAAATTCTGAGTACCTAAGTGAAGCGTCTGCATCCCTAGACTGAAATCTCCAGGTCTGAGGGAGCATAGGCTGGGCCGTGAAAAATCCAATTTTAACATTCCCAGAGGGGGAGGGGAGACAGAGCAAAGCTTAGCAGGAGGCGATAATAGCTTACTTTTATATGGTGTTTTACACAGAGATCTTCTTTGATGCTTACAACAGTCCTGTGCTATTATTGCCCCCATTTTATGGAACAGGAAACTGAGGTTGATGTAGAATTTCCTTTAAAACATCTCTCTGACAAGTGGCCATCTGTCCTGTGCTTGAATACCTCCAGTGATGGCAAACTCACTGTCTCCAGAGGCAGATCCTTCTACTTTGGAACAATTCTCATTTCGAGGAGACTTTTCCTGACAGTGAGACTAAATCTGCCTTTGCTTTGTTCCCCCCTTCGCCCCCACGCCCCACCCCAGTGCACTCCCCCTGCCCCCTTGCTGCTAATTCTGCCCCTCTGGGGCCAAGCAGGACACCTCACCGGCTTTCTCCTGCCTTTGATCTCCTGTGCTGCTAATTAATCATCACACTCCCTTGATTTTTATGTAGCATTTGTTTTTACAGCTTCCAAGAAGCTTTCACATAAATCTTCTCATTTGGTCCTCTCAGCAACCCTGTGAGGAAGACCGGGTAGGGATTCTGAGCTCAGTTTTACAGAGAAGGAGGCTGAGGCCCAGGGAAAGGGAGGGACTTGCCCAAGGTCACTAGATGAATAAGTGCTGGGGCTGCCACCCAGATCCCCTAACCAGGAACCAGGAAGATCTGAGTTTGAATCTTTACTCCCAAACTTAAAGGCCACGTGGCCCTGGTTCAGGGAAAGACTTTCTATCACGCTGCTCGTGATTTCTTGCTTTATTTAATTTAACATCATTTAATTCCCATTTATTATATGCCTGTTCTGTTCTCTGTGTTGAGAGCTGGGAATATTCAAAGCTTAAACAAAAAAGACTTGGTAACTGCTTCATGGAGTTCACAGTCTAGCCAAGACACGAGACACATAAAAATAGCTTTTAGAATGTGAGAGGCAGTCTGGAACAATGGTTAGTGGCAGGGGTTGGGGGAGAGGAAGACGAGAACAAGCATTTATTAAAGACCACTTGATGCTGATCATAGCCCCGGCATATGGTTGTTGTTCAGTTGTGGCCAACTCTTTGTGACTTCATTTGGGGATTTCTTGGCAAAGATACTGCAGTGGTTGGCCAATTCCTCCTCCAGCTCATTTTACTGAAGAGGGAACTGATGTGCCAGCCACTGTCCTGAGCTCTGGGGGGGCACAGATACTGAAGTGGTACAGTGTCTGCCCTCCAGCAGCTTCCACTTTGCTAAAAGGAAGCCCATTCTGTGGGAGATCACTGAGTGGCCAGGGAATGGAGCCAGAGGGCAGGAGATGATCACACACTTTCCAGTAATGGAGCACTATTCATTTAGTTGTGATTCCAGAGCAAGAGTCAAAGGTAGAAATCTGAGGGGGAAAGACAGGGAGGTGGGTTGTGTGTGTATCTGCAGAACGAGTTTCCACAGTGAGAGTTTCCCTTGGGTCAAATCAAAAAGTTTGCAGAGGGAAAGAGACAAAAAGAGATAAAGAGAGACAGAGACAGAGAAACAGAGAGAGAAGAGAGGAGGGAGGGAAAGAGAGAGAGTGAGAGAGGTGAAAGAGAGATAGAGAGAGAGAGAAAGAGACAGAGAGAGGAGAGAAACAGAGACAGAGAGGGAGAGAGAGAAAGAGGGAGAAGGAGAGGGAGGGAGACAGAGAGGGAGGGAGAGAGACTCAACAGTGTAGTGAGAAGAGCAACTGGATTTGGAGCCAGGAAGACTTGCCTTTAAATTCTGACTCAGAAAGCTGTGTGATGCTGGACAAATCTCTCTTTGTCTCTTTCTCTCCCTCTCTCTCCCTCTCTTTCTCTCTTTTTGCTATTTGGAGAGGGGAAGGCAGGGCATTTGGGTTTAAGTGACTTTCCCAAGGACACACAACTAACTAGTATGGATAAATCTCTTGACCTCTCTGAGCCTTGGTTCCCTCATCTGTAGAATGAGGGAATCCTTAGTGAATGGCCTCTACTGTCCCTCCCAGATTTACCTCTAGGATGCTCTGAATCCTCACTTTGGCATTTAATGACTGTGCTTTTGGGCAAACTCTAGCCACATCTCTGAGCCTCAGTTTTCCATCTGTGAAAAGGGGCCAATAGTATGTACATTCCTTACTTCTCGCAGGGCTGCTGTAAGGGATGCGTTTTGGAAACCTTGATGTTCTAGAGAAATGGGAGTTATGATTATGAGAGAACCATGAGCCGTGCAAATAACTATAATACAAGATGGTACATGATGTCCGGGATAGCTGGGTTAACAGGGAGGTTCTGTATGGCCCTAAGGGCAGAAGTGGGAGCAGGGGGAGGGAAAGGGAGGTTGCACAGAGACAGCTTTAGGCTTGTTTCCAGCTGAGATTTCCTAACCATTAGGGCTCTCCAGTAGCCCTTACTATGTGCTGGGCTACAGAGAAAAGTATGTGTCGATTCCTGCTCTTGAGGGGTTCAGTCTGATGGGGAAGATAACAGGCAAATAACCAGATCCAGGCAGGATACACAGAAGACACACTGGAGAGAATCGACAGAGGGAAGGCACTAACATGAGGGGGGATTAGGAAAGCCTTCTTGTAGGAAGTGAGACGTAATGGAAGGCCAAGAACTTAGGAGGCAGAAGAGAGGAGGAAGGAGATAGTTTTAGGCATGGAGGAGAGTGAGAGAAAATGCCTGGAGTTGAGAGGGAGAGACTTATTTGAAGAGCAGCCTGGAGTCCAAGGTCACTGGATGGAGGAGTCCATGGGTGGTGGTGGTGGGGCGGCGTCAGCAGGGGCCGGATGACTACTTACTTGTTGCATATATTGCAGAGAAAACTTTGTTTAAGAACAGATTGGGTCAAAGATCTCTGAGGTCCCTTCCAACCTTGAGGTTCTGTGATAGGTCTTATCTCTTCATTTCTCTGAGGGTTTCCCCAAAAGGACCAGCAAAACTTCCTGGATACTTGAGGGTACCTGTCCATCCTGGAAATTACAGCCTGGAATGGAGGAGTGATCTCCTCCCCTCCTCCCACCCATCAGGAGTACAGGAACTCCACACAGAGCTGTTATTGTCTAATCTTCAAATTACAGGGATCCTGTCTGATGACCTCTCTGCTCCTTCTTTTTATTTTTACAAGTTGCTTTGGGATCCCTCTGAGTCATCCTGGGGAATCAAGGGGTCAAGTTCCTGATGTTCTCTTCTTTAGAGGTGAGACATCAAGAACACACCTGATGGGTGTCATTCAGTTCTAGAGTGGCCAGAATCATGGCCTCTGTTCAGGGAGGACTATACCCTCTGGTGTGAGGACTTGCTGAGCCCTTTCCAGGGCTGCTCTTCCACCTTTGGTGTCCACCTTCACCCAACTCTCACCTGTGGCTCCAAGACGCTGTAGCAGGTGCATTGGCCACACCCCAGTAAATCATTTGGGCTGATGGGCTAAACCAGGCTGGGGTAAACCAATGGGCCTTAAAACTGTTGGTGAGTTAGGGGGATGTCTACCCCAAGCACCTGAAGACTTCCTTGGAAGGATGGGTGGTGATCAAAGATGTCAAGTTCATCCGCTGCATCCCAGACCATCCTGACTTTTGTCCTGCCACCAGACTTTGATGACTCTGGAAGAGAGAGTGAGACTAACAAGTGCATCTCTGCCTCACTTAAATCCAATTCACTTGAAAGTCAAGACATCACTCCATGATGCCATTGTTCCTCTTTGGAAATAAAGGATGGACAACAACAACGTTGTGTGTGCTCTCTGAGCATCCCACACCCTAGTTGCTGCTCCTGTGCTTGTGTGGTATCCGGCACACAGCAGGAGTTTACAAAATCCTGGTCGACTGACAAACCATATCCCTGGCCTATGCTAGCAGCCATGCTGGGTATGCTAGGGTGGTTGCTGCTACAGTTGGACACAGACACCTGGGAATAGCCCCTGCTCCCCCCAGGGAGAGGAGACCTCAGCCCTGTGGGGGTTGTTGCTGCCTCACTCTTCTGGCCCAGATGGCCTCTAACCCACACTTGCTCTCAGCCTATCTTCTCAATTGAGTCAAGAAATCTGGATTTGAATTCCAGCTATGACATTTACTAGCTGTGTAACTGTATACGTCACTCCACTTATCATAAGCTCATAGAGCTAGAAAAGGGAACTTAGAGGTCAACAAATATAAGCCCCTCATTTTATGGTTAAAGAAACTGAGGCTGAGATAAGTTAAATGACTTTCCCAGGGTCACACAGATAGTCAGTGACTGAGAGAGAATTTCATTTCAGGCATTCTCACTCCAAGCCCAGCACTCTATCTGCTACACTCTATATGCTTTACAGAGCCTCAGTTTCCTTCTTGGTAAAATAGAGATAAATAAATGTATAGTTTGTTTGTACGTGGCTGTCTGCGTGTTGCTTCACCCATTCTATTGTGAATTCCTTGAGAGCTGGGGCTTTATTTTGCCTTTATGTATATCCTCAAAGCTTAGTGTGGTGTCTGACACAAGTCAGTGCTTTACTAAATGATTATTGGTTGATAGTCTAAGTCAGTGATTCTCAATGTTCCCAATGCTGCAACCTTTTAAGACAGTTCTTCATGTTGTGGTGACCCCCAACCATAAAATTATTTTCCTTGCTACTTCATAACTGCAATTTTGCTACTGTTCTGAATCGTAATGTAAATATCTGATATGTAAGATGTATTTTCATTGTTACAAGTTGAACATAACCCACAGATTGAGAACCACTGGTCTAACTGAACAGAGTTATTCCAGGGTGTTTATAAACCTTAGAGCACTATAGAAAAGAGAGCCATTGTTGTGATTACCCAGAATAAGCCAGGTCCTTTACCACCAATGGGCTCCTTGAAGCACCCCAGCATTCCTGTTTAGCAGCTGCAGGTTTGCAGGGAAATCTCCAGCATACAACCCAAAGAACCATTCTGTCCTCTCCTTCTACGCTGCAGTGGCCTCAGTTTCCTCATCTGTAGAATGAGGCAGTTGGATTCAGTGACCTCTGAGATTTTCCATCTGAGCCTATGAACATTCTCTTCTCAAGACACATTCAAGCCTGTAGAATTCTTGGATTAAAATTTCCTTGAAATAGATGGTGCTTGAGGACGTTGAAAGATCAACTAGAGGAGTTTCAGTTTTATCCTATGGTCAGTCATCTTGACTTTTGTCTTGCCACTGGACTTTGATGACTGGAGGAGGAAGCAAGGCTGACGACTCTGAAGGCTCTGCCTCACTTAAATCCAATTCACAAGCAGGTCAAGACATCACCCTCTTGATGTCATTGGTCCTCTTTGAGAGTAAAGGATGGCAGAAGAGGTTCCATTTTATCCTAGAAGTACTAGGGAGCTACAGGTGTTTATTGAGTCCCAGAGTGATGTGATTAGATCTGTACTTTAGGAGAGTCACTTTGCTGCCTATGTAGGAGATGGATTGGAGTGAGAAGAGGTTTGAAGAAAGAAGACCAAATAGGAAGCTACTGAAATAAGACCTGAAGTAGGGTGGTGGGTACATGGGAGAAGAGAAGAATATGTATGTGAGAGATGGTGAGAAGATTGAAATGACCGTATTTGACAAATGATTGGATATGAGTGGGAGTGAGGATATGAGGAAGACCCCAAGGGTACAAAATCGGATGACTGAGAGGATGGTGATGCTCTTCTTCTTCTTCTTCTCCTTCTCCTTCTCCTCCTTCTCCTTCTCCTTCTTCCTCTTCTTCTTCTTCTTCTTCTGCTGCTGCTGCTGCTGCTGCTTCTGCTGCTGCTGCTGCTGCTGCTTCTGTTTGTCCTTGACACCATTAGGGAGGTCTGGAAGAGGAGTGGGTTTGGGAGTAAAAATATGAGTTCTGTTTTGGACAAGTTGAGCTTAGGATGCTTGGACATTCAGCTAGAGAGATCTCATAGACAGTTAGTTGGTGACTCAAGGCTAGAGCTAGGAAGAGAAACTAGTGCTCTATAATCTGGACATCATTTATGTGGAGAGAATTGTATCCAGGAGAGCTGACGAGGTCACTGAGGAAGAAAGTGCAGAGGGAGAAGAGCAGAGGAACCTGGACAAAGCCTTGGGGGAAACCCAAAGTTAGGGAGTATGGGATGATTGATGAACCAGAGAAGGAATCTGAAGAGGGGTCAGACAGATAGGGGGAAAACCAGGAGAGAGTACTGTCATGGAAACCCAGAGGGAAGAGAATATATAATAATTTAGGTCAGGGTTGGGGAACCTGTGACTTTAAGGTTTTAAGGGCCTTCCAGGTCCTTAAGTGCAGCCTTCTCACTGAATCCAGATTTTACAGAACAAATCCTTAAGGCCACACGTGGCCTTCTAGGTCCTTAATCTTGTTCTGTAAAATTTGGATTCAGTCAAAAGGCCACACTTAAGGACCTAGAAGGTGACACCTGACCTTAAGGCCACAGATTCCTCACCCCTGGTTTAGGTCTTCATTGCCCTTCTAGGCAGTTGAAATAACCTCCTAATTAATCTCCTTCTTGTAGTTTCTTCCCTCCCCAGTTCATCGCTCACACTGCTACCACAACAACAGTAATGATACTAATAACTAGCTCTTTATAAGCTTTACAGACTGATTTTATTTCACTCTCCTTCACCTGTTCCACATTGTCGTCAAACCGGTCCACTTCTTGTCATGGTCCTTAAATTCCCCTTGCTCCCTTCCCATCCCCATGTCTTTGTATGCACCGTCCTTCCTGCATACCTGGGGTACATACTCTACTTAACCTCTGACTTCCTTCAAAGCTCAGTTCATGTGTGGGCACCGCCTACCGAGCTTTCTTGTTTCCCTCCAGGTGTGAGTACTCACTCCTAAATTGGGTGATGAGTTCCCTGTGCATTCACTTTGGTCTCTTTAGACAACTCTCCGTTTTCCTTCCCATCAAAATCATTTCTCTTCTTCTTTCCACAATTTTGTCATTGAGAGCCTCCCATTCCTCCTGGGGTGGGATTTTCCCCTGTAGACTTTTAGTTTACAAGTTCTTACATCTCCTCTAAACTCTTTGCAATTTGCTTTACCAAATCTAGAATGCATGCTAGACCATCCCTAGCTTCCCCTTCTTTCTCTGTCACACACTCGACGCTGGTGTGCTCACTTCCCCAAGATTCCTATCATTTCTTCTCCAGCATCCAGTTCCCATTGATAAGAATCAGATCTGGAATAGAGCTGCCCCTTGTTGGTTCCTCCACCTTTTGAAGACCCAAGTTGTCATTAAGACAGGTCAAGAAATTACTACCTCTTTTGCTTTGGGCAAAGAGTAAATCCCAGCAGGTACCTAGATATTTGAAGTTTCCTATCATTATTATATAACTCCTCTATGCCAGGCTTGTAATCTAATCTCTAAACTCCTCCTCTATTTCCTCTTTCTGTCCAGGCAGACTGTAGTTAACTCTGACTCCAAGACTGCTTCTGCTTTAGTCTTCACTGATATTTACTTGGATTCTTTCCATCAAGGTCCCTTCTCTGGGTCCTCTATTTCCTCATATGAGGAGTGTATTTTCATAATGTTGCACTACCCTCTTACTCTTTCATTTGTATTGTTTCATTTGAATAAGATCTATGCTTTCAGAATAAAATTCTCATCACGAGCTTCATCCAGCTAAGTCTCAGAAATATTATGAAGCCAAATTTGCCTCCATGAGCTAAAATTCCTAGTTCATTTTACTCATTATCCATAATTTGTAAGTGATACACACACAGCTCATATATATATACATATACACACACACGTGAAAAGTATGTGTATATGCCAGCATGTATATGCATATGGGTATATATACATGTAGTATCTATGTGAGCACATACATAAACATTTATATATGTATGAATATATACAAGTATTTGTGTACATGTATATACACACACACTTATCTGTCACTCAGGAGAATGAAATGAAAGTTTCTTGAGGCCAAAGTCTATCCCATTTTCATCTTTGTATCACAGCAAGTTCTTTGCCATCATGGGTGCTTAATTAATGTTGGATGAACTGGAGAAAGGAGAGAGAAAGGGGAAGAGAGGAAGAGAGAGGGAGAGAAAGAGAAAGAAAGGGAGAGAGAGAGAAAGAGAGAGAGAGAAAGAGGGAGAGAGAGAGAGAAAGAGAGAGAGAGAAAGAGGGAGAGAGAGAGAGAGAAAGAGAGAGAGAGAGAGAGAGAGAGAGAGAGAGAGAGAGAGAGAGAGAGAGAGAGAGAGGTTAGATTGGGATTGGGAATGAAGTCTAACCTTCCTCTCATTTCCTTTCCTACCATTTCAGTAGTTCCCCAAATCAACTAACGTGGATTAAATCCCCTATTTAATTGATCCATGAGAAAAAGAGAGGACAGGTGAAGACAGGAGTGTCCCATAACAGAAGGGAGAGGGTGGGGAGAAATGGGATGGCAGAGAAAAAGGAGCATGATCTAGTTCTTCAGGATTCTTAACCTTTCTTTGAAGAATGGACCCCTTTAGCAGCCTGATAATGATTAATAATAATGATTTATTCATTAATTTTGTTCTTGTTTAGTCATTACAGTCATGTCTGACTCTTCATGACCCCATTTGGGGTTTTCTTAGCAAAAATACTGGAGGGGTTTGCCATTTCCTTCTCCAGTTCATTTTACTGATGAGGAAACTGAGGCAGACAGGGTTAAGTGACTTGCCCAGGGTCACACAGTAAGTATCTGAGGCTGTATTTGAACTCAGGAAGATGAGCCTTCCTGTCTCCAAAAGGTCAAAAGATGGTATAGACAAGCATGGAAGTGTGTTGGCATTATCATGTTAGATTCAATACATATATGGTTTCCTCTTTTCTTCTGTTCTTTCTTTTTGGGTATTGTATATTGACATTTGTTGTAATGATAAGAATAAGAAGAAAAAAATTTTTTAAAGAAACAAAATACTTTACTCTCAACACTGTTGTGAGGTTCGTATGGTTGTATAAAGTATCCTTTTCCCAATTATATTAATGAGGAAATTGAGGCTCAGAAAGGGGCTGAGATTGGCTTGGAGTTACCAAGTTAGTCTGAAGTGAATTCAGGTCTCCCAACTCCAAGGCAGCCAAGAACTCCAATGTTCATTCCATTAGAGAACAATGCCTTGAAGACAAAGTTGTAAATAGGTTTTGCAGTGGGAAAAGTACCAACTGGGAGGACCCAGGTTCAAATCCCTTTTCTTACACTTTCCGTTTATACGACCTTGGACAAGTCACTAAACCATCCCTGTCCTCGATGATCTCTGTAAAATGAGGTTGGACTAGATGGGTGATGAGATAGCATGAAGGCCAGTTACAAAACGGAGTTAGTTGTTTGATGTGGGAATTGAGAGAACCAATCAGATTCTAGCTCATGACCACTGACTCCATCTTATGCTGTCCCATGTATTATCCCCCATCTTGTTTTTCTGCAAATCATCCGTGGGAAACTAGATGGTATAAAACATTTATTGCTTCACAAATGCAGATGGATGCAATTAATCAGCATCTCTCAATTCTGGGAAAAGAAAGACCTCAAAACCTACTTGGCTCCTCCCAACTCAACTAAAACTCACTTTTCACCCATCCCAACTTGGAAAGCCTCTAATTTTTCCACAATTTGAAATCAGATTATCTAATTTTCCATCCTAATTTCTATCCTGTTCATTGTTTTCTTTGAATTAATTGTTCTCATCTGATTAATTGCTTTTAACACATAAAAACCTCTCACTCTGTGTTAAGGGTCTTTGGACTGATTAGGGAGTCCATTGGCCCATTTATCTGATCAGTTTTGCTAATAAATCACATAGATTGGAATATGTTTCCTTAGTTATTATAAATCATCTACCACTTGGGCTCTGAAGTCCTTTCCAGATCCCAAAAGGGATCATCCTACAAATAGTCTGTATTCCGTGGCTGTCTTCAGGTATTTGAAGACATAGACAGGTCATAGCATAGGAAAGAGATTGGACTTGTTCTGCTTGGCCCCAAAGAAAAAATAAGAAGCAGCAAGTGGAAGTCATAGGGAAGAAGGGCTTTTGTTCTGATCTATGGAAAATTTCCAAATAATGAGAGCTGCCCCAAAGTGTCTAGGCAAACTCTTAGCAGGTTCCTAGTTCAAGTACAGGATGGACAACCACTCCTTAGGGATGTGCTATATTCCGTATGAAGCCTCTCTAGACCCTCTTCTCCCAGCTGCTAGTGTCCCTCTCCCCCAAATTACCCTCTGTTTTGTCTGTACCTACTCATATTTGTACTTCTTGTCTTTCCTTGATTAAACAACCCGAGGGCAGGATTTGTTTCATTCTTGTCTTTGTATCTCCAGCAACTGGTATGATACCTTGCATCCAGTAGGCATTTAATAGCTGCTTATGGATGGATTGGTCGATGCTATTGAGAGGATTCCCATTCAGGTGCAGCTTGGATCGGGCATTCTCCAAGATCTTTGTCACCTCTGGCAGCCAAGGATCTCTCTAGCATCTCCCATCATTCCCTGTCTCTCTCAGGTCTGTGCCAGAGGGCACAGAGACCTTCGCAGTCTATGGCACCCCAGGTGTGGATATCTACATCTCCCCGAACATGGAGGCTTCGAGGGAACGAGCGGACACCAGGAGGTGGCGCTTTAATATGGGCCTTGACATCATCGTCGTCATGAACTCCCCAAGCAATGACCTGAATGACAGTCATGTAAGTGGGCCCCTTATGCCAAAGGTGTGGAATGCGAAATTCAGCAGGAAACACTTGAGTGAGTGGAATCTCCTCCCAAGGAAACTCAATCACTGGGTGGCCTTCAATGAGATACTTCCCCTCTCAGGGCTTGCTCCCTTTCCTCATCAGTAAAATAAAGGAGGCCTCCTGGATTAACTCTTACATTCTGTGCTCTCTCCCCCACCCCCCCCAGCTCTCTCTTTCTATGATCTTAGCCTAGATCCCTGGGTTTCTCTAAGGCCATGCAAAGCCCCCTGACAGCATTGCTACCCCTTTTTAATCTGCCCTTACCCTAACTCTGACATTGCCTAACACCATGTTAGAAACACAACAGGGGTTTGAGGCTCAAAGGAGAGAACCCTGGTTGAGTGCTCCAAGGCCCTGAGAGTTGGTCTCTGGACCTCCAATAGCCCTTCCCTTCTTACCTCTGAAGTCCAAAGATGAATCATCCCTTGATTTTGATAACTGTTGCAGTGACTATTTTGTGAGACCTGAACATAACCCCTCCTGAAGTTGGATTTGGAATGAAGGGGGCAGGCATAGGTAATTCCAGGTCTGGGGCCAATTTCATTGCTGGGATTCAATCAGTGGGAAGCAGTTATTATGGATTTATGGGTGTGTCTAGGTAGAAAGGGTCTGTTTCCTCATAATGGGGGGGCGGGAAAGTGTTGATTTTAGGTAAGTGAGTCAGAGAGAGAGGTCTGAGGGGCTGAGAAATAAATCCTTAAATAGGAAGTGTCCATGGAAAATAGCTGTGACATAGCAATTTGAACACTAGGGATGAATGTTTCTGCCTTAGAAAATTGTGTTATTCTTTATAGAACTAGAAAAACAGGTGTAGCTAGGTGACAAAGTGAATAGAGCACCAGCCCTGGAGTCAGGAGGACCTGAGTTCAAATCTGACCTCAGACACTTAACACTAACTAGCCATGTGACCTTGGGCAAGTCACTTAACTGCAAATGCCCTGCCTTCCACCCTCCAAAAAAAAAAAAAGAACTAGAAAAACATAGAATCTCAGAATTAGGGGTGAGATGAGGGTTAGAACATGGAATGTCAGAGCTGAAATGATCCTTAGAACACAGGATGTCAGAGCTGGGAGGACCCTTAGAACACAGAATATTAGAACAAGAAGGAAATGTAGAGATCACTTCCACCCCTTTTTCAGTTGCTTCAGTTGTGGCTCTTTGTGAAGCCATTTGGGGTTTTCTTGCCAATGATATTGGAACAGTTTCTTTCATTCTATAAATAAGTAAACCAAGGCCCAGAATGGGGCAGGGTCTTCTTCAGGTCACATAGAGAGTGTCAGAGTTGGAACTACATTTTAAGACTAAGTCGGAGCCCTTGTAAACCATGACCTATGTGACTTAAAGCCACCAGAACTAGTTGTGTGAATGCCTTGGGGAGGATCAGTGCTGAGGGAAGAGGGAAGGAATTACCCAGAATGGACCATCATGCCACCTCTACTGTGCGTGAACCCAGCACCCTCCTGCTTTGGCTGCATGAATATTCCCATTTTCCAGATGGACCAGTTGAGGTCCAGGTACTAGTAATACATAGACTGCTGAGGGCTTTTATATCCCCACTGAGTCATAAATCCTCTCTTGGTTCTACTTTGTGAGTTCCTCCATGACTAGACCCATCAGTGATTTGGTTCCTCTTGAGCAGAATAAGCAGGATCGGGCTTCATTGGGAGCCCTGGTGTGCCTGAGGGCTGGAGCTGCTGCCCTGCTAGGCCAAAAGCTACCTGCTGGTTCCCAGGGGGGTCATTGTCTGTAGGCGGTGGCCATGACTCAGGGACCATCTCTTTCCACAGGTTCAGATCTCCTACCACTCCAAGGATGACCCCCTGGCCCTGGCCTATGCTGTCCTCTACCTCACTTGTGTAGGTAAGTGATGAGGGTGCAGAAATGATGATCTTGGCCAGGTCCTCAGAGGGAACAGAAATGGGGTGGCTTCTGTGCACTGGAAACATCTGTGTCTTAACAATCCAAGACAATGGCCCTGGTCCTGGCTGTGATGCTTGACGGCCATGTTTCAGCATCTCAGCAAACATGACTGCAGGGATGGGGGTCCACCTTGCAATGAGGCTGATAGTGGCCTGTCCAAGCCTGCCCATCCTGTGCCACTCTTGTCCATGCCCTCCTGGCACCTAGGGCACCTAACCAGAAGGGGTGTTACCAATGCCCACCAGAGTGCTAGACCAGGATCTGGGAGATCTGGGTTCGAATCTCACCTCCTATTCTTTCCTGGCTACCCGGTCAGGAATAGGTCTATTAAGCTCTCCTTGCTCTAATTTTCTCATCTGTAAAATGGGAAGTTTAGGGAGTCAGTATCACGTAGTGTTCTAAGGGCCCTCCTAGTTCTGACTTTCTGAGTTCTAAGGTCCCTCCCAACTCTGATATCCTGTGATCTAAGGGCGCTCCCAGCTCTGACATGCTGGGTTCTAAGGACACTCCCAGCTCTGACATGCTGGGTTCTAAGGGCGCTCCCAGCTCTGATATGCTGGGTTCTAAGGGCCCTCCCAGCTCTGACATGCTGTGTTCTAAGGGCCCTCCCAGCTCTGACATCCTGTGTTCTAAGGGCCCTCCCAGCTCTGACATGCTGGGTTTTAAGGGCGCTCCCAGCTCTGACATGCTGGGTTCTAAGGGCGCTCCCAGCTCTGACATGCTGGGTTCCAAGAGTGAAGAAGCCCTGGGTTCAAGATCTGCTTCTGACACAAACTGTCTTTCTGAGCCTCAACAAGTCTCTTAATCTCTTAGTGACCTGGAAGACTCAAAGGTGCTGCACTGGTGCACTGATAGAGGCAATGTCTCACTGGGAACTCCCTCTGCCAAAGAAATCGTGGGTTCAGTCCAAAGAGGAATTATTCTGGCTGCTGAATTCACAGCCCTTTGTAAGCCGTACAGCTCTGTGGGCATGTATGCTATTGTTATTAGCTGGCCCAATCGACTTCTGCAGGGGAACAAGGGGGCACCGTAGTGCACAGAGCGCTGGGTTTACCATCAGGAAGACTCATCTACATGAGTTCAAATCCAGCCTCAGACACTTATTAGCTGTGTGACCTTGGACAAGTCACGTAATCCTGTTTGCCTCAGTTTCCTCATCTGTAAAATGAGTCAGAGAAGGAAATGGCAAACCATTCCAGTTTCTTTGCCAAGAAAACCCCAAATGGGGTCAAGAAGGATCAGATACAGCTGAAAAATGACTGAACAACAGAATTCATTCTATAGGTGGCTCATTCATTCGTTTGTTCATCCATTGAACAATGACTGAGTATGGGATAGTGGAAAGAAGACTAGATTTGCACCCAATAGACCTGGGTTTGATTCTTAACTCTAACACTTATTTAACTGTGAAACTCTGAACAAGTCCCTTCCCTGGTGTGAACTTGGGTATGGCCAGAGCTTTTCTCCAGAAAAAATATTGAGAGGGGCAACAGGGGACAGTAGAAAGAGCATTGGCATTAGAGTTATGGGTCCTGGCTTTGAATGACAGCTCCGTGTGATCCTAGGAAAGCCTCTTGGCTTCCCTGAGACTCAGTTTCTTCATCTGTCAGATGAGTGCATTGAACTATACAGTCTCTGGGGTCTCTTCTAGCTTTGACCCTCTTAGAAGAATTAGTTTGCTAAGAAGACAGTCTTCTTGGGCACCTGCCATCCATGTCCTGCTCCTGGGGGCCAATGACCAGCCTAGGGCACACCTGGAGAGCTCTGGGATCCTGTCCTGACTCACCCCACTTTTTTTACAATGGTGCAGACATCTCTCTGGATGCCGACATGAATTGTGATGGCAAAGTGGAGAGGAACTACGTGGATAAGGTACTTGGTCACTTCTGGTGCACAGGCATGCCAGGGAACACAGAGGGGGAAATCCCCTTTAGAGCTGTCCACAAGCCCAGCCAAGCCAGACAGGTGGTACTGGTATCCCTCTGCCATCAGAGTCATAGCTAAGTCTAGGCAGCCATGAGGAGGCCTCCTTCCTCAAAAGGCAAGCCACGTGAAATGTATTGAGTGCATGCTTATTCTGTGCCCGGTCTGGTGCTAAGAGCTATCAGTCAGTCAACAAACATTAATTATGGACCTACTATGTGCCGGGCTCTGTGCTAAGCATTGGGAATCCAAAGAAAGCCAAAACCACAACCCCTGCCCTCAGAGAGTTTGTAAATAGCTAGGTACATACAAAATCTGTACAGTATAAATGGAAGGGAGACCCAGAGGGAAGTCACTAACTGGCCCTGCCCTCAAGGAGCTCATTGAAGAGTCAAAGTTTTTACCCATGAAATAGAAAATAATTAAGTGTCCATAGTCTGGTGATATCCTCCTTAGAGGTCTTCAGCCTCTATTCTCACTCTCCTAACATCCATCTACAGTTGACGATGTCACAACTTTGCTCACAGAGCTTGAGTAGATCCTCATGCCTACTGAGACAAGTTAAGCATCCTTTATCTCGCCTTCAAGGCTCTCTACCATCTGGCACCTCTCTTCCAGCCCTATCTCCTGGCATTCTCCTCCGTATTGCCCATGCTCTAGTCAAACTGGACCACTCTTTGTCCCCAGAACAGGGTCACATGTTCACCTCCTTTAACTGATGAGCTCCTCCCCATTCTTTCAGGCCGAGTTCAAAAGCTGCCTCCTCCAGGTCAATAACACCCTTTCTACTTGGGTCTCCCATAGAACCTGACTTTGAACCTCTCCAATGCACCTGGCATTGAGTATTCTATGTATCTGTCTTATCCCTGTCTATCAGACAGGGAGCTCCCTAGGAGGGTAGGGACCATGTCTTATCTAAATATTGTTAACCAGAACAGTGTTCTGCATATAGTAGGTGTTTAAAAATGTTTGTTTTATCAATTTGAACTATGTAGGGCTACTGAGCTTGGTGTATGGCTCTATGTATCCTTATAGACCATAAGGATTGGGGCTGGGGTGCAGGGAGAATTCATGTAGGAAATGAGACATGTCACCTCTGGAAGAATGGAGAGTAGATGGGATGTACAGAGGTGAATGAGAGGGAGAGGGAATTCTAGGCAAGGGAAACAGCATAAGCCTTGACAAAAGGAGAGTGAATATAGCAGCCATGGAGGATGGTGAAAAGGGCCTGGTTGGAATGGAAATTGAAGCTAGGTTTGGTGTCAACAGAGTGTGAAGGGCCTTGAATGTCTGATGAAGAAGTCTAGCTTTCATCCCATAGGTGCTAGGGAGCTGAGAAAGGTTCTGGAGCAGAAGAGTGACCTAATGAAAGTGTTTTTTGAGGAAGATTATCCTAGTGGCCTTTGAGGGGTGATTTGGAAGGGGATGTGGGGGTGGAATCTTGGAGGAAAGGGTTGTTGTATCCCCAGGAGAGAGGGCATAGGGTTTGGAGAGGGAGGGAGGCATTAGGAGGCATTGGGGCTTACTCCATTGGTGAACTATAATTTCTTATTGTCAGAGGCATTGGGTGTGGGGACCTGGTGGACATGGAGCAGTCCTCTTGGTGAATTGTGACCGGGATGACCTCACCTGTGACGACAGAGATAACTGTGACAAACGTGTGTGCTGCCTTGAAGGTACAGCCAATGTTCTCTGGCCAGAAGACATGAAGGATTCCCTGAAAGTCAGTAGAGTGGGCTGACCTTGGTCCTGGGTGGGGGAGGGCTCTTGGTGTGGCTCCTCGGTCCACAGTGTTCCATTTTACCCATTGCTATCAACCCCTTAGCCCTAAGTTCTGACTCTAAAAGGGAAGGAGCTCCATGATGCCTCAGGGTATCATTCACAGCCGGTAGGTGGCTTCATGGAAGCATGGGCTAGTATCAGATCACATCTTGCGAGTCTAATTAAAATGGGTTACATTTGGATTCTAATTCTGGCTCTGCTGTGACCTTAAGTAAATTGCTTAGTTTCTCTGGGTCTCAGTTTCCTCTTTTGTCGAATTAGATTAGATGATTGCCAAGGTCCCTCCAGCTCTGAACCTTATAATCCTGTAACTTAGGATCATAAGACCATGGATTTATAGCTGGAAGAAGACTTGGAGTTCTTCTAGCCTAATTCCTTCATTTTTCAGGTAAGGAAACTTGAGACCTAGAGAGATGAGGTGACTGATTTGACATCAAATGAAGAGTTATTGTAAGAGTTAAGACTTGTACCCAGGTGTCTGAATTCCCAGCTCTAGGCTCTATCCTAAGTGTAATTACTTTTGCTTGTGGTCCAAGATCCAAGTGAGGAGGTGGAACAAGGCGTGAATGGGGGTGGGGGTAGGAGGAGGTCACTAGAATATGCCGGCTGGTAGGAGTGTCTGTGGGTCTAAGCTTCCCTTTACCTCTGGATCCTAAGACCTTCAAGACATGTCGCTCATGATCCTGAGGACCCAGGGCCCCACTGCCCTCTTTGATGACCACAAGTTGGTTCTTCATGTTTCCAGTGCTGATGCTGAGAGGGCTCGAGTCTTCCATGCCTGTGGTGAGTCAGTCTCCTTATACTGCTTCCAGCAGAGCGGCCATCACCAGGAGAAATGGCCACTGAACTGTGTTTCCTACAATGGGGATGGGCTGCATGGAACCAACACATTCTCTCCTCCAGTCCCTTTGTAATCAAGGGAATAGATGGTAGGGGGAGGGGTGCTTCAGAATCTTAGAACTGGAAGGGTTCTCAGAGGTCATCTACTCTAAATTAGATATAAGCAGCAATCCCTTCTGTGACTTCCCTGGAAAATGGTCATCCAGCTTCTGGAAGACCCTCAGCGATGGGGAGCTCACTCTCTCCAAGGCAGAGCATTCAAATTTCAGACAGCTGTCACTGATTTTCTTGATATCAAGCCCAAAACTGCTTCTCTGCAACCCTTTCCCATTGCTTCCTGTTCATTCAGCCCTCTGGGAAGAAGGACTCTTCTTCTATGTAATAGGACTTCGGCACTTGAAGACAGAGAGCCCCTCAAGGCTTCATAAAGCTAAACATCTCTGCATGGTCAGAGTTTTTCTCTAGGCAAAGCCAAGAGAGATAGCATGATCGAGTGCAGGGCAATGTATTTGAATTAAAGGATCTGGTTCAAATTTTACCTCTGTATGTTACAACTTGGATGACCTTAGTCAAATGACTTCAACTCCCTGGACCTCAGTTTCCTCATATGTAAAATAAAGGAATTGGAATAGATGGTCCCTTCCAGCCCTAAATCTATGGTTCTATCATTCCTGCCCCCAAGGAGCTTACATTCTACTGAGATGAAGGCAAGGTAATTTGAGAAGGAAGGAAGCATTAGCAAACTGGGGGATGTCAAGAGAGCTTTACAGAAGAGAAGCCCCCTTAGCTCAGCTGTGAAGGACAGTGAGGGCAATGGCGCTATGAGGTGGAAGGAGCCCTAGCACTGGGGTTGTAGGGCTTGATGCTTTAGCATCTGTGTGAGCCTGGCCAAGTCACTTCAGGGCCTCATCTGTAAAACAAAGAGGCTGGAAAGCAGACAGACTTGGAAGTCCCCCCCAGCTCCAAACCCATGAGGTGGCCATGATGGATATGGTGGGTGAAGAGAAGAGAGTCAGGGACAACTCTGAGGTTATGAACCCGGGGGCCTGGAATGATGGCAGTGCCATTGACAGGGTTTTAAGGAGTCTGTTAATTTGGGTTTGGGGCTTGTTCTTTGTACACACAGAGAGTATCAATGGGAAACCAAGAAATGAGTTCTCAGATGCCGCCTTTCTGAATGGCACCAGCACAGATTCTCTGTGGTTCCTAACCCTAGGGAAGAGCTCTAGGGGTCAGAAGATGGCTCTGGATAAGAAGCCTCTTCTGCCTTATGGAAAAGGACTTCATGACCCATCCCAGTCTGCATGTCTCTAGCTCTTTAAGAGATGAGTGACTTCCTCTCCTTCTCCCCTTTACCTGCTATGTTCCATTCCTCCCCTTCAGGTCCTGAGGACTCATGTGAAGCCTACAGGTATGTTCTAGGGCCAAACAAGGTGTCCTATGTGGTTCCTCGCTTCAATGGGGATGAAGAAAGGTTCTATGTAGAAGGACTTTCCTTCCCTGATGCTGGCTTCTCTGGGCTCATCACCTTTCACATCACTTTGTTGGATGATTCCAATCAGGTATGTAGGGTGGGGTGGGGGGATACATTGGGCATTCGGCATTGATGCTAGGCCCCAGGGAAAGGGCTGGGCTCTCAGCACTGTTGGCCATAGCATAGGCACAGAAAGGAGCCAGTAGAGTTGGGTCACCTCTTCAGAGAAGACTTCACCTAGTCCTAGGAGGTTGGGCCTCTGATGTTCCGAGGGGGCCCTTCTCCCATTGACACTCCAAGTGAAGGTCAGGCCAGGTATTCTCAAGAGATGCTAGTTCCAATATCCAGAGTTCAGTCACAGGATCATTCATGTACATCTTGTCCATGCCTCTCAGAATTGTATAGATGTCCATCTTTATTCCCCCCTCATCTCCATTGCCACCCCCACCCTGTCCACTAAACCTCAGTCTTTCCAAACTCAACCATCATCTGACCACCTCCCTATCCCAACTGATGACAGTGTGACAGTAACCAATGTCAATAATCCTGAGAAGGGCGCCATCTTCTTTGCCACCCTGAGGTTGCCTTAGGCACTTTATTAGACCGGAGAGAGAGAGCTTGGATTTCTGAACTGAAGTGAGGACCCCATGCCCCAACCTGCCAATTATAATAAGGGGGTTGGAGTGTGTATTTTAGGGAAAGCAGAGAGCTGAATGAGACCTTGCAATGATACAGTACACCTCTGAGGAGTTTGTGTATCTGGGGGATTTTCGTGTGTGTGTGTGTGTGTGTGCCCCTGGGGAAAGTCTGGTGCTATGGACTGTGTTTTGAGCTGCTTGAGTTCTCAGACACCAAGTACACCAAAGGCTAGATGGTGGTGATTATGTCTTAAGGTGAGTGACTATATATCCTTGACGATACCATCTGAACCCTTCCTTATTCCCTTGAGTGAACTTGGTTCAGAGATTACCAGATGCTGAAAGTCCAGTTCTTCCACATCTTGTTGAACAGTCCCAGCTCAGAATTCTTCCAGAGTTTATAAAGCACTATTCTTTAAGGATCATTGGCTGAGGCAGCTTCTCTGGTCCTTCTGCACAGGATTTTCCGGAGTCCCCAATCTTCACGGACACTGTGGTATTCCGTGTGGCCCCCTGGATCATGACCCCAAGCACCCTCCCACCTGTGGAGGTGTATGTGTGCAAGTAAGTTTGACTTCAGGAGACAGTGATAGGGAGCACTGGCCTCCTTTTCCATCTGGGGGGCTCCTGTTACATCTCTCCTAGTCCCCTGGACATTTCTTGAGACATCTAACCTTCTATCCTGTCCACAGAGTAAGGAACAACACCCACTTTGTGGAAGCAGTTGCGCACTTGGCAAAGAAAGCAGGCTGTAAGCTGACCATCTGTCCCCAGGCTGAGAACCGCAATGACCGCTGGATACAGGTGAGGAGGTCAGAAGAGAGGAGAGAGAGAGAGGAGAAAGAAGAGAGAGAGAGAGAGAGAGAGAGAGAGAGAGAGAGAGAGAGAGAGAGAGAGAGGAGAGAGTAAGGAGGGAGGAGAAAGGGGAGAGAGACAGCACAGGAGAGAGAGAGAGAGAGGGAGAGAGAAAAGAAAGAGAGGGAGAGAGAGAGGGAAGAGAGGGAGAGAGAGAGAGAGAGAGAGAGAGAGAGAGAGAGAGAGAGAGAGAGAGGAGAGAGTAAGGAGGGAAGAGAAAGGGGAAAGGAGAGAGAGAGGGGAGAGAGACAGAGACAGAGAGAGAGAGAGAGAGACCGATCACCTGAGGATACAGGGCTCTATTGACCCCTGTACCCTGGAAGGACCAATAAGCAAGACATTCTAAGATCTTTATAAACCACCTCCATTATCCTCAAGGAAGGGAGTCCTGAGTTAAAATCTGGCTTCAGACACTTACTAGCCACGTGACTCTGGGCACAGTTGCCTCAGTTTCCCATCTGTAAAATGAGCTGAGGAAAGAAATGCAAACCACTCCAGTGTCTTTGCCAAGAAAATCTCCATTGGGTTCATGGAGAGTTGGATGTGACTGAAAAATGACTTCACAACAACCAGAATCTGTTTCTTCACAGGATGAGATGGAATTGGGGTATATCCAGGCTCCACACAAGACCTTCCCCGTGGTCTTTGACTCCCCACGGAATGGCGAGCTTCAGGACTTTCCCTACAAAAGGATCCTGGTGGGTGGCCCCTTCCTAGTCTTCAGACTTATTCCTAGCTGAGACTGCAGGGCCAAACAGCAGCTGCCACTTGGATTCTCCCCAGAGGCCCATCTGTAGAGATGAGACAGGGGAGGGAAGGTGTGAGGAGTCTGCTCATGCCTAATCCTTAATGGGTTCCCTGGTTTGTCAGCATCTTTTCTTGTGAATCTGTTGTTCAGTACTCTGGTGAGGGTATCCTAGACAAAGTAATAAGTAAGCATAGAAATGACCTAGAAAAGGTCAGAGATGGAAGGAGAAATGAGAACAGAGAGCTGGGAGGGTCCTTAGAATACAGGATGTCAGAGCTGGGAGGGCCCTTAGAACACAGGATGTCAGAGCTGGGAGGGCCCTTAGAACACAGGATGTCAGAGCTGGGAGGGCCCTTAGAACACAGGATGTCAGAGCTGTGAGGGCCCTTAGGACACAGGAGGTCAGAGCTGTGAGGGCCCTTAGAACACTGAATGTCAAAGCTGGGAGGGACCTCAGAACCCTGAGTGTCAGAGCTGGGAGGGCCCTCAGAACACAGGTGTCAGAGCTAGGGGGGCCCTTAGAACACTGAATGTCAGAGCTGGGAGGGGCCTCAGAACCCAGAATGTCAGATTTGGGAGGGCCCTTAGAACCCAGGATGTCAGAGCTGGGAGGCCCTTAGAACACAAGATATTAGAGATAAAGGGTACCTGAAAACACAGAGTGTCACAGCAAGAACACATAGAGATTATCTAGCCAGAGTACCTCATTAACAGATATGAAAACGGGTCTGTCTAGTTGAGGAGTTTTCTTTCTATTGCAGTAAAATGCAGAACTTCCCAAAGAGTAGTGGGAAGGGGATAAAGGGGTTGGGAAGGCCAACTTTCCCTTTCTTCCTGGCTTGTGCACCTGCACAATGATAAGTCATGGTTCCTCTTTTGGCCTCAGTCTCCCAATCTGCAAAGAGAGTAAAATGTTCTCTGGTGCCTTCAAGGATCCTCTGTGAGTCAAAGACAGCCAAGAGGTGCCCTGGGACCTCAGAAGCGCATTGGGAAATGGGCATCTGTTGACTGCTCTGGCTGTTGTCTGAGCTCTCAGCTGACTCTGTCCCCTCCCTTTCTGCCCAGGGCCCAGACTTTGGCTACGTGACCAGGGAACCTCGGGACAAGTCTGTCAGTGGCCTAGACTCCTTTGGGAACTTGGAAGTCAGCCCTCCTGTGGTGGCCAATGGGAAGGAGTACCCCTTGGGAAGAATTCTTATCGGGGGCAACTTGCCTGGGTAAGAGAGAGATGGAGCCTCCTGGCATGGATATTGGAGGTGCCCGGTACAGAGTGTGAGGGCGAGGGAGCAAGCATTTATAGAGCTCCTGCTACTATGTGCGAGGCATTATGCTATAAATGTCATGTCGCTTGAGCCTCCCAATAACCCTATGAGGCAGGAGCTATTATTATTCCCATTTCATATTTGAGGAAACTGAGGCAGGCAGAGTCAAGCAGCTTGCCCAGGTTCTCACAATTAGCTAGTAAGCAGGCTTCTGAGGCCGGATTTGAACTCAGAATTTCCTGAGTCAAAATCCAGAGCTCTGTCTACTGTGCCACCTACCTGCCCCGCCATGGGAGGGAAAATGCTGGTGAACTGTAGTCAGAGTGCAACTAATTAACCTCACAGACATTTATTGAGTGCCTACTGTATGCAGAACCCTACAAGTGCCTGGGGGAGACACAGAGTTTAGGAAAGACACACTCCCTGTTCTCTTGGGGCTTGTAGTTAGTTCTGAGAATGAATGAGTCCTTAGCACAGACTAGTTCCCAAAGGGCTTTATCCAATGCTGGCCCTGCCATTTTCTGGCTGTGGGACCTTAGGTAAGTCTCTGAGTCTCTTCTGTTAAATGGTGGAAGAGGCACCTGGTCCTGCTAGGCCAGCCTCACAAGGCTGCCATGAGGATCAGCCTAACAATGTCTATGAAATCAATTGGAAAAATAATAATAGTCACTCATAATTATTTAGCACTTAAAGGTTTGCAAAGAAATTTACAGCCCTCATCATCTGAGCTTCTGATCATCACAGGAGGCAGATGCTGTTATCATTCTCACCTTACAGACAAGGAAACCGAGGCTCAGAGAGTTGGATGGGCTTGCTTGCAGTCATACAGCTAGTGAGTGTTGAAGGAAGAGTTTGAACCCATACCCTCCTGATACAGTCCAGCCCTTGTTGCTCTGAACCATGCTGCAAACTGTGAACAGGAAGACACACATCTGGGTTTTTTTAAGTTATTATTGTGATTCCTGTCCTCCACAGATGTGGTGACCCCCCCAAGCAGTCCTGGGGAGGAACCAGGAAGGGAAAGCAAACGGTCTCCCCAACCAAGATGCACAGGCATTAGCAAGGCTAGAGCTGTCCCTGAGAGGTAGCTTAGCACCCTGGAGAGAGGAACGAGAGCTCAAGCCTAGGCTCTGGGGTGTGTGTGTGTGTGTGTGTGTGTGTGTGTGTGTGTGTGTGTGCTCAATGAAAATAATATGATCACCTTACATATAGCCCTTTATGCTTCAGTCCCTTATATGGAGTGTTTATATGTGTGTATAATAGAAATAATTTATATTACTCTGCATACAGCCCTTTATAACAAATATATTTATATGTGTATAAAAGAAATACTATATTTATATGGAACATATATATCACATTATACAT
>CM053588.1:50720954-50739793 GCA_028646515.1 Pseudochirops corinnae
AAGCCTGGCGCCACAGGCTCCATATGACCACATTCAGCCTATTAGGGAACAGAGTATACTTTCAAATATCCAAGGGTCCTCAGAGTCACGTAGCCACATTAGCAAAGGGCCTAGGGGCAGGGAAGATCTCCAGATTCCCACAACAGAGACTCACAATGAATCTCCCAAATTGTTCATCCTCCATTTCTTCCTTTTGTAAACCCCTCTTCAGAAAAATTCCAGCTAATAATTATATCATAGTGATGTCATCTCCTTCCTTCAATTAGACCTGAGCCCCCACCAAGCTCACACCACTAGGCAAAAGGAAAAAGTCACAAGCCAAGTTTAATTTGGCCCAGTTACATCCAACCCAGCAGAGCAGTAGAACTAAGAAGCAAGATCATTCCTAATGTGAAAAGGCCTGAAAAACTGAGTGGAGGCCATAAGCACATCAGCTTGGTCCTCAGAACAGGGGCCTGCAAGTTAGAATGAGAAGAATTCATAGTAGAGGGATCTTTGGGGGATTATCTTTTTGTTCTGAGAAAATCCAATGTCCCTCTGCTAGGCTCTAAATTCCTAGGGGATGGGCTGGCTAGGTGGCGCAGTGAATAGAACACCGGCCCTGGAATCAGGAGTACCTGAGTTCAAATCTGGCCTCAGACACTTAACACAAAAACTAGCCATGTGACCTTAGGCAAGTCACTTAACCCCAATTGCCCTCCAAAAAAAATTAAATAAATAAATTCCTAGAGGGCATGGGCTATGTCTTATATATCTTCCCATTTCTCCCCTAGTACTGAGTTCAAGATCTTGCATACAATAAGTGTTAAATAAATGGGTTTATTTTGAATTGTGAATATGAAGCTAGGTTTCTGACAGACAGATATGATTCCCTTTTGTCATCCAGCATTCAGGAATTTGAATCTTAGTCTGAAAACCTGAGATCTCTTGGGAATTTAGAGATACCAGAAATTCTGTGAGATTGAGAATGGGGGAAAGTCAACAAGCATTTAGTAAATACTTACTTTATGCAAAAAGAAAAAGCTTAGATGATAATGGGCAAAGACAGCCTATGAAAGGGAAAAGCTGGGGTTAGCAGGTTGGAGAAGGGAAGACATTTAGAGACCAAAGAGGAATGAAGACAGGAGCATGGCTGGCCTGGGCACTTCCTCCAGATGGAGACTGTAGGAGGAACAGACCAGTCAGAGAAAGGGCCCTGGGAGGCAAAGACATCTTCCAGGGCAAGAAGAGTCACAGAATCTCCCAGTGGGAAGGGAGCTTAGAAGCCACGCAGTTTAACTCATATCAGAACAAGCATTATCTCTGCAGTGAACCCAACAAATGGTCATCCAGTCTTTCCGTGAAGACCCATCAGTGACAGGGGGCTCACTCCTTCCCCAGGTAGCCACTCCACTTTGGGGCAATTCCACCTGTCAGGAAGTTTCTCTCGGCCTCAGTCCTTGACTTGCCTCTGTCCCTAGTTCAGCCCCCTGAGGCCAAAGAGAATAGGCCTCATCCTTCTTCTATTCCACAAACCTTCAAATATGTGGTCTTTATGGTTATTATATTGTTAATATGATTGTGTAACACATATTATCATAATAAAACACTAATATAATTATCACAAAATACGTTACCATGTTAATAACGTAGATAGACAGCTGGCCTCAGACTCAGGAAGACCTAGGTTCAAATCCCACTCCTGACACATATTAGCTGTGTTCCCCTGATTGGTTGTCCTGCCTTCTCAAAGAGGACCGAAATGTCTTCACTAACTTAGAGTCCAGTTACGATGCATCCCACTGTGGCTGTTCAGACCAACACAAGCTCGGAAGGCTCTACCCCAGGTCGGGCACAAATAGTCCATGTGAGCATTTGGGGTGGATTCTCTAAATCTGCACGTCTCACATTTCTTTTGAGTGACTTCAATTCTGTTTGGTTCATAGAGCACAGCACCTTCTCTGATGAGGGCACGCCATGCTGAATGGTCCTGTGCCAGTGTCTCCCATGCCACACAATCAATTCCAGAGTCCTTAAGAGAGACCTTGAGAGTGTTCTTGCATCACTTTTTCTGACCTCTGTGAGAGCTCTTGCCTCCATAAAATAATCTTTTAGGCAAGCATATGTCTGATATTCGAACAAGACCAGCCCATCAGAGTTGTGTTCTCCATAGCAGTTTGAATGCCTGGTAATTCAGCTTAAGAAAGGACCTCAGTGTCTGGTACCTTATCCTGCCAGGTGATCTTCAGACAATTCAAGACAATCCAAATGGAAGTGATTCCATTTCCTGGCATGGTGTTGGTAGACTGTCCAGATTTCATAGGCCCAGTTGTGCCCATGAACAAATCACTTAACCTCTCAGTACACTAAGGCAATTCTTTAAGACTTTGGTAGAGAAAAGATGCCTATCTACATTTGAGGGGGAAGTTTTCACTCTGGGAGTTCCTTGCACCCCTGAAATCACAGCTCTAAACCATATCCCCTTGCCAAAAAGAGGGATAAATTTCATTCCTATGGTGCTTGTGGAATATAGATTGGATTATTTCCCTGTTGTTCCAGATAAGGAAACTTGTCTTGAGAGGAGTGAAATGATGTGTCTAACGTCACAAGGCCAGTAAGGGTCCCAGCTGGGACTCAAACTCTGCTCTCCTCATTACAAGCCCTGTTCTCTTTCCGCATACCAGGGCCATAATGCCAAAGAGAAAAAGGCTGGTGGCTGCATCCAGCTAGCTGGAGACAGTCTGTTGGATGTAGGAGGGACATAGGGGGATCCTACCTGAGCCTTGCCATGATTTTTTTCAGCAGATCTTTGACCTTTGTACTAAAGGATGGGGAAGTTCTGGGGGCCAATGCAGCCAAGCAAAGATAGTGGCTGGAGCTGGCAGAGCAGTGAGGAGTGACTGCTGACTGGGAGTGCCAACCCAGACAGCACAGCCCCAGGGATGGCTTAGCTCTTCTCCACACGTGGGTGTGTTACCGGTGGTTTTGGCTCAGATGCTGACACTGAGCAATAAATTAGGAGAAAATACAAGAAATTCGTGGTTGATCTTTTCATCTACTTCCAAGCTTGGAATGAGGTTGGAAGGACAGAGGGGGTTGCTTTCATTCCACACATGGCCTTGCTCAGAGTAGGTGCTTCACAAATGGCTGGTGATTACATGAAAACACTCTATGGCTGTCATAGAAATCATAGGATGCCGGCAAAGGAAGGAACCTTAGAACATAGAATGTAAGGACTGAGGACCTTAGAACACAGGATGTCAGAGCTAGGAGGAACATTAGAACAAAAAATGTCAGAGTTCGGAGGACTCTTAGAACATAGAATGTCAGAGTAATGAGGCACCTTACAAAATAAAACATCAGTATTCAGAGGGATCTTAGAGGAGAGGGTGTTAGAACTTGAAGAAAGCTCAGAAAAGAAAAAGTCAGGGCTGGTGAGGCTAGACCTTGGGGTCCAAAATGCTAGAGCTGGAAGAGATCTCATATTGCATCTAGCACAATAGCCCCATTTTACAGATGGAGCAGCTGAGGCCCAGAATGGCTTGTCCCAGTTCATAAAGTCAGCCAGTGGCAGAGCTGTGAATCAAATTCAGGCTCCAGGGTTTTCCTCACTATGCCAAATCCCAGGCAGTCACCAAGCAAAGGGAGAAGAATTATGAAGCAGCCAAAATTTGTCTTTGGTGCCTTCTTGACCCCACTATCTTTCGGCTCCTCTCTTAACTTCCAGAGTCCTCTGCCCACCTGTACTCTGTGCAGAAGGGGACCAGCCTTTGTTTCATTCAATACCAGTAAGAATATCAGAATTCCTAGGGATAGTTCGCATTATATCTAGGAAAATGAAAAACCTCCAAGACCCAAGAGAATGGGACTCTAATGGAAGACTTTCAGTCTCAGTCAGTGGGGCAGTATGTTTGAAGTGGGATGGGGGAGGCTTCCTGAAAGCACAAAATCATACAATGTCATCAGAGTGACACCGGACCTTAGGAGTTGTCTAGATCCATATTTTCATTTTACAAATGAAGAGCCTGGGTCCCTGAGTGTCACTGGTGATGGAAGCCAAATCTCCTACCTCCGGTGATGGTTTATGTACTAGGCAGGCCCTTGGCTGAGACTCCCTGTTTCCTCCGGGGCTCCTACCCCAACCAGAAGGGAGCGATGCTGCTTTTAATCATAAAAAGATTTCAGGCTCTACACCTCGCCAGACAGGCTGACTCATTTTTTAGGGTTGAAAATGAGTAATTTTAGGATTTCTCTTACAAGTTACCCAACCAACACCAAGGTATTCCAGGCTGGTGAAGAAAAAGCTCCTGCAGACCCTGTTGGTGGGGAGACCCACTGAAGAAGGGGCCTTCAGGTTATGAGGAAATCCTAGAGAGCTACCAACCAGATTCCCAAAGACAGAGGACTGGGCAGAAAGGTCTTGGAAACCTGCTTCCTCCTGTTTGTATGCTGGTTTATAGGCTCATAAGAGGTGATGGTGTAGGGGACAGAGAGGTGATCTGAGCCAGGAGTCCCACCTCTCATACCTACTGGCTGAATGGTGACCCTGAGTTATCACTTTACCCTCTAGTGTTCTAGTTGCAGACCTGCACTGGTAAAGGGAACACCCATACCTGGGGTTCCCGATATCAAATAAATCATAGGCCTAGTTCATACCTCTTACTCCTTTCACAGAACCTCCAAGTTAGGAGAGACCTCAGAAGCCCCCTATATTGCAACCCTCAGCTGAAAAAGGGATCCAGTCTACAATCTAACCACCGTGGTCTCTAAGCTCTTGAGGTTATTTCTTTTCTGTAAGGGATACTGAGGCTGATAGAAGGCAAAGGACTTGCCCAGGATCACACAGCTAGGAAGCGTCCCAGGCAGAATTCAAACTCGCATCTTGCTGACCCCAGGTAAAGCCACTCTGTTGTACCATGGAGCTTCCTCCAGAAGGAGCTTCCTCTCCTTTCCAGCTTGCCTATGCCCTTCTTAAATTAAAACGTGGCTCCTAAGAACTTTATACGGTCTCTTGGGAGGGGTCTGCGATCTCATCCCTCATGCTGACCCCTCTGTGTGTGTGAACATTAGCTTTTTCCCTCTCATCTGCTGCTCATAATTATTCTATGACCTCCAGCTCCTCCAGCTGCCAGAGCGCTGTAACACAGAGGTTCCTGCAAAAGGGTATGAGTCAGGAGCATTCCATCCTTGGCCAGTGAGGTGGGATGGCCGGTATGAAAGGTCCCATTAAGTGTCAACATGGGTGGCTTAGATGATTCTCTCTTTCAGTCCTTCCTGTTTCCCTGTTTAGGATGATGATCAGCTGGATAGAGAGGGAACCTGGGGGGCAACTTGTGTTGTAGTTGGCATGATTTCCCCATTGATTCATCCAGAGCGGGAGCTCACCTGGAGAGAGGGAGGAGGCCAGGGAAATTCAAGTCTGTTTGCTCAACTTGGATCCCTGACATTTTAGTCTTGATTTATGGCAATGAAGTTGGAGTTTCCTTTACTTGTGAAATCAGGCTGTAGCCTCTCAGAGCCCCAGTGTCAGCATAACTTAGTTGGACTAAGGTTCCTTTTACCTACAGTATTTTACGTTCAAAATTCTAAGGGCCCTCCCAGCTCTGACATCCCGTGTTCTAGCTCTGACATTCTGTGTTCTAAGGGCCCTCCAAGCTCTGACATCCCTTGTTCTAGGGGCCCTCCCAGCTCTGACATCCCTTGTTCTAAGGGCCCTCCCAGCTCTGACACCCTGTGTTCTAAGTTCTATTCCAGCTCTAACAGTGTACCAGTAGAAATAAAACACAGTAAGTGCCATCTGGCTTCTGACTCCACTATTCAATAGAAACCATCTGATCTTTCTCGGGTCGCATTTTTCTTGACTCTTCTGCCACGTTTGATCGTCTCCCTGCCTGGGACATGTTCCCCTCCTTCAGCTTTCATGGCACATCTCTTTCCTTGTTCTCCTCCTCGGGCTTCCCAAGGGTTGCCTCGACCCGTAACCCTCAACTCTTTCTCTGGGTAATCTCATCAGCTCCGTCATTTTAATGACCCTTTCCATGCAGATGCCACTAAATCAAAGAACACTAGAGCTAGAGTTGGAGAATCTCGGTTCAAATTTTGATTCTGCCCTTTGCATGACCTTGGGGAAGCTACTTTCTGTCTCCAGGCCTCAGTTTCCTCATTTGTAAACTCAGAGTATTAGATGGGATAGCATGTCCACCTGCCTGCTGGACATCTCTATTTGGATGTTCTCTAGGCCTCTCAAGCTAACATGTACAAAGCACGTATTTTCTCCTAAACCAATGCCTTTTGCTACTCTGTTTTTTGTATTTCATCTTCATCCTTCCAGTCACCTAGGTTTGCATTCTTACAATTATTGTCAGCTTTACACTCTCTTGCACCTCTGACCTTGTGTCCTGTGACAGAACCACACAGAATTTTAGAGTGGGAAGGGACCTTAGTGGCCATATTGTCCACCCCCCCCCCAAAAGAAGCATCACTTAGCAAGTGGTCATCCTTTGCTCAAAGCCTTCTTATATGGAAACCCTCCCCCATTGCTCCAGAAGGCCTGTTACCCTTTTGGGTAATTCTCCTCGTCAGAAAGTTGCTCCTGGTCTCAGGCTTCAGTGGAATTCTTTGTCATTTCTGCTCATTTTTCTTGGTTTAGTCATCAGGGATCAGACAGACCAAGTCTAATCCCTCTCTTCTCCAGGGCAAACAGCCCTAATACTTCCAGCCAATCCTCCTTTAGCATGGGATTGAGAAACTCTATCGACCAACCCCTCCTCTGAACATTCTGTCCACCCGTGATTTCCTTCTTAAGTTGTATTGCCCAGAAGTGAACAAAACCAGGATAGGCACAAAGGAACTTTTGGCCGCTGGTTCCAGGAAGCCACTGCCACCTTAATGTCGCCTGAGTTTGCAATAGCTTTTATGACTGACATATGACCTTAGTGACTCATTGAGCTTGTGGTCCACTACAACCAGGGGTGCTCTGGGGCCAGCTTGACCCCATCCACTTGGAGAGTTGATGGTTACATTTGGGGCAAATGCTCCAAATCAGGGCTTGGCTTATTGTTTTGTTGATTGCCTAGACTTAAGAAAATTGAGAACAGAGAACCAGCCTCAGGAGGACCTGAGTTCAAATTTGACCTCAGACACTTGACATAGTTACTAGCTGTGTGACCTTGGGCAAGTTACTTAACCCCAATTGCCTTGCCTTCTCCCCTCAAAAAGAAATGACAACAAAAAGAAAATGATAAAGAAAATGTATACAATTCAGATTAAACTTAAAAGTATATTGGGCGGAGTGGCTAGGTGGCGCAGTGAATAGAGCACGGGCCCTGGAGTCAGGAGGACCTGAGTTCAAATCCAACCTCAGACACTTGACATACTTACTAGCCATGTGACTTTGGGCAAGTCACTTAACCCCAATTGCCTTCCAAAAAGCAAAAAAAAAAAATGTGTTGGGCACACTTTTTTTTTGAGGGCCAGATGTTAAATATTGACCATCACTCCCCTGATTATCACCCCCACCGTATCTTTTCAGACAAACTGCAATCTAATCTTGCCGGGCTCTTGTATTTCTGAAGCTATTTAAAAACAAAAAAACTCAACTGTAAGATTTTAAATGCATGTCTATTAAATTCCAACTAATTACACTTGGCCCCTTTCAAGATCTTTTGGGATCCTGACTTCCTCAGCCAGTGTATAAAATAAGGTCCCAACTTTATTTCATCTGCAGATTTGATTAGTAAGCTGGTCTGTGCCTTTGTCAGAGTTGTTGATAAAGAGGTCTAATATCATCCTCCAGGTCTGAGCACATTCAGCCAGAGGCGTCCTTTGAGGTGGACATGGAACCGTTGACGATCACTCATTGAGTTCAATTTTAGCTAATTACTAATCCATAGAAGTCTCCAATTGTCTAGCCCTCATCTCTTGATCTTTCTCATCATCCCACTATGAAATAATTTATCTGTTTTTTTCTAAAGACTTTGGGGCAGCTAATTGACAAAGTGAATAGATAATTGGACTTGGGGCCAGGAAATCTTGAATTTGAATCCTGTCTCAGACACTTTTAGGCGACGTGACTCTAAGCAAGATGTTTAAATTGTTTGCCACACTTTATTCATCTAATGCTGTTGCTATTTAGTCATTTTCAGTCGTGTTTGATGCTTTATGGCCCCATTTGGGGTTTTCTTGGCAGAGACACTGAAGTGGCTTGTAAATTTCCTTCTCCAACTCATTTTACAGATATGGAAACTGAGGCAAACAAGGTGAAGTGACTCGCCCAGGGTCACACAGCTAGTTAGTGTCTGAGCCTGGATTTGAACTCAGGAAGATGAGTCTTCCTGACTCTAGACCTGGGGCTCTATGCACTATGGTGCCACCTAGCTGCCCCCTTCATCTGTACAATGTGGATAACAATAATTTACCATTTAGGGTTATTGTGTGGATCAAAAAGATAACATATGTAAGAGGACTTTGCAAATCTTCAAGCATTATGTGAATAAATGCTAGCTATTATTATTAATCTAATTAAACTGCGTTTATAGCATTCCCTGTTCCACCAGTATGGTAACACCCAGCATAAAAGAAAAGAACCTTAGTCTAGCATGACCTGTTCACGATGAAGCCGTGCGTAAGGTTGGTGGTCACTGATTTCTTTCCTAGATGGCTACTAACTATTCCTTTCATGGTCCTTGCCAACATTTTGCAAGGAGCCCAAGTCCAGCTCACTGGCCTATAGTTTGCAAATTCCATTCTCTTCCGTTTTTAGAAAATGTGGGCAACTGTTCTATAACACTTTTAAAATATCTAATTTATTTATTTACTTTCAGTCTACAAAATTCAGTTCCACAATCCCTTGAGTTCCAAATTTTCTACCCTTCCCTCTCCTCTCCGTCCCCTCTCATGGCGGCATGCAGTCCAATATAGGTTCTACAAATACCTTCACATTAAACATTAGTCAAGTTGCAAAGAAGAATTATAAGCAGTGGAATGAATAACGAGCATGAAGTAATGAAACAAAACAAAAAAGAGGGAGCAGGTAGTTTGCTTCAATCTGCATTCAGACTCTGTAATTCTTTCTCTGAATGTGGATAGCCTTTTCCATTATGGGTCCTTTGGAGTTGTCTTATAACCTTGCATTGCTGAGAGGAGCCCAGTCTATCAAAGTCAGTCATCACAGATATGATGTGTTTTTAACTGTGTACAATATTCTCATGGTTTTGCTCCTCTCACTCAGCATCAGTTTATATAAGTCTCTCTAGGTTATTATGAACCTCATTTCTTATAGCACAATAGTATTCCATTACAATCACATACTACAACATGTTTAGCCATTCCCCAATTGAAGAGCATCCCCTTGATTTCCCATTCTTTGCCACCACAAAAAGAGCTGCTATAAATATTTTTGTACCTATGGGTCATTTTCCCACTTGTATGATCTCTTTGGGATACAGCCCTAGAAGCAGTATTGCTGGGTCAAAGAGTATGCACTTTTTTATAGCCCTTTGGACATAGTTCCAAATTGCTCTCCAGAATGATTAGATCAGCTCACAACTCCACCAACGATGCATTAGTGTTCCAATTTTTCCACATCTCCAGCATTTATCATTTTGTCATCTTAGCCAATCTGATTGGTGTGATGTGGTACCTCAGAGTTGTTTTGATTTGCATTTCTCTAATCAATAGTGATTTAGAGCATTTTTTCATACGCTTATAGATATCTTTAATTTCTTCCTCTGAAAACTGCTTGTTCATATCCTTTGACCATTTATCAATTGGGGAATGACTTGTAAGTTCTATAACACTTTACTCATTCCCCATGTTCTTTTCCCATGATCTCTTGCTTCCCCCCTCCCCCATGATTGTGGAGCCTAACAGTGGTTCCATGATTATAAATGTTGCTTCTGGTACTGCTTTATTTATCTTGGGTATCAACTTCCCATTGGCCATTTGTGCACATTGTGCATGCGTGCATGCGTGTGTGCATGTGTGTGTGCTCATTACCCATTGAAACAGTGTTGCCTAGTAGAAAATTCAGTGGCTCTAGAATCTGTGGATCTGGATTCAGACCCTTCCCCAGATTCATATTTATTTGCATGATGTTGGTCACATCTTTTAACCTCTCACAACTTAGCTTCCTCATCTCCACCTACAAGGAGACCTGGGGGTTACATGTAAAGTGAGGAGGTCAAATGAGAAGGCCTTCAAGGCTCTTGTCTATTCAATCTCCATAATAGCTCTTCCACCTTTCCCTTTGACTCTAATTCTAGGACCTTGGGCCATTCTATGCAGGAGTGTGCTGGTAAAAGTTTAACAAATGACTCTCCACCAAAAGAAAAAAAGGATATACAATATACTTTTTTTCATTGACTTATTTATTTACTTTTAGTTTACAAGATTCAGTTCCACAATCCCTTGAGTTTCAATTTTTCTCCCCTCCCTTCCGGGTGGGATGCATGTCCCCACGGTGGCATGCAATCAAGTATAGGATCTGCAAATACTTTCGCATTGTACCATAGTCTGGTTGTATAGAAGGGTTGTAACCAATGAGTGAACAATGGGAAAAAAGAAACAAATCCAAACATGGAAAAGAATGATAGCATGTAGATTGCTTCAGTCTCCATTTAAACTCTGGTCTTTCTAGATCTTTCTCTGAATGTAGATATTTCCTTCCATCCTAAGACTTGTAGAGTTGTCTTGTAATCTTACGTTGCTGAGAAGAGTCCAGTGTATCAAAGTTGGTCGTCACACATATGATGTGTCTGATACAATATACTTTTAAATATCATCAACATTATCAATATTTTCTCCACCACTTACTTAAATCTCATCAATCGACAAGACAATCAATCAAGCCCTGATTTGTAACATTTGCTGATTTCCAATGTATAAACGCTCCCACTGAAAATTTAGTAGTTGGCTCTCTTGAGTCAATTCAAGCAGGTTTCAGCACGCTCAAGCTCTAGGATGGATCTTCTTGCCTGGGTGCATTCCCAGCCTCTCCTCTCTCAATTCATCCTTCATTTTGTTCAGATATTTTCCAATCATAACTGACTTTTCATAACCCCATTTGGGGTTTTCTTGGCAAGGATACTGGAGTGGTTTGCTATTTCCTTCTCCAGCTCATTTTACAGATGAGGGAACTGAGGCAAATGGGATTAAGTGACTTGCCCAGGGTCACACAGCTAATAAGTGTCTGAGGCCAGATTTGAACTCAGAGAGAGGAGTGTCCCTGATTTGAAGTCCAGTGCTCTATTCACTATGGTGCTCCCTAACTGTTCTCACCTTTCATAGGGCTGCTACAATAGTCTTCCCAAAATCCAGCTGTCTCCTCTCTGATCAAGAGGTTACTGTGGTTCACTACTGCTTCTTGGGGAAAATTCAAGCTTCTTTGGCATGGCATGGTGTAGAGGAGAGAGTACTGAACTGGGTGTCAAGAAGATATCCGTCACTTACCTGATTTAAACCTCAGTCTCTGCATCTGTAAAATGGGGATAACAAAGATATCTATAACTCAGAGCACAGATGGTGAGGGTTGAATAAAGTAATAAATGGAAAGTGCCTTGCAAACCTTAAAAGTTTTATGTAAATATGGGCTACTATTATTATCACTGATATTCAAAACCCATCATAACCAGGGTCCAGCCCACCTTTCTAGATGTATTTTATATTATTCTTCTCCATGCATTCTACATTTCAGGCAAACTGGTCTACTCAGCATTTCCCATATAAAATATTCCACCCCCCATTCTCGCATGCCTTTAGTAACCCTCTCCCTCTTCATCTCTGCCTTTTGGGACACCTAGCTTCTTCTAGGCTCAGCTAAGATGCTGTCTCTTGCACAAAGTCTTTCTGGAATCCTCTAGTCACCTGTTTCCCATAAATTATATTTGCTGAATCTGTATTTTGTATTTCACTGTCTGTGCATCTGTTGTATCTTCCTGGTAGAATGTTAGTTTCTTGAGGTCAGGGACATTTTCATTTTTGTCCTTGTACATGGAAGTCTTGACAAACAGTAGGCACTTAATAGTTGCTCACCAAATTCATTTGAATTGTACCTCACTTTCATAAAGGTATCTTTATGATCTTAATTTTATGCTGCTGGTAAATTAGGATTTATTCCTTTCATGAGAAAAGTGCTCTTTGTTTTAAAGAAATCCTATGGTGAATCTTTCTGTAAACAGAGATCCCCAATATAGACAGGGTAACCCCAAATCTTAAGACTTTGGGGTCATTCTGTATATCCATTGTAGAATTTTTTGAAAAAATTTTGTTGATGATCTGAATTGATAAAGGGAATTTTCTTATCTGGGAATTCCCCAGAGCAATAAAATCACAGGTCTATACCAAATTATGAAAATCTTAATTTTATGCAGCAAGTAAATTAGGATTGATTCCTTTAATAAGAAAAAGATTCTTCAATTTAAAGGAAACCTGTGGTGAATCTTTTTGTAAGCAGAGAGCTTCCCAATATACAGGGTGACCCTAAATCTTAAAATCTGATTTAAATTAAAATTGCTTGTACACAATTACAGACATATCGTATCTGTGATAACTGACTTTGATCGACTGGGCTCCTCTCAGTAATGCAAGGCTATAAGATAATTCCAAAAGACTCATGATAGAAAGGACAATCCACATCTACAGAAAGAATTACAGAGTCTAAATGCAGATGGAAGCAAACTATTTGCTCTCTCTCTTTTTTGCTTTGTTTTGTTCCTTTTTTCTCATTTATTTCATTGGTTATAATCCTTCTTTACAACTTGACTAATGTTTAATGTGAAGGTATTTGTAAAACCTATATTGGATTACATACCGCCATGGTGGGGGGGGGAGGGGGAGGAGGAGGGAGTAGAGTGAGGGGTAGAAAATTTGGAACTCAAAAACTTGTGGAACTGAATGTTGTAAACTAAAAGTAAGTAAATAATTTTTAAAAATTGCTCCCCTCTAGAACAGTGGTTCTCAACCTTCCTAATGTTGTGACCCTTTAATATAGTTCTTCACGTTGTGGTGACCTCCAACCGTAAAATTGTTTTCATTGCTACTTCATAATTGTAATTTTGCTACTGTTATGAATCGTAATGTAAATATCTGATATGCAGGATGTATTTTCATTGTTTCAAATTGAACACAACCCACAGGTTGAGAATTGCTGCTCTAGAACATACAAAGTGAGACACACTTGTATGTAGCATCCAGTTGCTCTAACAACTTTCTAGTCTTCTTGTGTTTGATTCCTCTCCATGTACTCTATGATCTGACCTCCTGACTGTTCCTCACATATTACACTCTATCTCCTAACTCCTTGTCTTTGCCTTGACTGTTTCCTATACTTGGCATGTTTTCCCTCCACACTTCTGCCTCCCAGCTTTGCTGGATTCCTGAAACTGGGGATGACCATGAATTGGGGGATGGCTGAGCAAGTTATAACACATAAACATGAGGGAAAACTTGCTGTAAGAAATGATAAGGGGGGTGATTTCAGAGAAAACTGTGAAGACCTATATAAACTGATACAAAGTGAAGTAAGCAGAACCAGAACATTACACACGGTAACAGCAATACTGTAACAATGATCAACTCTGAAAGACTTTACAACTCTGATCGACATAATTACCAATCACAATTCCAGACTCATAATGAAACATGCTATCACTCTCCAGATAGAGAATGGACAGAGGATAGATTAAAGTATGTTTTCTTCTCTTTTTCTTTCCTTTTTTCTTTCATCCCTTATTTTTTTAATGCCTTCTTTGTTTTTTTCCTTCTTTTTTGGGGGAAGGGCATGGCTAATGTGGGAATTTTATTTTGCATAACTACATATATTTGAAATGGTTTTTTTTTTTTTTGCCTTCTCAATGGATAGAGGAGTAGGAAGATGGAAGGAGAGAATTTTGAACTGAAAATAAAATAAAAATTAAATTAGAAAGACAGCTCAAATTTTACCTTCCATGGAGGCTGTTACCAGATCTTACTCTCCACCCCCTGCTAGTGCTTTTCACTTTGAAATTATTGTCTTCCTACTCTGTTTATATCTTATATGAGTTAGTTATTTACCAGTCGTCTCCTCCATTAGATCGTAAGCTCCTTGAGGGTATGGACTCTGTTTTTGCCTTTCTTTGTAATCCTCAGGGTTTAGCATAGTGCCCAGAACATAATAACCACTTGATAAAATGTATGTTGATAGACTGAATGTTGTATTTCCCTTGTCTCCCATGATGATCTCCAAGCACTGTTATTCACTCATATAATGGGAGGATGAAACAAAAAGTCATCAGATTTTTATAAGGCCTAATTCCAATTAAGGGTTGGTCAACTCCCAATTATCTGAACTAGAGTGAGGGCACTGTGACATCTGAACGGGAGATTAGAATGGAAACTTTCTAACTATTAGTGATGTGATTTTTCTTATTGAGGGTGTATAGAGAGAGAGTTTAAAATTTGCATGACAAGTTGTAATGTTTGAAGTCACTCCTGTTTTTACATCCTGGTGGGAGAAGAGTCACACCTGTATTTTCTAGAAATTGTTAAGGGTTTGGCAAATGTCAGTGGCAAAAAGCCTTAATATTTCCACCCCCCTGGTACAGGCTCCTACCTCCTCACAAGTGGCCTATTACAACAGCGACTAGGGGGTCTGCCTGCCTTGACCTCCCTTCGGCCACCAAAGTGATTTTCCTAGAGCATCACCACCTCCCTTTCCAATAGAGAGTCAGGAAACTCGGGCTGCTCCCTATCATCTCCAGAATTAAATACAAAATCCTCAGTTTGTCATTCAAAGCTCTTTATAACCTAGCCTCCTGCCTGTGCTCCTTACCTTTCCAGTCTTCTTACACCTTACACTCTCCCTGGTACCCTTCAATCGAGTGACCCTGGCTTCCTTCTTGTTCCTCCATCAAGATACTGCATCTTTCCAACTCTAGACATTTTTACTGACTGTCCCCCAGCCCTGGAATGCTCTCCCTCCTTATTTGTGCCTCTTGGCTCCCCTAGCTTCTTTCAAGTCACAGCAAAAATCCCACTTTTTACAGGAAGGCTTTTCTAATCCCCCTTAATTCTAGCGCCTTCTTTCTGTCCATTATTCCCTGTTTATTCTGTATAACATTTCCTTGTACATAATTGTTTGTATATCTGCTCCTCCAGTAGACTGTGAGTTCCTGCAGAACAGGGACTGTCTTTTGCCATTCTTTGTACCCAGCATTTGGCACAATGCCTGGCACGTAATAGCTACTTGATAAATGCTTATTGTCTTACTGACCTACTTGAGAAGAAGAATGAAGAATCATTGATGCTGCTAAGCTGGTGTTCCTGGAAGCCAACTTGTTGGTTTTCAAAGGATTAAAGTAAATTCTATCAGCTACTTCCTTTTTTTTTGTCTCTCTCTCTTTCCTCTTTCTTGACAATTTCCTCTTTCTTCATGATTTGAAGAATCATGAAGTTTCCAAAGGAAATGCAAGTCACACCCATTTATCTTGTTTGGAACCATCTCAGGCAGGTGAGTTATCATCATCGTCATCACTATGGAGGAAGATAAGGATGGCTGTTTATCATGTGTTACCCTAGTAACCAGGAGTCTGGGCTCAGGGAAGGCTCCTCACCAAACTTTTCCCAAGATTAAGGCAGAGATCTGGTGTCCAGATTCCACCATTTCAGTTACCTCACTGGTAATGGTATTTTCCCTCAGGAAATAGGAAAAGTCTTATTCCTGGTGAACACTTAGGCAGGGGCGGGTCCAGATAGAAGAAGGGATTTTAGGATGCCAAGCTTTGTGGTTCCCATATATAGCCAGGGAGGTGGTCCACTGAAAGCACTGACATTTTCCTTCCTCTTCCTGAATTCTCTCCCTGGTTGTCAAAACTATTGATCTTTTGGGCTTGCCCAAGGTGGGAGTGGAGACTTCTTAGGATCATAGGATGTAGAGATGGGAGAGTCCTTGGGACCTGGAATGTCAGAGCTAAGAAGAACCTTAGAACATAGAATGTCAGATCTGTTTGGGATGGAGCTTAAAGCCTGGAATGCCAGGGCTTAGAGGGGCCTCAGAACATAGAATGTTCTCAGAGCTAGGAAAGCCCTTGGAACACAGGATGTCAGAGCTGGGAGGGCCTTAGAACACAGGATGTCAGAGCTGGGAGGGCCTTAGAACACAGGATGTCAGAGCTGGGAGGGCCCTTAGAACACAGGATGTCAGAGCTGGGAGGGCCCTTAGAACACAGGATGTCAGAGGTGGGAGGGCCCTTAGAACACAGGATGTCAGAGCTAGGAAAGGCCTTTAGAATACAGGATGTCAGAGCTGGGAGGGCCCTTAGAACACAGGATATCAGAGCTAGGAAAGGCCTTTAGAATACAGGATGTCAGAGCTGGGAGTGCCCTTAGAACACAGAATGTTGGAACTGGGAGGGCCCTTAGAACACAGGATGTCAGAGCTGGGAGGGCCTTAGAACACAGGATGTCAGAGCTGGAAGGGCCTTAGAACACAGAATGTTGGAGCTGGGAAGCACCTGAGAATGTAGACTTCTAGAGTGAGAAACTACCTTAAAGCAGAGGCTGCCTAAGCTGGAGGGGCCCTTTAGAAGCCTTCCTATTAACAGTGCAACCTCTTCATATTACAGTTGAGGAAACTGAATTATAAAGGGCAGTCCTTGTAGCCATCTCTGCACTGGAGGCTTTCACTAGTCCTTCTTCATTGTCTCTCCTCCTCCTTTCACAGTAGCTGGCTCTACAGGCAATGTGTGACTTGAGGTGTACCGATATTTCTACTTTATTTTTTGCTTTTTTTTTGGAGGGGGGAAGGCAGGGCAATTGGGGTTAAATGACTTGCCCAAGGTCACATAGCTAGTAAGTGTTTAGTGTCTGGAGCCGGATTTGAACTCAGGTCCTCCTGACTCCAGGGCCAGTGCTCTATTCACTGCGCCACATAGCCGCCCCAAGTACTGATATTTCTGAAAAGGCCGAAATGCCTCCCTCCTCTGAGCACTCCCTTCCCCAACCGCCTGTCCGTTTCATGTCTGTAGATCTGCTTTCGTCATTGCTCTCTTGACTGACAGCCTCACTTGGACTGTGATCTCCTTGAGGGCCTGGAGGGGCCATCTCCCCTAAACACTCAGACTGAAATTCCCATGCCAGTCATCCTCTAACTGAAGGACCTTGTTAAAAATATAAATATGATCTGGGAAAAGACATTGTTACTCGGCCACTAACAGATCAAATAAAGCGATAAATGGGAAGTGCCTCGCAAACCTTAAAAGTTTTATGTAACTCGTGGCTGCTATTATTAGCGCTGATATCTAAAACCCATCCCAGCTGGGTCCGGCTCACCCTTCCAGACGTGCATCATATTACTCTCCTTCATGCCCTCTTCATTTCAGGCAGGCAGGTCTACTCACCGTTTCCCATGTAAAATATCCCACCCCCCAGCCCATGGGCCTTTAGTAACCCTCTCCTTCTTCATCTCTGCCTCTTGGAACATCTAGCTTCTTCCAGGCTCAGCTAAGATGCTCTCTCTTGCACAAAGTCTTTCTGGAATCCCCTGGTCATCTCTTTCCCATAAATTATATTTGCTGAGTCTGTATTTTGTATTTCATTATTCTCTGCGTCTTTTGTATCTTCCTGGTAGAACGTTAGTTTCTTGAGGTCAGGGACATTTTCATTTTTCTTGTATACAGTAGGCTTGACAAGAAGTAGGCACTTAATAGTTGCTCACTAAATTAATTTGAATTGTGCCTTTCATAGTGGTATGAAAATCTTAATTTTATGCTGCCAGCAAATTAGGGTTTATTCCTTTCGTGAGAAAAGTACTCTTCATTTTAAAGAAACCCTATAGTGAATCTTTCCATAAATAGACAGAAATAGAATCTTTCTGTAAATCTTAAGACTCTGGGGTCACTCTGTATATTCTTTGTAGGATTTTTAAAAAAATTTGTTGATGATCTGAATTGGTAGAGGGTATTTCCTTACCTGGAAATTCTCCATAGCAATAAAATCACAGGTCTATGCCAAGAAATTGAAGCAAACAGAAGTCAAGTTACTTGCCCAAGGTCACACAGCTAGCAAGTGCCTAAGACTGAATTTGAACTCCAGTCTTCAGACACGAGAATGAAAGAAGGCTTTCCTGCAGAAGGTGGGATTTTAGTTGGGACTTAAAGGAAGCCAGAGAGGTCAGTACCACGTGGCCACCTCTAGAAAAATATGCTGAATTAGATATTGAGGAGATACGGGTCCAAATACTGCCTTAGGTATTTACTAGTTGTGTGACCTTGAGCAAATCGCTTAACTTTTTCTGAGTTTCAATTCATTTATAAAGTGGGGTTAAATAATAGCATCCCCCCATTCCTTTGTGTGGGCTGTCCCCCATTGCTGGGATGCTCCCCCTCCTCATTGTATGTCCTGGAATCCTCACTTTCCTTCAAGACAATTGGAACACCACCTTCTACATTAGCTTTCCCTTGACCCCTCAAGCTGTTGGTGCCTCCCTTCAGTGATCCCAGCCCAATGACCTTGTATTTCCTCTATTTAGAGCCTATTTGTGCCTATGCACATATTATCTCCCTCCATACGGGTAAGTTCCTGCTGGGCAGGGATTGCTTCATCTCTGTCACTGTATTTACAGCACTTAAAACAATAATGCATATAGTAGGTGCTCATTAAATGATTACTGGTTATTACTCTTCAGCCTTGTGGAGAAGGACCAAGAACAGTGGGTAGAAGTTAAAAAAGAGGCATATTTAGGCTCCATGGCAGCATGCCCTTGGGAACTATCCCATAGTGGAGTGGACTGTCCTGAGGTGTGGGGAGCACCCCCTCCTTGCAGGTCTTTAAGCAGACAATAGAGAACCGCTTCTTAGAGATGTGATGGTGGGGATCTTTTAGTGCAG
>CM053588.1:50740293-50781222 GCA_028646515.1 Pseudochirops corinnae
TTCAGGGCATGTGAATGCCCTTGCCACTGACCGTCCCTCATTGATGACTGATTTTAGCTGCCTCTGGGCTTTTCTATAACCACCGATGACCACTGGCCATCAGCAGGTCTAGACTTCTAGAGGACTTGTTATTCCTTGCTTTGCCTCCCACTGTCCCTTGCTTGTAGGAGGACTGAGTTCATTCCTTTTCTGGTAGGGTGGCTGGCTTCATATTAGCGAGACCCAGCTGTGTGTGATGGGGCAACTGTGTTTGTGGGTGAGGAAACTGAGAGGCATCAGGGACAGTGGGCAGAAGTTGACACACTGGGCTAATGACGTGGGTCTTTCTCCATGGCTGAGTTGAGCAATTAGATAGTTTGTTTTAATTAGACTTAAGGATTCGGAGAGAAGCCTTTCTCTTGAATTCAGGGTTGGGCTTCTGCCTGAGCAGAAGCCAAGTCAGTTTATTGATGTGATGCTGGGACAACTTTTTCCTTGCACAGCTATCTGCCCAACAAACCTGAGCATCACTTGAGGGATTTCCACTAAACATCACTCTTGGAAAGGAGAAAAAAAAAAAAGAGTAGGGGTGGCTAGGTGGCGCAGTGAGTAGAGCACCAGTCCTGGAGCCAGGAGGACCTGAGTTCAGACACTTGACACACTTACTAGCCGTGTGACCTTGGGCAAGTCATTTAACCCCAATTGCCCTCCAAAAAAAAAAAGCAAGAGTACTGACTTTAGGGTCACAGGAGCTGGGTTCAAATCCCACCTCTTGCCACTTAGTGCCTTTGAGTCCTTGGGCAAGTCATTTGCTTTTCTAGGTGTCAGGCTCAAAAAGAGTGTGTTGGACTAGTCTGAATTCCCTTTTAGTTCTAATGCTGTAATTCTATGAACACTTTCCTTTATCAACAGGCTCTTAAACTGGGATCTATGAAAAATATTTTGGTAATTATAGTTCAGTGTAATTTGTTTTCTTTGAAATCCTTCAGATTTTAGTTTCTGTATTTAAAAAACACTCTGAGAAGAGGCCCCTAAGGTTTCACCAGACTGCCAGAGGGGACTGTGATGCAAGAAGGGCCCAAACCTCCTGCTTTATCAAGTGTTATTATAGGAAAAACTTGCTTAAAGAAAGGTCCAGAGTGAAAGGCTCAGGGATGGAAACCAGAGGGAGAATAAAGAGATAAGGCAACAGTGTGAAGACCTGTGCAGCTGGGGCTGAACCTGGGGAGGGCCAGGGAGTTGCCCTAGCTCTGCCACTCACTTCCCCTTCAGGGTTCAGTTTCTTTAACCATCAAATTAAGAGACTGAAAAGCTGTTCTCCAAGGTACCTCCCATTTCTGATGCTCTGTGTTATAAGATCCTTTCCAGTTCTTATATTCTATATTCCAAGGTCAGTCCTAGCAGCACTGACCTTTTTTTATTCTAAGATCCCTTCTATCTGTGGTCTTCTGTGTTCTAAGGCCCCTCCCAGCTCTGACATTCTGTATTCTGAGGGCCCTCCCAGCTCTGACATCCTGTGATCTAAGGTTCTCCCAGATCTGACATCCTGTGTTCTAAAGGCCCTCCCAGCTCTGACATCCTGTGTTCTAATGTCCCTCCAAGTTCTGACATCCTGTGTCCTAAGGGCCCTCCCAGCTCTGACATTCTGTGTTCTAAGGGCCCTCCCAGCTCTGATATTTTTTGTTCTAAAAGCCACTCCTCGTTCTAAGGACCTTCCCAGTTCTGACATTCCACATTCTATCTAAAGTCCCTTTCATTTCTAAAGCTAGCATGAGAGGGGTTGATTCCTCACAACTTTATCAAGTCAAGCAGCTTTGGATGAATGGCATAGAGACCTGTCCCATTCTGTACCACCTTGCCTCTGCCTACAAAGCCAGTTGGTGTGTGCTCCCCCAGCTCTCGGGTCCTGGATGTCGGCTCATTGGGGCTCCTGGAGTAGTCCTAGCCCAGCCTTGTTGGCTGACTCCCCCAAAAATCTACTGAATGATCTCAGTTGCCATTACTGGGTAAAGAGAAATGGGATCCTCTATTGCAACATCAGGTCCAATGTTCCTGGAAATGTAAACCAAACAAAAGAGAGGGCATTGCCCAAGAAAAAAGCTCATTTCCTACCTTTAAAGGTTCACACATTAAGCCTTTTGTCTGTCAGCATTAAAACCATTCTCTTCCTCTGGGATCCCAGGTTCCAAGAGGAAAGAGCCCTGGATTACAGTCAGAAGGCTTGGGTCTGAAACCTCATTTTACCATACACCTACATATTTTACATTGATAAAGTTCCTTTCCCATTCTGGGCCTCAGTTTACAGATCTGTAAAACAAAAGTCTGTTAGACAAAATGAACCATAAGGCCCCTTCTGGCTTTAAAGTAAGAGCATAGCTTCCTTTGGTTAGAAAATGTTCCTCTAAAGCCCTAATTTCTTAGAGGTCTAACAGAATTATAGCATTGATTAAGCACCTACTGTGTGCCAGGAATTGGGGATACAAAATCAGAAAACAAAGCAGCACTTGCCCTCAAGGAGTTTACATTCTCCTGAGAGAACGTGATATGAACTCAAGTCAGCATGTATGCCATATCTACCAAGAAAGTGTAAGGCAATTTCGAGGAATTGGCAGTAGCAGCTGGGGGGATCAAGGAAAACCTTGTTTAGGGGGAGGCTCAGGAGCTGAGCCTTGGGTAGGGTTAAGAAAACAGCTTCTGCCTTCAGGAGTACATTACATTACATTCTCTGTGCACACTGTAGAGCTAGGCTTCAAATCCAGATCTGAAAGCCACCAAGCCACATCGCCTCTGTTTCCATTAGACCCGACTTACAGCCCATGTGAAACAAGAGCTGAGACTGTAAACTGAGCTAAAAAGCTGACCTGTTTGTTCACCGACTCCCCAGTGTGATCTGAACTTCCATCAAGAGAGGCACACAACCCAGGGCATGGTGGACTGAGTCTTCTTGTCCGCAGTCCTGGTCTCATCCCATCTGCAGCACTGGGGTCAGTGCTAGAGGTAACAGTTTAAGAGGGACAGACTAGGCAACATCTGTAATTCGGTGACCAGAATGACACTGAAGAAATTAGGGCCATTTAAGAAAACCTGGAAAAGAAAAGACTGATCGATGGGTTCAAGCATTTCCAGGCTTGTTGGGTTGAAGAAGGACCAGAAGTCTTTTGCTTGGTGCCAGAACTCAGCCACAGGTCAAAGTTAGGAAAAGACCAACGTAGGCTTGATGTTCGGAGGAAGCTCCAATGAGACTTGTTGGCCAAAGATCTTCAAACAAAAGCTGACTGACTGCTTGGCAGGTGGGTTCTTGATGCTTACTCAGGGACAAGTTGGACTCAAAAGCAACCAAAGTCTCATCTTGTTCTTAGATTCTGTGATCCTGTGATTCTGAATTGTGTTGTTAGGAATATTTTTGTACAAACAATATCCTTTGGATACAGATACTGTGTCTGGATACAAATACAGCAGTTAAGCACATTTTACAGATGAGGAAACTGAGGCTCAGAGAGGTCAAGGGACTTGGCCAAGGTCACACTGCTAGCACTTTTCAAGAGAAAAGTCAGAAATCAGGTTTAAAGCTTTTGACTCTAAAAGTGAGGTAGTAGCTTAGAGTTGCTTTAATTTGCATTTCTCTCATCAGTAGTGATTTAGAGAATTTTTTTATATAACCATGAAAACTTTGATTACTTTGTCTGAAACCTGCCTGTTCATTTCCTTTGAACATTTAGCACTTGAGGAATGGCTCTTATTTCTATAAATTTGACCCAATTTTCTATATGTTTGAGAAACAGAGTCCTGATTAGAGAAACTCACTATAAACATTTTTCTTCACAATAATGATCATCAACTATGCATTTCCCTCCACCCTATTCTTTCCTCTCTCCTTTTACCCTGTCCATTCTCAAAAATGTTTTGTTTCTGACTTTTACCTCCCCCAAACTACCCTCCTTTCTATCAGCTCCTCTTCCCCCCCAGCCCTCACTTTCCTTCTCTTATCTCTTTCCCCTTCCTACTTTTCCATATGGTAAAGATAGATTTTACACCCAACTGAGTGTGTATATTATTCCCTTTTTGAGCCAATTCAGATGAGAGGTTCATGTGTTCCCCTTCCCTCTTCCCGATTTTCTCCTCCACTATAAAATCTCTTTCTGACCTCTTTTACGTCAGATAACTTATCCATTTTACCTCTCCCTTTCCCCTTCTCCCACTGCATTCTTCTTTCTCATCCCTTAATTTTATTTTTTTAGATAATCATAGAATCCTATTGAACTCACCCCTCTGTTTTCTATGTATACTCCTTCTAACGGCCCTAAAAATGAGAAAGTTTTTAAGAGTTATAAATTTCATTTTCCAATGTAGGAATAGAAACAGTTTACCTTATCTGATCCCTTATGATTTCTCTTTTCTGTTTACCTTTTTGTGGTTCTTTTGCATCTCACATTTGAAAGCCAGATTTTCTATTCAGCTCTGATCTTTTCATCAGGAATGCTTAAAAATCTTCTATTTCATTGAATATCCATTTTTCTCTCTGAAGGATTATACTCAGTTTTGCTGGGAAGGTGATTCTTGGTTGTAATCCTAGCTCCTTTGCCCTATGATTACTGGGTAAAGAGAACTGAGATCCTCCACAGCAACACCAGGTTCTGTGTTCCTGGAAATGTTCCAAGCCCTCTGATCCTTTAATGTAGTATCTGCTAAATCTTCTTTTATCTTGACTATGGTTCCATGATAGTTGAATTATTTCCTTTTGACTGCTTGTAATATTTTCTTCTCGATCTGGGAGCTCTGTAATTTGGCTATAATATTCCTGTGAGTTTTCATTTGGTGATCTCTTTCAGGAGGTCATTGATGGATTCTTTCAATTTCTATCTTACTCTCTGGTTCTAGAATATTAGGGTAGTTTTCCTTGATAATTTCTTGAAAGATGATATCTAGATTCTTTTTTTGGTCATGACTTTCAGGTAGTCCAATAATTCTTAAATTATCTCTCCTGGATCTATTTCCAGGCCAGTCATTTTTCCAATGAGATATTTCACATTTTCTTCCATTTTTTCATTCTTTTGATTTTGTTTGATTGCATCTTGATATCTCAAAAAGTCATCGGCCTCCACTTGCCCAATTCTAACTTTTAAGGAATTGTTTTCTTCAAAGAGCTTTTGTACCTCCTTTTATATTTGAACAATTTTACTTTTTAAAGAGTTTCTCTCTTGAATGAGCTTTTGTATATCTTTCTCTGTTTGGCCAATTTTGCATTGCAAGGCACTCTTCTCTTCATTGAATTTTTGTACCTCTTTTACCATTTGGCCTATTCTGTTTTTTAAGATATTATTTTCTTCAGTATTTATCAAGATGTTGACTCTTTTTTCATTATTTTCTTGCATCATTCTCGTGTCTCTTCCTAATTTTACCTCCATCTCTCCAGTTTGATTTAAAAAAAAAAAAACAAACCTTTTTGAGCTCTTGTATGTCCTGCAGTCAATTTGTATTTTTCTTTGAGGCTTTGGATAAAGGAATTTTGACTTTGTTTTCTTCTTCTGAGTGTGTGTTTTGATCTTTCTTGTCACCATAGTCACTTCCTGTGCTCAGAATTTTTTCTGTTGTTTCCTCATTTTCCAGTCTATTTCTTGACTTTTAACTCTATGCTAAAGTGGGGCTCTGCTTCCAAAGTGGAGGGGGCACTGTCCCAAGTTTCAGGGTGTTTCTGTGCCACTGTTTTCAAAAGTAAATATGGTGACCTGTAAGCTTTTGGCTCTTTCAAAGTAGTATGATCTAAGAAGAAGTGTGTTTACTACTCTCCTGGCCTGTGCACTGGTTTGTGAGCTGCCACAAGCACTCTTTCCAACCCTGGAACTGTGACTAGTGTTCCTGTTCCCTTGTGGCCACAAGGGGAACATATAAATATATATCTGCTTGTGCTAGTGCTTCTCCTTGCACTGGGACTAAGACCCAGGACTGTGACCCAGATCCAGGTATGGGCAAAGAAACTCAGTCCTGCCTCAGTGCCAGCAAAGAGACCCCAGTAATCTCCTTCTGAACAGTTTGACCCCCTTACTATCTATGGGCTAAGTGTTCTGGAAATCACCACTACTGTCACTGATTCAGTCACCCTGAGGTCTGCTCCTGGTTTGCTGGGGCCTGGTCTGCACCATCATGGTTTGTACTGCACAGCATTCTTCTCTCATCTTGGTGCAAAAGACCTTTCCTGCTGACCTTTTAAGTTGTCATGGGCTGGAAAATTGTTTCATCCCATCTTTCTGTGGGTTCTGCCCCTCTGGAATTTGTTTAGAGCCACTATTTAAAGGGATTTGGAGGGATTTGGGGGAGAGCTCAGGCCAGTCCCTGCCTTTACTCTGCCATCTTGACTCTGCTTCCACCATGGTCTATTTTAAGATATATTCTATGAACCTATGGTTGTACATGTGTAGACAAGCCTGACGTTTATGAGTTCCTCATACCTGTGTGAGCTGCCCCTTGACAGTTTCTTGTCTGGCCCTGTCTTGCAAGAAACCTAGAAGGCACAGAAAGGCACAAAACATCCTGGTATGGCCAGCACAAAGTCAGAGTGCCCATCTGAAAATGAAGTCAGGGCTGGTGACTGGCCAGCAAATAAGGAAAAATGACCAGGGAAGGGTCGAGTTGTCTGAAAGATTAAACATTATCTTCTCAGCTAGAAACAATTCTTCTGTCCTAAAATCTCTTACCTTTCTTTTTGGAATATCCCTTATGCATTCTTCTCTGCATTCAAGGCTGAATTATAGTTTGTTCATGGGATCATAGAATGTCAGAGTAAGACAAGAGGCTCCAATGTCTTTGGTTTGCAAATGAAGAAACCAAGGCCCAGAGAGGTTAGTTTTCCAAGGTCACATAGATCATGGAAAGTCATGGAATTTAGAGGTTGCAGGAACCATTCTAGTCTGATCACTTCATTTTGCAGAAGAGGAAACTGAGAACCAGAAAAATGAACTTGCCTAAGTGTTGCCCAGAAGTGGCATTCAAACCTAGGACCTCTTACTGCAAATCTAGGGCTCACTATTACCCAGTGGAACATAATGCCCTTGGAGGCAAGAATTGTCTTGTTATCTTTGTAATCCCCTTAACAGTGGTCATTGAATGGAATTACAACACATTTTAATGGGTGTCTCTGGTTTATCCATAAACGTACACACGCCCCTGCATGCACATATACATACATACATACACACACACAGACACACATATATATACATACAAATGTGTGTATTATATCTATATCTATCTATTTATATGTATATATGTATATATGTGTATGTATATGTATATATATGTATAATAAAAATCTGAACTCCTTAAAGGCTGACACTGTTGTTTTTCATCTATTGCTGAGCAGAGGGTCCTACCTTTACTGTTTATAGGAGGGGCCTGATCAGTGCTTATTAAATAGAACCAAACTGATTTCTTGATAGGCCCTGCACTCCCCAACCCAAAGTCTCACCCTGAGATCTGTGAAAACTGGAGGTGGGCGTGAGTATCCCTGATAACCAGGCTCTTGTCGCTGCTGCCAGGAAGCCCTGGAGCAAGACCCTTCAAGGGCCCTGGCAGTTTTGTTTTTTAGTCACTAGGGAAATCGACATGACTCTGGCCCTTCCAGTATGTCTTGTTCCCATCTCGGCTATGTAAACATATTTATTCAAGCAGAGATCTTTGTTACACTTTTGATCATACTACTTTAATGATCACTTTTTCCCCCCTTTACTTTCTTTTTTCAGACCCTCGACAGAGTTTCTCCTGAGCCTCTGGTTGATATTGATTAATCTGTGGTTGGTTTTACTTGGGGCCAATGTCCTGGGTGATAGAGTGTTACATCTCCAGCTCCAGATACTCCTTCTGATTTCAGGAGAGGCTAATTTAAGAGTGTGTGTGTGTGTGTGTGTGTGTGTGTGTATGTGTGAGAGAGAGACATACAACATGTATGTGTATATACATATACAAACATATGGAGAGAACACTTTAGGCTTACAATAGCCCAAAGAGGTAAGTCAGTAAGTACATTATATTAACCCCATTTTAGACATGAAGTCATTGAGGCTTAGAGAAAGGCAGTGAATTATATCACATAGAAAAGAATTGGGTCTTTAGCCTTAGATCTCTTCTAACTCTAAGTCCAGCCCTCCTTTTGAGACTGAGGAAGCTTTATATGTCATTTAAATCCTTCCACTGCAACCATATTTGGCAGTTGGGGGTTGGCGGGGAGACATTCCAGAGCATCTCTGTTACTGGAGACATTCCAGAGCATCTCTCTGAAAGGAAACAGATACTCAGGAATATCATTAACCCATTGTTAGGGAAGTTGTCCCCTAGCAGAGCAAATGGGTCAGGAGGAGGTTGAGGTTGAGGTTGAGGTTGAGGTTGAGGAGGAGCTCATCTGGAAGACCCATTTGGAAAAAGAGGAAAACAAAGAGTGATTGTAGCTTTCCAATTGTGACCCCATTTGGGGTTTTCCTGGCAGACATACTGGAGGAGTTTGCCATTTCCTTCTCCAGCTCATTTTACCGAGGAGGAAATTGAGACAAAGAGGGTGAAGTGACTTGCCCAGGGTCATACAGCTAGTAAGTGTCTGAGGCCAGATTTGAACTCAGGAAGTTGAGTCTTGCAGACTCCACACCAAGGAATCCATTCACTACTTCACTTAACTGCTCCTAGGCCATATAGCATCAAGCTTCTATTCACAAAGCCAAACTTGGTTCAGTCCTTCATCCCCTTTCCCCTAAACTATTGAAAGAGTCTCCAAGGGGAAGAACTCCCTGTCTTGGGCCTCTCCCCACCCAAAACCATCCTTTGTTCAACTGCCAAAGTGAATGCAAGTCTGACCATGCCATTCCCCTACTCACTTAACTGCCCTGGCTCCCTGTTATGCCCAGGATCAAACAGACAGCTGTCTTTTTAGCATTTCTATCCTCCACAACATGTCCCCTTTCCAGCCTCACTGTATATCAGCCCATTCCCACACTCTACCATCCTGCCTAACTTGTCTTCCTGCTGCTGCTCGCCCACAGTTCTGTACCTGTCTCTGTGTCTTTGCTCTGGCCATGCCCCCTGCCTGGAGTACCCTCTGCTTGCCTCTGCCTCTTAAAATAGAGCTCAAGTACCACCTTCTACATCTAGCCTCTCACAGTCTGCCCAGCTCCTAGTGCCTCTCTCCCCAAAAACTTTGCAGTTAATTTAGACATGCGATGTTTGTACTTAAATGGAAATGTAGATATAAGTAAATATAGGGATAAAGTATAAGCCAGTTCTGTCTCCCCTGGCAGACTGTAAGTTCCCTGATGACAGGCCTGTTCCATTTTGGGCTTTGCATCTCCAGTTCCTAGCTCCAGTCCTAGCCTGGAGATAGTAGGTACTTAAAAATTTGTTGACTAGATGATATGGCTAGTAACGAAAAGAGGTTTCAAAGCTGGTTCTCCAGACACCAAAGAAGGGTTGCCTGGAATGATAATTCTACATACCAGGAGCACCTGAGATTCAGCTTCTTCCATTTAACAAACCCTGGACTTCTCTGGCTAATATCAAACTTTGTCCCCCTGGAGAGGCTGAATGACAACTCACTTGGCCACAGGCTGGGAGCCTGAGAAAGGCCCAGAGAAGCCCCAGGACCCATGGCTGGGAACAGGGAGGAGCAAACCACCAGTGACCTCCAAACCACATCTGCTGACTCATTTACCCAGTATAAAGGGAGCAGCCCATGGGCAGTGCTGAGGGCCGCAGGCTGACACCACACCCCAGAAAATGGCCCAGAAGAGGCTCGTCCGGGTGTCACTGGATCAACCCACCTCTGCTGTGTGTGTGCTGGGCACCGAGACCGTGGTGGACCTGCAAGGGTAAGGAGGAGCGAGCTCTGCCTGGTGCCTCGGGTGGGTGGGTGCCTCTGACTCTATCTGATAAGTCTGGCAGAAGCTTTCTTCCAGTAAATGCTGTCAACTTAGCAGTTAATGAGGCTAATACTCTCTGAGCAGTCGTGGGAAAGGCATAATTACTCCACAGAGAAAAGGAGAATCACAGAACAAGGACCATGCCATGCTGGAGCTGGGAAAAAGGGTGACAAAGGGCCCTGGGAACCCAAAATATTAGAGCTGGGAGGACCTTAGAGCACAGAATGTCAGAGCTGGGAGGACCCTTAGAACCCAGAATGTCAGAGCTGGGAGGGCTCTTAGAACACAAGATGTCAGAGCTGAGAGGACCCTTAGAACCCAGAATGTCAGAGCTGGGAGGACCTTAGAACATAGAATTTCAGAGCTGAGAGGGCCCTTAGAACCCAGAATATCAGAGCTGGGAGGGCCCTTAGAACACAGAGCTGGGAGGGAGCATTAGTACAGTCCTCTCATTTCATAGATGAGGACATTGTGGACACTTTCGGCTGTGCTGTCTCCTGTATAGAGCTCTCCTGGCCGATGGCCCTGATCTCTCCTCTGCACTCACACCAGTATCCTTGTATCCCTGTTATCTGTGCACTTCTTCCCGCTGTTAGATTATAAGCTTCTTTTTAACCTGAGAGCTGAGTACAAGACCCTGTGTACTGTACACGCTCTTGCTGATTTCCATTAAAAAAAATCACAGACTCTTCAGTTAATCAGTCCAGTCCCCTGGCTGACCTGTAATACCCTCTCTTCTATCCCCAACAAATGGCATTTCTGCCTCTACTTGGATGCCACCAGTGATGATACACCAGTGCCCTGTGTATGTCAGCCTACTGCAGTTTAGAACAACCCCAATTATTAGGATTCCTTCCATCAAGCTGCAATCTCTCTAGCTTCAACATACTGTAGCTGGAATCTGAAAGCTGGAACCAGGCTTCCCTGGGTCCCCCAACACACACAAACACTCCTCCAGCCCCCAGACAGTTGCTTGAGATCTTCTTGAGTCTTCCTAACTTTGAGAATGGTGTTTACCCTGTAAGTAGAAAATGATTCCCTTGCGGTTGAAGTACCAGGAAGATGTAGAGGAAGAGTTAGGGGAGACAAGATAAATAAAGCTAGAGACCGAACCTGGGATTTCATAAATATAAACACCTCAAGGGTAAAGAAACTCCTTCACTTCTTTGCAACTTAGAGTCTCAGAGAGCTGCCCAGATTGCTGAGAGGTGACATCATTTGTCTATAGTCACATAGACATTATGAGTCAAAGGCAGGATCTGAAGGACTCCAAGGCTAGCTCTCTATCCAACATGACACATTGACTCTTTGAAAAGAGAAGACAGTGAGGCAGCTGGATGGCCCACTGGAGAGAGCACTGGCCCTGAAGTTGGGAGACTCTCATCTCAAACCCCTCCTCAGACACTTACTAGCTGCGTGACCCTGGGCAAGTCCCTTAACCCCAACTGCCTCCAAAAAGAGAAGAAAATCAATGGAAATGAGATCCTTTAAAATAAGCTTATGATTTTAAGTAGGACCCGACTAGCAACTCATTCATTCATCTCAACAAACATTTAAAAACTATCCCCTATATAAAAATCTTGGACTTGTTGCCAGTGAACAAAAAGAAAGCCATCTTGGTTCCTGCCCTCAAGGAGCTTACAGTCTCAAGGTAGCAGCAGCAGCAGGAATTGCTTCTATTAAAATAGCTCTTTAAACATGTACATAGATAAATATGATGTAAACTGGCCAATGACAAATGTATGAGGGAGAAGAGTGAGGTGGGGTCCAGTGACTTTCCTGTGGAGTTGAGCTTCCACAAAGCAGAAGAAATTTGGAAGGGGGTCTAGGGCTCATCTGGGCTCCACATAGGTTTCCTTTTGCTGTTGTTCTTGTTCATTCATTTCTTCATGATCCCATTTGGGGGTTTTCTTGGCAGAGATACTGGAGGGGTTTGCCAATTTACAGATGAAGAAACTGAGGCAGGCAGAAGTTAAGTGACTTGCAGAGGGTCACACAGCTGGTAAGTGTAGGAGGTCAAATTTGAACTCAAGTCTTCCTGACTCCAGGTCCAGTACTCTATCCACTGAGTAGAGTTCCAAGTAGTTTCCAAGTAGTGTTCCAATGAGCTCCTTAATCAATATGAATGATACTAATTCTATCTAATGGCTAGTGCTAGGAGTATTAACCCTAGTAAGGGACTGAGCTAAGGTTCCATAACCTTTCTTTTTGGCAGGGGAAGGTCAAGGGTAATGATTGTCAACAGACCTTCTCACAACAGGCCAGCTGGTCACCTTAGATATCCATGTCACAGTTTGCTAGTACTCCCTCACATCATTTAACCTAGGATGTTTGCCAGTCCCAAGAGCACCAGATGGCTGGGTGCTTTGAGCACCAATCTGAACGCTGATTGGGTACTATGAAGTGCCGGCGGCTGTTATTCTGATCTGCCGTCAAACCCCAGTCCTTATAATGTGACCTGGGACAGATGAGGAAACAGGCCCAGGGAGATGAAATGGTTTGCCTTTCATCCAAGGTACAGGCACCAGAGGCCAGATTGGAACCTAGGTGCTTTGATTCCCAGTCAGTATGCTTTTCACTATAAACAGGTAAGTCTTGTCAACCAGATGGGAACCGGCCTCTAACCTGTGGGTGGCAGGAACCAAACAAGCAGAGCAGGCCAGAGACAGGAGAGTCAGAACACAAACAGAAGTTTAATTAACTTCAGAGTGAGGAAAATGATGTTTGCAAAAGGAAGCACCCCCCCCACCCCCCAAGAAGGTGGCCACTTATCTACATGAAAGGGCTCGGCCAACAACATAGTCATTCTTAGATCTCGAGATAGTTCTCGTAGTTGACATTTCTTGGGACAATACAGGTGTTCTTGGGTCCTGTGGGAACACTCATTGTCTCAAGTCTTGATGGTTGTGACCACCCTTCGGGGCCCCGAACCAGAGTTCTGTGAATGCACCTGTCCGTGACAAAGAACAGGGATTGTGAGCATGGAATGGACAGCCCTGGGAAACTGTTCCTTAGTGAACACCTGGTACTGTCCAAGCAATATACTTTACCAGAGGGTGAGATCGTTCCAGGGCAGAAAGAATTATTGTTATGCCAAACTCAGGGCACAACCTGTTTGCTGGGCCTTAGTTAGCTCTTGAAAATAGGGTATCTCCAAAATATTTTGACAGTACATACAGAATCATTCAAGAGAAAGTGTGATAGCCCTGACAATGAGTGGGATCAGGAAAGACTTCCTTTATGCACCAGATTGAAAGAAGGCCTAAGATTCCTTAAGATGGCACTGAGGAAACAGCATGGGGATTGAGGACAGCATAGACAAAGGCACGGAGGTAGGAGAGAGAATACCAAGTTTGGGAAGAAACAAGAAGAGCAGATTGGCTGGAATGTAGGATTGTAAAAGGGAATAATAGGCAAGGAGTATGGAAAGGTAGTTTGGAACCAAATTATGAAGGGCTTTCAGTGCCAAGCTAGGGAGTCTTTGTCTTTCCCTTGAAGCAATAGGGAGCCACTGAAGATTCCTGAGCTAGACAGCAACATGGTCAGATGTATGGGGGGGGAGGTAAGGAAATAACCATTTATATGGTGCCTACTATGTGTCTGGCACTGGGCTAAGTGCCTTTTTTAAACAAATATTCTCTCTTCTGATCCTCACAACAAACTTTGAGGTCAATTCCCATTTTAAAGATGAGGAAACTGAGGCAGCCAGCAGTTAAGTGACTTGCCCAGGGTCTCATAGCTAGGAAGTATCTGAGGCTGGATTTGAACTCAGGTCTTCCCGACTCAAGGCCGAATGTTCTATCTACCTCGCCTCCAACTTGGAGATGATTTTGGTGGCTCCAGTTCTCACAATGTGACCCTAGACAAGATGCTTTCTACCCCCACCCCTACCCCCTCAAGCCAGCGATAAGAATACCCACACGACCTGTCTCAGGGAGTCATTGTGGGGCTGGCACTTAAAACTCTGCAGAAATATGGCCTATATTTGCTGACGGGCCATAGAATGAGGGCTGGTAACTCATGAGCTCAGAGCTTGCTTCTGATGCTTGGGGGACAAAGCAGGTTTTTAGGGCTTGTTTCTATGGAAGGTTGGAGGATAAGAAATTGGTATCAGGGGACTTGGGTTCAAATCCCAGCTCTGCCACTTCCTACAATGTAGTGCTTCCTGTGTGACCACGCACAAGCCTTTCCACCTCTCTGAGCCTCAGTTTCTCCATCTGTAAAGTGAGAAGTTTCGAGAGGATGGCCTCTAGGTCCCTTCCACATTTGGAAAAAGAATGGTTGATTCTGAGGAGATCCCAGGTCCAGGGCCTAGCTCATAGTAGGTGCTTAACAAATGATTGTTGGGGCAGCTAGGTAGCACAGTGAATAGAGCACTGACCCTGGAGTCAGGAGCATCTGAGTTCAAATCCGGCTTTAGACTCTTAACACCTACTAGCTGTGTGACCCTGGGCAAGTCACTTCACCCTGGTTGCCTCAGTTTCCTCATCTGTAAAATGACCTGGAGAAGGAATGTCAAGAAAACCCCAAAGGAAGAGTTGGACAGGACTGAACAACAACAATCCTCTTGTGTTTATATGGCATACTTATCTCCTTGTATCTTATAATACTTGTGAGATTCCTTGAGGGTAGGGCCAGGTCTTAGCTAGACTTTAGGATCATGTGATCATAAATTTAGAGCTGAAAGGGACCTTAGAAGTTGTTTAGTCAGAATGCTCTTTTTGCTTATTTTACAGATGGGGACAGTGAGGCCAGAGACATTAAATTACTTGTCCAAGGTCACACATTTAGGGCAGTAACAGAATTAGAGCCCATGCCCCCAAAATATATACATTTTCTCTGAGGTAAGAATAATACTCTCTATTCAGTGGGCACTTAATAGATGCCTATTGCATGAAAATGAAATTAATGATGATCAATTAATACTTTGAAGACATCATCCATAGTGGCCCCTATCTCTTCCAGCTTCAGGACTCCCCTCCCCTGGCAGGAATGGGCCTGATAGGTAAACCAGCATCTATTAAGTACTTACTGTGTACTCCTTCATCACCTTGTTTGTGCTCCACACCAGACAGCAACAATGAAAAGGGGCTAATACGATCATAAAAGCTTAGTCTTAGTGGTAGAAAGGACCTTTGTGGCTATCAAGTCCAATCTCTTCATGCCTTCAAGGAGCTCATAGCCTCGCCCTTCAAGTCCCACTTAAAATCCCACCTTCCCCAATCCCCCTTACATCTAGTGCCTTCCCTTTGTTGATTATTTCCAATTTTTCTATGATTCGTATGTTATTGTTTGAAGGCTGTCTCCCTGATTAAGATTCCTGGACAGCAGGGACCACCTTTTGCCTTTCTTTGTATGCCCAGTGTCTAGCACAGTGCCCAGCACATAATAGGAGCTTAATAAATGTTTACTGACTGACTTACAAATAAATAATAGTTAAAGTATAATCTTGGTGCAATGGAAAAGAGAATAGGATTTGGAGTCAGAGTACCTGGATTTAAATCCTGGCTCTGTTCTTTACAGTCTTTGCTACTTTGAGCAGTTAATTTTGCTCTCAGCCCCAGTTTTCTCATCTGTGAAATGGATCCAGTAAGCCCTGGTATCCTTTCCAACTCTAAATCCATGAGCCTGTAAGTATTAAAGGAAAGGGACAAAGTACTCCTAGACACTACAGGAAGAGGAAGGTATCACCTTTAGCTCTTCCTCTTTCTGTCCAGTCCATTGGACTATTTGTGGTTTTTATGGTTGTTATTTTCTTTTTAAAAAAATATCAATGCACTTTTCTTTAAAAAAAAAAAGCCATTGTCATTTTTAATATAACTCCTCACATCCAAAAGGACCCTCCCTTGGAACAAATAGATGCATTCAAACAAAAACAATTCCATATATTGGCCATCTCTGGACACATATGCCTCAGCTTGAACCAAAGATCTACCAACTCTTTGGTGATGGGGAGAGGAATGCTTCATCTTCATGGGCAGTGATGAGGCATGGACAGCATAGATGGGCTGCTAGCCATTGGAGAGAGGCAATGATATGGTAGATTGATTAACCAACCAGCAAGCATTTATTAAGCACCCACTGTATACCAGACACTGTGGTAGGCTCTGGAAAGTATAAAGACAAAGTGAAACAAAAACCAGTCCTCACCCTCAAGGAGCTTAATTCTATCTGAGGACCCAAGTCTACACATAGAACTATATACGAAATATGTGCAAATTGGATACAGTAAAGCAACGAAGCAAGAATCAAATCAAAACCTGTGTTTTGGAGATGCCAAACCTTTCTTTTCAATCAGGCAATCATTAGTCAATCAACAAACATTCATTAAGCACTTAAAGATCCAGAGGCAAAAGTGAAGTAATGCCTGCCTTTGAGGAGCTTACAATCTAATTGGGGAGATGCCACATACATAAATTTGTTGTTTGGTTATTTTTCACTCATGTCCAATTCTCTGTGATGCCATTTAGGGTTTTCTTGGCAGAGATACTAGAGGATTTGCCATTTCCTTCTTGAGCTAATTTAACAGATGAGGAAACTGAGGCAAACAGGGTGAAGTAACTTGTGTAGAGTCACACAGATAGGAAGTGTCTGAAGCTGGATTTGAACTTACAAAGATGAATCTTCCTGACTCCAGGCCTGATGCTCTATCCACTATGGTGCCACCTAGCTGCCCCCATGTACATAACTAGAAACATATAAAATACATCCGGGGGAGATGGAAGACTCTGATCTTCATTAAAGGCTCCAAGAACTCTGTATATTTCTTTCTCAGGTTAATGTCCAAGGCAAGACCAATTAATGGTTTCCTCGCCAGATGTGCCCAGTAATGCTCTCACTGGTGGACTGTCTGCTGAGAAGAATGCAAAAGTCACCAACATCTGGGGAAGGGTGCCTTGGGACAAGTTGAGTAGCCAGTACATTATAGAGGGAAGGACTCTGGATAGGGAATCAGAAGTTCAAGTCTCCACTCAGTTTCCTAGGACCTGTGACATTGGGCAGGTCACTCCCCCTTTCCAGGTCTCTGTTTCCTTATCTGTAAATCAAGAAGGAGCTGCTCTAAATGGCCTATAGGGGCCCTTTCAGGTCTAAATCTATGACCGTATGAGACATGGCCCTTTCAGAAGAGAAGGAATGGGCAAGAGGAAGAGGAGTCTAGGAAAGAGAGGATTGCCAAAGAGGGAGGTGAAAAGTTGCTGTGAGCCTCACCACAGCATCATCAGACATCATGCTGGGCCCTGGGAGCAATATAGAGAATTGTAAGAGATGATGCTTGCCTTCAGGAAGCTTATGGTCTCATAAGGACCCTCAAGAGAAATATCAGCCAATGCATGATAAATTATTGACTTCTGATCCAGCAGTCTATGCACTGTTCCAGAACACTGGCCTCTTTTCTGTCCTACAAACCAGATACTGGAGGCAACTAGGTGGTGCAATAGATAGAGCACTGGCCCTGGAGTCAGCAGGACCTGTTCAAAATCAGGTTTTTTGATTGTTCAAATCCAGCCTCAGACACTTACTAGCTGCGGGACCTTGGGCAAGTCACTTAACCCTAACTGCTTCCGAAGCAGATACCCTATCTCTTGATTCCGGACATTTTCTCTGGCTGTCTACTAAGCCTGGACTCTTCTCCCTCTTTGTTTCTACCTGTGACCTATCCCTGGCTTCCTTTAAAGATGACTTTTCATCTAAAATTCCATCTTTTACAGGAAATCTTGCCCAACTCCTTTTTAATTCTAGTGCCTTTCCTCTCTTAATCACTTCCTATATATCCTGTACATAGCTTGCTTTGTGTCTATTTGCTTACCTCTCTGTCTTCCTAATCAGATTGTAAGCCCCTTGCATTCAAGGACTGCCTTTTGTCTTTGTTTGTTTCTCTAGTGCGTAGCACAAAGCCTGATACATAGTAGGTGTTCATTGATGGGCTATAGACTATTTAGACTGTTTGAATAGACCACAGACTATTTAAAGGTTGTTTACTGATGAACTGTAGACTATTCCATGAAGCCCCCCTTGATAAGTTGAACTTACTCATTATATATCTTATATATGCTTACTCAGGCACATGTCATTTCCCTTATTAGAATGTAAACTCTAGGAAAGAAGGGACTTTGGTTTTAATTCCCAGTGCTTAGCACACAGCTTGGCACACAGTAGGTACTTAAAAAATAATTGATGATCAAGTGATGATCAATGGATGTAAGATAATTTGTAAACCAGAAAGTATGATATAAAATATTAACTGTCATTATTATTAAGCTCCATGACTTAGAGATGGAGGGGAAGAGGGAGGGAAGGAGCATTTTTATAGGACCGGCTATGTTTGAGGCATTGTGCTAAGAGTTTTACAAATAGGATCTCATTTGATTTAGAGCTAGGAGGGAAGTTAGAAGTCACCTTTATTTTACAGATAAGGAAACTGAGGTCCCACCAGGTTTAGTCATTTGTCCAAGATCACAGGTAGAAGAAAGTGGGAAAGCCAGGATTTGATCCCAGGTCATCCAACTCCATAGTCTTTCCTGTGGAATTATTGAATGAAGCCACTAGATTCTTGCCTCCATGGCCTGGGAGGCAAGCCTTTGTGAGATCTCACGGAGGCAGAACAGACTTAGCACCCCAGCTGATCTGTTGATGGAACTGACCCAACCAGTTCAGGACAACTGCCTCTCAAACCATAAAAGGGTTTGTTCACACACACGCACACACACACACATACACACACACACACACACCCCTTCCAGACATTGCTCAGCTTAAACCCGTCCGGCAGGGCTTAGACAACTCAATGAACTCTCACCCCTTAGAAAGACTGATGGACTGTCAGTGACATGATGGAAAGACTGCTGGCCTTGTAATTGGCAACAGTTAGGATTCCAATATCTCCTCTGACATGTATGATCTGGGTGACTAGGGGTAAATCTTCTAACCTCTCTGACTCATGGTTTCCTTCTCTGTAAAAGGGGGAGTAAGTACCTATTGCACCTGCCTCCCTGGGTCATTGTGAAAGAGCCTGGAAAACCTTTTAGCCCCCAGGACAGCATAACGCTTGACTGCCCCTCCTCCATCCTCACTTCTTCCACTTGATTTTTTGACCCCAAATGGAAGATTTTGTATTTATCCTGACTGAATTTCATCTTATTAGCCTTGGCCCAAAGTCTTATTGACCTCAGTAGAGGGCACCATAGTGCACAGACTGCTGGGCTTAGAGTCAGGAAGACTCAGCTTCTTGAGTTCAAATCTGACCTCAGACACTTACCAGCTGTGTGATCCTGTGCAAGTGACTTCACCCTGTTGGCTTCAGTTTCCCTATCTGTAAAATGAACTGGAGAAGGAAATGGCAAACCACTCCAGTGTCTTTGTCAAGAAAACCCTAAATGGAGTCATGAAGAGTTGGACATGACTGCAGACAACATAATGACAACTTAATCTCTCAGATATTAATATCACTAATTCACTGAGATCCTTCCATTTGATCTCTCCAGATCTTCTTTTCTGACTTCTCCAACTCAGTACTGTTTTTTAAAAACTTTTATCCTTGTTGGCTTCTGGGCTTGGGCCAGAGCTATGCTGAGCTGATCATTAAATTTTCCGTGTGAACATTTACACCTCAGAAATTGGCAAACACCACAAATCAGGACTTGTTCTATTGTTTTGTGGATTGTCTAAACTTAAGAAAGTGATGGAATAATTCAAATTCAAATTTAAAGTGTGTCAGGGTTACATCCCCTCTCTCAACCCCTCCTCCCAAAAAAGCTGGTTGTTAAACATGCACCACTGGCTTTATTTAATTCTACTGGCACCTCCTCCATCCCACCCTACCCCTTCACCTAACTTTCATAGATCCAGATCAGCATTCTTACTTGGACCCATTTGGAAATCTGGTGAAGCCTAGGGACCTCTTCTCAGAAGAATATTTTTAAATATATAAAATAAAATACAGACTATGACAAAGGAAACCAGTTTTATTGAAATACAGTGGTCCTGGATAGCTAGGTAGTGTGTTGGATAGAGCACTAGCCCTAGAGTCTGGTTCAGGAGGACTCAAGTTCAAATCTAGCCTCAGACACTTACTAGCTGTATGACCCTAGGCAAGTCATTTAACCCCAATTGCAAGAAAGAAAGAAAGAAAGAAAGAAAAAAAGGAAGGAAGGAAGGAAGGAAGAAAGAAAGGAGGGAGAGAGGGAGGGAGGAAGGAAGGAAGGAAAGAAGGAAAGAAGAAAGGAAGGAAGGAAGGAAGGAAGGAACGAAGGAAGGTAGGAAGGAAGGAAGGAAGGAAGGAAGGAAGGAAGGAAGGAAGGAAGGAAGCAGTGGTCAAAATCTTGGGGAAAAAACACAAGTCCATGGCCCCACTTTAACAATCCCTGATAGATCTTAATTAGATGGATTTAATGAGATTAATTTACTTTCTGATGGAGTTAAACTGGATGGGAGCTCAGAGGTTCCCCAAAACTGACTGAGCTACGGTCTGGTAGAAAGCGAGCGGTCAGGGTGTTTGCTGACTAGCTAGAGAGAGCTCGAGGAGGAAACTGGGTGTGATTTCCCTCAGAGGCCCATGGCTTCCTGGGCCACAGAAAGTTCAGTGAGGAGCTCCTAGAACATACCCATGGGCAGCAGCATTCAGCTTTGGAGCACAAGTTTGGTCCTTGGCTGTCTGGTATTGCACAATCAAAGCATTACACACTCCCACCCATCCAGTTGGACGGCTTTTCAGGAGCCCAGGGAGATGGGGCAGTGCCAAAGAAGAGATCAGATGTTTATAAGACCCACAAAAGCATCCACTTATTAGGAGGTGTCTTGGGAACAGCATGGGACTGGGAGTCAGGAGACCCGCGCTCTCCATCCAGGTCTACTATTAACTGGCTACGTGACCTTGGTCAAATCATTCCACATTGCTAGGCTTCATCTGCCAAATAAGAGGATTGAATAAGAAATACTCAGGTGCTGGCTGGAAATAGAGAATTGTGCTCAGCCCTAGGGCAATATGATGTTTACATAAGACACAGGCCTTGCTCTCATAGACTTACAGTCTAGAAAGTAAGGTAAGGTGCCAGCACACATAACAGTGATTTTAAAAAAAAAAAAAAAGAGGATTAGAGAATCTTAGCATCATAAACTTGGAGCTGGAAGGGACTGGAGATGCCACTGAATCCAGCCTCCTCCTCCTTTTTTAGATGAGCAAACTGAAGCAGGCAGAGATTAAGTGACTTGCCCAGGGTCACACAGCTAAAAAGCATCTGAGAGGATTTGAATTCAGGTCTTCCCAACTCTAACCTCAACACTTTGTTCACTGTGGTACCTCCTAGAAGCTTCTCCTCTTACTTCCAGGACGCTCCAACAACCTCTAACTTTGTTGATGTGGAAAGACTAGAGTGCTAGCGTTTGAATCAAGCTAGGGTACGAGTCCTAGCTCTGACATTTCTCAGAGTCCTAGAATTTCAGACTTGGTTGAGTCTGAGTCTCTGATGCCATCTTGTCCAACACAGACCCGAACAAGAGTCCCTTCTAAAGAGGGTCCTCAGCAGGGGGGTCTCCTACTTTCCTCAAAGACTTCCATCATTTAGTAGAAGTTCTTTGAGAGTTGCTGTGAATGAAGAATTCATGTACTTGTTGCCAGTCTGGTGGCAAGATGGACTATGTTATGTTGATCTTCTGGTGCTGGATACGTGAATTCAAATCCCACCTTGATTATTAAGGCAATCACTCTCCCCTGTGGGTCTTAGTTTCATCATTTGTGAAGTGTGTGGGTGAGACTCGATGGCTTCTCAGGTCCCTTCCAGCCTATGAACTCATCTGTGCCTCAGTCTCCTTATCTGCGGGTTGGACTCCATGGCCTTTAAATATATGAGCCCAACATTTTTTCCTTGACACCTTTCCAGCATGGTAGGACGTGACAGAGTTTGCCCTTTGCTGGTGTAGTCTTTGGGAGGCCATCATCACTGCCACTTCTAAACATGAAGATGCTCCTCATCATCACCTAACATCAGAAGAGGGCCTTAGAGAATTAGCTCGAAAGATGCTAGATGAGATGAGAGGGGAAAGGTGATTTCCAGCCAAGGAGATCAGGGAAGCCTTTCTGGAGGAAGTGGCAACTGAGGTGGACTTTAAAGCGTGGGAAGGAGTTCGTCTGTGGAACACAGATGGGGAAAGATCTTCAGTATCTTTTCTATCTCAAAATATCAGCCTGAAAAATCCTAGTACTCTGCTGCTTTTCAAGGCTATCTTGTGGGTGGGTAATGGAGAAATGGGCAGTCACAGACCTAGAGCTGGAAGGGGTCCCAGAGGCCATGGAGTCCAACCCAACCATCTTACAGATGTAGAAATGGAGGCCCCACATGGCAAAGTGAGTTGCTCCAAAACACACAAGGAACAATCACCCAAGGGAGGACCCATACTCAAGACCAATGAATCTAGAATCACTGCTCTTTTCAGTGCACCAGTTCTGGCATCTAGGCTATATGATGCTCAATGGAAAATCCATGTTAGGACTACCAGGGTCCATGAAGAGTCTCAGGGAAAGACCAGAGGGAATCATCATTAGTCCAGAAGATAGAATTCTGCTCAATCCATCCCTGGGGGAATAAACTACCCATGTAAGGCTGCCAAGGAATCAGGTGCCTCCTGGGTGGGACATGTATGCCATGTGTGACAGACTCAATCATTTCAGAGAAGTCACAAGACTCCCCATCCTTGCTCCATGCTTCATGGTCACATACTTGGTTTCCCTCCTGGCTGAGGAGTTACTGAGCTCCTTGTCTCGAATCTTCCCCATTGTCTTTCTTGCTTCTTATCTTTGCTGATCTTTCCAACCCACTTATCTCTTATGGATCCAAGACAGAGCTGAAAATCACCTCATCTTGTCTAATCCTTCCTCCCCTCCCATTTGACCAGTGAGGAAATTGCAAGTGGTTAAGTGACCCAGGTTTGCAGACTACAGAATCGCACTTCTTTTCACTCTCCTCCACTGCCCCCCTAACCATTCTCTCTTCTCTCCTCTTTGGTTGGTTGTCCTCCCATGTCTCCCTGTTCTTACCCTCCCACCTGAGAACTGGGGGCATCCTCCAAGGCTCTGTCCTTGGTCCTTGGTCCTTTTCCATCTGCTTCCCTCAGGCAGTACCTGCCTCACCTGGTTGTCACCACTACTTGTGTGGGGATGGCTCTCTAACTGACAAGTCCCTCCTTGACCTCTCATCTCTTCCCTATGGACAAGGAGGACAAATCTAATCTTCCTTCTGGAGTAATAACCCTTCAGATACTTGAATACAGCTACTGTGGCCCCCAAATCTCCCCTTCCCTCCAACTCAATTTGAATCAACTCAACAAGTGATGGATAGAACTCTGGTCCTGGAGTCAGGAAGATGTGAATTCAAATTCTGCCTTAAATGCTGATTAGATGTAGGAATCTGGGCAAGTCACTTGATCATACCTAGACTCAGTTTCTTCATCTATAAAATGGGGATAATAATAGCATCTACTTCACAGAGTTATTGTGAAGAAAAATGAGATAAGCTGTGTAAAGCTCTTTACAAACGTTAAAGAGAAATATAAATCTTAGCTATTGCCACCACGATCATTATGGTTAAGCATTTATTTAAGCATTCCTTGAGACTGGGATGCAAAAACAAAAATGGAAACAGTCCTTGCCCTCACTAGGTTTACATTCTACTCAAGTAAATATCCAGGGTAAACATCAACCATTTCTTCTTCTCATCAGTCTTCAAGAGAGGTGTGGCTCGTAGGTCAATATTCTCATCTGCAAAATGGGTAGAATTACAAAACTGTCTCATGGGGTTGTTGTGAGACTTAAATGAAACAATAGATGGAAAGTGATGTGCTTGGGCACGAAATAAATGTCAGCTTTTATCATTCTTTCTCTGAATTGTTTCTAAGATTTGTGTCTTTTATTTGTGGATATTCCGAGCATTCACCTAACGATACCCAAATTAGCACAACTTCTCCTCTGGTTTCTTGGTGGCTTATTTCTTCCCACTCCATCCATCTTGTAATTGTTTAATGCTCCTTCAATCCTGGCATACCCCTGCCCAAATGCCTGCCTGTGCTCTGAAGAAGAAATTATAAAATGCACATCCTCCCTTCTTTGCAAAAGTGGGGGGCTATGGTTGTAGAACAGGGGTGGGGAACCTGTGGCCTTTTGACTGAATCCAAACTTCACAGAACAAATCCCCTTAATAAAAGGATTTGGTCTGTAAAACTTGGACTCAGTTAAAAGGCTGCACTTGAGGACCTAAAAGGCCACATGTGGCCTTCAGGTTGCAGGTCCCCACCCCTGGTGTAGAATATTGCACATACTGTCAAACTCAATTGCTTTTGGTTCTTGAGTTTTGCTAAACAGTCCCTTTACTAAAGAGTCTCTCTCTTTCTCTCTCTCTCTCTCTCTCTCTCTCTCTCTCTCTCTTTCTCTCTCTCTCCTCTCTCCCTCTCTCTCTCTTTGTCTCTCCCCCCTCTCTCTCCTTTCCCCCTTCTCCTCCCTCCTTACTCTCTTCTCTCTCTCTTTCTCACTCTCTGTCTCTTCCTCTCTCTCTCTCTCATCTCTCTTTTCCTGTTCTCTCTTTCTTTCTCTCTCTGCCTTTCTTTTTCTCTCTTATTATTTGTTTCTAGGAATGGCTCCCTAGGTAGAGATGTGTTCTCCAAGTCGGTGTGGTGGTGTAATGCAAAGAGTATTGGTCTTAGAAACAGCAGATGAGGGTTTATATCCCAGAAAGGAAGTTTATTCACTGTATTCATGTGAGTAAATCATAGGGTCAGCAGACTTAGCATTAGAAGGGTCCTTAGAAACCATCTAGCCCAGGGGTTCTTAACCTGGAGGTCTGTGAACTTGCATTTTAAGATACTTCTCTGACTATTCCATTCTCCTCAGTCTCCTTTATGATTCTCTGCATTGTATTTCATGCACTTAAAAATATTCTTCTAAGGGGTCCCTCTGCTTCACCAGGTGTCCAGGACACAAAGGGATCCAGGACACAAAAAGTTGGGGTCCAAGTCCTTCATTTTACCAAAGGGGAAACTGAGGCTCAGAAAGAAGTGACTTGCCTAAGATCATACAGGTAATAAGTGACAGAGCTGGGATTATGAAGCCAGGCCTTCTGACTCTAACTCCTCCTCACACCCACTCAGGAAGTCTTTCAAGCTTGGCAGCATCTGTGCTCATACTCCATCAGGAACCTGGGGTCACGATGCTGTGATGAAACATGAAAAGATCTCAATGGAAGAGCAATAAAATCATGCGGATAAGAAGTGGCAGTCGTGTCTGCCATCTGCAGCATTTCCTATTTCTCAAAGCATTTCTGAGCATCTGCCTGATTTCATTAGCTGATGGAATTCACCTACCATCAGAAACTTTACCAGGTCCACGCCCTCCAAAACCCAGCTCATAAATTCACCTCCTTGGGGCAGCCTTTGAAAAGCTGCCCAGGATTAGAGAAAGAGCCTTGGATTTCTAGTTTGTGAACTGGGCCTCAGGCTCTGACACTAACACCTGCTCATGGTAGGACTGGGGCAGATCGCCTTAACCTTCGTGACCCTCAGTTTCCTGATCTGTAACATGCAGATAATAATATCTTCCTCACTTGTTTCACAGGACGGATCTAATGAGACAATGGATTAGAAACCCCTTTGAAAACTATGAGGTTTTGTACAAATGTGGAACATTGGTAACCTGGGGGACTTTCCTTATTGTGGCTTTCCTCTTGATTGAATTCAAGGAACATCTACTCACTTATTAAGCACAGTAGGTGCAGAGTGCTGTGTTGGTCAAAGAGAGTTTCAGAGTTTAGATAAGAAAGTACCTGTTCTCATGGAGCTCGCTGTCCAGTGCGGCTGGGAGGTAGGGCAACAATTCCTAAGCATACAGATAACTGATATCCACAACATTACATCACCAGTACATTAGGCTAGGGGTGAAGCATGGGCTTGGGATTCCCTTAGTAGAGGGAATGCCCACATGAGGAAACACCCCCTACCAATGGGAGTCAGCATTCTCTCTACAATTTATAATCCTAGAGAACTGGGGCAGCTAGGTGGCACAGTGATTAGAGAATCAGCCCTGGAGTCAGAAAGACCTGAGTTCAAATCTGACCTAAGAATCCTGTTTGCCTCAGTTTCCTCATCTGTAAAATGAGCTGGAGAAGGAAATGGCAAGCCACTCCAGTATATCTGCCAAGAAGACCCCAAATGAGGTCGCAGAGAGTCAAATACGACTGAAAAAAGACTGAACAACAACAATACGGAGGAAGTCACACTTGACACTTAAAATGTTAGAACCGGAAGAATCCTTAAAGACCAATGAGTACAACCCCCTTATTTTACAAAGGAGGCTTAGGAAGGGACAATGACTTGCCCAAGAGCACGCTCACATAAAGTGAAAGGCAAAGCTGGGATGCAGGCTAATTTCTTTTTTTCAAAATCTTTTTTTTATCTTTGTCTTCCTAGTACTTAATACAGTGGTTGTCACTAGTATAAAATTAATAAATGCTTATTGAATTGAACAATTTAATTGCAGGTAGATAGGAAGGGATCAGTTAATAGATTGATGACACATTAAACGGAGTCCAGATTCAGAACTTTACTCAACATCAGTTCATGCTACCAAGAGAAAGTGTACATACGAGCTAATTTCTTTTGACTCTGAGTTCACTGTTCCTCTTACCCCACTGCCTCTTGGCTGTAAGAGCTGGGAAGGAATGAGCAGACAAGGGGAGACATTATCACCGGTTAGATTTTTGGTTTTGGGGTTTTTTTTGTTTTTTTTTTTTCATCTGGCTTTTACTATATGAATCCATATGGATTGTAGCTTTCTTTGTGTCATGGATTTCCTGGGCAGAAATGATGAGCTGGTCACATAGCAAGAATGAGGAAAACCCTCTAGATAGAACCTGTTTTCTCTGAATATCTATATAATGCCAAAGAAATGAGAGGAAGACCCCTTCTGGTGGATTCTGGGAGTACATGAACAAGCCCAGGATGGACATGTGTGCATGGGCTATTCTTTGCACCTCTGGTGGAAGTACCCATGTCAATGAGGTAGATCATAGAGCCATCAGAATACTGGGGCACTGGAGTGGATGTGTTATTTTCTTTTTTTCTTTTTTTGGAGGGGGGAAGGCAAGACAATTGGGGTTAAGTGACTTGCCCCACAAGTGACTTTTACAAGTCACACAGCTAGTAAGTGTCAAGTGTCTGAGAGTGGATTTGAATTCAGATCCTCCTAACTCCAGGGCTGGTGCTGTATTCACTATACCACCTAGCTTCCCAGTATTATTTTCTAAGAAGTATCTTTTTATTATTTTTCTACATGGATTGTAAGCTCCCTGGGGCCAGGGGTTGGAGCTACTATTTATATGGATCTTTACCCAAGATACTCAGTCTTTGGTCTCTCTGCTTTTGTTCCTCATACCTAGAATGCTTTCTTTCCTCATTTCCACCTCTTGGAATACCTAGTTCCCTTCCAAGTCATTTCCAAGCCATACCATCTGTACTCTAACTAGCCTCTTCCTCCTTTCACCAGAACTTGGACTCTGCCTCTGGGTCATCTCATTGGTGATCTTATCTTGCCCAGAAGTAGGAGTTCCTGTCATATAATAATATTAATAATAACTAATATTTATAAAACACTTACTATTGTAGTGCCAATGCAATATTTACAGTACCCACAATCACGATAAAGACCATGACCATAAATATTGCATGACATTTAATTGCAAAACATAACAGATTCTCCAGGTAGAGGACAGAACTGAAACATTTATTTAGACACCAGAAAACCCAATCCCAAAACCAGTAAACTGATTCCATCATAGTACCAAACATATTAAGAAGCCATAATAACACTGAGAGCCACAGCATCCTTTAGTCTTCCCACAAATCAATATTAGATCAATAGCTACTCACAAACCTCTCTATCTCCTTGCTTGGGCACCTCTCTCTCCTACCATCTCCCTGGCTCTGGCTCCCAGCTTCCTGTGGGTTCTGCTTCCCTTCAGCAAACTTCCCCTGCCACAGGCTCCATGTGACTATATTCAGCCTATTAGGGGGCAGAAGTTACTTTCAAAGCAGGGGAGGTCTTCTAATTCTCCCCTAGGTCTATTAAGGGGCAGGGAAGATCTTCAAATTCCCATTTCTATCACAACTATGTACCAGACACTGTGCTTTACAATCATTTTCTCATTTTATCCTCACAACAACCCTGGGAGGTAGGGGATATTATTATCCCACTTTTACAATTGAGGAAACTGAGGCAAGCAGTGGCCAAAGGATTTGCCCTGGGTCACACAACTCATAGTTAGTAAGTGTCTGAGGCTGGATTTGAACTCAAGTCTTCCTGGTCCAGGCCCAGAGCTCTGTCTACTGCATCTTCTCCTTGCCTTCCCAGATACTTCAAACCATGCTGCTAGACTCTGGTTTCCCTCCTTCTTTCCACTTCCCCTTTTTGTCTAGTCTTCCTTCTTTAGAATGTAAACTCCTTGAGGATAGGTACTGTCTTGTTTACTTGTGATTGCATCACTAGTTCTTAGTACAATACGGGGCACATAGTGAGTGCTTATCAAATACTCCTCCCTCCCCCTCTTTCTTCATAGCTAGCATGGTAGATAGTCAAATGTAAACCAGATGATTTACTTACATTTATGCCCAGTAATGATGTTGCTACCAGGTGGGGGTGGGGAAGCTGGGCACAGCGACATTCATTAGTCCTTTGATGTCATGTGTCTCTTCTCTCCCCTTACCCACCCCCTGATCCAGATGTGCCCCTGCTGGATGCAAGTTCTTTGAAATCTGTGCCACACCAGGAGTGGTTGTTGACCTCAACTGCTATCCTATCAAGAGGTCACCTTCAGGAACATCTAAATGTCTCCTGGAGCCTGGGGTGGAGATGACAGTGAGGATGAAAGCCCCAAGCACCCTTCTCAATGATCAAAAGGTGAGTGTGATAGTGGAAGAGAGAAACGGAGAATTAGGGGTGGTCTGCCTATTTTGGCTTGCATTTGTATTCCTAGAGTTTAGCACAGTGTCTGGCACATAATGAGCACTTAATAAAAGCTTGTGGACTTAAAAAGACCTGGGAGATTTACTCTAGCGCAAGTTCAATGTGATGTCAGTAAAAGAAAAGCACATATGACCTTGGGCTATGGTAAAAGGCACAGTGTCCAAGACTATTGGTCCTGCTTTATTTGGTTCTTGTCAGGTCACATCTGGCATTATGTTCAGTTCTGAGTGCTTCCATTTAGTAAGCACAGAACAAGCTGGAGAGTGTCCAAAGAAGAGCAAACAGAATAGTGAAAGACCTTTAGATTCTTCCATATGGCAACTGATTCAAGGATATGGGGATATCTAGGTTAGAGGAGAGAAGACTTGGGACAGGAGATGAGGTAGCCATCTTCAGATATTGGGAGGAATATCATGTAGAAGAAAGATTACACTTGATTTCTTTGGTCCCAGAGTATAGAATAATAGCAATTAATGATATTAGTAATAGCTACCATTTATATGGTACTTTAAAGTATGCAAAGAGCTTTACAAATATCTAATTTTATCATTTATTAATTATAGTAGCTAGGCTTCCCTCTGCTGATTATCTATCTATCCTGCATATAGCTTGCTTTGGATTAGGCTTAGGGTTTTCCTGACTTCTCAGGTCCAGTGCTCTATCCACTACCACTCCCTCAGTAGCTAATGCTTTTGGGTTTTGTGAACATTAGACTACCATGTTGTTGGTTGGCCTCTCTCCTCCTTCTGAGGACAGATAATATGCCACTGGCTGAAATTACAAGTGCCTTTCTGCATCATTCTGCAGGTCAAGATCTCCTATTTTGGACCCAAATCAATTTCTGCCCAGGCCTTGCTCTACCTCACTGGTGTCCGTAAGTAATATTTCCAGTTCTATTGGGGTGGTGCTCAGAAGGTCTCTCCCCTTCAAACTCATCACCTGGTTTGAGTTAATGCAGTTAGAGAGATGTATATATGGGGCAGTGGAGGGAGGCACTGAATGACTATTAGAAAAACGACCATTTTGTAGGGCCTAATTCTTGCTCCTCTGCTGACATCCTCTCTGAATACCTTTCTGGGGCGTTGACACAACCCCATTTTCTAGAAGGCTATATTTAGAGAGTGAGTGTTGACTGGAGAATTGGACTCAGTCTGAATAGGACATTTCAGGAAGTCCATTGATACACTGGAGAGTGTCCACAGGAGGGTAACCAGAATGGGGAAGGGCCTAGAATCTGTGTCAAGGGAAGATCAACTTAAGGATCTGAAGTTGTTAAGCTTGGAGAAGACACAAGTTGGGCGGGGGAGACATGAGAGCCATCTTCAAGTATCCCTTAGGGCTCTCTCAGGGAAGAGGGACCAGAATGTGTTTTAGTTAATCTGAGAGGACAGAGATAGAAACATGAGTCAAAGTCACAAATACCAACCTCGGGCTTGAAAAAAAAAATTCTAATAAATTAGAGCCACCCCAAAGTGAAATGGGCTGCCTCTGGAGAGGTTAGTTTCCCTCCACTGGGGGGGAAGTGTCTTCAAGCAGAAGCCAGAGGACCATCTCATTGGGATGTTGAGGTGGGGATGGGATTATCCATTCAGACAATGCACTAGACCAGCGGTCTCTGAGACCATACGATGACAGATCTAGAGCTAGAAGGAACAAGGAACCTCGTCTAGCCCCCCAACATCACATAATCATGTAGCACAGTGGGTACTTGGAAGTTAGGAAGATCTATGTTTGAATTCTGCCTCAGACACACATACCAGCTGTATGACCCTGGGATAAGTCACTTTATCTCCACCTGCCTCAGTTTCCTCATCTGTAAAATGTAATAATAGTGCCTACTCCACAGGGTTGTTATGAGGATCAAATGGTACGGGGCTTTGCAAACCTTAAATCACCATATAAATGCTACCTATTATTATTAAGTGTGGGAGGTAGGATTTGAACCCAGGGCTGTCTGGTGCTCTTTTCACTCCTCCACGTTTCCTCTCCACCTCTGCCATTCTCTGATTCTATGAGGTGTTCCTAAACTGCAAGGAACTGTTTGCCATTTAGCTTGCCTAAATTTGGAGAGGCTGATTACCAGGTGGGCTGTAGCAATTTCAATTTTTCAGACACAACAATTGTGCCATCTACCAAAACATAGAAAGACTGTTATTTTTCTTGGTGCAGAGAGTACCTGAACCCATGAAATCACAAATCCCTGAAGTAAGGAAGGATAGAGATTAGCAGCGAGAATATAATTAGGCAGCATGGTGTAGTGGGAAGAATGATGAATTTGGAGTCACAGGACCTGTCAAATCCTAATTCTGCCACTTGCTTAAAGTCCAGAATATTCTCCTTTCCTTAATGAGTTTAGTGCCTGTCTGATTTCTTTCCTTCTCATCCCCTACCCTCATACTACAGGACTTCAATATACATATTAATGACCTCACAAATACCCTAACTTCACAATTCTACAAGCTATTTACTATTCCCTCCAGCTCAGTCACACACCCATATCATTGATCTTGCCTAATTCTACACTTACAGTTCCCCATCTCTGCAGAAGGAGGGAGACAGGCTTATTGAAGTCAGAGTAGATCGCTAAATGGAGCAGAATGCTAAAGCATTTTCTTTTGCCTGACTGTAGACACTACATACATTGTTCTCCTGGTTCTGCTTACTTTATTTTGTATCAGTTTTTGCAAGTTTTCCCAAGTTTCTCTGAATTCTTCATATTCATCATTTCTTACAATGCAACAATATTCTATTACATTTATATCTTTCTATATAACAATTTTTGTAGATAAATAGATAAAACAATTTATATAGCAAAAAAAAATAATGAAATTTATCTGGATGGACAAAAGGTAAAAAATCTCAAGGGAAATTATTCTTTTTAAAAGTGGGCAGGAAGGGGGCTTAGCAGTAGCAAATCTCAAACTATTCTAAAAAGGAGTAATCATCAAAAATGATTTAATATTGGTTAAAAAATAAAATGGAATAGGTTACTGGAGTAAAGACTCTTTATTTAATAAATACTACTGCTAAAAAGGGAAAATAGGTTGCAATTAAGTTTGCACCAAGATCTCATACCATATAAGAAGATTATCTCAAATATAATAAATAGCTGATTTGGTTTTCCCAGCAGTTCTCGTCAAATGGAAAAACCCTAATCTAGTGGCTGATGTCTTCAGATTTTATGAATGCCATCACATTTGATTGCCCAGCTTGTATCTTGTCTATGTTATGGTTACTGCTTTTACTAGCAGCTTCTTAAAACTGGACTAAAACTAAAATTTAATTTTAAATTTAAATAAACATTTAAAAATTTTGATGTACTTTATTTCTAAATTGCCTATATTACTTCCAACTTTCTTCTCCATCTTCCCCTTCCAAAAAGCCATCCTTTATAATAAAAAATGTTTAAATAGAAGAAGAGAAAAAAATCAGCCAAACCAATCAACATATCAAAAAAAAATCTAATATTATGGGCAATGTCCCCTACCCATGAACCTCTACCTCTGCAAAACAACTTAGGGAGGTGTTTTCCTCCCGTATCTCTTCTTGCAGACTAAGCTTGTTCTTTATAATTTCTAAACATTCAATGTTTTTATCATTTTAGAGGGGATGATGTTTCCACTTACACTGCTGCAATCATACTGTTTTCCTGGCTCTGCTTACTTCTCTCTGCATCAGTTCATATAAGTCTTCCCATGCTTCTCTGTATTCCTTATTTTTGCCATTTCTTACAGCACAGTGGTATTCCATTACATTCATACCTCAATTTGCTTAGCTATTCTTTAATCAATGGGCACTTACTTTGTTTCCAGTTCTTTACTGTGACAGAAAGGGCTGCTATAAATATTTGGGGGTATATATGGACCCCTTATTTTTTCTAGTGACCACTTTGGGCTATATACCTAGCCATAGAATCTCTGTCTGGGTCAAAGCATATGGGCCCTATAGTCTCTATTTCATTAGCAACTTCTTCTGTTGGTTCCCGTTTCAGAAATCTCCCTGGATGTCGACACTTATCGAAATGGCAGAATAAAGCCTACTGACCACAAGATTGACAAGGTAAACATGAGGGGTTTTCCTCATCCAGGGAACTGGAAGAGGATGAGGCTGTTGACTTACTGTTCCCAGTCTGTTCTAGATGTCCCAAGGTGATGGGTGTCACCTGGTGGTGGGAAAGTGTGGGGAGCAGCAGCTCAGATTTGTAGCAGTTTTGAACAAGGCAGGTTTGCCATAGACCACCAGCTCTACAGAGTAGGTCCCATGGAGTGTCACATGTTAAAAGCCTTAGATTAGTCTTCTAGGTGAGGCCAGAAAGAAGTCTTAGAAACAGGAAATAAGGTTTGATTAGGGACAAGATTGGATGGTCCAGGGCTCTGTCACTCCTCCCAAACCCTCAAACACACACACACACACACACACACACACACACACACATCACATTACTCAAACCAAAGTCAAAAGAGCTCTAGACCAAGAGTCAAATTCAGTTGCCATTTGGATTGTTCAACTCACTGAGTGACTTTTAGCACATGTCCCTTAACATTCTTGAGTTGATTTCTTTCTGGACGAAGTGGGAATTCAACATTTATCAAGCAAACAGCTACATAACAAGAATGAGAGGCAGCAGGATATAGTAAGGAAGAGCTGCCCTTGGAGTCAGGAGGACATTATACCCACTAGCTCTGAGGCACACTGGCTGTGGGACCCTAGCCAAGTCACTTACTTCTCAGTGCCCCAAGGAATGTTCTAAACTTAAGTTAGAGAAAAGGTGCTGATCTGTATTGGTGGATGGAGTCTTCTCATGAGGGATCTCTTTATACCAATGAAATCACAAACCTGGACCAGTTCTGCCCCATCCCCAATATTGTGAGGTAGGTGGGAGCCTATGTCAAATATATCTATTATATAGGTAGACTATCTATTACAGATGTAGAATACACATTTATGTAGAATATATGTATTGAATGTGTAGAATATATTATATGTCTAGAATATATTGTAAGTGCGGAATATTATGCAAAGAGTGTTCATTATATTGAGTCAGTGTTATATCATATACCGTATTATATTAGTTAATATTATATGGAGTCAATATAATTCTACAATAATTCTATAATATATTCTACATACATAATATGGTTGATATTATCGATCATATTATGTATGTAGAATATATGTGATATATGTTCTATCTATAGTTTACACTGGCTCATAGTGTATGTGTGTGTGTGTGAGTGTGTGTGTCTATATATACATATATATATATATATATATATATATATATATAAAACACAAGTATATCTATACACTACAAATCAACCAACCAACATTTATTAAAAGTTTACTATGTACCTAATGCTGGGGATAAGGGGGAAAAAGTAAAAACCTTCCCTGCCCTCAAGGTGCTTACATTCTAAATGAGAATCTGTTACTTCACGCAATCCCATTTGGTCATAATGAGGAGGGGGGCAGGGGATACAAAAGCTAAATGAGGCACTGCCCCTGCTCTCAGGAAGGTTTTTATAAGTTGCTCCTAGCTCCCTTGGGAGGGCTGTGGCCAGGAGCAGACGAGCTAATGGGGGAGGGTGCTTTATCATTAGGAACATGTGAATGATGAGGAAGATCTCATGTTGGAGGCCTGTGACTGAGAGCCCACTGTAGAATGGGGATGCCTCTGACTTTGTATGACCCTGACCAAGGAGCATGAGACAGTTTCACAGGTCCTATTGCTGGAAAGCTTTTGATTGGTCCAGTGACAGACTGATCTAATGACCAGCGTCCTTCCGTGCATAGAGGATCACTGTGTAGGGGTAGGTGGGCCACTGGGCAGCAGACTGCTTTTTGGGACACAGGAATTCGTGAAACTATTTTCTAAGGTGTGGAGAAGCTGGGCACAGCATGGGCAAACGAAGAATTCACATAGACCAACAGAGAACAATACAGCCTTTATGAATAGATGAAGCCACTTGTTTAGCCAAAGGGAAGCATTCTCATTTTAAGCCATCAAAGTATATTGCAGACTAGATGCTGACTAGGACATTCTGAGGAAGTGACACCCAAATTGCTATAATAAATGCCATACTGATGTGGTTTATAGGCTGTGGAGCCCACCCTTTCAACAACCATTTGAACTGGCAGGCTGGGCTCCCAAATTCCAGTGTTCTAGGGATAATGCAGGGAGGCTGGAGGGAAGGAGGGGTGGTCTCTAGTATAGTAATTCATTAAACCCCACCCAATGTGCACACCTGGATATCAATTTCTGGTTAATACCTTCCTAATATCACTTGATCAGTTCACCCTTTCTTAATGTCGCTTACCGATTACCATCAGTTAGCTTTTCCAAAGGGATATTTAAGTACAAATACCTCCGAAAAATGGATCTTGCTTCCCTCTGCCACCTTGCTCCCCAGGAACAGTGGGCTTGGTCTTAAAGCGGCTGCTATAAACCCTTCTTCCACCAAACTCACTTCTGGCAACGGCTTGGCCTTCAAGTTAGCCATTGCCTTGCTTGCCGGACGTGGTGTCTGGGCTTTGGAGTCTATTCCTTCTTGGGCTGGGTCAAGCAGGTTACTCCTCAAGGCTGGCTCCATCCTGGGCTTGGCTGGCATAGCTACTGTCAGGCTCTGTGGTTTGCTGGCCCTCTCAGTGTTGGCTTTTCTGAGCTTACAAAGCTCACAAGGTCCATTCCATCTCTGATATTCATTCACCCAAGATCAAGAATTAGACTCAAAGAGAAGGTGTGGCCACGTGGCAACTCTGGTAGGAAGATGTCTGTCATAGCAGTACCTGCCATTGTGTCTTCTTCTGCCCTTCCCCAGAGGCTCGTGGTATTTCTTCTTTCTCCACAAGGGAGAGATGGGAAGATTTCATCTGTCTGAGTCCTTTGCATGACATTTAGTACTGGTTCATTAGCCAATCGAGAGCTATTTGTCCTCATGAAGTAAATTGACAAGGAACTGTTAAAGAATACCCGGGTGTCCTCTCAAGAGGGTCTCCTCCATTATTCCCCCCAACTTGAACTGAGAGCATTCAGAGCATTCTGTGGATGCTCCACGGCATTCACTGGACAATTCTCCATTGCATGAGGAAAAAAGGTCCCAAACAAGCACCAGTGTCTAGCTGTGCCACATTGGAAGCTCAAGATGTAACTTGCTAAAGATTCAGAACATTTGGGAGTGGTAGCCACTGCACCAGGCTGACTTGGTCAGGCCTGTGGCCCTTTCACTGTGCTTCTTGCTCAGTTGTTTTGCTTGTGTCCAACTCTTTGTTACCCCATTTGGGGTTTTCTTGGCAGAGATACTGCAATGGTTTGCCATTTCCTTCTCTAGACAATTTTACAGATGAGAAAACTGAGGCAAACAGGATGAAGTGACTTGCCAAGGGTCACACAGCTAGTAAGTGTCTGAGGCTAAATTTGAACTCAGGAAGATGAGTCTTCTTGACCTCAGGTCTGATGCTCTCTCCACTATGGCACCACCTGGCTGGCCCTTTCACGATTATTAAAGGTTTCTAAATTTCAGAAATACTGTTTTGTGGTGCCTGGTGCTAACGTAGCTCTGTGTTCCCTGTGTTCTCTGTATCTGCAGAGAAATTGGACATGGGGCCCCAATGGACAAGGTGCCATCCTGCTTGTGAACTGTGACAAGGATAATCCCAAGTCTTCCACCGTGGACACTGAGCTGGAGAAGGTGACTAACTACCAAGGTAAAAGACTGATTCAGGTCCCTGATCTTGCGACAGACCTGAAAGGGAGAGTGTGCCTAGACAGGTGCCCCCACAGTCAATTGATCTTCAAAGAATCATAGGATTTCAGAGCTGGGAAAGATCTTAGAACACAGAATATCAGAGCTGGGAGGGCTCTTAGAACAGGGAATGTTAGAGCTAGGAGGGGCCTTAGAACACAGAATGGCAGAACTGGGAGGGCCCTTAAAACACAGGATGTCAGAACTGGGAGGGCCCTTAGAACACAGGATGTCAGAACTGGGAGGGCCCTTAGAACAGGGAATGTCAGAGCTAGGAGGGGCCTTAGAACACAGAATGGCAGAACTGGGAGGGCCCTTAGAACACAGGATGTCAGAATTGAGAGGGCCCTTAAAACATAGGATGTCAGAGGTGGGAGGGTCCTTAGAACACAGAATTCAGAGGTGGAAGGGCCTTTAGAACACAGGATGTCAGGGTTGGGAGGGGCCTTAGACCAAAGACTATCTGTACCTCCTAACATCCTGAGAGGTCAGTAGTGTGGGCATCATAGCTCCCCTTTCAAAAATGAGAGAACTAAAGGTCAGAAAGATGAAGAGTCTCTCCAAGTCAGAGCTGGGATGAGAACCCAGGTCCCCTGGCTCCCAGTCTAGTGCTTCTGACACTATACTAATTACTCACACTGGAAACCCCGCACTGATATACCTTTTCCTCAGTAGCACAGAGGACACAGCACAGGGCCTGGAGTTAGGAGGATCTGAGTTTGAATCCAGTCTCAGACACTATCTAGTTGTGTGACCCTGGGCAAGTCACTTACCTACCTGCCTCGGCTTCCCCAACTGTAAAATGGAGATAATAATAGCACTTACCTTGCAAGGTTAAGAGGATCAAGTGAAATAATATATTTTTAAGTACCTAGCATGGTGTCTGGCACAGCAGACATTTAAGAAACCTTCGGGGGTTTTCCTCCTTTGTTTCTTCCTTGCAGACCTGAAGGACATGTCCCTCATGATTCTGAGCACACAAACCCCAAAGAATTTCTTTGCCCGGCACGAGCTGATTCTACACGTTTCCAAGTCTGAGATGGATAAAGTGAGAGTTTTTCAAGCTGACCGTGAGTACCCCAGCAATGCCTGGTTATCATCTTGAGCGTCTCTGTTGGTTAACATCCAGTTATTTAAAGTAATCCGTCCTGAAGCCAAGTTCTGGGAATCAGCTCGGCCCAACCTCCTCAGAAACAAGCCATGGCCCATTTGTGGGTTGGAATGTCTGCCTGGGGTGATTGAGGAAGAAGCTTCAGTAAGGGCCAGTTGATGGGAACGGAGCCCACCAAAGGTCTAGTGAGAGTGAAAAGAGTAACACAACCTCGAAAAGTCAGACAGACAGACGAGGTGGCCGGGTGGTTCAATGGATAAAGCAAAGGACTGGGAGGCCACAAGACCTGAGTTCAAATAATGCTTCAGTCATTTACTAACTGTGTGGCCCTGGGCAAATCACTTGACATCTCTGTGTCTCAGTTTCCCTATCTATAAAAATGAGGAAAATATTAGCACCTATCTCAGAGGGTTGTCTCGAGGGTCAAATGAGTTAATATCATGTAAAGTCCTTTATAGACATTAAAGTGCTTTATAAAATACTAGCTATTATTATTATCATTAGAAAGATGGATGGATGGATTGATAGAGGGATAAATAGATGAATTGTGGATAAAAGGATAGATGGAGATAGACAAACGGACGGATGGATGGACAGACGGGCGAACAGACGGATGGATGGACGGATGGACGGATGGACGGATGGATGGATGGATGGAAGGATAGATAGATAGATAGATAGATAGATAGATAGATAGATAGAATGAACATTTTTTTTTAATCTTCTACTGTCATTATCATTGAATCAGAGTCCTCAAAACTTGGCATTAGACCTGCCAGTAGGGAAAAAGGTCAGTGCTTGTACCTTTGCACATGATTTAAGTGGCTTCTTCTGCTTTGTAAATAAACTCCCCTACGGTAATAGGTGGCCCACTTCCTTATTGTTTCTTGGGAAGGAATATTATGTATGCAGGAAGCAAGAATTACTTAAAATGAAAAGTAGGAAAGCGATCATGGAATCATAGATTAAGAGGTAGAAGTGACCTTGAAGGCCATCAAGCCTAATTCTCTCATTTTTCAGATGAGGAAACTGAGGCCCAGAGAGGTAAAGGAATTTGCCCAAGGTCACATACTAAGTATCTAAGACAGAATTTGAACTCAGGTCTTCCTGCCTTTGATGCCAACGCTCTATCTACTGCAATACCTACCTGAGGGCCTACTTAGAAAGTCTTGTTATTAACTCGACTTGTCACTACCTTTGTGACATTGAATCATTGTTTCCTGACCTCACTGGCTCAGACACACTCATCCAGAGAGTGCTGCCACTCTCTGACCCCATGTCTACCTGCGCTGGCATGAGAACACTTTTCCCCTTGCGTTAGCACAATATAAGACACATAGAAGGCACTTAAAATCCCTGTTGAATTGAATCAAATTTAGTTGAATTAAGATTAATTTAAATGAATTGCTGAGACCCCTGTACGGGGCTGGTAGGAGAGGAACTCGGAACTGTGCACACCTTACTGACGTTTACCAGGGCCAGGAGTACTGCTCCCCCAAATGCCAATTCACCAAGGGAACCAGAAGTAAGACTCAGTGTGCCCCCAATCTCTTTGTCTGGATGCAAGTCCAGGGTGTCTTTATCCATACACTGCATTACTTCTCAACCAGCCCAAGTTTCCTAAGTGAAGGTTTGCCCAAAGGGCTAACTCATACCATCCTGGGATCAGAAAACATACCCTCAAATTTCCCCAGGGATCTGCAGTTAAAATATAACCTCACTCATACACACACACATATACACACACACACACACACACACATACACACACACACACACACACACACTCATGTACCACTGATTCATTTTCTACCACTTGTAAACACTGAAGGTCATTAATTGATCCCTCTCTCTGCTTTTTCACAAACAATTAGGTGACAGCTTATGACCATGCCTACTCTACCCATTACCAGCATCAATAGAATATCCTGACACACTCTTCTAGTTTAAGAAAGGGATAGTAATTGATCACTGAGTGGCTATGAGGCCCCTTCACTTAGATAAGCAGCTGCTGGCCTGTTAAATTGGATGTCCATAGAGCATAGCCTTTGGTATGTTCTCTGCCTAAGACCTCAGGCAGCTTACAGAGCAGCCCAACATATAAGACTTTCCCCAAGGACACACAGAACCTATAGAGTCAGAAAAGCAATAAGGAAATCCACCAGGTTCACTTATCTATTTATAAAGGGTGTTACCTCGCTCTCATGTGCCCCCCAAAGATTATACACTCGACTCTGTGGTAGAATGAGGGCAGCGGTGTCCTAGAGGCCAACTCAAAATGACACCGATGAACCAATTATTAAAATTTCAGTGTGAGCATTTATACCACGGAAATTAACAAATTGGGGCTTGATTTATGATTTTGTTCATTATCTAGGCATGAGGAAGTGATGGGAAATATGTTAATAATGCAAATATCAAATAATAATATTTTAATAACTTAAAAGTGTGTTATGAGTACATTGTTTTCCCCCGAGACTCAGTTGTTAAATATTTACCAGCACATTCCTGAATAAGAGTCAATGGAAGAGTCCCCAGCCCAGAAACCTACCCTATCTCTGCCTCTATAAGCTACTTACAGACCCCATTAGGGCTACTGACATCAGCCACTGTCTACCTGCCCTCACAGCTCTGATGCCCTGCCTTCTTGCTGTTTTAAGAGCACATGGAACACAGACCTTTCATTTGCCCCTTCCTTCTCTCCTAGGGAAGAAACTGCCATCCAAATACAAGATGGTACTGGGGCCAAAGACGCCATCTCACGTCCTAACGATGCTTGACGGTCCCCAAGAGAACACCTTTTATGTAGAAGGACTCGCCTTCCCTGATGTCAACTTCTCAGGGCTTGTTTCCTTCACTGTCTCTTTGATGGATATCTCCAATCTGGTATGACCTAGAAAATAGCTCTGGGGTAGGTCCCAGCTCCATAGGCTGGGAACACTGACATTCTGGGGCAGCCAGGCAAAGCTGGGGAGATGCGCAGCTCAGGTACCTTGGCTTGATTCTCTCCATTCTTTCTATAGCTGCTGGAATAATTTTTCTTAGGAACAAATCTGCTGATAATATTCCTCTGCTAAAAAAAAACCAAACCAAAACATTTCAATGGACCCCAATTTCCCATTGAATAGATTTAGATTCCTTTGTCTTGCATTCAGCTTTGATGCCACCTGACCTTTATAGTCATATATATACATATATATATAT
>CM053588.1:50781722-50800999 GCA_028646515.1 Pseudochirops corinnae
GATCCCTTCAACACGTCCTATACTCTCTCACCTCTGGGCCTTGCTTCGTCTGATCCTGTGACAAAATGCCCCTACTCACCTTCTTCACCTGTTGGATTTCTACCCATCCTTTAAAGCCCAGCTCAGCTGCAGCCTTCCCAAGAAGCCTTCTGTGATGTCCCCGTCTGTAACAACCTTCTCCCTCGGACTTTGTTTTTTACATCCCTAACTCAGCTTTCAGGCAAGATTGTGCTTTATGATTCTCTGTGTTTATGCCTTGTCTCCCTAAGACTATGACCTCCCAGAAAGCTGGGATCATGCCACATCTCACCTTTGTATCTCCTTTAGCACCCGGCATAGTGATCTGCATAAGTAGGGATTAAATAAATGTATGTCGAATGAATGAAACTGTAGATTACAGATAGGACTGACCTGCCTGGGCCTTCATCAATTGAAGGAAGGCTCTGAGTGACCTTCTGCTAAGCTGGTGTGGTAGTGGCAAAGAGCCATCTGTCTCTCTTCCTTTTCCTTCTCCCAGCCTGTTCCAGAGGCTCTACTTTTCCAGGACACCGTGGTGTTCCGTGTGGCTCCCTGGATCATGACCCCAAACACCCAGGCCCCCCAAGAGGTGTATGTGTGCAGGTGAGAGAGCTGCTGCCCCAAACTGGGGGGAGGAAGGGAGCTTGTCCCAGACTCTGGAGGGTTATTGTGATCACTGTCCCCACTGCTTTTCAAGGTATCTCTTCTCCAAACACAAGACTGTCATAATGATAATTAACCTTCCCCTTCAATAACCTGCAACCCAAAGAAAAACCGATCAGTCAATGCCCACTGCTCCAATCTTGTGTCACTGAGGACAGGAAAAGGAGGGAAGGAGAGTGGGAGGGAGAAAAGGAAACGGGATGAAGGATGAAGAAGATACTATTATATTTCAAGTTTAAACATTAGAATGGACCTTTGAACATAGACTATAAAACTATAGAAAATTAGAGCTGGGAGAGACCATAGCATGCAGAACGTAAGAGGTGAGAGAGACCTTAGAACACAGAACATAAGGGGGGATCCTAGAACTCAGGACAAAAGGGGTAAGGGGACCCGAGAACATGGAACATAAGGGGGGATCTTAGAACACAGAACGTAAGGGGTGAGAGAGAACTTAGAACATAGAATGTCAGGGTTAGGAAGGACTTTAGAGAAGAATATGTCAGTATTGGGAAGAGCCTTAGAATAAAGACTGTCAGAACTGGAAGAGATGCTAGAACATAGAATGTTAGAGTAGGGAAAGACTGTAGGACCTAGAATGTCAGAGCTGGAAGGGACCAAAGAATTATAGATTTAGAACCATGAGGAACCTTAAAGGTCATTGCTCTAATCCCCGTGTCATTTTATAGACTATGAGATCCAGAGTAGAAATGACTTGCCCAACATCCCAGAGGGAAGTGGTAGACCTGGAATTCAAACTTAGGTCCTTTGATTCCAAACCTAGTGCTCCTTTCCTATCGCTCTCTGATGGAACCTCAGAACATCCAACGTCAGAGACAAAGGGGTTATTGGAGACTGTGCAATCCAATTCATTCATTTTGCAGAGAAGGAAATTGAAGTCATGGTAGTAGAGTGAGCATTGTAACCCCCAGCTGCTGTGACCTGAAATTTGAAGGTCCTCTTCAGCCTCGGATACTGTTCCTCAGGGTCAGCTGGAAGCTATGTGCCCTACTGAGAGTTCCTCATATAGAGAGAGGGAGCAAATCTAGTCCTGTATTCTTTGACCTTCTCTCTTTGCCCCCTTTCTGACATACACTGAGATAAGTAACGGAATCTGCTCAAGGTATGGTCAATAGCTATGTCTCCTCTTGGAAGTACAATACAGGAGGCAGAGATATGTGGTGGAAATAATTGAAAAAACAATAATAACATTTATATAACAATTTAAGGTTTGAAAAGCAATCTGCAAATATGACCTCACTTGACCCTCACAATAGCCCTGCGAGGTAGATGTTATTATTATTTCCATTTTACAGATGAGGAAACTGACTCACAGAAGGATTTGCTCAGACTCATATGGTAAGAGTCAGATGTAGGATTTGACCCCAAGTCCAACCTTCTATCCATTGAACCACCTAGAAGCTTAACTAGAAAGAACGAAGGACTCACAGTCAGATAATCTGGGTTTTAGACCTTGGTCCGCCATTTTTCTCTGTGTGACTTTGAGCAGGTCCTTTCCTCTCAGATGCCATTTCTTTATCTATAACATAAGGGAATTGGAATAAATGGACTCTACAGTCCTTCTCATTCCTGACACTTTGTTCTAAGGATTCTTTCATCTCTGGTACTCTAACTCTAACACCTTATGTTCAAAGGTCCCCCACCTCCAGCTCTGAGATTCTATGTTTTGAGGCTCCTGTCAGTTCTAACAGTTTATACTCTAAGGCCATCTCTCCTTCTGATGTTCTATGTCCCAAAGCCCCTTTCAGTCCTGACAATCAATACTTTAAGATTATTTGTCACTCTAGCATATAAACCCTGCCAGCTCTGACATTCTATGTTCTAAGGCCATTTCTTATTCTGACTTTCTATGTTCTAAGGTTCTGGCAATCTATATTTTAAAATACCTCCCAGTTCTGATGTTCTATATTTTAAAATCTCTTTGTTCTAAGGTCCCTTCCAGCTCTGATAGTATATGTTCTGAGACCCCTCTCAGATTTGATTTTCTGTTCCAAGGTTCCATATGTCAAGGTTAGACTAGACCCCTGCCTTCTTCCTCCTCAGTTTTGATGAGGACACACCAGGATGGGTTGATTTGAGTTATTCTAGACCATGTCCTGAGATGAGAGTCTATGTTTCCAAACAAAGAGTGAGGAAGAACAGGAATGTTATCTGTCTTCTTTTCCTACTCTGCCCTGGAGTATATTTGACTTTAAGATGGCATTCCTCACCAAAGGCCCCGGGACTCCTGGAGGCATTGAAGGAATAATCCAACTCAAGACGCTGATATACCCAGTTCCCAAAACTCCTTGGCATGAGCAGTTCTTTCTTGGTCTTTCCAGGAATTATGATAATGAGAACTTTGTGGAGTCCGTGACCACTCTGGCCAAGAAAGCCAAATGCAGGCTGACCATCTGTCCTGAAGAAGAAAACCTGGATGATATATGGATGCAGGTAATGGTAGTTAGTCTACAGTCAGGTAGAGACTGTACCTGTACCCTAGGTCTGATTCCTCTGGGGTGTAAGCCCAAACGGGGATCATCAAGAAAGTGGCGGGGGGCTTAGACTCCCACACCCAGTGAAATCTGAAAATGATTGTCCTCTCTGCAGTATGGTGGGGCTGGGTACATGATGTTATTGTTACTACCAAATGGCTGCTCTTGAATTTATGTCAATTATCATTCTGCTCCTAATAGGATGAAATGGAGTTTGGTTACATTCAAGCCCCTCACAAGACATTTCCTGTTGTTTTTGACTCACCCCGAAACAGAGGACTGAAAGATTTCCCTATCAAAACTGTTCGGGTACATTTTCTTGTTGTTCGGATGTTTTCCAGTCATGTCTGACTCTTTGTGACTCAATTTGAGTCTTTCTTGGCAAAGCTACTGGAGCAGTTTGCTATTTCCTTCTCTGGATGAGGAAACTGAGGCAAACAGGGTGATAAGACTTGCCTAGGAGCACCCCACTAGTAAGTGTCTGAAGCTAGATTTGAACTCAAGAAGATGAGTTTTCCTGACCATCTACTGATTAATTAATTAGATTCTGAGCAGAGATCTTCTTTTGTTGGGGTCTATTCCTATTTGAGTGTCTAGAGGTAGAGTGATACAGGGGAAAGAGATTACTATCTTTGTTGAATGGACAAATAGATAAGTGAATAATGGATGGATGGATGGATGGATGGATGGATGGATGGATGGATGGGTGGATGGGTGGGTAGATGGGTGGGTGGGTGGATGGATGGGTGGATGGATGGATGGATGGATGAATTTGAAGTCAAGAGACCTAGGCTTGTATCCTGCCTCTGAAACTTATTAACTAAGTGTGATCCTAGGTAGAATTCTTAGCTTCTCTAAGACTCGGTGTCCTCATTCACAAGATGGGCATAATTTTCAGGCATGACTTTCCTCTCTTTTAATAGAAAAAAACATAAATCTTAAAGGGCTACCAAAAATGGGATATTATTATATTCTTAGTAGAGAATGACCATCAGGAGACAGAGATCTCAAATCCTTGTAGGTGAAGGTCTGGGCCAGTTACTGACAATTTTACTTTGATCATTAGCTTGTGCCCTCCATTCACTGATGAAGACAACAATCACTTTATGTTTCACATACCGCAGTTCAATGGAGTGGAGTCAGGAATCTTACAATCAAGGAACCAGTTTTCAAATTCCGCCATTTACTAGCTGTGGTATGCTGGGCAAGCCACTTAATAATACTTCTGTGCCTCACTTTCTGCATCTGTGAAATGGTAATACCAATAACCATGCTATTTAGATAGGCAATGTGGCAAAATCAGAGTTCTAGCAAGACCTAGGTTCAGATCCCATGTCCACCACTTGCTATCTGTATTGGAAAGTCATTCCATCTAAGTCTCAGGATTCTCTTTTGTAAAATGAAAATATCAACACTTGTAATTGACCTAAAAGGTCAGCCTTATATAGTTGGCCTTGGAATCTGAAAGACCTGAGTTTGAAACTTGCCTCTGGCACTTACTGATTTTTGGACAAGTCAGTTAACCTCTCTGACACTCATTTCCTACATCTGTAAAAAGGGAAACCAACCTCCTGAGGGTGTGGTGAGTTTTCCAGAAAGGTAATGTATGTACACAGTAACACACCACAAAAAAAAGGTGACAAGTTGCTCTTGTGGACCTGGGAGAGATGCTGGGACAAGAGCCATTTCTGTTGCCATGGTGGAGAAATGTACACTCTGGTGGCCAATGCCCTGGCCATGAGCCCCTCTGCACTGGAGGAGGGTGGTCCTGGGGTAGCACACACAGGTAGCCAATCATCCAATATTATATATCATATAATATTATGTGTGATATTTCATGTATATTATATATTATTATGACATATAATATATCAGATATAGTGTGTCATTTATTATATCACATACTTATATGTATCATTTATCATATCACATATATTATAGGTATTTTATTTACATACATACAGGACAAATTCAATCCATATGTATATGGGGCACATAGTGTACCATATATAGGCTATGTATGACACATCCTATGTGTTCTATATTATATATCTCATGTGTACAGATGCATATCTGTATGTATGAGAAGCACACGGGGTAAATTCAGGACAACGTTTGAGGGGAACATGTCATGAGCTCCAAAGGTTTTGCTGCTAGTTAGGCTCTGCTGGGGTGTGAACTCCTTGGCATCACCTTCCAGGCTCAGCGCCACACTGTAATGAGACGTTGCTGTTTATTATTTTCATCATCGTCATTCCCGGCGGCCTTACCATTAATGCCATAATAATTCCTGGCATGTCCCTAGCTCTCTATTTTTCCCAGCACCTTCCTAATCCTAGCTCATTATGTACTTATCCCAATGCCCCCCGGGGGATGGAAGGCAGGTTTGTCTTGTCTGTCTGCCTGCAGGACCAGTCAGGGGGCTACCACAAGGAGGTCCAGGCCCCTTTCCACCAGGGTGGGCTATTCCTGCCCAGGGGTGAGGGCCCCCAACCCTCCAATGGATCATATTTTGGTAGTGACAACAGAATTGTGCCATTAATCTCTTTCCATTTGCCGGAGCCCGGAGGGAGAGGAGGGAAGGTGCCCAGATGTGATTCCTTCTGACGGCACCCTGCCAGGATCATTCTAGCACAGGAGAGTCTCCAACCTCTTCAGAGGCCTGGCAAGGGGAACCTTTCTGAAGAGACCAATCCTACAGCCTAACCCTTGGCAGCTGGCTTGCTGGAGGAATGTCTCGATCTACCACAACCGTTTAAAAGGGGAAGGCGGGAGGGTTGAGGGGTTTCCATAAAAGAAACCAACTAGTTAAAAAAAAAAATGCTGAAGACAAGAAGCCTTTCCAAAAAAGTCACTGGTGCATTTTACCACACACAAAGGAAAAATATAACTTCATACACACATACACCTACACACACACACACACACACACACACACACACACATACACATACAGAGGAAAGCGGGGTGGGGGGACAAGAAGGGACAAGGATATACCAACCACCAGCCAATCAAGAAGCATTCATCAACCACCTTCAGTGGAATGTACCAGGACCTGTGCTAGACACTGGAGTACTGCCACCAGAATAGCAAAGCTAGAACCAAATCTCCAGAGGGCCCATGGTATAGAGTTCCTGGCCTTGGAGGCAATGACCTACAGGCCCCACAGGAGGAAGAAGGGCTCATTTCAGGCTCTCCATCACTCTTCCAGGTCTAGGTTGGACATCTGGGTTGTTCTACACAACAGATACTCTCCCTGATACAGAGGGGGCTACAACTTTTATAGGGAGAAGGGGGCAACTCACACAGGCGTACCACCCCATGTCATAGGCGAGGAGGTACCCATCAACAAAGTGGTACAGAAAATGGAATTTTTGACCATGGAAAATTCCCGACAGGGGGATCTTTGGAAAAAGGGCAGGGTACGGGGTGGCAGGAGGAGAAGGCATCTCTAGAACACAGAGCTACCAGTCCTTAAAAAAAAAAAAGGAACAAGGAAGACTCAGATTCTAGTCCTACCTTTGACACATACTGGCTGCAAGATGCTGGGGAAGTCAACCTTTCACTGCTTCAGGCCACTCTATAAATAGTCTAGTCAAAGACCATGAGTCTCGGAGGAGGTGCTGACTTGCACTGGCAGAGGGGACTTCCTCCTCTGGAAGGTCTCTATATCAGTGAAATCTCTGGGTCTTTTCCAGACCACCATAAAGAACCACTGAGAATATGAGAGGAAGAGTGTAGAATGTAGGTGATCAATAGGAGGAACAGCTTCTGAACAAGAGGGAAAGATGCGGTGCAGCTGAAACAATGGTTTATATGAAAATGATCGGGGGTTCTTATTGGACTGCATGCTTAATGTGAGTCAACAATGTGACCCTGTGGTGAAATAAATGAGTTCAGTGTTACTTTACTCCCTCTCACCCCTTACCTTCCAGGGCCCAGATTTTGGTTATGTGACGAGAGAGCCAAATGAAGATTTGATCACTGGTCTGGACTCTTTTGGGAACCTGGAGGTTAGCCCACCGGTCACAGTAGGAGACAAAAAGTACCCTTTGGGCAGGATCCTCATTGGCAATAGCAGCTACCCCAGGTGAGTTCAAAGAGATGGGCAAAGGGCTGTGGCTAGAGTGGGAATTGTAGGGCAAGACTCTGGTTTAACCCCATTCCCCCTGCCCTTTTCTTCCCATACAAACAGAGACAGAAACACACTCCTTTCCAGCTTTAACATCTGGTATCTCAGATCCTTTCAGCTCTCAGATTCTTTGTTTCAATACTCCTCCAAACTGTCATTCTGAATGGAAGGTTCATTCAAGGTCTAAAATTCTACGTTCTAAAGTTCCTCCCACATTTTGTGCTCTAATGTTCTCTCCCAGCTCTAACATTCTAAGGACCCTCCCAGCTCTGATACTCTGTGTTCTGATGTTCCCTCCCAACCCTGAAACCCTGTGCTTAAGGGCCCTCCCACATCTGATATTCTGTGTTCTAAGAGACCCTGACATTCTAGATTCTAAGATCCTTCCAAATTCTAATATTCTCTGTTCTAAAGTCACTCCCAGCTCTGGCATTCTATGTTCTAAGACCCTTTTCAGTTCCAATTCACTCTGAAATTCTATGGAGTGAGACCCATGTCACTGTAGGTAGTTAAGAAACTGGCTGTTTGTTCTTTTTTCCAGATCAGCAGAGGGTTGGACTAGATGACCTCTGAGGTCCTCTGTTTCCATTTTTCTGAGTAACTGATACCAGGCACCTCCCTGGTCCTTAGCTTTTCCCTTTTCCAAGATAGTGGTCACCCCATTGACTTAACTATATCTTCTCTTAGATGCTCATTGACTTCTGTGGTTTCCAGGGAACAAAGCAGAGAGATGCTTCAGGTACTCCAGGACTTCCTTTTTGCCCAGAAGGTCCAGGCACCTGTGAAACTCTTCTCTGATTGGTTGTCTGTTGGGCATGTGGATGAATTCCTCAGCTTTGTCCCTGCCCCAGATGGGAAGGTACAGCCCCGGGAGAGGGTTGGAGGAGGGAGGTGTTGAGAGGGGGGACCTTCCAGGAGCCACAGAATGTTCTGGCATGGGAGTTAGGAGATGTGGGTCTAAACTCTCTGAGCCTGGTTGACTGTGTGACTTTGGACAAATCACTTCAATGCTCTGAGCCCAAATTACCTGATCTATAAATTGGGGATAATGATACTCAAACTCTCTCACTCTCCACTCCACCTCACCCCCAGTGGTTCAAGGAAAGTAGTTTGTCAACCTAGAAACTCTAGAGAAAAGTGAGTTATTATCTCATTTTCAGCATCTCCCCCACCCTCCACTCAATTCCTGGCCTCCATCTTCTGAACTATTCCCCCAAGGCTCTGCCTCAGTTTCCTTGAGCACAATTTTATTCCTGAATGAGAAGCAACATAGTTCAGGAGAATGAGGATTGGACTGAACTCTGCCACTTACTGTAAGACCTTGATTAAGTCATCAGACTTCTCAGGGACTCAGTCTTCTCATCTATAAAACAGATTAGAGATTAGTCAATAGAGGGTCACCAGAAGAGCTCTAAGATCCTTTTGAGTTGGAGTTAAGATGGAGCATCTTTTGTGAAGAACTATCTTCTGACCTGAATGTCTTCTTCTTCCAGGGATTCAGGCTCCTCCTGGCCAGCCCCAGTGCCTGCTACAAGCTATTTGAGGAGAAACAGAAGGAGGGACATGGAGAAGCTAAGATGCTTGAGGGGGTTAAGAGTGAGTTTCTGGTCCAAAGTTCCTGAGGGCCATTCCTCATCTCAACCTTGAACTTGGCTCCTGGAGCCACTTTCCCATGAGACGTTGGCAGTCACTGCACACTCTATGACTCAGTGACTGGTTCCAAGTGTGACACATGGGCCTTGGGTCTATTCTTGAAAGTGGAATTGCTTTGGAGATTTAGTCTAGGAAAAAAATGGCAGACCTCGGAGTGGAAATGGGACCCATTACTGGAATCACAGACTTTCAAAGCTTGAACCTAGAACATCAAAGTTCAGACATGCCTTAGAACACAGAAGGTTAGAACTAACACCTAAAACTCCCTAGAACACAGAATATCTGTGGTAAGAACCTTAAAGATCGTCTAGCCCAACCCCCTTATTTTACCATTGAAGAAATTGATGTACAGATAGGGGAAATGCCTCACCCAAGATCCCATGGCCAGGAAGTAGAAGAGGTACGGAGAGAATTCAGGTCTCATCACAAATGCATTTGTTGGTGTTGCTGTTGTTGTTGACTCTCCATGACCCCATCTGGGGTTTTCTTGGCAAAGATCCTGGAGTGGTTTGCCATTTACTTCTCCAGCTCATTTTACAGATGAGGAAACTGAGGAAAATAGGGTGAAGTGACTTGCTCAGGGTCACACAGTTACTAAGTGTCTGAAGCTGGATTTGAACTCAGGAAGATGAGCCTTCTTGATTCCAGGCCCAGTGCTCTATCTATTCCGTCACTTAGCTGCCAAAATTATAATAAAAGTTAATATTTATATATAGAATATACTATGGGGAGGGGCGGCTAAGTGGAGCAGTGAATAGAGCACCAGCCCTGGAGTCAGGAGGACCTGACCTGAGAATATACTATGGGCCAGGCACTGTGCTTAGTGCTTTACAAACATTATCTCATTTAAAAATCACAACCACCCTAGGAGCGAAGTTCTATTATCATTCTTCCTTTACAGATGAGGAAACTGAGGCAAACTGGATTAAGTGACTTGCCCATAAGTGTTTGAAACCAGATTTGAAATCAGGTCTTCCTGACTCAGAGCCCAGGACTCTATCCACTGAGCCACCTAACTGCCCCTTTTCCCCCCAAAATGTATTAAGCCCCTAATATATATTCACTGAACTAGGTGCTAAGAAGACACAAATTCAGACACTATCAGTATGTTGTGGTTTAGGGAGCTGGGACCCTGGGAGAGATGGTGTGAGATCTCAGAAAAAAAAAGAAAGAAAAGAAAACAAGCCACAGGATTTGAAACCAGGAATGAAATCTAGTTTCTGTAACCACTCTTTATGGGACCTCAGTGGGTCATGACATTTCTGGCCTCAACTTCTTCACCTGAATGTGGTGGTTGGATTGGTATTCCAATTGCTATTCCAACATTCTGAGTCTATGGAGAGGAAGCTCTGGTAGACTTGGAACTCCTTCCACCAATGCAGAATATGAGTGGTGCCTGCACTTATGGAGCTCAGAGGATTAAGACACAAGTGGAAGGGCAGCTATGTGGCTCATAGAGAACCGGCCCTGGAGTCAGGAGGACCCAAGTTCAAATCTGGCCTCAGACACTTGACACACTTACTAGCTGTGTGACCCTAGACAAGTCACTTAACCCCAATTGCCTTGCCTTCCCCTCTCAAAAAAAAAAAGATATAACCAACAGACAATGATAACCAGAGTTATAAATAGCATGGGGGAATTGTAATGGCCACTGGAAGGGTACTTCAGAGGTATGCTGGAACTAACTCATATTGATTCTAGTCAGCCTGTTGTTAAATTTTCAGCATGAGCATTATACTCCAGAAATTGGCAAACTCTATAAATCAGAATTTGATTTATTGTTTTGTTGATGGTTTACACTTTTAAAAAAAAGTTATGGAGAATATGTTCCTAAAGCAAATTAAACTTATAAGTATGTCCTGGACATTATTATTATTACTATGGAGAGCTGGTTGTTAAACATTTACCAGCACGCTCCTGGACAATAGTCCTCTGTGGGCCCATAGAGACACATGGTGTAACTACACATGGCTACTACCCCACCACCAGGGTCTTGAAGCTATGTTATACACCCCTGTCCCAAGCCCTCCCTGTTCCTCAACCTTCAGAATGAGGGTCCAGATTCTCTTCTGATAGATTTTCCTCGGTATCACTGCTACACGTCATTTTCCTGCCTTTCCACTCTTTCTACACATTACTCCCCTTCCCACATTCTATGTCCCAGCCACACTTTCTTACTTAGTCCATTTCCCACCTCCATGACTTTGTGACTCATGAGTTAGCCCCCCACTCATGCCTTGAATGCTCTGACTCCTCCACCTCTCTACCTCTTAGAATCCTTCACCTGCTTCAGAAGTAATTCAGTTCAAGCATTGCCTTCTACATAAAGCCTCCCGTGATACCCCGCAGCTGCCAGTGACCTCCCTAAAACTACCACATGTTCATTGTGTCTATATTTTATAAGGAATCACATACGTATAAAATGCCTTGCCCTTAAGAATATAAGCTCCTTGAGTTGTTTTTTTTTTTTTTCAGTCATATTCAACTCTTCATGGCCCCATCTGGTGTTTTCTTGGCAGAGATCCTGGAGTGGTTTGCCATTTCCTTCCTCGGTTCATTTTACAGATGAAGAAACTGAGGCAAATGGAGTTAAGCTCCTTGAGGGGGGGAACTGTTTCATTTCTGACTTTATACCCCCAACTTCTACAAGTCTGGCATATATATTTAATAAATACCAGCATATGGTACTTAATAAATGCTTTTTGATTGATTGGTGGATTTGCCCCAGGGAAATAACTCCTAAATATAACTCTAACAATGATATAAAGGAATACAGAATAAATCTAAAGAGGTACCCCAAAAGTTGCTTTGATCTCTGAGGATGAGGACAGGGGGTGAGTTCATTACCAACTGGGAGAATCATGGAAGACCTCTTAAAGGAGGTGGTATTATTTCATCATTGGACCATCTCTTCCAACCCTCCAGGTAGCCAATTGTAAATATTTACAAGAGAGCTCCAGGAATGTCCTTTGAGATCCTCTGAGAGAGACCCTCGATTGGATTTAATATTCAAAGGATTTTTTCCATTACTGGCCATTCTAAGTAAGCCTGCCACTTAGCAGGTACCGGCACCATGGGCTCTATTTCTTTCCTTTACAAATAGTTGTCTAGGTTATGTGTGAATACAGGGCTGAATTATCATCCTGCTCTCTTGGTCAGCCTGAACAAAGAGCTGATTGCTTACCAGATGCAAGACTTTCTCGTTTTTCCCTTTTATCTTCTCTATAGAAAAAGGAAATAAGATGATTAAAGACATTTTGTCGGATGAAACCTTGAGAAAGCACAACCGGTATGCAGAGGTATGAGAAGCTGGGACCCTGGGAGAGGTGGGGTGAGATCTCAGAAAAAAAAGTAAAAGTAAAAAAAAAACCCACAAGATTTGAAAACAGGATTCAAATTGAGTTTCTGTAACCACTCTTTATGGGACCTCAGGTCATGACCTGGCCTTAGTTTCTTCAGCTGAGCAGTGTGGTTGGATTGGGTGATTTCTAAGGCCCATTGCTATTCTAACATTCTATGAGTCTATGGAGAGGAAACCCTGGTAGACTTGGAACTCTTCCCACCAATGCAGATTACAATTGATAACTTTCCATTTTAGAGAGTTGCTCAAGGCTCAGGCTTGTTCAAGATCACACAGCTAGTAATAGTCAGAATTGGGATTGGAACTTAGGGCTTCCTGACTCCCTGTCCTGCTTTCTAACCAAGACCCCACATACCTTCTCTTGGAGCAAGATCAGCCATGGTTTCATCCCACCTTTGCTACTTGACATGGGTTTGGGGTAAATTGCATCCCCTGGGGGAGGAGGTCCTCAATTTCCTCATATGTAAATGAGGGACTGGCCCTAATAAGCTCTCAAATTTCTTCATACAGAAGTTCAAGAACTCAGTGGTGTGAACCCCTTAGTTAGAACTACTCTTTAGAGTATCATAGATCATTAGATCATAGAGTTGGAGCTGGACGTCTGGGACCATTGAGTCCAAACCTTTCATGCTTCTGATGAGGAAACAGAAGAGTCAAAGGCTCAGGGATATCCAATAAACTTCTCTGTTGTGAGTCAGAGAATCAGCTCCACCAAAGCCCTTTGTCATTGTCTCCTGTTGGTACAGGGCTGGCCTTATACTCTAGAGTCTGTGACTAGTGGGGACCCATCTCTAACAGGCCCTTCTACAGTAGAAGCCTTAATCCAGGGCTTCTCCACCTCTTTATGTCCTGGGTCCCTTGGGCAGTGACCAGTGAAGTTTCCAGACCTCTCATAGAGTCACATTTTTAAATGTGCAAAATAAAATCCATGGGATCCCAAAGGGAACCAGTTATATGGAAACACAGTCCAACGCGTGGGACAGGACTGAAAATGGCTGAGTGACAATACAACAGCTGTCAAAGTACTAAGTTATGATAGCTGACATTTCTATAGTGTAGTAAGTTTGGAAAGTGCTTTTCTCGAGTTCCAAGTTCATGGACCACCACCCATCACAAGAACTTCTGCCCTAAAAGATGGGCCTAGCACTGGACTGGGGGGTCTCTTCTCCATTATTTTGGCCACAGCCATTCACAGGGGACATCTAAGACCTGAAGAAGATGGCCTGTTTGTTGGTTAGAAAGTGAACATGTGCACACTTACACACACATACACACACACACATACGCATGCTCATGCACATTTCAAAGAAACCACAGCAGAGTATTTAGAAGCATTGGAATGTGAGCCATGGGGAGGTTGGTGGTGATGGCCTAGGCAGAGGAGGAAAAGCTCCACCTGGAGCTCCAGGGGCTGTGAGGGAAAGGCTGGGGCAGGGGCAGTTAACATCAGATTCCCCGAGGGTAAGTAACCTGTCAACAGTCACCCAGAGGGAGAATGGAGAGAGCAAGGCTAGAATTCAGGTCTCCTGCTATAGAAAGGGCACTGACCAGGAAGTCAGAGAACCAGCCTCAAGTACTCACTCTGCTCATTTATTATCTATATGATGGGCTTCAGCTACCTCATTGCTAAAATGATAATGTGGAACCAGAGTATCTTTGAGGCCCCTCCCAGCTCTGACACCCTGTGTTCTAAGGGCCCTCCCAGCTCTGACACCCTGTGTTCTAAGGGCCCTCCCAACTCTGACATCCTGTGTCCTAAGGGCCCTCCCAGCTCTGACATCCTTTGTCCTAAGGGCCCTCCCAGCTCTGACATCCTGTGTCCTAAGGACTCTCCCAGCTCTGACATCCCCTGTTCTAAGGGCCCTCCTAGCCCTGATATTCCATGCCCTCTGCTCTTCCTAATGGGCTGTCCTGCCTCCCTAGGCTGGGACTTTCTCAGCCTGGAGTAACCACCATCTGAGTGTGCTTAGTGTTTGGGAGCCCTTTCCAGGGCCTAGTCACTTATGGGATGTGTGGGTAGGTTTACATGGAAGAGTTCCCTCCCTGCATCTCCCCCTTCCCTAGAGCTGCATTGACTGGAACCGGGAGATCCTGAAGCAGGAGCTAGGCCTGACAGAGCAGGACATCATCGACATCCCCCAACTCTTCCGCCTCAAGATGTCAGTCTTCGCAAATGAACTGAAAGCAGAGGCTTTGTTCCCAGACATGGTAAGAAGTCAGCAGCTGAGGGCTGTGTGGCCCGGTGTCCTGGGGGTAGCCTAGGGGCCAAGATGATGGGGTGTCAGGGGCTCCTTCTCTGATGGGGGAAGCCTCAGGGTGGAGAAGATCAGGGAAGAGTGCTGGAGACTTAGCACTCTCCTCTGAGATTCACCCTGACTTAATGGGATGGTCTTTAGAGGATTTGCAAGAGTCCTGGGTTCAAATCCTGCCTCCAATACTTACCAGTTTACGTGGGCCTTGATTGCCATATTGGTAAAATGAGACAGTGAATTAGTTGCTAAAATGTACCCACCTTTCAGGCTTCTTCCAGCTCTGGCATTCAGGGTTAGTGGGGAGTAAAACAGTCCAAGTGTCAGGAAAACAGCTGGTGGGATCTCACTTTTTATAGGATTTTGAGTGGGGACTGAAGGAGCCCAACTCACCCATTTTACAGAGCATAAAACCAGAGCCTGGAGAAGGGAAATTTCTACCTAAAACAGCCTCAGAACTGAAGGGCAGGAGACATAGCTCTGGGTTTGACCTCAGAAGACCTGGGTTTGAATTCTGCCTCTTTCACTTAGTACCTGAATGAGGATGGGAAGTTACTTCTCCTCTCTGCCTTCGTTTCCTCCTATGTAAAATTGGGGGGGGGGGGGGTTGCCCTTAGAAGGCCTCTAGGTTTCTCTCCAGCTCTAACTCTCTGACTGTCCATGATCCCAGGAATCCAGGTCCTTGCCCTCCAAATCTAGCCCTCCCTTTAGGAGTTTGAAAGACTGTTTCATTGTGAATTTTTCTCCTGCCCCAGGTGAACATGCTCGTGTTGGGGAAGTACCTGGGGATCCCTAAGCCCTTTGGGCCTATCATCAATGGACAATGCTGCCTGGAGGAGAAGATTCGGGCCCTGCTGGAACCTCTGGGTCTGATGTGCACTTTCATTGATGACTATTTCACCTATCACATCCGCTCAGGAGAGGTGCACTGTGGGACCAACGTGCGAAGGAAGCCCTTCCCCTTTAAGTGGTGGAACATGACCCCCTAAGCAGGCTCCCCTGCCATCACCTCCCTTTCCTTGTCCAGTATTTGGGAGCCGGCACCAGAGGGCTGCTCACCTCACCCATCTCGGTTCCTGGTCCTATGGCCCTGCCTGTCTGCCCCTGCCCCTGCCCCCCACCCCTCCCACAGGCTGGTTCTGGCTGCCCTGCAATGCACAGTCTAGCTGGAGAGATGGAGACCGTCACCCACCAATCACCACACAGACAAAAATGGACTGAGGTCTAAAAACCTGTGGCCAAGCTAGCACAAGCTGGGAAAACTGTAATAAAGCTGTGAAGACTTTGGTACTGTGGCCATGCTATCTAAAGGCCTTTGTTTTCTGTGGTGCGCCGGGAGGAAGGGAGGGAGCAGGAGCATAGCTCTGGGGTCTCAGAGTTCGGGTTCTGGCTCTGACACCCACTGATCATGGGATCTTGGGGAAATATTTGCTTTCTCTGACTCTGAGCTTTCTCTTCTGGAAGGCCTGGGAAGACTTAATTTGTAAGCTCAGACTATCTGGGTTTGAAGGTACTTCCCAGCTCTGACATCCTGTGTTCTAAGGCCCTTCCAGCTCTGACATCCTGTGTTCTAAGGGCCCTCCCAGCTCTGATGTCCTGTGTCTTAAGGGCCCTCCCAGCTCTGACATCCTGTGTTCTAAGACCCCTCCCAGCTCTGACATCTTGTGTTCTCAGGGTTCTCCCAGCTCTGACATCTTGTGTTCCCAGGGTCCTCCCAGCTCTGACATCTTGTGTTCCCAGGGTCCTCCCAGCTCTGACGTCCTATTCTTTGGCCCTTTTCAGCTCTAAATCCTACCTACTTTCGAGCTCCCTCTCCCGCACTGATAGCGAGGGTCTCTCTCTGAGCCTCCAATATGGAAGACAGGGAGGAGCAAAGGTGGGGCTCTATGGAGCGCCAGAGCAGGGCTGAGGGCTAATTCGCGTCCTGTTTTGCTGACTCAGTGAGTGGCCCCATCCAAATCCTGTCTTCTCTTGGACCTCAGTTTCCACATCTATAGAAAGGATAGTGCCAGACTCTCTCTCAAAACCAATGAATCTTTACCAGGGCAGAAGAAATACTTGACGTCACTAGGGAAAGAGGTTCTTAAAAGTATTTAACTTTGCTTGTTGCTTATGTGACTAAGGGGCTGTATAGCTGTATGTCCCTGAGAGAGTAGGGACAGAGCCTGTGTGTTGCATTAGAAAATGCAATGTTAGAGGGAGGAGAAACCATACAATATGATGGGAAGAAAAATATTATCATTCTGCTAAGAGATTTCTATAGGCAGCTAGGTGGCGCCATAGTGCACAGCATGCTGGGCCTGGAATCAGGAAGACTCATCTTCCTGAGTTCAAATCTGACCTCAGACACTTACTAGCTGTGTGATTCTGAGCAAGTCACTTCGCCCTGTTTGCCTCAGTTTCCTCATCTGTCAAATGTACTGGAGAAAGAAATGGCAAAATATTCCAGTATCTATGCCAAAAAAAACCCAGATAGGGTCATGGAGAGTTGAACACAACTTAAATGAATAAACAGGGGCTTTACAAATAATTCCTCATTTGATACTCACAGGAACCCCAGGAGAGAGTTGCTATTATAGCACCCCCATTTCACAGATGAGGAAACTGAGATGAACAGGGATAAGTGATTGCCGAGAGTCACACTGCTAGTAAAGTGTTCAGGTGGGCTTTGAACTCAGGTCTTCCAGACTCCAAACCCAGAGCTCTGTCCATGGTACCACTTAGCTGTCCTTGGTCCTTGTCTGTCTAGGCAGCAGCTCCTTGGTTGTATGAGGTAAGGTTAGTCCTTAGTTTTCTCTTGTAACATGAAAGACTCATTCTAGTTCAGGGGTTCTTAATCTGTCCCTGGACCTCTGAGGGGGCCAAGAATTTGGATGAAAAAAAGTTACATCTTTATTTGCTTTAACCTCCAACTGAGTATTTCAGTTATGAAGGGAGGCACCAGACACTCTTCTGAGAAGAGGTACATAGCTTCACCAGGCCCCCAAAGGGGTGCCCATGGTACAAAAAGATTTAGGAGGCCCTGGTCCAGAAAGTCTCAAAGGTCCCTTCCACAAGGGAAAGTCCATCTTCCAAGATCTGCTGTGCTCTCTCTCCTCATCTGGCCCTGCTAAGACAACATTAAGAAAAGCCTAAAGGCCCTGCAGCCAAAGGAAACCTGAGGCCTGTGGGGTGCTGGGCTGGAGGGCTTTGGAAGCTGGACTGAAGACCTGGGACTTCATCCCCTGGGTGAAGAAAAGCCACCAGAGGCCTGGAGAGGGATCCCAGGGGGAGGAGAGGTGTCCCCAGCCTTGGTTCTAGTCCTCACTCTGGCTCCAGAGAGCCTTTTCCTGTCTCTGGGACTGAGCTTTCTTATGTTAGTGGCCAACATTCATAACTGAAGGAAATGCTAAATAGGAATATTAGAGTTGGGGAGAGGAGAGGAGGGAAAAGGGGAGGGGAGGGGAGAAAAGGGGAAGGACAGAACGGAAGGGGAGGGGAGAGGAGGGGAGAGGAGAGGAGGGAGGGGAGGAGGAGATAGGAGAACATTGTTGAGGGATGCTCTTAGAAGAGACTGTAGAGGAAAGGTTCAAGGTAGTTTCAATGGACAAAAATAGAGGGATTTGTCTTGCCTAGAAGGGCCACCTCAGAAGAGGCTGGAGGAAAGGATGGTGATGAGGGGGAAATTTTCTCTCTAGGTTCTCCGGCATCTATTCTTTCATGGTTCTCCTACCAATCAGACTGCTCCTTAGCTTCCTTTGCTGGATCATCAAGCAAATTGCACCTTGTGCCCTTAGATGTCTGCTGTCCCTACCTGTTACTCCTCTTCTCTTTTCCCCTCCCTCTCTGTCTCTGTCTCTGTGTCTCTGTCCCTCTCTATCTCAGTCTTTCTGTCTCTCTCTTTCTCTCTGTCTCTCCTTCCCTACAAACATGTCAATATTTTCACCTTTAAAAAAAACAAAACCACTCCCCAGTCATCCAGCTTCTACCTGAAGACCTCCCCTAACTAACAGGTGACTCTCTCCCTTCCAAGGTGGGAAATTCTCTTTAACAACCCCCCCACACACACACACTTGGGCTCTTTTGACACTGTCTAGAACTTCTTTCTCTCCTTCATCTGTAAAATGAACTGGAGAAGGAAATAGCAAACCACCCCAGTATCTTTGCCAAGAAACCCCTCCTCAAAAGAGAACCACAAAGAGTCAGACATGACTGAACAACAAGAGTCCCTAAACACAGAATGTCAGCTCTGGCAGACAACTTGGAAGACAGAACATCAGAACCAGAAGGAGTCTTAGGACATAATTATGTCAGAGTTGGTATAGACCTGTGAATGTAGAATGTTAAAAGAGAATTTTAGAGTTGAAAGAGAAATTAGAACATAGAACTAGGAAAGAATCTAGAACATGGAATGTCAGGGCTAGAAAACACTTTGGAGGGGGCGGAGCCAAGATGGCAGCGTAGCAGCAGCAACATATCGCAGCTCTCACATAGCCACCCCAAAATACCCATAAAATAGGACTCTAAACCAATCCTAGAACTCCAAAACACACACAAGGATACTTCCCACTAAAGTCAGCTTGGCTACGAGGAACCATATCAGCACTGAGAACCGAAACCAGCCTGGCCTGAAGCCGGGTCTGTGCCCCAGGGGCAGCTGGGTGGGAGAAGCAGAGAAAGCTCTCTGGTGAATGGATTAGCGACAGCTGCGCATGGGGATTGCGAAA
>CM053588.1:50801499-50849851 GCA_028646515.1 Pseudochirops corinnae
AAAAGTGACATAGGAGAGAATAGACTGGGGGAGGGGGGACACACTGGGATGGCTGTTTTGGGGCGGTGGGGGGGAGAAAATTTGTAACTCAAAATCTTGTGGAAATGAATGATGCAAACTATAATAAAAATTTAAAATAAAAAATAAAAAAAAAACACTTTGGAATATGGAATGTAAATCTGGAAGGGAACTTTGAATACAGAATGTCAGACTTAGAAGTGGCCTCAGAGTTTGACTTGGAAGGGCCTTAGGGGTCATCTTGTTTAAACTCCTAGGGTTGGCAGCCAAATAATAATAATCATTATATGGTGCTCTGAGGTTTGCAAAGTGCTTCCTACATATTATCTCATCTGATGCCCATAGCAAGCCTGTGAGGTCGGTACAGATGGAGAAGGTCACACAGAGTTGTGTCTCAGGGCCTTACTCATTCCATGTCAGAGCTCCTCAGCCTGACCCAAGCTCTGGAAATTTGCTCCTTAAGATCTAAGACACCTGTAGATGTGGGTAGGTTACTTCATCCCTGGTCCTTACTTCCTAGAGCCCTGATTGCTTTCATCTGGGAATATGAAGGTAGGGGTCCATCTAATACCCAATGTTCTCACTTAATCTCATAAAGCACCTAAGAATCTTAGTTCCCAAGAGCCCTAGAGGAAACACAGCTGCTATCACAGCATTTTTTTAATAAATTGTTCAACCCTGCCAGGATCAGAGAAAAGAGGAAGGTGCCATGTATATATTCTCCTCTGTCTTCCTCTTCTCATTCCTTGACCATGCTCTACCTTCAATCACTTAAGTCTTAAGGAAGATGGAGAACACCCGGATAGATGATTGACAATTCCCTTAATTAGGGCTGCCTGCAGGTCTACTGACTTGGACCTATAACAGGAAGCCTAGGGCTTTGTTTCTTGGCCCTCTCTGCTAACAACTTCAAATGGTCTGAAGAAGCTGACTTGAAGGCAAGGAAATCTGGTCTCCTGGGGGGCAAACATGGACTCCTCCCAGACCCCAAGTAAAGAACCTGAAGGACTCAAGGAATTCCCAAAGAAGACTTTGGCTATATCTTTGGAGCAGCCTATGAAGGCAGTGTGCCCAATGGGCATCACAGTATTAGTTGACGTTGTGAGGTAAGAGCAAGGAAGCTTCCCTGGCTTGATAGCCCAGTGTTGGCTATTGATGTGTGGCCCTATGGTGTTTAGAATGTCTGAGGCTGTTTAGGTGGCAAGGTAGGGGAGGAGGGGTCATGGCAAGATCCCTGGGCTAGCTGTAGAGCCAGTGAATACGTTGTATCCCTTAATAGTAAGTCTCAATTTCCTTTTCTGTGAAATGAAGGAGCTACATTCAGCTCTGACATTGTGAAAGTCTCCAGAGCCCTAGGCACAGTGGGCTGCCGCCCACATGGGTGTGTGGGGCCCCCGAGTTCCTGATGACTCTTTGTTGGCACTGTTGAGGGCAGCATGACATGGTAGAACAGGTATTGAATTTGGAATGAGAGTCAAATCTACCCACAAACTTTTGAGAGAGGACCAAGGCAAGCCCAGGAAAAACCCTCATAGGAAACTGTCAAAAACTCTTACTACAGCCCAGTTCCACTTGGGATGCAGTTCCTATTCTGGGCTTGGCTAGGATGGCTGTGGAGATCTTGGTGCTGGGAGATGCCTTGAAGACCAAACTAAGCCCTCTCTATTAACCAGTGAGGGAACAAAGAACCATAAATGGGATGTGATTTACTTGGTCATCTCTTGTACTAGTGGAAGAAACTGTTAACACTAGAATTCAAGTTTCTTGGTTCCAAGTTCAGGGTTCCTCCCCCACCTACCATATTGTACTCATGTTTCCTTTGGCTGGCTCTCTTGGGACCAAAGCCTTGTGGGAAGGGTAGAGAATGAAGCTATGGCCTTGCCTACTTAACTGGATATCATTCTCCTCGTTTCTGATATCAGCCTTGCCCCTGAGGGTTACAAGACCTTTGAAGCATTAACTTCTGAAAGGCTCCTTTATAATGTGGAAGGTACAAAATTCAACTTTGCCTTCTCTGGACATCCCAGCAGATGGTACCTGCAACCTTCATGCTGCCTCATCCTAAAGGCACTAGCCCCCAGCTCTAAGATGTTTTCAGACTGGGTGAGTTTACTATGGGCCATGGGAAACATGGGGGAAATGACTGCTTTGGAAATAACATACTTCATCTGTCTAGTGACTGGATGCTAGGTCCTACAATCACACCTTCCAAGAGATACCATGTCCAGGACAGGGGAAAACAATAGGCCTACTGGGGTCTGCCCTGCTCAGCCCAGAGCTGGAGCTCCATGGGCTCTGAGCACCACACTTACGGAGGACGTTGAAAAGCTGCCCAATATGCAGGTTGGTAATTATAAGAGAATTCTCAAGAGTAATGGGCTGGATGTATAAACTGAATACTTTTTACAGAACTAATTGAACCTAGTTGAGCTGATGAGACCTTTCATGATGGAGAATAATGAGAGAAGTCCCAGGTCAGAGCCCTGACACTGACCCAAAGTCAAAGGTATGACGGGCTTTAGACTTCAGAGCTTACAGGACCTTTTGTGACCATCTTTTCTAATCTCTGAATTTTGCAGAGAGGGAAACTGAGGCCTATGGAGGAAAGGAGATGCATTCAAGATCACACAACTAGTTGGTAACAGAGCTTGGAACTAGAATCCAGGTCACCCAACTACAGTTCCTGGTTCTTTCCATATTGAACATGCTGCAGCAGTGAAGTGGCACAGTGGATAGAGCACTGGGTCTGGAACTGGGAAGAACTGAGTTCAAATCTGGATTCAGACTCATGCTAGCTGTGTGACCCTGGGCAAATCATTTCACCTCCATTTCCTCAACTGTAAAATGAAGATAATAGCACCAACTCCAGGGTTGTAGTGAGAATCAAATCTGACAAATATTTGAAGTGCAGCCCTAGCACGTAATAGGAGCTATATAAATGTTAGTGATGTCAGTGTTTGTCCCCAGAAACCTATTAAACCCAAGCATTTATTGAAACATACCAGGTACTGTGCTAGTCACTAGGGAGGAAATCAATATAGAACACTAAATTAACATCACTTCCCTGGGAGCTTACAATCCACCTGAGTGGGGAAAGCGACAACAGGTGCCCATGATTTGGGGAAGGGTTTGGGGCTGAGAACAGACGAATGATTTCATTGGCATGGGAAATTCTCCCTGAAGAAGAGTGCCTATCCTAACATGCCTATTTCTTGGACATGGTCAAAGGGAGTCTGTTTTGCTCCCCTATGAAGATTTGTTAATGAGTTGTGTTTTCTCTTTCCTCAGTGAAGAAGAAAAGATTTATTATTGAAAAATAAAATTTTAAGAATCCCTCCACCATCGCAGACTAAAATGCTGGCTTTCTAACTTTTCTTTTCTTTTTCTTTTTTTTTTTTTTTGGAGGAGGGAAGGTAGGGCAATTGGGGTTAAGTGACTTGCCCAAGGTCACATGGCTAGTTTTGTGTTAAGTGTCTGAGGCTCAATTTGAACTCGGGTCCTCTTGACTCTAGGGCCAGTGCTCTATTCACTGCACCACCTAGCCGCCCCTGCTCTCTAACTTCTAAAGTTGCTTGGGGCATTGAGAGGTCAAATGACCTTTCGACACTTGTCCCAGTGCTAAAACGCCCCAATAGACTTAAATCTACCTGACCTTCCTGACTCTGAGGCTGTTTCTTTTCCCAATGTTCTAAGCTATGTCATCTACAGGGAATCAATCAATAGACCAGCTTCTCTGGAATATGGAGTGGGTACAGAGGAATGATGGGGAAAGATCACATGGAGCCAGGCTGCTCTAATAGTCACTAGCTGCTTCAAGCTCCATTGTGATATATCTGGAAAATACAGACATAGCCCATCTCTGAAATATTGGTCTCTTTGCAGATTAAAATTACCTACTTTAAAAGTGGGGAGGAACATTCCAGCTGTGTGGCTATGATGAACATCACCTGTATCGGTAAGTAACCAGCTTAAAGGGGCAAAGAGAAGGGGAAATAAGAGATGGATTCCAAGCACAGGCTTTGCTTGGGCAGCTGGAAGGAGGGGAGGGCAGAGTGTAGAGTGAAGGCTTGTGATCACATGGGGAACGTCACAATTGGTCAGTGCCCTTTTGAAGGTTGTCAGTGTAAATGAAGGCATGGCAACAAGTTATTAAGTGCCTACTGGACTCCAGGGCCTTGCTAAGCACTAGTCATACAAGTACAAGCAGAAGGAAATAGTCCTTGTGCTCAGGGAGCTTACATTCCAATGGAGGAAGACAATACATGAAAGGAAGCTGAAAGGTAGGGACTGGGGATGAAGGTATTCACATAAGGACATAATGTTGTGGTCCAGAAAGTGAAAGGTGGAGCTGGGAGGAGAAGGTAGGTTGGCTGCACAAAATGGAGGCAGCACCACCAATGGAAGATGGGGACTAGTGGGGTACAGGGATATTCAAGAGTGAGACTGCAGTTAAGGCGTAATATCAAGGCCCAACTAGAGAAGAATAGAGATTGGTCAACCTGAGTGAGCTTGTTTTAAAATGGAGAAACAGGGAGGAACTCCCCAATCTGAGAAGGAGGCTGGCAGGGTGGGTGGTGATTCCTAATGGTTCCTATTTAGCCAAGAAAACTAACTAATGTAGTCTTAAAAACTCTGTCAGATTTTTATAAAGCTCTTTATAGATATTCTCATTTGAACTTTACAACATGTCTGTGAGGTAGCTACCATAGTTATCCCCACTTCACAGATTAGAACAGCAGTTCTCAACCTGTGGGTCATGACCCCTTTGGGGGTCAAACAACCCTTTCACAGGAGTCGCCTAAGACCATCAGAAAACACATATTTCTGATGGTCTTAGGAACTGAGACACCACTCCTCTTTCTGTCTCTAGCGGGTCCGCCCACATGCAGATACATGTGGCATTAGGAAGGTTGAGAACCACTGGATCAGAAGATTGAGGCTCCAAAAGAAGTGGCTTATCCTTGATAGCATAGCTAGTCTAAGGTAGGATTAGATCTCAAGACTAAGAAAGCCTCAATATACTCTGCCCAGCTTGAACCACATCTGGGTATCATACTTCAGGAAGAACAATGATAAGCTAGAGAGTGTCCAGAGACAGGTACAGGAATCCAAAGCAGAACTTCTGAGGATTGTTTTTTGTTTTTAACTTTTTGGAGGGGGGAAGGCAGGGCAATTGGCATTAAATGTCTGAGGCTGGATTTGAACTCGGGTCTTCCTGACTCCAGGGCTGGTGTTCTACTCACTGTGCCACCTAGCTGTCCCCCCAGCTTCTGAGGATTGGTTAAAACCAAAGACGTGGATAAGGAAAAGAGACATAACCATTTCCAGGCATTTGAAGGGCTATCAAGAAGAAGAATTAGTCTTGGTCAACTTGGTAGTATCACTAGGCAGAACTAGAGACAACAAATAGAAAATGCAAAGGGGCAAAATTAAGTTTGATATAAAGAAAACTGGAACAAACTAATTGGAGCAAACCCAATGTAGAATGAGCTGCCTCAGGGAATCATGGATTTCCTCCACTGGAAGGCTTTGAATAGAGATTGGACAGCTTCTTGGGTCGATGGTCCAAAAGAACCATGTCAAGGTACAGGCTTCTGTAGATATCTTCCAACCTTCAGGCTGTTTATATCTGAAAGTAGATGGTGAAGGCAGAAATAAGAACATGAGGAATTTCTAATTTCTCCAGAGTATATCTTTTCTCTAGTGGTCTAGATTCTGTCTCGAGGTGGAATAGAGGACCCTTAAAACCCAGAGTGATAAACCCAGGTCTGTTGATACCATTTTTCCTATGGTCTTCCTCTCCAAAACAGACCATATCTTTTTTTTTAATTGAAATGGACACTTTAGTCACTTTTTAAGCTTAATTTCAAATTTTCTTCTGTAAGGATTATCCCATAGTTCCACCAACAGGGTACCTGACTTTTCATGCTTCCAGTGTTGACTATTCCCATGTCTTGTTCTCTTTGCCAGTTTGTTCAGTGTGGGGTGAAACCTCAGGGTTGTTTTAATTCACTCTCAATATTGATTTGGAACAATCTTTCATAAAGTTAATATATTGTTTTCAGTTCTTTCGATAATCTTTTGCTCATATCCTTTGAGCACTTGGCCACTGAGGAATGATTTTTAGTCTTATATAAATAATTAGTTCCCTCATCAGATACTTGATGTAAAGCTTTCTATAACTGACCCTTCCTATCCTAACTGTATTGAAATGGATAATGAAAAATTCAATTTTTTTGTCATTAGTATGACTGATTTTATTTTTTTGAGATTAACTCTCCATCTTCTTTGCTCAAGAATTTTACCCCTAGGGCAGGTAGTTAGAACAGTAAATAAAGAACTGGTCCTGGGTTCGGGAGGACCTGAGTTCAAATCCGACCTCAGATACTTGACATACTTACTAGCCGTGTGACCTTGGGCAAGTCACTTAACCCCAATTGCTTTGTTTCCCCCCAAAACAAAAGGAAAAAAAAAAAAGATTTTACTCCTAGACATAGCTGTGATCAGGTACCTCATCTCTTCTCTGCTAATCTTTTATGGTGTGGCTTGAATATTGAGTTATAGTGATTGAATTGATTGGACTGTGTCTTCTCTCTCCCCCCACCAAGGCCTCATTAGAATTGTTTGCAGGCAGCATAAGCCGAACTAGAGAATGGAGATCAGAGAAAGGAGAAGGTCATTGGGAAAATTTGTTAGAAGGGATGGGAATCCGAAACACCAGTAGAAAGACTGTGATCTTAGGCAGGAAAAGGAACACATTTTCATCAGAGATTGGAGTAAAGAAGGAGAAAATGGTAGGTGACACATTGTACTGAGATGTTAAGGGAGAAGAAACTGGTGGCCAATAGCCTGTTTTCCCAGTATAGTATGAGACCAAGTCATCTGCTGAGAGATAGGGAGTACTCGTGGGAGACATGAAAGTAGAGAAGTTTTGGAACAATCACCGTGTAGATTATGAACCAATTAAGGAGAAGAAAAAAGATTGCCTTACCATAAGGAAGACTTAGTTGAGCTTGTTGTTGGGTCATTTTTCAGTTGTGTCCAACTCTCCCTGACCCTGTTTGGGGTTTTCTTGGCAAAGACTAGAGTAGTTTGCCATTTCCTTCTCCAGTTCATTTTACAGATGAGGAAACAGTGACAAAGAGAGATAAGTGACTTGCCTAGGGTCACAGAACTAATAAATGAAGTTGGGCTTGAACTCAGGGAGACGAGTCTTCCCTGACTCCAGGCCCAGCACTCTATCCATTGAGTCACCTAGCTGTCCCTTAGTTGAGACTAGATAATGCAAATTGGGAGTGTGTTGTGACTTTCTCCAACTCATAGGAATAGGGATGGAGGAGGTGGAAGGTAGAAGGAGCATAGAGTTGGGCTTGGTTAAACAAGGGGCAAGGTATTTGAGAGTAGTGGACAATAAAAAGTCAAGGGGTGAAGAATATGAAGCCAGAGCAAAGATAGTGGAAGGTGGAGAGTGATGAGGTTGAGGATGAAGAATAAGCATAAGAGAAAATGGGTTTAGGGAGAGATGGAATGATAAGAAATGCTCTGAAAGAAATTAAAAATTGATTGTGGAAATAGAGTACTTGTAGATAATGATGAGATCAAGGGTGTGACCATCCATTGAGGTGGAGTGGTACAGGCCACTGGAATTAAGGTTGGACCATGAAGGCTGGAGGCCACCAACATGTATGTTGAAGTGTCCTAGTGTAAGGCTAGTGATCAGGGTTAGAAGACTGAACCAGGTCCTACATTCCTAGCGAAAGGATTGAGAATAGCTTGGGGTGGGGGGGCCAGTAGATAACTTGGAGGTTCTTAGATAGTATGAGCACCAAGGGTAAAAGATTGCTAAATGACAGCATTAGATGCAAGGCCAGGGAAATAGGGGATTGTAAAAGTTAGAATTTGAAGGAATCTTGGGCTATAACATTATATAGTAGATTGACACGTGGCCTACAAAAACACTTTGCAAATCTTAAAGGTCTAGATAGGTTGAGGTATTTTTTTTAAATGACATTATTATAACAGCATTGAATTTTGAGCTAGAGGCCCCAGGTTTGTTTACTAGCTCTTCCTCTTATTGTGGGAACTTGGAACTTTATTTGCCTCATCCCCAGTTTTTCTGTGTATAAAGTGAAGGGGCTAGTCCAGAAGGGCCTGCGGAGTTCCTCTTTTGCTTACCATCCTAAGGAAAAGCAAATTTTCCTAATGATGAACACTACCCAAGAGTAGAAAGGACTGTCTCGAGAGTTCCTTGTCACTCTAGGTCTTCAGGGGGAGATGTTGGGAGGATTCCTGTTCAGGTACAGGTTGAAGCCTAATATTCATAAGGTTACTTTCCATTCCCTGACTTAGGAGCCAAAGAGACTCCCAAACTATAGGGCCTTTGGGAAGAGTTGACCTTGGACCACTTTGTAGCCTTGTTAGAAGAAGGGTGGGTTGGGAGGTCTCTTTATCTGTCTCTGAGGGGTCAGTGGAGAATGTTCTTGGCCCCAGAGCAGCCCTGGGCTGCCAGTCACTCCTCCATATTCTTTGCTTCCTTTTCCAGATCTCTCTCTAGTAGTACAAAACTATGAAGACAAAATACAGAAGCAAGTGGGAGCGGAGATGCATGAGGTACAGGGGCTGGGGTTTTTACTTCAAGTGGAAGTAAGGATACTCTGGAGGGAAAATTCATAGACTAGGGATTCTGAATCTTTGGCACGTCCTGGATCCCCTCAGCAGTTTGGTGAAGTCTACGGACCCTTTCTCAAAATAACATTTTTAAATACATAGAATACATAAGATTACAGAGGAAACAAGTTATATTAAAATCTGGTTCTTAAAATCCCTCTTTGAAAAAGATACAAACTCATGGGGCCCCAGGTTTAAAAGCCACATTGATGGAATCTGTTGCAGGGGAGAGGGGGAAGGTCAACATGAAAAAGCAGCCAAAGTCCTGGGCTCTGGAGTCAGGAAGGTTCCGTGGTCCAAATTCTGCCACTGAGAGTCACTAGGTGTGGAACCCTGAACATTTTCATTTAATTCCGTCAGGTTCCATTTCCCCAACCATGAGAAAAAAATGGGGCTTCTAATGCCTCTAGTCACCTACCTTCTAATGCCTCTAGTCACCTACCTTGTAGAGGTGGTTAGAGGCTTGAATGAAAGAATGGATGAAAATAAGTACATGGTATCTCAAAAGCATCAGTGCTTTTTGGGATGCTCTGTATTTGTTAGAAGGGAGTTTTCTTTGGAGAAGGGAAACCAGTCAGTGGGAAGGGTAGGGAAGAAACTAATTATAATAATAACTAACATTATATATCACTTACTATGTACCAGGCATTCTGCTAAGTACTTTACAATGATCCCATTTGACCCTCACAACAACCCTGGGATATAGGTACTATTATTATTCCCATGTGACAGATGAGGAAACTGAGGCAAACAGAGGTGAAATAACTTACCCAGGGTCACACAGCTAATAAGTGTCTGAGGTTAGATGTGAAATCTGGACCAAGGGCTTTATGTTCCTGTATGTTGACAATCAAACAAGTATATAAAAAGCTTTGCTAATATGGAAAAACCAAACTACCATGTATATCAGTTATTCTACTGCTTTGAAGAGAAAGGGGTGTTTAGAATCTCTGGATAAAAGGAAGGCAAGGAGAAATATTTGAGTGATAGGGTTAATTTCTTTGGTTTCTATATAGAAAATTGTACCTTTGAGTTACTAGTTAGATTTTCTAAATTCTGAATTACACATAAGGCAAATTATAGGCAGCTGTGTGGTACGCCAAACAGGTCGTGGAGACTTGACTTCAAATCCAGCCTCAGACACTTACTAACTCTGTGACCCTGAGCAAGTCACTTCCACCTCTGCCTCAGGGTCCTTGACTGTAAAATGTGGATAATAATAGCACTTGTCTCCAGGGTTGTTGTGAGGCTCAAAGGAAATATTTATAAAGTGCTTAGCACTGTGTCTGGCACATAAGAGATGTTTAAATGCCTGTTTCCCTTCCCCTCTCCCGGTATTTAGTCTTTCTGTCTGCCCTGGCAGAGTCCAGCCAGAGTTGCAAGAAGGACTCATTTCACAAGTCTGGGGTGGGGGGTGGGGAATGGTTCTCTGCAGCCTGTGTTTGTATTTTCAGGCAAGAGCCTATTCCCCCTGGCAGGGGCCCATCATGCTTGTGAACTGTGGATGCAGAAATGAATACCCACCTGACACAGCCGAAGGAATTCTGGACAAAAGAGGTAACTTAGTGCATCTCCCATTCTGGGGAGCAGCCTTAATCTGGGACTAGGCCTATACTGAAGACAGAAAAGTGAAAGTGGAAATACATTCCCAAATACGAAAAAAACCACAATGGATTTTGATGCACATTTGAGGGAGGAGAACACTGAAGCAAAGAGCTGTAGCCACTAAAGTGAACCCCAAGTCCAACCATGCAGCCAAATTACTAATTTAGAGGCACTTAGGTACACAGTGGATGGGGCACAAATCCTGGAGTTGGGAAGAATTAAGGTCACATCTACTTGGACACTTACTAGCTGTGTTGCCCCCTAGGCAAATAAACCTTTCTGCCTTAGTTTCCTCATCGATATAAAAGGAGTGATAATGGCACCTACATCCCAGGGTTGTTACAAGGATCAAAGGAAAAAATATTGATAAATTGCTTGGCAAATCTCAAAGTTCTATATAAATGCCAGCTGTTAAAAGATGAGTAGAGTAGTTGTTGTCTTCCAGCCGAGAGATAGGTCAGATCATGTATTCTTCACCCCACTTCGTGAAGCTATATGTCAGTAGATTCTCTTTCATATAGCTCAGGAGCCCCCAACATCCAAACGACCTCTACTCTTTCCATCCTTTCCATATCTGCATACCTTACTCACCCACTGCCCCTCTCTCTGATCTCCTCTTCACAGTAATGAGGCACACAGATCAGAAACAGCTATGACTGACCACACTTTATCTAAGGTGGTATTAGTGCTAATTAAATAGAAGTATGAGTAAACTTTGAATAACATAAGTTTAGATTTAACATAAGCCCTCTAGGACCAGGTGAGAGATGGAAAGAACAACCATAACCTCTCTAGCATCTTTATGGATGAAATTCTCCACCCGGCATCCCTTCTTCATCTCCACCCAGATTACCTTGTAACCACAGCAGGTACCTGAAGGAGCAGACCCTGTGCTAGTGTAGGGGCTGGTAAGAAAAAGCTGTTCCTCTTTTTTATTTTCAGTGGGTCAAAGTAAGTCACAAAGGTTGAGAAGGCGTGGATGGGTTGTGCTCTACATTATAAATCTCTTTACAGTATCTTTTCTCCCAAAGCCACCCTTCTTCCCCACCTTCTATACTATTTCAAGGATCCTTCCAGGCACCGAGATTCACAGCTTCAAGGACACCCTAAACTCTTCATTCCGTTCCCTCCATGTATCCAATTGGCTGCCAGATCTTGTTCTTTCTACACCTTCAGCATCTTGTATCTGACCAGTCTAGGCCCTTATCATCACTTGCCTAAATTATAACAAGTCTCTTTATTAATTTCCATGTCTCAAGTTCTTCTCCAATCCATCTTCCACATAGCCCACCAAAGTCACTTTCCTAAAACATGGGTCTGATCATATCAGCCCCTACTTAATAAACTCCAATGGTCCCTTAATGATTCAAATATTATTTCACCCTGCCATTTTAAAATGTCAACTTTTGTGTAAGTTTTTTAATATACTTGTTAGTACAGTAGCACATATATATATATATATATATATATATATATATATGTAAATTTTAACGTGTGCATGTATTGGATTTGTGAGCAAATTTTTTCAACAGTAAGAATAGGTGACCAAAAAGCCTTGGAGATGGGCTCTAGAACACAGTGAGTAAAAGAGAGGGTTCTAAACCTGGAGCTAGGCTGTGAAAGGCTGGAAGAGACAAACAGAAGTTTGCATCCTATCCTAAAGGCAAAAGAGAGTTGCTTGAGCAGAGTGGGGATAAGGGCTCACTATAGATTTTATCATAGGTCTAGAGCCAGAGGTTTCCTTAGAACTCCACCCATCTTACGGATGAGGAAACTGAGGCCCAGAGACATGGAAATAATTTGTCCAAGGGAGCATAGGTAGCAAAGTGGCAGAGACAGGGTTCAAACCCAGGTCTTCTGACTCTAAATTCAGAACCCTTTCCGCTGTCCCATATGATATCCCCATGTGCAAGACTGTATGCTCAGTGTGAGTAGCATGAGGGTGAGTACCATGCTCTCAAAAAAAGCTGACAATCCTGATGGGTCTAAATGTCGGCTTATGCACTCCAGATTGAGGCCCTGGAAGCAGAGGTACCAAATCTTGGCGGGAGGGGAGGAGACTTTTCCCAGGGTTAAGATTGAAGATCTGTGAACCCTCCTAATAATTTAGGCTGTCTAAAAATGAACTGCAGCTACTTTGAAAGAATGAGGCCCCTATCTCACAAAGTATTCAAGCAGATGCTTGAGTCAGGGGAGAGACATCCTCAGACTTTCAGTAGCTAGCTACTTCTTTTCCCTTCCCCAGCTATTCCTCAAATGTCAAAAATGATCTTGAAGATCCATTCCCCACTTGGATTTTTCAGCACTCATCAACTAGTTATTAATTGCTCTCACCCAGACAGAGTGAGACTCTTTGGAGTTGAACGTGAGTATCCTTTTGGTTTTGGGGACCCAACATGGGGCAGGAGGAAAAGAGAGAGGAGGGAGAAGACTGGGTAGGAGCCAGAAGACCTGGCTCCAGGAGACTTGGCCACTCACTATCTGGGAGTGAGTTCTTGTGGTTCAGTTTCCTTGTCTACAAAATAGGGGTGGGGTAGATGACCTCCAAGATCTTTCCAACTTGAAATTTAGGACCCTAGGAAATAAGTAGGTGGGAGTGAGAGGCCTATGACACAGAAGAGCTTGTGCAACCCTTGCATTGACAAAAAGAGTTCTGGTTCTGGCAAATGTTTTTTCCAAGGAACCCTAAGCTTTGCCCATATACCACTTTTTGGACCAAAAGGTCCATGACAAGAAAGAAGACCATTATAAATGGGAATCCTTGACCTGCAGGTTTGTTTTTGGTGTTGGGGAGAGGGACAATATCACAAAAGAAAGGCTAATAGTGGGCCTCCTTGTGCTGTCAGAGGGGTAGAAGGTGGGTCCCCAGGAGAATCTACCATTGGGTGACAATGGGGGATGATTTAAGTCAGGTGAAAGACCAGCTTTGTAAGGCATGAACCAGTAGGAAACAAAAAAGAGTGGAAAAGAGGGCCAATTTGTGATCAAAGGTCCTCGATTCAAATCCAGTCTCTGCTGCCAGCTGTCTCCGAGTTCAGGCAGGGTTCTTGACATCAATTCTCTCATTTGTAAAATGAAGCCATGGGACTAGACAGTCTAAAATGTGACATCTGGCTCAAACCTTATATCCAAAGATGTCTGTCTTCGGATCCCTCTGCTCTACCCCCTAGCCACAGTATTAAACCGAGCTCAGATTCAATGTCACGGAAAGACCTTAACCATCTAGCCCAGGGATTCTCTATCTTATTGTGTTATGAATCTCTTCTCAATACAATGTTTTAGAGTAATGATAGACGACTAGGTGGCAGAGTAGACGAAGGTCAGACTCCAATCCATCTTTGGATGCCTCCTGGCTTTGTGACCCTGGGCAGGGTACCTAAGCTCTATCTGTTTGGGCACAATAACAGCACCTTCTCCTCCAGGATGATTTGTGAAGATAAAATGAGAGATTCTGAAGTGCTTTGGGAACATCAAAGCACATACACATGCTCTTGTTGTTGAGTTGTTTCAGTAGTGTCCAAGTCTTCATGACGCCATTCGAGGCTTTCTTGGCAGAGATACTGGAGTGGTCTATTTTCTTCTCCAGCTCATTTTACAGGTGAGGAAGCTGAGGCAAACAGGGGGAAGTGACTTGCCCAGGGTCACACAGCTAGTAAGTGTTTAAGGCTGGATTTGAACTTGGGGAAGATGAATCTGACTCTATGTACAATGGCGCCACCTAGCTGCCCCCCATCTACTTGCTAGCTGTTTTGTGTATATATATATATATGTATATATACACACATACACATACACAATTACAATTATATATGCATCATTCCTATATCATACTTACATATTATAATTATGTTTCTATAATTTTATATATATTTGAAGGAAATGCTAAATTTCAGCAGTTTCATGGGAAACAAAGATGACCTTTTTTCCCCTCTTCAAGTTCAAGGACTCCTTGAAATCTATCTCCAGATACTGTGGGGATCTATGGACCCCAGGTTAAGAATTTCTGATGGCGGGGGCAGCTAGGTGGCCCAGTGAATACAGCACCAGCCCTGGAGTCAGGAGGACCTGAGTTCAAATCTGACCTCAGACACTTAACACTTACTAGTTGTGTGACCTTGGGCAAGTCACTTAACCCCAACTGCACCTACAAAAAAACAAAAAAAAGAATTTCTGATGGAATTTAAGTTCCCTACTTGACAGATAGGAGTATAATACCTTGACCAGATCTCAAAAGTGGCAGAATAGATTGGAGCCAGCTGTCCTGACTCCTGGTCTTCCAATTATACATTACTTACTGGCCATTTTTTAAGTTTCCTTTTAAAAAAAAAAAACAAAAACAACCCAACATCCAAGAGCACTCACACCCACTTCTCTTGCTTTCTACCTCCACCCCCCCACTGTGCAATCATCCCTGCCTGAGAAACTACCCTGAATTCAGTTCTAAGAGCTGAAAGGGTGGGAAAGGAAGGGGTGGAGCAAGGTCAAGTTTATCCTTCCCTTTCTTCTCCTGAGCTCAGAGGATTTCTTTTTGCTGATTCAGTTATTTGTAAAAGCTGAGGTTTTTCCAGCTTGGTCTTCCAAGGACCAGGAAAAAAATGTGTTTTTTTTGTGAGGGGGATTTTGTTGTTGCTTCATTTTTGGTTTTTTAAACCTAATGCTACCAACTACTATTTTAAACAGAATATCAGGAGTTTAAAAAAAAAAAAGGGAAACCAAAGCAAATGAACCTTCATCACTATTATAATCTGTCCTAACCTGCCCTTCTTCTTTACCTGTGTTCTGGGTCTTCCCATATAAGCACCAAACCTAATTGCCAAGTTCATTTAAACCCAGAAAATGTTGGGGGAGGGGAATCGTACCCTAAGAAATATCCAACATAAGGAAGCAAGCTGTAAGCCTAGGAGGGTCCTCAGACAACTTAAGAAGACAGTCTTTGAATGTGGCTCCTGAGGGGAAACTCACAGGCCTAGGAACATCGTTGCTAACTATACCTTCTCTCTAGCTTGCAAAGACCCTTGATCACCAGGTCACCATAACAATTCAGTGGCATGTACCTTAGATTTGGAGTTGGCCAAATTGATCCTCAGTGCCAAGTGTCTTATTTTGTGAACTGGGGCAAATCATCTCTGGGGGCATGGGGTTGCAATAGGGACTATGGTTTAAACTAGCTGGCCCTCTAAGGTCTAACGCCTTTTCATAGGGGCATTCGATGTCATTCCCGATATTCTTGCTTAGTTTTGAGGAGATGCTATACATATATTCACGTTCTTCTTTATTGACCCATTGGTCGGCTGCAGTCATATAACAGCTGTGATGGGTATTGGTAGCCAAGGAATAACTTTAGTTTTGTCCTGATGGGTCCAAAGGTTTGCAAGACTGGATCCATTACCTTGGGGTAGCAATGAGCCACTGAACTTGGATGTCCCACTCTGCCCCCCATCCCCAGCTTAGAACCAGGGACCTGCCCCTGTAACTAGCCTCATCCTTTCCTTGTCCTAGGACCCTCCATAAATCCTCCTTACAGAATGGTACTGGGGCCAAACAGACCTTTCCATGCTGTCACACATCTGAAAAACCAAGAAAGGCAGATATTTTATGTGGAAGCACTTTCCTTCCCAAACGCTGACTTCTCTGGCTTGGTTTCTTTCACTGTCTCCCTTCTGGAGAATTCTGATAAGGTATGTGTGGGAATGGGCTCTGGACTAGGTAGGGGAGGAGGCTGGTGAAGTCTGGAGGGCAAGTTAGAGAGAAAACTCAAGGAAAGGGGTAGGATGGATAGGATTGAAGAAGTCATCCCATGAGAAGAAAAGACCTTATTCTAAGAGGCTGGGGAGAAATATGGGAAGGACAAGTTGATTACAGTCTCCAGTGAATAGGGATACTTGAGAGCTGACCACTTGGCATCATAGATTTCAAGTTGGAAAGGACCTTGGAGGTCACCTCCTCTTATGGATGAGGGAGCAGAGACTCAGAAAGGGTAAAATGACTTGATCAAGGTCATACAGCTAGGAAGCAGCTGAACCTAGGCTTTTTAGAACTCTAAAGGTTAACAACTTTCTACTACTTCTCAGTCTTGTCCTGCCTCCCATAGGATGACTCTGAACCTCTGATTCATCATGTGGAAGTGATTTTCCGTGTGGCACCATGGATCATGATAGCTAACACCCAACCACCCGTGGAGATCTTTGTGACCAAGTAAGGGTGAGAAGGGACTTTAAGAGACCCCGCTAAACTCTGGGGATTCTTCTTCCTTTTGATCTGACATCAGCCTCACAGCTCTTTGTGCCAAAATGTGGGACAAGGAGCTTGCTAATGACACCCCCCTGCCAGTTGGAACCTCATTAGAATGGAACAAAACCCCCAACTGAACTGTGCTCTTCTTGGAGTCTGGGTCAATCGCTGTTCTTGTCCAACCCATGCGCTCCTTCAAACTACTCTGCATTTATTCTGTGTAAGCATCTGTATGTATCTATTTTTCTATCTAGATATATGTATGTGCATATATACATACACGTACATATATGTATATAGACATGCACATGTACACATACACATTGTGTTCATATATGTATGCATGCATGCGTGTGCTTATGTGTAAGTATATGGACTGCATATTGTTCCCCTGCCTCCAGTAAAATACAAGCTTCCTGAGGGTAGGTACTGCTGTTTCTTGTCTCTGAAGCCCCAGTGACACACACCCTCCCTCCCTCCTGGCACATGGGAGACTACACCTGGAGCTATTCTGCTACTTTCTCTTTTAGCAAACTGAAGATACAGCCCCTGCATCCATGGAGATTTTGGAAGGACACCATAGGTGTACCACCTATCAGGTGGTTGACAGGATCCTCGGAGCCAAGGACAGAAAGATGCAGGTTTGTTCTAGGGTTTGGAGTCTTGTGTAGGTGATTCAGTGGCTAGAGCGCTGGACCTGGAGTCAGGAAGATTCATCTTTGTGAGTTCAAATCTGACCTCGGACACTTATTAGCTGTGTGACTCTGGGCAAGTCCCTTCACCCTCTTTGCCTCAGTTTTCCTGTCTATAAAATGAGCTGGAGAAGGAAATGGTGAACCATTCCAGAACCTTTGAGAAAATCCCAAATGGGGTCACAAAGAGTCAGTTCAATTGTTTTTCAGTCATGTCTATCTCCCTTGCCCTCACCTAATCAAGAGTATATCCACAGACATTTAGGTCGGGTTGCTATATTATATCTGGCAAGTTACAGCCGTTTCCAACCTGGAGAAAATGGTTGAAGGAGAGGCAGGTTGAAAACTTCTCCTCAATCAACTCAGGTCCCATTTCCTGAGATGTCCCATGAGTTCTAGAGTGACCTTTTCCAGTGCCAAGGATCAGGGCGTCTAACTTCGCTCAGAGCAGATCAAAATAGGGAGAGGGAAAGCGTGGAGGTTGGAGAAAGGGCCCTAGAGATTGCTCCCCTACTCCACCTTTTTTTTTTTTTTTCTTAAAAGTTGAATGGGAGAGAAGAGATGGAAAACATCATGAAGGTAGAGTTTTAAAGACCAAGAGCCCCCAGCAGAATAACTTAATCTAAGCAGGGAAAGCCTAGGGAGTGCTCTGGCGCAAGTTCCTAGTGGCACCATGTTAGTTAAAGTTCTGATCAAGGTTTTGTTTCCCAAGGTCTTTGTAAAGAATCCTTTTTTTTTAGGTCAAAGACCACGGATACAAAAGTAATAGGAGCTTCCTCCTCCCCCTCGCCCCCCCCCCGCAAGATACATATATATATATATAATTTTTTTTTTAATGGAAGTGGATTTGATTTGAGAAGGATAACACCCTGCTGGTTCTTTGCTTCCTTCCAGAGGTATACCTGAATCCAACTTCTTGGAAACTATCCTTCACTATTCCTATGTAGCTCAGTGCCAGCTGACTTTCTGCCCTCCGGATGAAACTCGCCTAGACACATGGATTGGGGTAACACCAATGGGTTGAAGAGCCTAGCTCTCTGAGCTCCCCTCCTTGGCCCGATGGTCCTGTTCTCTTGATTGGGAGGGACAGGGTACAGAGGTGGGGAGGGGGCATGCTGGCAGGTTTACTCCCTGCAACGGACAAATTGGTTATATGGAATAAAATGGGCTTGGTTGCTGGCTAAGGACCCTGGGGGAAGTGAGGGGGATAGGGAGCCTCAATTGAGATTGCTCAGGACAACCATTTGGAGGACTAACTTTGGAAGGGCTTCTGTTGGTAAGCCTGAGTGACTGAAGCTAATAAGTCATATTCAGGTTGTCTGAGTATAAAGTAAGCCTCCAGTTGATGTAAACTTTGAATCAATGGCTAGATATCAGTCAGTATTATGATGAGTTGATTCTCTATACTTTAAAGGCTTACAAAATCCCTAGGCAAGGCTCATAGCTGCTCTGGGCCTCCATTTCCCAGCCTGCAAAAGCAGAAATAATCACATACCTCTACAACTCGAACAAGAGTATATGTAAGGAACCATAAGAATACTGGAGACCATCACAAATTTCTTCTAATAGTCCTACAAGATAACTGATGCATGTCCAGAAATAGGACACGCATCTAAAAGTTTGAAAAAAATGAGACTTAGGGAGGTCAAATCATTTTTTCCCCTTTACAAGGCACCTAAAAGAATACTGGACCCAGAATCATGAACACCTGAGTTCAAAGCCAGCCTCTGATACTTACTAATTGTGTGATTCTGGGCAAGATACTTCAGCTCTGTTTGCCTCAGTGTTCCCATCTATGAAATGGAGAGAATAATAGCACTCAACTGCCGGGGTGGTTGTGAGGATTAAATGAGATAATATTTGTAGTTTTAAAAAAAGCACTTAGCAGAGTATCTGGTACTTAGCAGGTACCATATAAATGCTTTTTTTCCCCCTCCTCCCTCCAACTTACATGAAAGAATCAAATAGCACCCCCAGAGATTTGAATCCAGATCTCCTGACTCCTGCTCCAGCTTCTTCAATTGCCTATTGTTTGTTGCTGTTCAGTCCTGTCAGCTCTTCGTGACCGCATTTGGGGTTTTCTTGGCAAAGATACTGGGTGGTTTTGCCCTTTCCTTCTCCAGCTCATTTTTACAGATGGGGAAACTGAGACCAAAGGGTTAAATGACTTACCCAGGGTCACATGGCTAGTAAGTGTCTGAGGCTGAATTTGAACTCAAGAAGAGGAGTCTTCCCGACCCCAAGCCCAAGGCTCTATGTACCGCATCTACCTCACCTCATACACCTGTTTTGTTTTTCAAATTTAAACGTTTCTTTTGGTTTCTGGGTGATGTAGTGGACAGATCATTAGGCTTGGAGTCAGGAAGACCTGAGTTCAAACCTGGACTCAGACTCTTACTAGCCGAGTGACCCTGGCAAGTCACTTAATCCAGTTTGCCTCAGTTCTTCATCTATAAAATGGGTTTACACTAGAGAAGGCAATGGCAAACCACCCCAGTATCTTTTTTGCCAAGAAAACCACGTGGATGTAGTTCATGGGATCACAGAGAGTCAGGCATGACTGCACAAGGGCCTTGGATGGGGGTAGGGGTGGGGTGCCTGACACAAAGGGAAAGATACAGAACTTTATAAATATTTGTACAGGGAGGGAACAATTTTAGCTGGGGGGGGGGGGTGTCCAGCAAGCCCTCATAGAAGCAGGTGACACCTGAGCTAAGTCAAGAGTCTCTGAGAGGCAGAAAGGGAAGAGACCGTCCTGCCCCGAGTTCACAGACCGTCCTGTTTGCAAGGCAGAATAGCTGGAGGAGACAGGAGATCCCAGTGGCTGGAACCAGGCGGCAGCATGAGATCCAGATTAAAAAGCATGAATTTTCTCCTAGGGGGAGTAGGGAGCCAAATGGACCTGGTCACACCTGTGTCTCGGTGAGGAGGAGGTGGCCTCTGCAATAGCCTCTGACAAACCAGAACAGCATTAGGGAGAAGGGGCCTGGGACAAGGCATGATCAATCTAGGAGGAAAATCCAGAAAGATAAATTTGGGCTTGACGTGAAACGTTCTATATAAATGTTGGCTGTTAACGTTATTATGGTTATTACTACTGACCATTAGAGAGGCCCAGATACAGGATGGGGGTCCTTGGGGGTATCAGCTCCCCTCCTCGGGGAGCTCCAAGCAGAGGCTGAATGTCTATTTGTACTATATTCTAATAGGAATCTTTGTTAAAAAGTAAGGTTGGACTAGATGGCCACTGGGGTCCCTTCTCCAGTTCTGGGATTCCGTAAGGTGTCCAGGGCATGAGCTACTTGTCGGTTTTTTGCCTTTGTATCCTCAACATATTGTATCCCCTTGCTCATCAAATATATAAAGAGAACTCCGAAATTTCTAAGTTAGCTGCCTGGAAAAACATGGTGCCCCCAGCACAAATAGGGCAGATAGGAGGAAGAGCTGGGTTAGGGAGAGGACAACTACTTGAGTTTGAGGTGTTGAAATTTTGGCAGAGAGAGCCCAAGAGGCAATTGGGAGGCTAAAGACTATTTGTGAGGCAGGAGAAGTTACTTCCACCTCTAAATTCTACATGAAATGAGACACTGGTTCCTTTTTGTTCCTTCCCAGAATGAGGTGGCGATTGGGTACACCCACGCTCCTCAACGATGTTTTCATGTTTTCCTTGACGTTCCCTGGAACAAGGGACTCCAGCACTTCATGCTCAAAAACAACCTGGTATGTGGCTCAGTTGAGTGTGGTAAGCTCTGACATGATCCCCCAAGCCTATCACAATGAGGTCAATCACTACTCGTTCATCACTTTCTTGTTAAAAAAAAAACACTTTCCTTAGTCTAGTACCATGAGGTCGATGATGCAAGGTGTTCATTTTCTCTACTTTATAGATGAGGAAATGTTACTGGTCCCCAGAGTGGTGAAGGGGAGGCTGGTCTTTGGGTTGGCTTGCCTGGGGGGGGGGGTAGGTGTCAAATGGCCTCACAAATTCTCTTCCAACCAAATGATGGGCTAGAAACTGAATTTTAGGACGGACACTGGGAAAAGTTGGAAAATGTCCAGTCAAGGTGACCAGAATGGGAAGGGGCTAAGGAATGTTTAGCCTGGAGAATGGAAAGGATGGGTCAGGCAAGAAGATGGCAAATTTGCAAGCATTTGAGGGGCTGTTACCTAGAAGACGGTCACATTGCTCTGTTTGGCCCTAGAGGCCAAAACTGACAAAGTCTCAGTTACAAAGAAGAAAATTTAGACTTGAGACAAGAAAATTTTGATTAGCTATGAGCTGTTGAAAAGTGGAATGGGATTGCCTTGGGAAATAGTGAGGCCTTCAATTAGAGGCCAAATGATCGCCTGTCAGGCGTGTTTGTAGAAGGGATTTCTGGCCATTGAGGTTTCTTCCAGTTCTAAGACTATTCTTCTAATTTCGAGAAGTAAACTTTAAAGAAAGACTCTCTCCCTCTCCCTCCGCCTTCTCCTCCTCTCCCCCTCCTCCCTCTTCCTCCCTCTCTGTCGTTCTCCCTCCCTCCCCCCTTCCCCCCTCTCCTCTTTTCTCTCTCTATCTCTCCCTCTCCTTCTCGGTGCTGTTACTCAAAAGATCTGTGTTTGAATCCCAATTTTGCCACGGACTAGTTATTTTACTTGGGACAAGTCAGCTAACTTCCTTGGGTCTCACTTTTTTTCCCTTCTGTATAACGAAGGGATTTCGGAAACCCCTAGGTTTCTGGGGTCTTTTATAATTCCAACTCATGAGCCAAAATTCTTAACCACATTCTGGTCCACACTGACCGTTAGTTGAACAAAAATCATGGTCCTAACTAATGCTGACTTCTTTTTCTCTAACTGGGGGGATGGGACTTCTCCAGGTACCAGCCTTTGGTTATGTGATCCATCAAGGAGAAGACCATGACCATCTGGATGCCACTGGGTTCCTGGAAGTCAGCCCACCAGTCACCGCCAATGGCATCTTTTACCCGTTGGGCAGGATTCTCATTGGTGACGGCAGCTTGCCCAGGTGAGGAGGAAGTTCAAGACTTCAGCTGGCAAAAGGAATGTGAAAACTTATTCTCTCCACCCCATACACGTCATTAGTCTTGAGAGTAGTTGATCATTTGTATTCAAAAAGTGGTTTTTAAAGTGTCAACAACTGTATGCAAGACATTTTGCTGGGGAAGAGCCAGAATCGATAAACATTTATTAAGTCCCTACTATGTGCCAGGCCCTGTGCTAAGCACTAGAGATACAAAAAGAGGCAAAACATAGTCCCTGCCTTCAGGAAGCTCACAATCTAATGGGGGAGAAAAGCAAACAATGGTTGATATGGTGAGACCTGTACCATGAGACAGACTGAAAGACCATCTAACTTACACATTCATATACAAGTGTACAATGCATAAGAACTTCCCAAAAAGGTTTATGTAAGATCTAATGAGCTAGTCCACCGAGCATCTGTTAAGCTCCTAATGATGTACAAGGTACTGTTTAGACATGGGCAGACAAAGGCGGGGAAAGGAAACGGTTCCTGTCCTCAAGAAGCTTACAGTTATTCCTTCCACATCAAGGGGGTTAGGGGTATGGTCCCCCTCCTCTCCTTACTGGCCCCTTCCACTCCCACAATCTGGAAAATCTGTGTAAAATTTTTTTGACTCTCCCAGAGATCTAAATTTTTCTTTTTCTTTTATGGGGTGTTTATAGTACTTTATTATAAAATATAGGTTGATATTATACAAGATGTCCCTAAAGTCTGGACACATAGGGAATCTCATTAACTATGCCTATTTTCAAGAAATGAAATGAACGAAATTTTCAACAACATTTTTTTTAATTAACATAAATGAGATTTCATAGGAAGACATAGGAGACACATAGGAAATCTCATTAATTAAATTAATTTCATCAATATGGAAAATAGTCCCCAACAGCTAATGAAAGCATTTATTCCATATGAAACTGTCACAGCTAAAGTTTATGCTGATTAAATAAAATGTTGAAAATTTTTCATTTCATCTCTTGAAAATAGGCATAGTTAATGAATTTTCCTATGTGTCCAGACTTTAAGGACATCCTGTACAATACTATACATATCTTATACATTTCTGAGTTTCTAAACATTTTCTGTGTCACCTGCTGGTCTTTGCATGTCGTCTGTGGCTTCTGCAAAACTCCCCCCAAATTCCCATTTAATTTCTTACGCCAACCCTTAATATGTCAAAACCGTGACGGGGAAAGTTGCAACGTGGAAGGGGATAATGGTACACTTCTGCTGATCTCAAGTGGATGAGGAAAGGCTTAGTGGAAGAAGCAACTTGAAATTGGGCTTTTGGTGCCATAGTAAGAAGACCATTAAACTTGAAGTCAGAAGTCATATGCTTTTTCCGTCACTTTCTGTGTGACTTTAGGTGAATCAGTAATTATTCCTGTGGGGTTTTGTTCCCTCCTGTTTTTTTTTTTTATAAGGTGGGGGTGAGTTGTGTGGGACTGCCCTTGAGGTCACTTCCAGTTCTGAGTGCTACCGCCTGAGAGTCTTGGAATCTAGATTCCAGGAAGGAGAAAAAACCCTTTTGGATCATAGATTTAGAGTCCAAAGGGGTCTTAGAAGTCATCCTAAGTACAACCCACTCCCTCACTCTTACAGTTGAGACTCCGAAAAGGAGCAGAGTCAGGGTTCAAACTTAGGTCCCCTGACTTCAGATGCAGCATGATATTGTGGACATACGTGTCCAGGGTTTGCTCTCCAAGTTAGGAAAGACACTAACGGACTTAAAAACTAAAATTCCTTCAATCTACCCTCTCTAAAATGGGCAGAGGGAGACCCCTCCTGTCTTTGCAGAAGTGGGGACCTATGGGTGTGAAATACTGCATGCATTGTTTTGGTTTTTTTTTTTTTTTAAATTATTTATTTACTTTTAGTTTACTGCAGGCATTGTTGCCAAGGTTTAGAGTTGGGAGAGCTGGATCAAGTGTGAAAGAATTCACTTTGACGATTTTTCTTCCTAACCAAGGTGGGGTTTTATTGACACAAAAACAGTGGGCTAGCCGTGGAAGGACTAGCAATTTACAGAGGAATAGAGACTTGGTTTTATAAGGACAGGATAAGGAAGACAAGGGAAATTTCATGACCTAGGATGAAGGAGACAAGGAATTTTTCAGTCCAGGATGAGGGTAAGTTTATGGTATTTCAAGATTAGGGGAAGAAGCTGTGAGATGCCCTCAGGCTCAGGAGAGCCTCACCAGGTACAGGAAAACCCTTAATATTAACCCTTAAGGAACTGTTTATGTCCGCATCATTCTCACTTGTTCTACACATTGGTTATTTCTGTAGAATTGTTTTCTAGTCTTCCTTTCCCCCTCCCCCATAGAAATCCAGTCTTAAAAAGATGTGGGTTCAAGAATGACTTCCAACACTTAGGAGTTCTGTGAACCCTGGGCAAGTCACTTAAACCTTCAGCATCCCAGAGGATCCTCTAGGATTATAAATAGCAGAGAAGGTGCCAACCTGCCTTAGCAGCCATTTTCTCTCCTGGAAGCTACCGGTGCCCATGAAGGCAAAAGTCCAGTTCCTATTTGGCCCTTGTAGTCTTCATTAGATGGAATGGCCCTCTAGGAAGGGAAGGGAAGCAGGATATTTAGACTGAGGGGGAATGATAAGAACAAAATATAGATTTATTTTTAATGGAAAAGGAAATGGGCACAATGCTGAATTGTGACCTGAATCTCTCACATGGACAGAGAAGAATCTGCTGTGGGCCTTGGGCCCAGGATTCCCTTCTGTTAGCCCTGCTGGCCTTCAGCCTGCCTCCCTCCTCCTAGATACCTCCTAGCTTTACTTACTTAACTCTTATGTTTCTTAGGGAAAAGATCCCAGAAGTGAACTTAAGGTTGCGGAGCTTCCTCTATGCCCAGAATGTGCAAGACCCCCTGGAACTCTTCTCTGCATGGCTTCTGGAGGGCAACGTGAGAGAATTCCTGACCTTTGTCCCTGCCAACGATAGAAAGGTAGAGGGCAGGAAATGTCCGGTCTGTCTGGCCTGGCCAAGGCTAGGAGCGTGTGGGAAGGGGTGGGGCCTAATGTAGGTTTGGACTGTGTTAGTGAGTAGCTAAGCAGACCTGAAGTAAACCCCCACACACATCTGAGAAGGAGAAACTAGTGACCACATGGTCCACTGGAAAGAACTATGGAGTTGGAAAAACCAGGTTCAAATGTTGACCTTACTACTCTTGGCTGTATGGCCTTGGGGAAATTAATTTAAACTTCTCTGGATTTCATTTCCCCTCTTCTTTACAATGAATGTTGAGGGGCGGCTAGGTGGCACAGTGAGTGTAGCACCCACCCTGGAGTCAGGAGGACCTGAGTTCAAATTTGGCCTCAGACACTTAACACAAAACCTAGCCGTGGGACTGGGCAAGTCACTTAACCCCAATTGCCCTCCAAAAAAATAAATAAAAATTTAAAAAAATACAATGAATGTTGGACTCAAATGGCCTCAAGGGACCCTTTGGGCCATAGTCGTATGACCCTAAGTAGGTTGGGATCCCTTCATTTGTGCTGGTCACCTCAATCCCCCTAAAGAGGAAACTCAAAAAAAAAAAAAGATGAAGGCTCTGGATATTATGAGTCTAGGCCTACTCCCCCAGCCTTCTCACAATCTGCCTCTTCCTCTCCAATCTGGCAGTATCCATGGTGAGAGGATTTATGGGGACCTCTTCTTCAGAATGTTGAATCCACAAATTTGAGCACTATTGTGGACTACTCTAAGTAGCAGCCACCAGAAGCTAGTGACAGGCCCCTCTCCCCAGTAAGAGTGGCTAGTGCCTACATCCGGGCTCTGCCCTCAGCAAGGTCCTCATCCCACTGAAAACCCTGAAAAGCCACAAATGCCATCCACGGTCAAGCAGCCCTTCCTCACTTTGTCCTTTGTCTCTCTAGGGCTTCCGGCTACTCCTGGCTAGTCCCAGTGCCTGCTATAAGCTATTCACGCTGGAGCAAAGACACGGGCATGGGAACGCTTCTGTGTTAGATGCAGTGGATGAAAGAGTGCTCTGTTATACTGGTATCTCCCTCCCTCTGATCCCCCTCCTTTTGGCCAGCTCCATCTGAACCACAACATGAGCCCTGGCCTCACCAGCAAGGGGGGGAAGTGTCTAGTGGGCCTCCTAAGGCATACCTGTGTTTACTGCTGGCCCCATGCTCTGAGCTCAGGTCAGGCAACATGCAATTATTAAGCACCCACTGTGTGCCAGGCATTATGGAGGCAGAGACAGGTGTGAAATAACCCCTGCCCTCGAGGAGCTTATGTTCTCCTAGGGGGAGGCATGTACACACAGAGAGATACATGTGTATACACACACATACATATGTGTATATACAACACATATATATCTCTGTATCTCCACCTATATTCATATCTACCTGTATTCATATGCGTCTGTCTCATTTGCGTCTGTCTCTCGCCTGTCCATCTCTCGGTCTCTCGTCTGTCCTTCTGTCCATCTCCCCCCCTCCGTCTCCCCCCGCCCCTTCTCTCCCTCTCTGTCTCTCTGGAAAAGCAGCAATTTTGACCAGGAAAGTACCAGCTGCTAGAATAAAATGCTACAGGAACAAGTCGTGTAGGTTGTTCTTTTGTTTTTGTTTTTCGAAGGAGAGAATACTCATGAGTGGGAGTAGATGGCAGTGGAGAAGTCAGGCAGGGCAGGATGACTCTGAGATGGCCACTGGGATATCAGAGTAGATGTGACTAGCAGGCAGTTTCAGGAGAATGGGGCTGGGGAAGGTGTGCATGTTACTGTAGCTGGGGGAGCTACCTGCATGGATGGATGCAATTGAAACCATGAAGATGAATGAGATCCCAGAGGCAGAACTGGAAGAGGAGCTGAGGGCCTTGGTAGACAGGAGGAGGTGGCCACACTTCTATGGGCAGGAAGGGTAACAAGTGTACAAACAGCTGAGAAAGAGCTCTGGTCTGTCCTAAGGTGCTCTCTGTCTTCTTGCCCCATGACTCACCTGCTGGAGGCCCCCCTCCAGCCTTGTCCATGCCCCTCCCCACCACTTCCCTGTCATGATTCTGGGGGCTGCTGGAAATGTTTATTCTCATCACTTTGTCTTGTCTTTCCTACAGATAGAGTAAGGATGAGTATCGACGAGATCTTGGCCGATAAATCCTTGAGAAGGCAGAATGACTATGTAGAGGTATGGGGGAGAGTGGAAGGAGGAAGGTTGGCATGCCTTGGTGGCTCCAAGCCTGGCTTGCTGCCCCTTCCTGGCTAGGCAGAGCCCACAAACTAACCTTTGTCCCTCAGTCACTCCTTCTAGATATAGACTAGAATTTAATCCCCTCTTCTACACTGTACATTCTGGACTGTGTTACAAGAACGAGCGATGGCAAAAACCTGAAGACAGGCTAAAAATAGGAATTGTCTGCTATAGGCCTGAAATGGGATTGTCTTTCCTTCTCCAGATAAAATCATTGGTCCTCTATTGAAAGGCAGTGTGTTGTAGCAAAGTTAAGGGCTAGAAGTTGGGAGACCGGAGTTTATTTCAAGTCCTTGGCTTACCACTGACTTACCATATGATAAGGGCATGTCCCATTTCCTTTCTGGACTTCAGCCTCCTCATGCATTAAAATGAATAATTTGGATGGGTTTTATTAACAAAGATCTTCTCTGAACTCTGACATGCTGAGAGTCTGTAGCATTAAAAAAATCCCTACTTGTATCTCAAGAAGATTGTTGGAAGAATCTAGGATTTGAAGCTAGATGGCCTGAATTCACATCCTGACTTCCCCGGCCTCATCTATGGAATGGTTAGATTAGGTGACAAAGTTCCCTTCCAGCTGTATGATGCTTTTCTTCTTCTGTCTCTATGTCAAGACTTGCATCGCTTATAACCAAAGGGTGCTAGAGGCAGAATTGGGAATCTCAGAGAGAGACATCATCTATATTCCCCAGCTGTTCCGCCTGGGCTGGATCCAGGATCCCATAACCCAAAAAGAAGTGCTCCGAGCAGGGCACCTCTTCCCAAACATGGTAAGGAATATGGCGGGGGTGTGTGGGGAGTAGGCCGTATTTGACATCTGGGCTTCCTGACTCTGCATGACACCACCTATCTGTAGGGGCAGCCAGTGGTCTCCTTTCAAAAGGTGACTTTGGAGCTAGGTGTCCAAGGAAGCTGGGTAAGCTGAGAGAGCATTCTGGGCATTGTGGATGACGCTGACTAAGGCATGGCGGGTCATGCATGAAGAACATCAAGGCTACCAACATAACTGGGTCATATGCATAAATGGGAGAAAAGGATAAGGAACCGTTAAGTGACAATTGGAGAAATCTATATTTGATCCTGGGGTAAGAGGGACCCACTGAAGTTTGAAAGTGGGGGAGAAAGGTAACATAGTGAGACCTGCAATTAAGGAGTATCTTCTTGGCAGGTGTGCTGAGGATGGAGTAGGACAGGAAAGATTTGAGTCGGGGATACTAATTAGAAGCCATTTGAATAATCTAGAGGAAGGGGTGATGCTGATGCAGGCCTGAACTAGGGTGGGAGATATGTGAGTGGAGAAAAGGGTAATCCATGAGAGATGTCATGTCTGTCTATATGACAAGATTCCAGCAACAGATTGGAACAGCTGCCTGAGGTCAGATTTGAGCTCATCTTCCTGACTCTGGGGCAACTAGTGTAGTGGACAGAGTGCTAGCCCTGGAGTCTGGAGGGCCCGGGTTCAAATCTGCCTCAAGACATACTAGTTGTATGGCCCTGGGCAAGTCACTACACCCTGTTTGCCTCAGTTTCCTCATCTGTCCCATGAACTAGAGAAGGAAATAGCAAACCACTCCAGTTTCTTTGCCAACAAAACCCCAAATAAAGTCATTTAGAGTCAGACATGACTGAAAAATGACAACTTCCTGATACCAGGCCTAGCACTGTATACACTGCATCCACTGTACCACTAGCTGCCTCTAAAATGGACACTACGGTCTCTTCCACCTCTGATTCTGTGTCTATCTATAACAGGTCTTCCTTCCTCTCTTAGAACTTTTTGCTTGAAAGTGACCCTCAGTGCTGCCGATTTTTCCTTCTTCAATGTTCTGCTGCACATATTTTCTCCTAGGTGCAGGGATTAGGGCTTCTTGTCCCAAGATGTTGCTTGAAGGATCTCTACCCTTCTCTTTTTCTTCTTGCCATAGTTGAATATGATCGTCCTAGGATCTTACCTGGGGATCCCCAAACCCTATGGGCCCTTAGTCGATGGAGTCTGCTGCGTGGAGAAAACGGTCGAGAGCCTGCTGGAGCCGTTGGGCCTGAACTGTTTTTTCATTGAGGAATTCTTCGGTCATCAAGAAGATCAGGGGGATGCCTACTACTGGGTCAACATCCGCCGGAAACCACTGTCCTACAAATGGTGGAATGTTGTAATATGATGGATCCCTTCCTGCTCTTTTCTCTGCCTTACCTGATGCCCATCTATGGGACAGTGGCAGGAACTCTCTCACTCCCGCCTTATCCATCTAGTCTTTTGGACAATCTTTAGACAGCAGTGATGGTCAAGGGCCATGTCTCTTCTGATCAGGGGTCTGAACCTTAATCTACAGTCTCTGCTGTGAGTGACATCTTAGATTGTGGCACACTTGGCCTTCACCCTTCTGGTCCCCTTGTCCAGTCCATTTTATGGTAGTGTGTGGCTAAATAACCCATCACAAAGATGTTACTTATGGCTCAGATCTTGGCTGAGAATTTGAGCAAATATTTAATAAAGCTCCTATTTCATTCGAGTGGTGGTTTCTTCATTATGGGGCTGGGGAAGGGGACAAAAAAATATTCTATTTAAATGTTTCCTTCATAGCCTTCTGAAAAAAGTGTGGTATAAGTGAAACAACATGGAATAAGGGAAAATATGGTAGACTTGGGAGTCAAGAAATCTGCTTTTAAATGTACTAGTTGAGACAAGGGGCAGGTCGGATCCTCACATACGTATGGTCCTGGTATCCATCCATGTCCTTTGTGCCACCAAAGCCAGCGCTGGGATGTGTTTTGTGGTTGGTTGGGGGTTTTTTTTTCCTCCCCCATTAGGCCAACTGGAGGACTAGGTCGTTCAGAGGAAGACATTTAAGGAAAAAGCATAATATATGTATGTCTTTTCCCCTCCACACAGGGATGCTCCTCCTTAACAGTAACTATACCATTGGTGGGAGAATAGAGCACCCACAGGGAATGTGAGACTAGGAAATATGGGTGGGCAAGGCACCGATGCTGTGGAGACTCCAATGTCTTTTAATGTCACTGAGTCACTCCCTGTTGAGACTCTGTGGTCATCTACTAAGGGACAATATTTCTTTTCCTCATATAGGGCAGAATTGTCTAAAATTCTTTAGTTTATAGCCTTGGGATTATTACAGCTCTTCTGTGATGTGTACTATGTACTCCAGATAGCAGCAACCAGCCAAATAGCTGGATAAACTATTGGGCCTTTAAATCTTTCAAATGCCTTTTTTTTCCTACCTCTCAGATCTGTCTCAACTCTTATTGGACTACAGTTCAACTTTCCCATAAGTAAGCCAGTTATGGTCCATACAAGTTACAGGCTAGATGGAGCTAGTGCATTTCACCACCTTGTCGGTATACCTATAACTTTTGCTAAGTAAATCATACTTGTACTACTTGCCTCGCAGGCTTGTCATAAAAACAGGAGATAAAGGACAAAGGTAAATATGGTCCCAATTTTCACAAAAGAGGAAGAGAACAATTATTTTGCTAGGAAAATTCTACAATGGATCCTTAAAAAGATGGATATTTAAAGTCTAGAAAGGGAAGTGGTGATTACAAAACAGACTAATCATTGCTTTTTTTTTTTTCTTTTTCTTTTTTTGGAGGGTAATTGGGATTAAGCAACTTGCCCAAGGTTCCACGGCTAGTTTTTGTGTTAGGTGTCTGAGGTCATATTTGAACTCAGGTCCTCCTGACTCCAGGGCCGGTGCTCTGTTCACTGTGCCCCTAGCCACTCCATGCTTTTTTTTCTTGATAGAGAAGATTACTAAGCTATTAAGTACTTACTAGTTAAGTGCTTACTACTTAAGCTACTTAATATACGGGAAGTGCTATGGATATAGTTTAATTTTAGCAAAGTTATTGATAACTGATAATCATACTATTCTTGAGGAGAGGATGAAGATATATGAATTAGACAAACCTAGATGATAGCTAGTCTCAAAGTACAGTTGATAACAGCATTGCAGGAGTTCCCCAGAGATCTGTACTTAGCCCTAGTTGTCAAACATTTAAATTAATCATTTGGAAAATGGCACATATAACATGCTCATAAAATTTTTAGATGACACAAAGAGAGACAGTTAACACACTGGACGACAAAGTCAGGATCCAAAAAGATTTTGACGGGCTAGAATATTAGGGTGAATCAAGCAAGATGAAATCTGTTATGATAAATAATATGACTTTACAAGTGGACCATATTGGATAAATTATTCTGAAAAAGATCTGGGGTTCTTAAGAGACTACAGTGGGATATGGCAGCTAAGTAAGCTAGTGAGATCTATAGAGAAATGATCATCCCACTGTGCTCAGACCTGGGCAGATGACAGTTGGAGTGGAGAGGTCAAGAATGAGTACTGCAGTTTACAAAGGTCGTTCATTAGCCAAAGTGTCCAGGAGGTCACTAGGATGGGAAAGCGCCTTGAGGATGTCCTATGAGGAACAGGGGATGTTTATCCCAGAGAAAAGAAGGCTTGGGGGTGGGGGGAAGGACATGACAGAGATCACTGAGTACGTGAAGGTCTGTCCTCTGGAGAAGAGATGAGAGTAGACCCGTTTGGCCCCAGAGGGCACAGCAGAGCAGACAATACTAAGAGAATGTAGACTTGAGGACCTGACAAACTTCCCCATGCTCACAGCTGTCCCAGAGTGGAGAGGACTCACTATGAGAGGCGATGGGTCTTCCTTATAGGAGGCCCTCAAGCAGAAACCACCTGTTAAATACTTGGGGATGGGGAATTCCTTTGGGGCACTGAGGTCCCTTCCAGCTCTCAAATTCTGGGAATCTCTGACTCTTTAAGGTACCTTAATGTGCTATAAAAATGAGTTATTGTTCTCATTTTTACAGAGGAGGAAACTAAAGCCCAAGCAAAAGTGACTTGCTAAGGATTAGTAATGCACTAGGTTTTGCTGACAAGAATCTAACCCCTTTCTCCTGGCTCCAATTCCAGCACTTTGGCTACCTTTACACGTTGATATGCCCTTCTCTCTGGGGCTGGCAAGCCCTTAGATTCCAACTCCTCCCCTCGTGACAGAGAATCACACTGGCTACCGAGTAAAAGTAGTAGCAAAAGGAAGAAAATAAGAATTTACGTGCCTACTATGTGCCAAGCACTGTGCTGAGCTTCACAAATATTATCTCGTTTGATCCTTACAATGACCCTGAGAGACAGGTACTGTTATTATCCCCATTTTACAGCTGAGAAAACTGAGGCAGAGAAGTTGTGACGAGCCCCAGTTTCATTCTAACTTCGGCGTTTCTGACTTTAAGTCAGAATGTTGCAGTGTTCTATCTCCTATGCCCCTGGCTGCCTTTATTCTGTGTCGTCTATGCATGCATGTATTATCTCCCCTATTAGAATGTAACATCCTATAGAGCAGGGTGTTTTACTCCCATCTTCATAGTCCTCCAAGCTTAGCCCATAGGAGCTATTTAATAAATGCTTGATTGACTGATGCCAAGGACAGGAGATACTGGAGAGCATGTAGCCTGACAACCCAATTTTATTTTATTTGTTATCACAAATACCTAATCCTTACCACCACTCTGGGCAGTAGGAGTTATGATGATGATTATTATACCCATTTTACAGAGGATGAAACTGATGTACAGAGAGCTTAAATGACATGCCTGCGCCTAATTTAATGAGGAAACTTAAGGCACAGAGAGGGTACCAGCTCAAGATCACATCTCAAGATAACAGGAATAGGACTAAACCAGACCTTTAGTGATGTCTGCAGAGTGTGCCATGAAGATCTGAGAGAGACCTGTATGAGACAAATGAGGAGATCCAGTACTGCACATCTGGAAAGGTGCTTGATCGTGGCAGAAGGGAAATATACCAGGGAGCATCCTTGGGAGGCCAGCCCCACCTCCATCTCTCTGGGCAGCCCCGCAGGACGGTTCCATCCATCCATCCACCAGAAAAGATAAGGGAAGATGAGGCACACTGAATGTGGTTCATTCTTTCTTAAATAATGTAATTAGATACCCAGGGCTCAACAAGTGTGTGTGTGTGTGTGTGTGTGTGTGTGTGTGTGTGTGTGTGTGTGTGTCAGGGGAGTGTAAGTGGGGGCAGGATGTCAGATGACAACCACATGTCTCCTAGCCTACTCTCCTTTTCCCATCAGGGAGTTCACCCATCATGTGAGGTCATGTCTTATGTCAGCCAGGTCCCTAATTGGGGGCTCTGTGGGCATACGAGTTAACAGACAGGCCCTTAATCAGAATTGTCTTCAGCTCCTCAGGACTCTCCTTCCCTACAAAGCTGTAGTTCTAGAGTTGGTCTAGGTTATTGGGGAGTGGTGTCCCCCATTGTCATGGGGGAAGAGTTCAAAACTGTGCACCAACATCCGATGCTGCAGGCCAGGCTCCTGTGATAATCTTTTTAAAACTAGCCCCAGCAATACCCTCTTGGAGGGAGAGCTTTTCTAAAGGCTTTCCAGAAGGGTCTGTGAAGTAGGCCCCAGAAAGTTCTAACAGCATCTGGCTCTCTTCATCATCCTAATGGTTTTCTCTTAATGGATAGCCTTTCCCCATCCCCCAGCCCATTTCTCCCTGTGCTTCATTTCTGGTCTCCCCTCTCCTTCTTGTCTCTGGGCCTCTAGTCTTGGGGGCCATACCCACCACTTCTCTGGTCCTCCAAAGATGTTTTTCCTAAGGTCTTAAGGTTCTTCTATACCTTGTGGATCACCCTATCAAGTCTAGTCCCATTCTCCCAGGGTTCCTGACATCATTAATTTGGAGTCCGGAAGAACAATTTATCAAGTCCAGCCCCCTCGATAGAGGCCCAGAAAAGGCAAGTGCTATCTCAGAGTTTCACAGCAGTGAGGAATTCGAACACAGGTCCTGTCTTCACAGCCAGCAGGAGCATTCTTTTCACCAGATAGCAGGTTATTGACTAGTTTGTCTCAATCAGGATTAAGGTCAGGGGCTCTACTGAATATGGTCGAGACATTTCAAAAGAGAGATTGTACAGAATTTATAGAAACAACTCTAGAATGAGAATATCATCCAAGAGGCATGCCAGGGCCTACAACCACATAGAAATCCTTAGGATTGCAATCAAGGGGAATACCAAGTAGGGGCTCACGCTGGTGAATTGTAGCCATGACAATATCAAGGATGCTGCCTCGGCAAGCTGAGCCCTGACTGCTCTAGGCGATGGTGGAATATTTGGTCTCCATCAGACCTTGCTGGGACTCTGACTTGTGAAATACAAATAACAATAATCATAATACATAATGTTGTAAGGTTTACGTGTTTCCCCGTGTTCCCTATGAATAAGGAACGTAACTATTTCTTACCTCCATTTTACAGAAGAAACTGAACCTCAGAGAGGTGGAGACTAGTTCAAAGTCACATGACGAATGAGTCAGAGAAGTATTGTCTACTAGAAAAGAACATTGACTTTGGAGTCAAAGGAGTGAGGATCAAACCCTGCATCTGTTACCAGCTATTCAGCCTGGGGTGAGTCACCCCCTTTTCTAGGAAATTGGAATTATTTCAGTTCCAGAAACAGCAAGGTATTCAACCTCCCCAAGAACACGTTTAGCAGTTTGTCAAGGCAGGTCATCGCACTGTCATACCTATGATTAAATCTCACACTTTTTAAAGTGTCCAAGTGGGCCCACTTCCCCAACACATCCCTTCACCGTGCCTAGTTCTGACCTTTGGAGGTACAGATCTTCTGTTATATGGGTAATGGAGACCACTGGTGATGAGGTGTCTTCCACCTGCACATCTATGATTTTACTACTTAAGGGGCTAGAAATCCCATGTCCTCATCCAGCACAAACTATCCAGACTATGAATGTCTAGCAGGTCCACGAAATGGAGCTTTAAAACCAAGTATTTCATTTTGAGGAATTAGAAATGTTAGAACGGAGAATGTCAAAGGAAGGCCCTTAGAACACAGGATGTCAGAGCTGGGAGGGCCCTTAGAACGTCAGAGCTGGGAGGGGCCTTAGAACAGGGATGATGAGAGCTGAACGGAACTTTGGAACACAGAACATGAATGTCAAGTCTATATAATAACCACGTGAGAAGGGCTAGTATGTGCATGTTGACTATTTCCAGTTAAGACAACTGAGGCTGGCAATCACGGAATCACAAAATGAAAGCACCAGCCAGGTTAAGCACATTAATAGTAAATTTCAAATTGTTGCTGAGTTTGAGCATTTCCTTCCATCAGGTCAGTTTCAGCTCAAACCCCGGCTGATGATCCAGAAATAATGGCTGCCCATGCTGGCTTATGTGGCTGCTGAGCCCCATAGACAGTCATGGGAGGCTGTGACAATAAACTTCCCATTGGCTAGAGGCCTAGTGCCCCCTTGTGGCCAATTTTCCACATAGCAAATTAAACTCGGGGCACTGGCTTCCTTCAGCACCTAGCTGACAGTTCTCTGCTCATAATTCCCATTCGTTAAACAGCTGTCAAATTAAAATGGGTAAAATTAACTAATATGGACACACAGGGAACTCACCAACCAACTTCAATATTTTTAAAAATATGTAAATTAGAAAGAAGCAAAGGCAAGTATTTAGTACCTGCTATATGCAGACATCATGCTCAGCACTGAGACAGATGAAAATGTCAATTAGCTCCCACAGCCATGGGCTTACTTTCTTTCTAACTAGAAAAAAATGAGTGTGACCTAGTCCCTTAAACAGTGGCAGGAGTGCAAAAGTTCAGAATAAGTTGGGCCTAAGTGGTAGTAAAGAATAAGGATTTTTAAATATTATATTGCATGAAATTGCTGTTTGTCCTTCACTCTTGAGGGAGGTCAATGACATCAGGAGGGTGGTATTTTGATATGCAAATGAATTAGATTTAAGTGAGGCAGGGCTGTGCAAAGTCACCAGCCTCACTTTATCCTCCAGAGCCATCTAGGTCCAGTAGGCAGATATAGATCTGGATTGGAGATGGCCCAGAAGCAGGGGGAGACCTGGATCTTCTTAAGCTCTTTCCCAGGTCTCAGTTTGTCTGAAGCAATGCCCATTCAGTGATAAAAGGCTAGGTAAAATCTGAGACAAAAGATAGCCTAGTTTGCCTTCACAAAAGAATCAGTCTGGGAGAGAAGACCCTCAGAGTTTCTGGAGAGAACAACTATTTACACTCCCTCTGAGCCATCAAAACCCAAACAGTGAGCAGGTGAGGCTTGGACTGGGACCTGTTATTGGACATTCAGTGAAAATCATATTGATTTGGGTTTAAGGCTCACTCAAGCAGCTCCATTTGAATCCTTATCAAAGCCTGGTTTTTTCACAACTCTTTCACATACAAGAGAAGCAAAGACTCGGGGGATGGGATAAGGACAACGAATAAGAAAGGGAAGGTAAAGTTGTTTTAATTCTTATTTTGTTTTCATTTCCTCTGCCAAGAAGGACTTCTGCACTAAAATTTAGGAGAGTAAGTCCTAAATGTGCCTTTGGTAAGTCATGGGGCCCAGACATGCTACACCCTCTGGTCCTAAAAGTGGGACATGACAGTTGAGCCCCTAAGAGTGACATGTGAAAGATCACGGCCAGCAAGTGTTATTACAAGAACATAAGGGCAAATATCCCCAAATTTTTTTAGTTATATTGATTTTTTTGCTTTTATATACTTCCATTTTCTTCCAATGTATCTTTTCTCTCATGTCTCCCTGAGGCCTTATCCATCAATCTACAAGCACTGGGGTTCCCAAAAGAGGCCTGAAACAAACCCTGCCTTCAAGGAACTCAGTCTAATGGTGATAATGAGAACGTTATGTTATGTGCAAACAAGATAGAGATGAGCTAACTTAGAGATAATCAACTGGGAGCAAGCAGGAAAGGACTCCTGTGTAAGAAAATTCTAAGTTGGAGATAAGGAAAGAAGAGAGCAGGCATGGGGCAGTCGGGTGGTCACATTGCTGGAGGAACAGCAAGGAAGCCAGTGTCTCTGGATGAAGGAGTGCCCAAAGGGCTGGGGGAAAGAGGGAATGAGGTGTAAGATGACGTGGGAAAAGGGCGCTAGTTATGCATGCCAAATGATTTCATATTTGATCCAACAGGGAGCCATTGGTATTACTAAATAGAAGTGGGGTAGCCTCAGCCTCAGAGGCGCTGGCATGGTCAGAGGTGTACTTAAAGATTCTCCTGGCATCTGAATGGAGGAAGGACTGGAGTGGTGGGCAACTTGCTATAAAATAGAGGAAAAAGAAGCTGGCATCTTCTTCCCACGTATGTCATTGTGCTGACGCTTGTTCTTCACATAATAAAATGTTTAACGGTTATCAAACTGGTAATAAAGAAGAAAAAAACAAAGTACAGAACAGATGTTTAGACATCAGTTTTTCTGTTAAAGACCTGGGGGTATCAAAGGCCAGCAGGCCAAACGGCCTCAGAGTCGATGAAATCCTGGGTCATACAGAAAGGCAGCGTTTCTAGGACTGTCATATCTTGCACACTAATGAGATCACAGCTGTGTTCAGTCCTAGGGAACACAGTGAAAGTAGAGAAGGGAACAACAAGCAGGGTAAAAAGCCTTGGGTCCGAGTCACGTAACGATCAGCGGAAACAGCTGGGAATGTGCAGTCAGAAGACTGGGGGGTGTGGGAGGGGGTGAAGCTGTCCTCAGCTCTTTATTAAGGGAATACCAAGGGCCAACAAGGAGTGAGCCAACCTGCTCTCTTTGGTCCCAGAGAGCAGAGCCAGGTAGTAGAGGCAGATGATAGTCTGACATCAAGAAACACTTCCAAAGAGCAAAAGCTGAGGCAGGAGTGGGATCTGCTCCCACTTAAGCAAATTTGATAACCAGGCGACTTTGTGTTCTTGTCCCTTTGAATCTAAAAATTCTGGAATCTGCTGCCACTGGAGGGGCTCAGTGTCTGTTTCACTCATTTCTCTGCTTTTTAGGATAGAAAAATCCCAAAGGCGATGAGCTGGATGGCATACTTCAACACTGGGCTGAGATGGCAAAACACAGGGGTCAAGTCCTGACTGTGTTGCCAACTTTGGGCCTTCTCTAGGTTTTGCAAACAAGATATACAACTGCTCCCAGTGGTGACTTTCTGCAGTCCTTCCCCACTGACATACTACATCCTAAATGTCCTCCCTTCCCAACTCTGACATCCTGTCTTCTAAGGGCCCTCCCCAGCTTTGACATCCTGTGTTCTATGGGCCCTCCCAGCTCCGACATCCTGCGTTCTAAGGGCCCTTCCAGCTCTGACATTGTTTTTTAAGATCTTAAGAGTCAAATATCCTGTTTCACAGCTCTAATAGTCTCCTGGAGTGGAGGGCCTGCAGCATTGAGGCCTTCTTGGTCCTTGGATGCAGCCTTTTAACTGAGTCCAAGTTTTACAGATGAGACCCTTTTATTAAGAGAATTTGTTTTGGGTTCAGTCAAAGGGTTGCACTTGAGGACCTAGAGGGCCCTATGTGGCCTTGAGGTTGTGTTCCCCACCCGTTCTAAAAAGTACAGAAGAATGGAATTTTCTTAAGGGTTACTTTATCCTTTCTGGAATTTGCAAATGACATTTTGCACATTTCAAGAGGCTTAAGTGGTCCTCTGGATGACCTCCAGGTGACTTGGGCACCCCAACCCTCCACATGGCCCTGGTTCCAACACACCTCTCCCCACCCCCGCCAGTGCCAAGCATTTCCAGGAAATCTCTAAGCCCAGGGAGACAACCTGTCTCCTCAGGAGCCTAGAAGGGATAGGCCCCTTTGCCCCCAGGGTCACCTCCACCTTGAAGGCTGGCACAGGGGCAGAGGCAGAGAACCTGGATGGGATGAAGGTCTCTCCCAGCTGTGACCAGGGTCATTTTTGTGTGTGTCCTGGATGCCCCCCCACTTTGGCGGAGCGCTGAAGCTTAAAGACTGCCCAGAATGTTTGTAAACGCATGTATCACCTAGAATCAGAAGGAAATCAGTGATATCAGAACAGCACCCAGACTCCAGGTTAAGAGCTCCTGCCCTCTCTGGACTTCTGATGAACGACAAAGCAAAGAGCCAGAAAGGAGTAAACAGTGATGGCATTTATTTAAAACATTTACTCCAAGAAATATATATATAAAAAAAGACAAATTCCAGCACTAAACAAGGAAGCTTCTCCTGCCCATCCTGACCTTCGCCCAGGCCACCCTCTGCATGCCCAGCCTCTGGCAGCAGGCTCTTAGGTGACAGGTGAGGAGGGAAAGGGGAGGGGAGGACATGCCCTCGAAAACATGACTTCTGATGGTCTCTGGTCACTTTCCATGTCTCTTCAGAAAGTCCTGAGACCCAGGAAAACAAAAGGTGTACAGGACATTTTGGTTTATTTTTTTTCCCAAACCCCTTGTTCTAAAAGGATTTTTTGCTAATTAGGAAATTCTCATTCCACAATACAGAAATGGAAAGGGGCAGAGAAACAGACACTCAAGAAGGTCTCGTTATATCCCTCCCCCCACTTATTTTCTGGCTTCAGTCCCTTTGGCATCATGGGTATCATGACCAGAAATTAGTAGATTTACTTTGTTTTGACTCTTGCCAGATTCAAACATTGACACCCCTCATCCCCACCCCCCAATTATCTATCTGCCGAGGATCTTTTAATCAGTAACCATTATGGGTTTCTGCTGAATGAATGTCCCTTCCTCCCCACCCCCACCTATGCCCCTAAGCCCAACGGAGCTCCCCCAAAATCCAACCTTGGTTTCTCAAAATCAGAACCCCTTGGTGAACATTCGACAAAGAAGCAAGGTTCATGCCACCCAGATAAGACTTGTACTGGGGTCCCATATGTATGCCCAATTGCCAAGGTCAGTAGCACATCCAAGGAATGAGGTTCTCAAGATGGCAAAATTTATCAGACATGCTCCAGCCCCAGAAAATCTACCCTAACAGAAGAAGCTCATAGGGATTCATTTATAAAGCTGGCTCTTATTCAGAGGAGAAAAGATCTTTCTATGGCATGTTTCTATGCTATCATGGGATTCCCCCCTGGCCATTTATCTCTCTTAAGAAGGCCAAACTTTCACCCAACAAAGGGCGAGATCACTTTACAGGATGCCCACACAAGGTGGTGAAGGGAAGATGACACCTGGGTGAGGACACATTTTTGGCATTTTTAACATTTTAAGAGAATCTACAACTGATTACAACAGCATAGAAAAGACCCCCGCACAATTTGCTTTCCCAATGTTATGGACTCCGCGCCTCCACCTCTGCCCACTTCAGCACGCTGCACAGAATCTCACTTAAACACCTGCACTCAACCCCTCAGCTCAGCTGCCTCTGACATCTGAACAGGGGGAAAAACTTTCCATTTCAATTGGGTGGGACTGGAACAGGGGTCTGTAGAAAGGCACCACTTTTTTTTTTTCCCCTCCCAACATGGGACAGCAGGGGATGGCAAGAAAAGAAAACCTGAGGCCAGTAGGCAGGCGACAAGCAAACACTCCTGCTCTGACTTGCTGGAAGGGTTTTCAGCTATTGGCACCATTTGGAGCTAAGCAAAATCTACCTCAGAGTGCTAGGTCCCAGGACTTGGTCTGTTCAGAAACAATAAAAAAACAGGGCACAGAAAATTCATGCCCAGATTCACTGACAAAGGCATAAAGGCTCGATCCATCACTAATCGATTCCCTCTGCACCACCGACAGACCAATCTCTGAGGATAAGTATTTCCAACCAGGTCTAAATCACCAAGAGATCCCATAAAGCTGAAACTTGAAAGGGGAAAGAAAAGCCCTCTGCCTCTCAGACAGACAGACCATCCTCACTTCAAAAGGAAATTGATGCTCTATGGGAAATCTTTTGGGGAGTGGGGAGAGGAGATTTTAAGTCTGACATGTGTCTGTCCTTATTCATTGGTTTTGATCAGAAGTAAAGACAAGGGACAAACGAATATACACAGATCTTAAAAGGTCCCCATTATACAACTAAAGCAAAAAAAATAAAAATAAAAAAAAATCAAAGAAGGCCAAAGGAGAACAGAGAGCTGGCTAAGGGGATGCATGGTCTCACCAGTTCCCCTTGACCCCCTTAAGAGAGTCAGGAACAGAAGATGGAAAAGGGCAACACTGGAAACTTTTAACACAAAGACACTAGTTCCCAAAGACAAAGCCTGACCTCAGATGAAATGTTTTCATCAAGTCACCATGACCTCCACGGATGAGGAAATAATCCTCACCAACAAGAGATTCTATTCCCCCATCTTAATCACACAACAGGGCAGTGACTCTTGGAAAAATAAAAATACAAAAACAAAACAAAAAATATGTATATAAAATGGACAAAAAGCAACACTTCCCCTCCCCTTCCCACCCAAGGCAAACCAACAAATTAAACCCAAACCAAGGCTCAAAAGTTCCTGCCATTTTCATAGGAATGCTAACTCGTGAACTACGAGCAAATATTTTAATTAAACATTTGGGGGAGGGGAAGGGAGAAAGAGAGAAAGGGAGTGAGAAACGCTTTGGAAATCGTACAGTAAAAAGGTAGTAAACGTTGAATTTGCTTATAAAACGGAACCTCGGGAAGACTAACAAATAGGAGCTTCGGGCCACCTTTTCACTGTGTAATCTCTTCTCATCCACCTTCCTTTGTGTCCCAGTGCACATTGGAAATGACAGCTGCCTGGAGCGGCCTAGAGAGCCCGCTGGCAGCCTCGCTGCCCCCGGCATCAGGAGAGGGTGCGGGGATTATACTCAGGGAGTTTTTTTAGCTTTTCTTTTTCAGTCTCGCTCTCGTCCCTCGCGATCACCAAGGAGTGCGAGTAGCCCATGGCAACCTGGAGAAGAAATTAAATCCACATGAGCACAGAATGCTGACAACACCAAGGTAGGCAGCTCTTTAGTCTCCACTGGGAGGGGTTTAAGAACTTGAGCTGTATCCCAGGTTTGCTCAGACTATGGTTGAGTATAGACAGATATTACATAAGGGAAAAATCCATACTTCTCGTTTCTTTAGGTGCTTTGTAAATTACTAAACCCATGAGTCAGAGGAGCTCCAAGATAGGTTTTAAGAAGTCTAATTAGACATAGAGAGTTGAATTTGGAGTTCCAAAGACCCAGGTTCAAACTCCCTGCTCTGCCTCTGACCTTGAGTCAAGCCTTCTGGCCCTGAATCTCTTTATTCTTAAAATGCAGAGGGTTGGAACAGATGTTAGATGTAGAGCTTGAAAGGGGCTTCAGAGGGCATCTAATCAAAGATGAGGAAACTGAAGCCCAGGGAGGTCACCAAGTGGCTGAGCTGGGATGTGTTCTAATTCCATCTCAGCACTGTTTTCCTATACAACACTGCCTCTCATGGTCACCTAAAGGTCCCCTTTCCTATTTCCAGATCTGTGATCCAAAGGCCAACCCTAGATAAAACCCAGAGAAAAAGGCTGCTCCCATGGATACAGTCACATTAGATAGGGCTTCCTGCTTTACAAAGAATGTTTGTCAAACCTGTAAAGCAGGCAGCTCACTAGGGTCACTGCAGGTCATAGGTTAGTGGCCTTGGAGATGGAAGAGCCATCAGAGGTCAACTAGTCTGACCTCTTCCTCACCCCAAAAGTGAGGACCAAGGCAAGTCATTTGCTCCAGGGTACACTCGAGGTTAGTGTCACAGGTGAAAGTAGAGAATCGATCTTTGAGTCCAAATGCAGCAATCTTCCCACTATCCCGTTGTCCATTTTTATGGATATATCAACTGAGACTTGGGGAGCTTAAGTGATTTGCTGAACTAGAATCCCAGCCACCTGGCCACTTACTGCCCACTGCCTGGGTGACCTAGGGGAAGGGCCTGACCTATCTGATCATTTCCTCACTGATAAAACAGAAGGAGATAGATCAGAGGACCTCTAAGGGCCCTTCCAGCTCGAATCGATCACCCTAACCAGTTCGGGTATCTGGGTCTGGACTTAATGTACAGTTTTTCTGCCTTTCCAAGTCCAATTCCTGACAACACTTGAAGGCAGTAGGGATGTGGTAGCAAATCCTGGCTCCACTCTTTACTTTCTGTCATTTCAATCTATGGGCCTAAGTTTCCTTATCTGTAAAATGTACAAGTGAGAGCAATGTGCTGGACTTTCTCTAAGGCCCCTCTGCTGCCTTCTCCCCTTTAAATCTATGATCCTGTGAAAACAGCAGGAACCCCAGAGACCCTGCGCACTTGGTGTACTTTTGACAATAACGATACAATACAATGGAAAACTCAGTCCTGTTAATGAGACCAGTTGCTGAGCAAATCTAATTCCCCTTAAACCTCTTGAGTCTATTACTTCTATCTGTAAACTGAGGGGATTCAGGTGCCTGGCCAGCCCTCAAAACAGCTGCTTCTGACAGGAGCAAGAACACTGAACTCAGGGTGGCAAGACCCAGGTTTGAATTCAGGCTGTGCCACATTGCCACCTCGGAGACTGGGGCAAGTAAGTGTTTTAACCTCCCTGGGCCTCGGCTTCTTCATATGAAAAATAAAAGGGTTGGACTGGATCTGAGGCCCTTCCAGATCTCCAGGTATGATCCATGTGAGATGTGTGGGAATAATATGGGCTCTCATGGAATCTGGAGTACACCCCACCCCCAAAAACCCAGAAACTTTCTTATAGAAATCGACTTTCAGCATCCACCCCCTGCTAATCTCAAACCTCACCAGGTGGCCAAAGAAGGAAACCACAGATGGAGGGAGAGAATGAATGCTTCCAGGCACCTTCCCCTGTCTGCACGGATGGAGCGGGGACACAATGATCCGCCCCTCCCCTTGTGTGCATGCCCAACAATTCTCAGATCAAGTTCGCCCTGTTCCAGGGGGGGCTCATTTGCATCCAGCTCTGCCAGGCTGGTTAATGTCACAGCCCGAGGATGGGCCTCCCCATCTGCCCCATGCTTCCTTCGTTCCACTTAGTGCCTGCACTAGTGGTGCACACATTAAAGCTGGGCCCTGTGTGACGGAGACAAGGGAGGCACTCAGCCCCTGGGAGGAGGGAAGGCAGAGGGACAAATGCTCTCCCCAAGTTGGAGCAGAAACAAATGCTGTTTGGGGGAGGCCCCTAACCTCCTGTTCATGTGAGCCAACATTTTTTCTTCCCATGGGGGCTCAGGCAAAACCAGTTCCTGTGACACTTTAGGCTAAGTCACCTGAGTCCAACCTGTTTTTCCTACACAAATGGGAACCAAGTGACCCAGATTTAAACTTTGGTCTTCTGACATAAAATGCAGGCTCCCCCCATTAAGAGTCAAGTAAATTTATAGCATCATAAATAATTTAGAGCTGGAAAGGACCAGCCCAGTGAGAAAAGCAAAGTCAAGACTGGCAAAGTGACTAAGGCCCATAGTGGGAGAGCTGGAAGGAAACTCAAAGGGCATTTCACACAATCACTGAATTTTAAGAAGGAAGTGACTCAAGTGAAATGACTTATCCAGGGTCACACAGCAGGTATCTTGAGATGGGATCTGAACTCAGTTCTCCCCGATTTCTAGTCCAATGCCCCATCCATGCTATAAAATGAACAATGCGGTGATGGGAACATGTCTATCTCTAAAAAATCTCCAGTGCACCCACATCTACCATGAGCCATTCTTCCCATTCTGGTGGATCCATGCATAGTGCATCCTCTGAGGAGCAACAACTTGAAAGGCACAGGGCAAGGGGTGTACCAGATGAGAAGCCCCGACTCTGATGGAAGCAGCAGACAAAGGCAGCAAGGACACAGGGGCCTGCCTGCATTCGGGGACCCCTCCCTCGCTCCCTCCACTCACCTGCTCTGTGTAAATGCCATCCAGGGTTTTCACTTCTTGGGCCGCAGTAGAAGACTTGGGCTTGTGATCGCCGTAGCCCTAGAGAAGCAAAACGGACAAGGGAGAGGATCTGTGAGAGTGTGAGGACCTCTGGGCCAAGCTCCACGAAGGCTGCCCTTGCCACAGCTCTGTGGGAGGCCCTGTCTGCTGCTACAGAGGCAGCCTCCGATGCATGGACCAGACTGCCCATAAGCCGCAGAGCTCTCCTCACAACACCCACTCCAGTCTCAAGGATTTTTACCCCACACGTTGTGTAAAAGGTATGAAGGTACTGGATAGTTGTCTGGGTTCTAGTTCTGCTCTAACATTTGAGAGTCCTACGCCCCCTCGGCCCCCTTACGGCTCCCTTACCCATCTGTCACGGGAAGATCCGATCCTGGCCTAATTCGTTTCCAAATGCTGGTGTGGGGCAAGGGTTCTTAAGCCCTGAGGTATAAACTTTTTGCCACACTATTCTGATAACTATATTTTCCAATACAAATGTGATTCAGACAAGGGGTCCCCAGGCTTGACCAAACTGATGGCCAAAGGAGACCATGACGCAGAAAAAGTGAAGAATTCTGGTTTTGGAGAGAAGTCAGTTATTGAAATGTGGGCAATTTACTTTCAATACACCTAAAACCAAATAGCCAGGTAACATCGGAGCATAGCAACTAGAACCCATACCTCCCAACTCTCAGGACTACTTACTGGCCACACTGCAAGTCCTCATTGCACCACAATTAGACAATTGGTAGTGAATTTTTAAACTGAAAAATTCTAGAATGTCGAAATGATTGAGTTAATGGGGGTCCTGTGGATAGAGGCTCAATAATTAGAACTGACAGCCTCTTGTCCCATAATACTTAGAGAAGTCTAACTTATGTGGCCCTGAGCCAAAGAATCTTAGGCTTAAAGGGACCGGGTTCAAGCTTGGGGGTGTCTCATAAATCATTACTCTGACTCATCACCTCCCCCCCATCCCAGAGGCAACTCCACAGACATCAGAAATTACCATGTATTCAAGTTTATATAGAAAAGGTCAAAGGACCATCAGCTACCAGGGAAGCACACAGGTGTAAGGACACAACGGAGGCAGGACTTATGTGACCAGACCCAAAACACCGAGAGTCATGGACAGTCCTCTTCCTTCAGAGTCCTTCCAAACATCAGCCCCAGGGCTGAATGCTTTTGTCTCTCCATCTCTCACCCCCTTTATCATATTAAATCCCACCTTCCCCGGGGTCTGTACTCGCCACCCTCAAACTTTTGAACCTATCCTGCCTGGTTTGGTAACTGCCCCATCCCACCCCCAACACATGCCTCAATGCTAACACTTAGAAATATGCCCAAAGGTAATTCAGAAAGAGTAACACCAAGAGTCTTCATGGATATACTATCATTCTTCAAAGAATTCACAAGAACTTGTAGATGTTATGTCAAATTTTGCACTGACTGGTTTGAGCAGATAATTCTCAACTCTGATCTTTTCCTTCTGGTCCCCACATTATCATCTAATAGCTAATTCACTTTGTGTTATGCTAATCCCATGCCCACTCCATCTGGGTTTCCCACCTCCCTGCCTAGCCCCAGATCCTGAATTCTATGCAGGCAGGAGCTTTGTCATTCAATCTCTCTATCTCTCCCCAGGGCCTAGAGCACTGTTTCACATAGAAAAGAGCCACATATAAGGCTATATTCACTCTTCTGAACCAGGAGGCTCATTTAACCTGCAGAAGTCAAGACGTGATCAGCATGGAAAAGGTGCCTACGATTCAAATGAAACCAAGAAGAAGCTCTGATGATGTGTATGCAGGAACCTGTGTCTGGCATTGGAGACAGAAATGTACAGGGAGGGGAGGAGGTCTCTGCCCGGAGAAATAGATGCTACCATCTAATGGAACACAGATATACAAGTAGGGGCAACGGAGAGATTCTGACAGAGCACTTCAGGAGAAACCCTGAAGGGGTTTTGTGTGAGGTAAAGATCACAGGGAACCAAGATCAAAATCAGAAAGGTTCTCAAGACAAGGTCAACAGGCTAGAGCTGGATAGAAGGAAAGAAATCCAGCTCTTATGAAGGACCTGCTCTGTGCCACGCACCAGGTTAAGCACTTCACAGATCTCTTCTCATCTGAACTTCACAGCCAACCTGGGAGGTAGGTGTGATTATTATATCCATTTTACTGAGGAAACTGAGGCTGACTTGCCCAGGTCATACATCTAGGAAGTATCTGAGGCTGGATTTGAACTCAGGCCTAATCTTCTATCCACTGAGCCGAGAGATCTTCATAGAAACCAGAGTCCAACCCCTAAATTTAGCAGACGAACACTGAGGATCAAGCAGGTTAAGTGATTTGCCGACACAGACAGTGAGTATCAGAAGTGAGATCTAAACCCAGGCCCTGATGTGATGCAGTCACAGAATATCTGGAGGAAGGTGTGCAGGCAGGAGCAGGCAAAACAGTATCAGAGAAGAGTTAATAATCCAACAGGACTGCAACACAGAGCATGTGAAGAGCCAGAGAGGGCAGCACGGGCCAGCAAAGCCAGAAGAAGAGCTTGCGATTTCTGTGGGCAGGACACAGGGAGCCCCTGTGTAGGGGAGGTGCAGGGGGACACCCGGCCCTGGCCCAGGAAGGTCCAAGAGGTCACAGGGTGACAGAACACAGATGTAGAGGGGTGAGCCCAACCCCCTCCTGTTACAGAAGAGGTAACCAAGGCACAGCGAGGGGAGGTGGCATGCCCCCCCAATCGCACAGGATGCCCAGGTGCTAGCACCAGAATCACTACACCAGCTGGCTGATAGCGTCTGAGGCCGGGGGAGGAGGCCTGCCCTGTTCCTGCCCCTGACCCAAATCACCCTGGGAACGTCAAAAGGTGGGACATAAGACGATGCTGAATGAAGGTGGTGGTGCCAAAACGGCAAGGATGACCCAACAGGAAAATGGCAAACGATAGAGGGCTTATGTGAAAAGTGCTTCAGCGGGATGGGTCCGGCCAACAGGGAGAGCAACTGGAGGCTATGCAGGACGCGCTCACACTAAGGACACAGGACCAGCGAGGCCCCTGCCAGGCTGTCCCTCATCTCGGGAAAAGATCCCTAAGTACAAAAAAGCATTCACAGCCCCTCTTTTAGTGCAGTCACAAAGAACTGGAAGCTAAAGGAGTGTCCATTAAT
>CM053588.1:50849951-50863335 GCA_028646515.1 Pseudochirops corinnae
GAGGGAGGGAGGGGGAGAGGGAGGGAGGGAGGGGGAGAGGGAGAGGGAGGGGGAGAGACAGAGAGAACACAGAAGGAGTCACAGACAAACAGGACATCCAAAGTTAATTAAGGGAACTTTATACTAGAGATTTGCAGTTTCAGGTACAAGTTCTTCTTTTATCCCACCATATATATGTAAATGTTCCATTTTGTCTGTTATTTCTTAAGCTTAGATTTTATTCTTTTAAATTAAGGGTGACCATTCAGAAAGAGAGGGGTGGGATTGTGAGCCATATTTTGAGGAAGAACAAACAGATTTGGTGCGCATGGGGCTGTAAAGAGGTAAAAGAAGGACATGGCCTTGGGCAGAAATGTGCCTGAACAACAAACTGATTAGAAGCAAGAGTCTGGTTAGAAAAGTAACAAAAAGTGAGGCTGGGAGAGCTGGGGAGGGCCATGGACAGACAGTAGGATCTCCAGGCCAGCATCATGGAATCACTCTATGTTTCCGAGCAGAACAAAGGGAGGAAGGGGAGGGGGGTGTCTAGAAAATCCCTGTCAGGGCAAGGAGAACATCTAGAAGGTGACTGAGAATAACTCAAGTGCTAAGGCCCTCGAGATGAGGTTCACCATTATCTGAAAGAGACCAGCCCACTTTGTATGCACACAAAAAATCCAAGTGAAAAAAGAAATACGCATGGACTCCACCCCGCCGTGGAGTTGGTGGCCAGTATCAGTGTGGCTCTCTGTTACAAAAAGGCACATATACACAGCAAGATCCCTACAGATAGATGCGCACGAGTGTGTGGTGAGTTACTTTCTATCTCGGGACACATGTAGATACAACCAGGCATGCAGTGCATATAACATGCATGGCTATACATGGCTATGTCCATTAGACAGTCACAGCAAAAAGAGTGAGCTAAGCCATCAAGTAGAACAGGATGAATCTAGGAGATGAAACAGTGATTCCAATGACACCCATCAGCTTCTTACCCCCAAACCCACCTTTTTAAGGACAGAGTTTTCTGCTGGGACTCTGTCTGTGGATCAGGAAACCCCATGATGGAGGGAGGTGGGGTATCACAAGAGCAGATCAGTCCAAGGCAATGAAAGGAGGGCGGGAGTTCTCAGGACATGGGTGGTCTCCCATATGTTCTGACTAGCACAGAAGAGGCATCAACCACAGACCTCCCCAATTAAGGGCCACTATGACCGGAACAGGAGGTGGTGAGAGGGAGGGCTAAGAGACTGCTCAAATTCCACATGGGATTAAAGGAAGCAAAGAGAGGGCTTTGGAGGGCAGAGGGCAGTACCCTGGACAGACAGAGGATAACATTAAGAGAGGGACCATAAAGGGATTGACTCTACTCTGCCCCACCCCACCAATGGGGAAACTGAGGCCCAGGCCAGAGCAGTATCGATTTCTCCAGTCACACAGAGCTGGGACAATTGGATCAAAGGCCTAGAGGAGAAGGCACGGATGGGATTTCCAGCTGCACTGAGAGGAAAAGCCCACGGCAAGTGCAGATCCAAGTACATAAAGGTAGACAGTGAAAGGCTAATACGTCTGTGACAAGCCTGGGAATTATTTCTCAATAAACAGACCCAGGAATCAGAACCTTGTGGCCAGATGAGCTGTGGAGGGTGGTGCCCAAGGACATGCAGTGAATCCAAGGCTACATGCAGAAGCTGGCAGGTTAGGCCGGCAGGACAGGTGAGGAAGCTATCCTGGTCCTCTGTTCTGGTGTGAGTGCATATGTGCGTGTGTAGGAGGGAAGGCACATTCTGGGCACCAAGCCTTAGGAAGGACATTTGTAAGCTGGAGAATAGCTCCCAGAGGGCAGCCAGAAAGGTGAAGTGCCCTCGGTCATGCCACAGCAGCTGGGGGATCTGGGGATTTTCACCTGCCAAAGACCTGTTTAAAGGAAGACATGACAGCTTCAAGCCTGGGAAAGGCCAGTCTTTCAACTTGCTCTCTTTGGCAGCAGGAGGGAGAAACGAAGTTAAGAGAAAAGAGAATTCAAAGGCCTGATGTCAGCCTCCCCCACCCCACCTCCTTCCACTCTGGCCTTTTCCATCTCTCCTCTATCCCAGGACCCTGCTCACTCTGCAGCCCCGTCCTCTGACTGACTAGGGACATGGGACCACCACTGAAGGCCATGCTGTGGGCAGGCACACCCTGCCCTCCTAACAGGGGCACCTGCCTGACCACCCCACCTCCTGGCAGTTCCAGCTCCACCCTCTAAGAATGGCAGCTCCTGTTTTGGCTTTTCTTCCCAACACAGCAGAGTTGGGCACTTGTTAAGTGCTAATGCATGTTTGCTCTCTGTCTCTCTTCTTCCCTTTCTCTCCTTCTTTCATTCCCTCCCTCTCCTTCCTGTCTCTTTCTCCCTGAATCAGAACAAGCCAGATCGGGATGGGCTGCGCTGAGGCTGGTGTGTGCCCCTCCTTGCTGGCAGCCCCGTGACTCCTTTTCTGTTGCTTATGCCATAGCAGACATTTTGTAGAAGGGAGTCTTGTTTTTTCTCTACAGGCTGGACTAAACAGCTAAGTCTTCTGAGAGTCTGAAGAAGAAAAGGCAGAGGCAGGAGCAAGAGGGAGAAGCGGCCAAGGTACCTCTGCCCAACGTCTAGTTTTGGGTAAAGCTGGGCAGGAGACCGACAACACAGACAGTCCAGCCCAACGCTGTCTCCTGGTCTCCCATAACAGAAAGGGAAAACCATGGCCCAGAGAAACAGACAGAGCTTCACAACAGAGTCCAGGCCTCAAGGCTCCCTAGGCGGGCCTCAGTTCACAGACTGGGGGACCTTCGGGGACACTGCACAGAATGGGATGGGGGCCCTGGCAGATGGCTGAATCATCACAAACAATTCCAAGTGATCATATATATAAACGGGGCTAGTTTTAAAAAGGGAAGGGAGCACAGAAAAAAATGTCCAGACGTCAACAGTAAAACCAGTGAGACCAAGAGGTAAGACACAGGAGAGAATAATTAGGGACAAATAGGGAATGGGCCTGGATTGGTGATCTTACTGCCACAGGGAGCTCCCAAATAAGGAAACTCGCCCCACTGGTGCTGGTCAGGGCCCTCTGATACAGTGGTCTTAGGAGTCTATAGCCTCTTTTGCATCACGGTCCCTGCCCTAGTCATTGGGTGAGGCCTATGCATACCGTCTCCAAATAATATTTTTAAATGCATAAAATACATAGGATTAAAAAGGAAATCAATTTGTTAGAATACTGCTATCAAAATCTTTTTTTTAGGGGTGGCTAGGTGGTGCAGTAAATATAGCATGGGCCCTGAAGTCAGGAGGACCTGAGTTCAAATCTGGCCTCATACACTTGACACACTTACTAGCCGAGCACTTTGGGCAAGTCACTTAACCCCAATTACCCTCCAAAAAAAAAAAAGAAGAAACAAAGGACGTCAATAGAAAGTTTTTTAAAAAAAATCTTTTTTTAAAAAGTTTGGGACCAGGTTAAGAAATCCTGTCTTAAAATCCAAAAGACTATCCACATTTAGAGAAACAACTATGGCGATGAATGAAGCCTGAAGCCTATGATTTTCACCTTTTTGTTGTTGCTGTTTTTTTCTTCACTTGGTTTTTCCCTTTTGTAATGTGGAGACACACTGAATGATTGTAAATGTATAGCTTATGTCAGATTGTATGCCATTTTGGGGAGGTGGAGAGCAGGAAGGGGGAAAAAAGTCTGGAATTCAAAATCTTATAAAAGGGAATGCTGAAAACTTTTACATGCAACTGGAAAAACACAAAATACTATTTTAAAAACAAACAAAAAGAAATCTTGTCTAAGAGTGCCTAGAAAGAGTCAGCAAACAATGGCTGAGGTACCTATCCAGCCTGCCACCAGTTTTTTGTACAGCCTGAAAGCTAAGAATGGTTTTTATATAAAAGTTTACTTAAGAAATGCTTTCTGGGACAGCTGGGTGGCACAGTGAATAGAGCACTGGCCCTGAAGTCAGGAGGACCTGAGTTCAAATCCAGCCTCAGACACTTAACACTTACTAGCCGTGTAACCTTGGGCAAGTCACTTAACCCCAATTACCCTACCTTTCCCCCCCTCCAAAAAAAAATTTCTTTCTGGCTACCCTGGGCTTAGAGAACTAAGAGAGTTAAGTGACTGGGCGGTGGCTGCATTAGTTCACTTGGGGGTGACAGAACCACACTGTTTTCAGAGACAGGACTTGAACCCAGGTCTTTCTGGCTCTAAGGCTAAATCCCTATCCATACCATGCTGCTGAATGAGAAATAAGGAGGCAATTCCCTGAGCCTTTGTTTCCAGCTCCCTCACATCCCTTCTACATTGCTTCCCATCACCCCCACCAAGAGGCCCATGTTGCTTTATAAGCCCCTAAGTGTTTCCCTGCCAATGGACTTGGCTACTCCAGACCAGGGGGTTTGCCACCTGTCGTCTGGGTTCACAGCTGTACACCAATTCACCACCACCTTTCTAAATGCCTCCATAAGATCCCTTAGAATTGCAAATTGATACTTGGAAGCACCTAATGATTCTGAACAAGACTAAGAGAAATATGTGCCTCAGTGAGAGAAGAAAACCACAAAGTGGGTCAGGATTCTCTTCACTTCCTCTCCTCTGACCTTCAAATGAGGTCAGGAGCTTCCTTTGGCCTCCTTTAAGGCTCCACTCAAATACCACCTTCTGCAGGAATGGCCTTGCCTGCTCTTCCTGCCCCAAACCTCACTGTTATTGCCCCATCCCTCTGAGATTATGTTCCATTTTCCTAGCTTATATCTAGTATCCACCTATGTGTATGCATGAAATCTCTTTTAAAACTAAGCAGGCAGGCAAGGTCTTTGTGTTTGTCTTCCTTTGTACACCCGGCAGAGTACACAGCAAATGCTTAATGAACAACGTGATATTAGGGAATTGACCTGCATATATTCCTTTCATGAACAAATTCCTGGGTAAGTAAGAATTTGATGAAGACCTAGAGCTCGGAGACAGACAAAGAACAATGCCTATAGTTCACCGATGGGGGCTCAGCAGAGAGAAGAAGCTCTCACTCCAGTCCCTCAAATTCCCTTTCCTACCATCCCCCACTGGTTCAAGTGCTTCTAGCTCTGTGGAGGGAAGATAAGGGGTGAAAACAAAGATGGCCACACTTCTAACGACTTCCGGGAGGCAGCAGCCAGGGCCCAACTCAGGGGAGCAAGAAATTAAAGCAGGATAAAAACCAGAAGCCAGGTCTACAAAGCACATTCTACCCCAGAGCCTCATCAGGTTCCAGGGCCAGGATGTATTATCATCACCTGCAATTTAAAGATCAAGAAACTGGGACTCAGAAAAGCCAGATGCCTCATGCTGGGTCAAAAAGCAGCAGTCTAGGATGAGAAGCTGTGCTCCTTCCACAAATGGGCCACACGCTGAAGCCCATTCTCATTCTCAAAATGCGCTGGGCAGTCAGGCGGTACAGTGGACAGAGACACAGGCCTGCAGACCGAAACTTACATGCAACCCTGGGGCGGGGAAATTTAAGCCCTACTTGCCTCAGGCTCCTCATCTACAAATGGGGGCAAAATAAACATATGAATAAAACAGGGGTAACAATAGCACCTGCCTCCCAGGGTTTGGGGAGGATCCCGAGTGCCAACCTGGGCAAAGCGCTTAGCGCGGCACACAGTAGGAACGATCCTGTCCTGGTTATTATCGCCATCAGAATAAGCCAGCAAGGCAGAAAGGACCATCCCTCCCTCCACCTCCCCTTCTAAATCAGGCCTCCAACTCGCTGACACAGGGAGCTCCAGACATGCACACGTTTGGGGACACTCAGGCCGGACCGGATTTTTTACCCCTGTGGCTTCCCCTGAGAATTCCAGTGAAGCCTACAGACCCCTCCCTCACAATATTTCTAAATGCATAAAAGATTAACAAAGGAAACTGTTTAAAGACACAGTAACCAAAACTTTTAAAAGTTCACAGATGCTAGATCAAGAACCTATATGGGATCCATCAGAGACAGGACTTAATGCAGGTCTTTCTGAACTCCCAAATGAGCTCTCTGGACACTACATCCCACGGTCTTGTTATCCCCATGTTACAGACAAGAAAACTTAGGCTCAGAAAGGTAACGGCATGGGGGTGGCACCTGCCCGGGAGTGAGAATCTGAGTTCAAATCCAACCTCAGACACTTAACATTTACTAGCCATGTGACGTTGGGCAAGTCACTTAACCCCTACTGCCCTGACCTCTCCCGTCAAAAAAAAAAGGCAGAAAGGTAATGGTATAATGGAAAAAGTAGTGAGCCTGTCAGGACTCAGGAGGAACCTGGGTTTGAATCCCAGCTCAGCCACTTATTACTAACCATGGATAGGCCACATCACACATCTCTAGGCCTCAGTTTCCACATCTGTAAAATGAAGGGACTGGACTCCATGACCTTCCAACCCTAGTTCTAAGACCCTGTGAAGGACTGTGCCCAAGGCACAGAACCCAGGTCTTTTCCATGAAGTCCAAGATTCTTTACATCATACCACCCAGAAGATGGCATGGGGCCACTCTCAACTCCCTAGGAGGCAATCTACCATGTGTGCAGCCAAGGAAACAAGGCATCATACAGACGGAGTAAGGGAGTCAATGTGGTGGCGGGCACCTCTGGGACAAGATCAGGAAAATGATGATCCATTAGCACTGCCCTAATCGCTCAAGTAATTGAGACTAAAAACTGAGAAGACAGAATGAAAGCCAATTTAGTAAAGTAGGAGACCTCCCAAGAGACAGAGTCTAAAAGGCCACCACTCTGTGACATCTGCTAATAACTGCTTCCCAGTTAGTACTTATGGAGCTTCAGCATCTGAAAAGGCTTTGACGGGCCTGGAAAAATGTGAATTTAACGGTAATTTATTTGCTCTCTAAGTTTTAAAAGGAAGACAACACTAACCCACTACTTTTTCAAGGGGGAATAGATTGTGAGATTATCTCTGATCATAAAGAAGATATTTCATAGGTTTTGGGGGGAACTGATTTTTTTAAAAAATCCAAGCTTGATCTGCATTTACATGGCCAAAATGGCTTTGGTCTCAGCAACCACTTTCTCAGAATGCAAATGCTGACCAGAAGAAGCCCTTGGCCATAGCTGAATCTATACTCCATAGATTTGGAGACTAATGGGGCCCCAAGGCTAAAATATCCAGAAATATGCAAAGAAGAATTCTCTGTACTTCAATCCTCTGAGCCTGGTCTAGAATAAATACTTGTTGATTCTATGCATGGGAAAGTCTTGGTGTGGTAACCTTCTATACCAAGGCAGGTCCTAAGGAGTAGCCTGAATCACGCAAACATTAACTAATCTACCCAGGGCCACAAAGAGGGTATCAGGGGAGGGGGTATTAACTTGGTATTCCTGAATCCAAATCCAACATTCTTTGCATAACCTAACTTCATTTTACCACATTAATGCTACAGAATGACCATCAGCTCTTTCATAAAGAACCCTCACTAAAGCATTCAGGCTCAAGCCTGGGCACATACAAGTACCTTCTTCATTAAATGTCTGTTTATTAAATGAATTAATGCTTCAAGAAAAAGGAGGAAAATATTTAAGACAGAACAGATGTGAGGACAAAGAGTATTAGAACATGAGAACGAGAAAGAAAGGCCCTTAGACTCTCATCCATCCCCCTGGATTTCCAGGTGAGGATGACTCTGGATTTGCCCCCAGACTCCAGATGGAAGCTGGGTTTCTCTCTCAACTGACAGGTGCTGTTAGTCTTGGAGCCTCCCTTTACCCTCCCCTCACTGAAGATGCTGTCTTCTTACCAATTCACCGAAGGTTGGAGATGGGCCCCAGCTTATGGTGCTCTCGTCAGCAGCCACAATAATACTGCTTTTCCTAAAAAGAGAAAGAACTGGTCACTGCTGGCCTTGGGGCCTGTATTTTTATAAAACTGGTTTCCTTTATAAACCTCTTTTTATTTTATTCATTTAAAAAATATTCCCAAGAGGAGGTCCATAGCTTTACTAGAGTTCCCAGGGGAGCCACAGGGAAAAAAAGTATGGTTCAGAAACCAGTGCCCCAAGCCCCTGACCTGGGGTCCCTTTCTTGCAAGCTGCTGCCTCAGGGATGCTGATGAGGGCATTGCCTGCCTTTAGACCCCAGTGAAGGCCACAGCACCACAACTCTATTTTCATCTCAGCATTTCAGATACTCATCAACAGCAGGGATTAATGTTCCCACAAAAAGGGGAAACCATTTAAAATACAAAAATACTTCATACCATCATGGCCTGCTTTTCTTTCTCTCTCTTATTATTTTTCCTGAGATCAGGCTGTAGGGGCCGCAGCCCACAGGGACCCCAGCCCCATGCTGATCAGTCCAGAAGCTTTGACGACTTCCATCCTAACCAGGGTCGGGTCACCCCTCAGTAGGGAGCCTGGTGACTCCCCGACTCTTGGGAGCTCACCACATATGGGGCTTGGCCCACAGCAGCTCAGCACTTACCAGCTCCACTACATGCAACTGCAGTAAATTCCATACAATCACCTTCTAAGGTAAATTGTTAGGTAGTAAAGTATTCTGGAAAAGGTCAAGCATCTTGTAATTGTGACCTATTATATCCAAGTTACAGATGCAGAAGGAAATTGAGGTACCAAGGGGCAGAGTGCCTTGGCCAGCTAAAAAGTGTTAGAGCAGGATTTGAACCCAAGGCTCCTGAATTCTCAGCTCTTCCCACCCGAAGGGGTCTTCTAGAAGCATTCTTGATTTTAAGTCCCGACCGCAGAATTCCTCTATGTACTTTAATTTAGTTTTTAAAGCCCTCCCCCCAAAACAAAAACCAGCATGCCTTTCAGAATATGGCAGACGCTGTCAGACATGGTCTGACAATTTGCTAAATTGCCTTTTTTTATCTTTTTTTTTAAACAAGGGATGGTTCTCTGAGCAGAAGTGGTAAAGAGACTGTTACAAAATGAATGATGTTTTAAAAAGCATCGACAAAATCTAAAAAACAAAAAATCCCGGAACATAACAGCCAGCAATAAGTTGGCATTTCCATTTTACGGGCTATCTGACTTAATCGTCACAAGAACACTTCTGAGGTAAATGCTATTATCCCCATCTTACAGTAAAGGAAACTCAAGAGAGTTGAGGTAGCTGGCCCAGGATCACTCAGCTAAGTATCTGAGTTTGAACTTGAACCCCCATCTCCCTGACCCTAGGTCCGACGGCCCATACACCCTGGTAACACCTTGCCGCTTCCAGTAGACAGGCCAGGGCTGCCTTCAAACACAGGCCATTCAGATGCTCTGGCCTGCCCCGCAGGCCCCGCCCTGCCGAGCCCCAGGAACTCGTCCTAGGCACCATCTTGGCGAGACCAGGAGTCACACTCACAATCTCCCATGAACCTTCCCCAGCAATGATGCTCAATGCTGCCCAATGCTGCCTCTGATCTTTCCTCAACAGCTTCCTTTATCCAGCCTAAGCCTCCTCTAATTTTACCTCATCTCTCTTCTTGGTTCAAGTCTTTCTAAAATTGTAGCTCGTGCAATAAACATTTATTAAACACCAACTGGATGCAAGGCTTTGTACTAAGTGCTGGGGATATACACACAGTCCCTGTCCTCAAGGAGCTTACTTTGTTCTAACACCAGAACACAGCACACACAAAAAAGCTTAAAAACTGCACAGGACATCTGTTCCCTGGAATAAATAGAAAGTTCCCAGACAGGTGGGAGCCCCCGGTAGAGGCCAGCTTTGGGGAGGTCCTACTGCTCCACTGTCCCATCACGGAGGAGAAGGGGCCACCTACAAAAATGGAGTCAGTCAGCCCAGGGAGAGCTCAGGTGAACAGCTCCTTCTGAAGGTGGTGGCCAAGGCTGCTGGAGCAGAGCCACTCAAGGAGACCGATCAAGACAGGGCCTCTCCTGAGGCCAGCCATCGCTGTCCTTGGGGCTCTATGTTCCTCCCTTCTCAACCCCAACCCAAGAGTTGGACAGGACAGTGTTCCCTCATTCTCTATTCTCCAAATACCTTACCCCTTCCCTATCCTCCAGCAAGCCAAGCCAACAGTCAACGCTGGGTCAGTTCCCACCCTCTGCCTCTTCTGTTGCTGCCCTTGGCAAAAAGAATGGGGGTGGAGGGAGCCACTTACCTGTGCTTAGCCCATGACTAACACAGGTCACGTGTCTGCTACTGGGCCTCAGGGTAGCCAAGTGCATCCTCTTGGTCCTCACTCAGCTGCTCCAAACCTTCAAAAGCCTCCCCCTCCCCAACTGACTCAGAAGAGTGTCTTTTCCTTCACTAGAAAAACTCACCCTGGGCATCAAACCTTTGTCCTCCAACCTTTGACACAAGGGAAGCATCTCTTGCTAAGCCAACCTTTATGTGTGTGTGTGTACATACTTACACACATAGACATATACACAAATACACATATACATGTCTCTCTACATGAGCCCGTCCTTTGCTTTCCACTCCTGCAAAAAAGCTGCTCCCCCTTCTCTCACTCATCTACAACCTTTGCCTACGCCCTGGCTTGTTCAGCACTACCTACAAAATCACAAAGATCACTGCTCTCTCAATAAAATACCCACTAGACCCTGGCATCCCATCGAACGATCTGCCTCTATCCCTCCTTCTCTGGTCAAACTCATGGCATCTACATCCTCAGCTCTCACTCACTCACTAACCTCTTGCAACCTGGCTACTAATCCTATGAATCATTCAATTGAAACTGCCCTCTCCGGAGTGACCAATGATCTTCTAATTGCTGAATCTAATGGCCTTTTCCCCTGACTCTCATCCATCTCTCTTTATGTCTCCACAGCATTTAACACAGCTTACCTCCTGGATATACTTTTCTTTTTCAGGTGTTCCTCTTCTCCCCCTGGAGGCCCACTAGGTTCAGAGTTATCTGTCTGGGCTCTCCGGCTACCTGTGTGGGCACCCCTTCTGAGGATAGGTTGCTAGCTCATTTTTGATACTATCTCTCTTAAATGCAGAAGCACCCCAGAGATGTGTGTGAGGGCCCCCTCTCTACAAGGGTTCCAGTTCTGTCCAGCACTGACATTCTGTGTTCTAAGTTTCTCCCCTCTCCCCCCACATCTGATATTCTCTGTTATAAGGTGTCCCCCAGCTCTGACATTCTGTGTTCTGAAGTGTCTTCATCAGCCCCCAGACAAAATTATCATCTTGATGCAGAGGAATTTGAGACCTATATATTAAGTCCTCTACATGCCCCTGAACTACCATCCTGTCCCAAAATCAGTGGCCACTCTGAACTGGACATCCCGTAACCATCGCAAACTCAACAACCCCAAACAGAACGCAGACTTCCCACCAATATCCCCTTTAAAAAGCATCTCCATTTCTGTCCAGCACACTGACCCATTGCAACCTCATGGTCACCTGGAGCTCTCCGCACTATGGTTCATTGCCATCTAGGTCACTGCTATTTCTACCCCACCTGCACAACATTTCTCACATCCATCCCCTTCTCTCTGTTCCAACAGCCATAATCTTAGCTCAAGCCTCATACCCCCTAATTCTCCTATATGCCCCAGCTCCTCCCCACTCCACTCCATCCTCCACACACACATCAAAGACGTATTTCTATCTAAATAAGATTTCATGTGCTCACCTACTTCCTTAACAGGTTCCGAGACCTCTCCTACTTACTTTCAGAAATAAACAGAAAATCTTGTTTGAATATTTGGAGTACATCACAACCTACCTTTCTAGCTATCTTAAAATAACTACTAGCTTTATTGGGCAGCTCAGTGACACAGTAGATAGGGCACAGGGCCTTGAGTCAGGAAGAGATGAATTCAAATCTAGCCTCAGATGCTTGCTAAATGATCCTGGGCAAGTAACTTTGACCTCTTTGCCTCAGTTTCCTCATCTGTAAAATGGAAACAATACTACTACTTACCTGTCTCCCGGCGTTCTTGTGAGGATGAAATGAGATGCGCTGGCATGAAGAAGGCACTTCATATATTAATAATTCTTGTTTCATAGCCCTTTCGGTTCAGGCAAGCTGAATAGACAGACTTCTTGGTGCTGCTCACACGTTCCTTCTGGGCACATAGGTTCCAGCCTCTAAAATGCACCCTCTCCTCACTGCTTTTTTAGATTACCTATGTTCCTTAAGAAGCTTAGTTCAAATGCTACCTCTTACATGAGGACTTCCCAGATTTCCAGGGCTGCTAGGGTGCCTTGCCTCCTCTCCCAGGCCTATTGTGTATCCTGTGTGCATAATGACTCTCCTATTGAAGGCAAATGCCTGCAAGGCAGGAGCTGTACCATCCCTTCACTCTAAGCTAGCACATAGTAGGCACTTATGGAATCAATATGGAAGTGATCCTAGAAGTGTATTATGGAACAAGAATCCAAGAAAGAGAAAGGGGTGGCGAGGAGCTTGGCTTGCCCAACAGCACACGGCTAGGGGCTCTTAATCCAGACTTAGAGAACTGGTTTTTTAATTTTGAAAATTGTTTTTCAATAATTGGTTTCTTTTGTACTATTCTGAAGTCTACTGGATACATTTAGATTTCTATCCCAAGAAGGGACCCATAGCCTCACCTCCGACTGCCAAAAAGATACATGATCCAAAAATAAAAAAGGGTAAGAACTGCCTGGCACATAGTAGGTGCTTCCTAAATGTATACTAATTAACAGATTGATCCCGTTAAGTAAGCATGAGTAAACTCTGAACTCAGAACAACAATGCTGGGGTCCAGTCTCCAGAACAGAACTTGGCAACCACATTTGGTATACTGCTACAGGACACGGCAGGAAAGCATTTCTTCTCCACTCCACCAGGCACTTACCCACAAGCTAAGCTTCTTATCTTCCAGCCACAGAGATCCTGAACAGCTTTGGGATACATGGTAGATTCCCGAGAAGTGTTGGTAGCACCCCAGAAAAACAGGCCACCTGCAGAAAACACACTGAGACCTAAAGAATCTCTGCAGGGGAAATTCTACCCACCTGTCCCACCTGCACCTTGTCATTTACATGCCAGCCATCCCAGGAGCAGATGACAAGCTCCTAAGGGTCAGGACTAGTTTGGCCTTTCTTTGTATAGCCAATGCTCAGAGTAGAGTGCTCAGCAGGCAATGAATCAAAAGCTCTGGACAACTTTTACAAAAGGAAAGCTTCTATATCAATACTGACTTTCTGTGTTCTATGGCCCTCCCAGCTCTGACATCCTGTGTTCTAAGGGCCCTCCCAGCTCTGACGTCCTGTGTTCTAAGGGCCCTCCCAGCTCTGACGTCCTGTGTTCTAAGGGCCCTCCCAGCTCTGACGTCCTGTGTTCTAAGTGCCCTCCCAGCTCTGACATTCTTGGTTCTAAGGGCCCTCCCAGCTCTGACGTCCTGTGTTCTAAGGGCCCTCCCAGCTCTGACATCCTGTGTTCTAAGG
>CM053588.1:50863835-50881492 GCA_028646515.1 Pseudochirops corinnae
CCTCCCAGCTCTGACAGTCTGTGTTCTAAGGGCCCTCCCAGCTCTGACGTCCTGTGTTCTAAGGGCCCTCCCAGCTCTGACATCCTGTGTTCTAAGGACCCTCCCAGCTCTGACATTCTGTGTTCTAAGGGCCCTCTCAGCTCTGACAGTCTGTGTTCTAAGGGCCCTCTCAGCTCTGAAAGTCTGTGTTCTAAGGGCCCTCCCAGGTCTGACATCCTGTGCTCTAAGGGCCCTCCCAGCTCTGACGTCCTGTGTTCTAAGGGCCCTCCCAGCTCTGACATTCTTGGCTCTAAGGCCCCTGTCAAAAGCAAGACCTAAATTCGTGGCCTTATGGCTTTCTATCTGAGCCAGCTCTGTATTGAATATACCATGCAAGTGCTAACCTGCTTTAAGTAAACATACCTTCCTTTCATAATACTGAAAATGCAAAATATCTCTGTCTGTCCATCTATCTCTCCCCCTGCCAGAGCACAGGACTGATCATGAAAGGCAAAATTATCTTGTTCTTAATACCTTCAGACCCAGGGCCAAAACCAGGAAGAATAAACACACTAACCAACTTCACTGACAGCGAAGGAGCAGGTATAGCCAGCATAGATTTGTGCAGCCCCACGGCCCGGGAAATCGAAGAGCTTCACCAGGCGAGGGACCATCTCATCCTTCTGCTCTGCGTGGCCCAGCCGGCCATACCCTCCAAACCCCCAAGAAAAAACACGTTTCTGAGAGTCTAGAACCAGCTGTGCAAACAGAAAAGAAAACCAAAAGCTAAAATTAGAAACTCAGTTGCCAACTGATGGGGCAAGCTCCCAAACCCATGACTGTTTCCCGTTTCCAGATCCAGGTAAGGCAGTGGAGGGAGAGAACTTCTACTACCCTTGGGGGTGGCGACGGAGACAGGATCGCATGCACTGGAATGATACACGGAACCCAGGGACATTAAACTATCTCTCTCTGCCAAGTTCCCCATTTTCCCTCTTATCTTAATTGTTTAAAGTCACACGTTGTTCCTTTCCCTATTTGAAAGCAAGAGGGTCATATCTCCAGACAGCAAAGTAGCTTATTCAATTTCATATTATAATATTGATTAAGCTGCAGAAGGAACAAAGAAACAGGGAAAAAGGCCAAATCCTTTCTGTATCCTTCATCTCACACCCACACACACACACACACCCTCATAGTTAACCTCTTCTTAGAAAGACTGTTACATCATAAATCATCAATAATAAGAAATCAATCTACTCATCAGCTCTGCTGATTAATTTTTCTCTTTGGGACAGAAATGGGGGAAATTTAGGAGATGCAAAGTAAAAAGCTATCCATAAAAACCTATTTTAAAAAAATTCAATCAGCCTTGGCCCAGTTAAGGCCAAGGCGGGGAGCAAAGCAGTTATGTAATTTCCAGAGCTAAAGGAGACCCTGAAAACCACAACCTCTCCCCAATTAGGTTGGACCGTTGCCTAGGTCAGTGAAGGGGTAAGTGACCGGCCCAAAGTCACTCAGAAATTATGTCAAAGGTTTAAGACTTGAACACTCAAGTGCTCCATGCTCCAAGACGATAGTACTGGAGCCTGAACATTCTTACATGCGCAGTCATGGCTACTGTCATTAAAAAGTGCATTCCTTGAGAGTGGGAACTGTTTCATTCCTGTTCTGTATGTGGCACACAGTAGGTGCTTAAGACATGCCTAATAAAATCACAGCTCCCTTACAAAAACCATTCATTACAAAAGCCATGTTCTACGTCATATGAAAAAGGAAGGGTTGGTTAAGGGGGGAAAATGTGTATAACAGCAGGTATTCTCCCCCTAAAATAGTAAATATAGAAATATGCATGCACCATGCATAATTATGCAAAAACATCCCACCATATGTAACAATTTCAGTGGATAATAGGATTAATTTGCTCTCATTTATGCCAAGATTGTCCTAAATACCCTTTAACATGGAGGGTCACAAAGATAGTTAAAGATTCAGAGCTGCAACTACCTTGGAAAAACGCACAGTTCAAACCCCTCATTTTTTAGATGAGGATATTACAGGGTTATAGAAAAGTCAACTGACTTGTCTCAGGTCAAGAAGATACTAAAAAAACAGGTAAGATTCAAACGCAGGTCATCCGATCCCAAATTCAATGTTCTTTCCACTCACTGCCCCAGGACTCCATGCTGACTTTTCTCCATCCCAGGCATGACAAGTCCCAAGGAGTTCCATGGCCAAATTAATTTAGGAATCCCTCAACACTGACTGCACCCAGTCTGACACAGTGAAAAGAAGACTGCATTTGGAGTCCAAAATGGGTCTGGGTAAAAATCCTAACTTTGCCACATCATCCCCTCTGTGTGCATTTCCTCATCCTCAAGTGAGGGAAGGTAGTCTTAATTACTCTAAAGCTGCCTTCCTCTTCTAGCTACAGATGTGATCCTACAGAGATGAGGAGACTGAGGTGCACAGATAGTGGTGTGTGGTCATACAATGAATTAGTGGCCCCCCCTAATGGCATATGGTCTTCCAATTAGTCCAATGTCAAGGGCACCTTGTGGGACTGCTTCCTAAGAACCAATATGAACAATGATACGGACCACCATTCACTTGTTTCGATTTAATTCTCCCACAGTGATGATGCCAAAAAAAAAAAAGCCAACCTTACCGTGTGATTGGTGCCACAGGCAACATCTCGGACCACCACATTGGGGACTGGCAAAATCTGTCCATCTTTTGTCTTTTCGATGAAGATGGCTACTCGGCGGGGGACCAACTCACAGTCATATTCTATCCTCTGAGCCCGGGCAATGAATTTTCCATCAGAATTATGTCCTGCCATCATAGAGAGAGCCAAGATTTAAAAGCAGTGGCATTTGGCAAGAGACCAACAATGGCCCATTTTTCTTTATTAACTGGGGCAGAGCGGACTCGCTGGACCAGGCAGTGCAAGGTGACTGGGTGCAGGCAGGAGTCCTCTAGTGACACTGATTCTGACTTGGAGGGAGGTGTACATGCCGTCTCCCCGACTGACTATAAACTCCTTGAGGACAGGAGCCCTTTCGATTCTGTCTGTATCCCCAGTACACAACACAGCAGACATTTAAATACGCCTGCTCATCAGCTGACATGAACTCTCACTAAACCTGGACTGCAAGGGAATCCCAGACCCACCCAGGCCCCGGACTACTGAAAGGGCATGCTCAGTTAGGTAAAACAAGGCTGCTTAATCCCTGTCTTTGACTTAACCGAGCTATCTTGCCTGACCCAGGGATCATCCAAAACACAGAAGCAGCAGGCCAAACACAAACAGGCCCTTCCTGGATCTGGATAATCAAGCCAAAGTAAATATGCTTGGAACCCACAGTATTTCACAGCAAACTTGCCTGATCACAAAAGGATCTAATTTGTAAAGCAGGCAACCATACAGATTAATTTTTCCTGGAGGAAAATTCACTTAGTTTCATTTAATTTTCTGGATTTCTTCTGACTGCTCCTCTGTCTCTCTTCTCTCTGTGCCCAATCCTATCATACAGAAACTCCCTCACTCTTCTATCTCTGGCATCAGTCTCCGCCCAATGCCGCCATCTTATTAGTCCTGACCTTGATTACCACCGGGCCTGGAGGGCAGCAATGGTTTCCTAGGAGGTCCTGCTGCTACCACCGTCTCTAGCCCACCTTTCCACTCTTGTCAATCTGACTCCCTTGCTATGGACTCGAGTTCAAACCAGACTTTGTCTTTGTACCTTTCAATGCGCCCTGGCTGTTTGGTACCTTCCCCTTCCCCTAGAATTATTTTCTCAATCTGTTTCTCTCTTCTCACCTGTCTCCTACTCTCCTTGAATTTCAAGATTCTCTGAAAACCAGATCAAATGCCACCTCTTTCACAGAGTCTCCTTTAATCACCATCAAAAAGAGCCCCTCCCTCTGACCTAAGCAGTCTATTTGCTTTCCAACACACTTATCACTATCTGCCCATTACTGTCTTGTAAGCAAGATGAGGGCATGGACCAGGTCTCATTTAAATTTTATATTCCCTCCTTCTTCCCCACCCCTGGCCCCAGCACCTACCCCAATTCTCCATACTCTTCGTGGATTGAATATTGAATGAAGGGTTTTTGTTTGGGATGAATGTTCGGAGTGTTTACAGAGGACAGGGAAACATACTTATTTTGGTCAAGCACTAAACACATTATTAGGTAAAAGACTGAGGAGTCTCCTGGGTGATCCAGTTTCCTAAGAATCTCCTTCCAATATAACACATTTTGGTTCACTTTTGTTTACTCATTTCTGGCTGGCATGGGGATAAATGTAGTTTAAAGTTCCTCCATGGTCTGGAGAAAGCTGACTTGAGTCTCAAGGGTCTAGATCACAGGTGAGGAACTTGCAGCCTCAGAGGCCATGTGTGGCCCTCTAGGTACTTGGGTTTGGCCCTTTGACTAAGCCCCAACTTTTGCAGAAGAAATCCCCTTAATAAAAGGATTTGTTCTGTAAAACATGGACTCAGTCAAAATGCTGCACCCGACGACCTAGCACCCGACAACCTAGAAGGCCACATGTGGCCTCGAGGCTGTAGGTTCCCCACCCCTGGACTAGATCAAGGGTCTGAAAATGACAACCTCAATTTGCCAGCCCCTAACCTAGGTGGTCATGAAAAGACGTCCTGCTTAACAAGACAGATGATTGGATAACTGAGGAGAAAAAAGAAATGAAAATGCTTCAGTGTAACTTCCCTAGCTCTGAGCTCAGTTTTCCTTTTTCCCTTTCCTGACTCAGGATAGGAAATGCAATGGGATGTGATTGATCATGAACTTCAGACCCCTAGGAATGAAAAACAAAGTTGGGGACCCTGGCAAGTCCTAACTCCCGGTGACTGCACAAAGAGCTCCACCCTCCACATCTCATGTTACAACACATTGTTCTTTGAAAGTTTACAAGCACTTAGTCATGAACAGCTATTATCCAAGACCAATGGACCACATTTTAAAACATGTATGTTTAGCCTCCACTGATTTCTGGTGCAAAATATGCAGCTGGGAGAACAGAAGCTTTTAAAAAGAAGAGGTTGCCATACCCAGCTGACCATATTCAGGGCACCCAAAGGAGTAGAGGTTTCCTTTGCAGTCCATTATCATGCTGAATTCAGCCCCACAGGCCATTTTGGTAATTGGCTGGCCATTGTACATTATCTGAAAAGAAAAAAAAACCAACAATAAGCAAGGTTTTAAAAAAGAAAAAGAACAGTAGGGAAGGAGAGAAAGAGGAAAAGAGAATGAAAGAGAGCAAAGGAGAAGAAATAAAGGGATAAAGAAAGAAGAGGGAAAGTGGAAAGGAGGGAGAAAAAAGGAGAGAGGGAAGGAGGAAGAGAAGAAGGAAGAAGGAAGAGGAATGAGGGGAGGCGAGAGCAGGAGAAAGGAGAGAACAGAGGCTGGAGCGAGGAAGGGAAGAGACGACTGACAAAATAAACCAACCTCTGCTCACCCTTCTGCAATGAACCATGAAAAATTTACAAGAACATCCAGGTAACCTAATGGGCCCAACAACTCTTAGGGAAAGAGGTCAGGAGAGTACAAAGAAACGCACTAAGGAAGAGAGAAGAGGAACTGAACCACAGGGTCCCAAAAGAACAGAGAGGCCAAACCTCTCCTCTGCACCGTGTGACCAATGATGACCTACATGCCAACACTGAAGGACATTACAGAACAGAAGGTGAACAGTTATAAAGAATAAACAACAGCCTACGTGAAGATGAGACAGAAGGAAGCTGCCAATACTAAAAGCACTAAGTGATAAGGGGGTTATCTTGACAATATCCATTGCCATGCCAAAGAGACCATCTTAGCCATTCACATGGTGAAAACAAAGTGGATGAAGAATGGGCATTGCCTGCATTATGGCACTGAAGTTAGATGAGTAGCAGTTCATGAGGTACATCATTTCTCTCAAGCAAGGCCTCGGGATGAACAATGAACTGAGGTCAAAAATGCATAAAAGGAAGCTGGGATGCACGGGGAAAACTGGGCCATGCTTTCCCTGAATCCAGACCAGTCTCTACTAACAAAACTAAGATAGGCCAAGACTCCTGGGACCTTATAGTGACAAATCATGAAACACCATAATCTCACATGAAAATAAGCCAGAAGCAAAGGAAAGGAGCAGGTGGCAGGTGGCAGCATATTACATGTGCTAGACGGAAACAGAGAAGCGGTACCAAAGCCCTCTAGGACACAGAATCAGAGACTGTGGGCTGCAAGGGACCTCAAAGGTCATCAAGTGCAGCCTAGACAGTCCAGATGAGGAAACAAGAGTCCCAAGGCAGTGAGTATCTCAAGATTTCTGTCTCTCTACATTAAAGAGAAAGGCTTCTGGCAGTCTGGATAGAGCCTTTATGGTGGAATTCTGGAAACATACAGCCCAGAGTCACACGACATGAGGCCTCTGAGGAGTGCCAGTGGAGAAAATGCTCATACCACCGAAATTTCAGAGTCTGCTAAGGAAGACCAAGATCACACTGGTGATTTGCACTGGAACAGGGAATTCTACCAATGCAGGTCAATACCTTTTCGGGGACTTAGAGAGGCTGCCTCAAGCACTGGGACACGTTTGCCCAGAGTGACCAGGTCACTATATTATCAGAGGCAGGTCTTGAGACCTAGGCCACCCTGGTTTGGAGGATGGCCTTTCATCCCCTCTGCCACTTAGCTGCCTATGGAATTGAAGGCTGAAATGAAAAGAAGAAAAATCCTAACAGGATCTCTCTAAGAGAGAAATCTTCACCTTTGTTCACAAAATAAAGGAAGAAGCACAGAACGTGAATTCTGTAGCCCGGCCAACACTGGCTTGCCTTTTTCCAGTAGGTCAGCCAACATATCAGACAAAGAAAAGCAAGGTCTCATTTTCTGAAACCAAACCAAACCCTAAGCCCCAAACCCATCAGCCACGAGGAAGAAGACAGTTAATTACCTGTGCGGGGCTGGGGATAGCATCAGTCTGGTTGCCAAGGCCAAGCTGCCCCATTTTGTTCTCTCCAAATGCAAACACAGAGCCAGTTTCTAGGAGGGAATAAAATAAAATGGGAAGAGAGTAAACATTCCTAATGTGATAGTGACTTAAAGTTGCCTCAAGTACAGAAATATTAAACATGCTGCTCGTTTGCCAAGGACGATGGAAATGAGACAGTGTTCCAAAGGTGGAATAAGCTGAGACTCTCCAGAACCACCAGCTCCTATCAGAAAACCAGAGCACAAAGAAATGACTTGTTCCCATTTGTAAATGGAAACAGTAGAGAAATCATCTCTTCATCCTCCTAGAGGTGTTTCCCATCTCTAAGGGCTATCTTCCAAAGGTCTTTAAGATACCGCCTGCTCCCCAGGCCAGGTCATCTGGAGATATCACAGTACCCCCAATCCTGCCTCACCAAGCATGTCCAGACTGAACCACAGGCCTCACTTCAGCCACAAAGGACCATCTCCCATACCTGTCAAAGCCAGGGTGTGGTTTCTCCCACACGCAGCAGACACGATCACTTCCTTGCTGAGGACTTCAATGAGTTTGGGGGCTTCCACTCTCTTGGTATCTCCATGTCCAAGCTGCCCCTTCTCATTTCGACCTGGGAAGACCAAGAGTGAAGGATTTAACATAGGGATCCTCTAACTCTCCAGTGTCACGTATACCCTTTGGCAGTCAGGTGAGGCCTATGATCCCTTTCTCAGAATGCTATTAAATACATTTTTAAAAATGTACATACAGCATGACAAAGGAAACACATGATATTAAGGATGGCTCTCTGGGAGGGGGAAGGATACTGCGAGGCTATGGAGATGTAAGACAGAATCTATCTAAATAAAAATATAAAAATTTAAAAATAGCAGAAAACAAAATTACATTGAAAAGCAGTTATCAAGAAAAAAAATTTTTTTAAGTGTATGGATCAAAAGCTAAGAGCCTCTGATCTAAAAGAAATTACTAAGGACTCTCTTAAAAGACCCAGAAATTAAGTTCAATGTCAAAAACGGCTATGGTTTTTATTAAAGGAAATGTCATGAAAGGTGATCTATTATTATCTGCTTTGCCACTCACCCTAAGGGCCTTCCCATCTGCCTGAACCTCTTCTAGCCTCTGTCTCTCCCCATAGGGATGGGCTCCCCAAAGTTTGTAGCTAACTTGAATCCTTAACACTTTGTACACAGTAAACACTAAATGCTCCCTGTCCCCAATCCTTTATTAATTCATTCATCCAGGGAAACACGAATACAGAAATACATACAACCTAACACCCAGCCAGCTTCTCCAGAGCAGATCTCATCAGAACTGTGTCTGGGAACGGGGGTTTGAGCATCTCACCCCAGCCCCGCCCGTCTAAGACATCTATTTTCAGAGTAGTTTTTGAACCTGCTTCTACAGCACTCAATCTTCTCAGTGCTTGAAGCTGCCTCACAGCCTGCTGGCATCACACCAGTCGTTTCTCTCATTTTTATCTACCTCATAAATGGAAGTTCACATCTCCTGCCAACCCTCATGACCATAAACCTTTAACTACTCCAGTAACCTGGTGAGTAAGCAGTCACCAGAAGGCCAGAGTGCCATCCATAGGCACCTGTCCCCATCCTTGGGAGCCAAACTAAAGCCCATTCCCCAGTATGAGATCAAGGGGTCAAACATGCCTGCCCCACTGCCCTCCCACACACCCACACCACATTAAATGGTCACTGGGAAATATTTAAGAAAATTAAAATACAACAAAATACAAGTAATATTACACTTTTACTTTAGGTATAGTTTAGTGGGCCCCGGATTTTCCTGAGTCTGACACCACTTGCCTAGGGGGCCAGTAGAATTAAAATTCAGTAGAGTCTAGACAGTGGGATTCTAGGCCTCAGATGCCTTTTCTATGAAATGGCAAATGGGGAAAAGTTGGATTAGACTGGCTCAAAGGTCCCTCCCAGACCTGACATTGTGTCCCAAGGGCCTTCCCAGTCCTAACCTTGTGATCTAAGGGCCCTCCCAGCTCTAACCTCCTGTGTTCTAAGGGCCCTCCCAGCTGACATCCTGTGTTCTAAGGGCCCTCCCAGCTCTGACATCCTGTGTTCTAAGGGCCCTCCCAGCTCTGACATCCTGTGCTCTAAGGGCCCTTCCCAGCCCTGACATCCTGTGTTCTAAGGGCCCTCCCAGCTCTGACATCCTGTGTTCTAAGGGCCCTCCCAGCTGACATCCTGTGTTCTAAGGGCTCTCCCAGCTCTGACATCCTGTGTTCTAAGGGCCCTCCCAGCCCTGACAGCCTGTGTTCTAAGGGCCCTCCCAGCTCTGCCATTTTCTATTCTAAGAGCCCCTCCAGGACTAAGATTCTATGGTACATTCCAATTCTAACTTTAAAGCATTTTAATCTTGAGCAAGAGTTCTTAATCTGGGGGAGGTCCATGAACTTTTACCATAGATATCCATACATTTCAATATATTGATACATATCTGTATCTAATCTATACATTATTTTCCCAATCTAACTATTTCCTTTGGACTTTTATTACATGAATTTCGAAACATTCTTCCCACAAGGGGTCCATCTACATATAGACTTCACCAGACACTGCCATCGGGCTCCATGATACAGAAAAGGGGCAAGACCCCTTGGGACCAGGGGACCTCAGACAACTCCAATTTCTCTGCTGGCACGACAAGAGACAAACAGTTACAATCCAGGATGAGGAGCTAATTTACTAGGTGCTCCAAGATCATTCCAGAGTACGTATAAACTCTTGGAATTCAAATGCCCTCCCAAGAAGGCTCTGGGTCCAAGGCTTGTCTCCTCCATTCACCTCTTGGTTTAGGTGTATTAAGAGTAAAAATAAAATCAAAGTAGGGATTTTTATCCCTGGGGATACTAACTTCATTCTTAACTCGGAATTAGCTAAATCTGTGAAGAGGAGCAGTGTGGGTACAATGGAAAGAGCTTTGAGTCTCAAGTCACAAGACCCGGGTTCAAATCCATCTCGACCTAAGAGACTTGGCCAAATGGTTCACTGGGCCATATTCTCACTATTTCCTCACTGATCACACCAGAGGGTCAAAGTCAGTGCCTTGCAGCTGGAGAGTCATGATGCTCTGAGCCAATGAATGGAGATGTACCAAGAGAACCAAGTACAGATCATTAGGAATTGAATGATGGTCTTTAGATATGTGGATGATTACCACTGTCAGCAATGTGCTTGAATTAAAGGTGCTTTAGACATCCTAACCCTTTAGAAATGGATGTGGCATACACTAGAATGGAGGCCTGGTCCAAGTCATGGAATTTATCTTTGGAAAACTTTAAGCCAAGTACGGCAGACCATCTGTCCCCCTGGCATGGTGTCCAGTCTACCTAGGAGAAGGAAGAGAGCCTAGAAAAGCCCCAGGATTCTGAGTTATCACACGGGGCCCAAAGTGTGCTCAATGGCCAGTCTCACCAAACAGTCGTGTTGAGCAGACTACAAGGTATCAAGTGTTTTTTTGTGGGGAGCTTGAAATAATAATAAATGCCTTGTAAGACAAATCCCAGGTTTCATCAAAAGTATTCATCCTACAGTTCCTAAAAATCCTAGCACCTTACAAAGTACTAAGTTCTCCATCCTGGAGGGAGGGAGTGTTCAAATGGAGAAGGGATGTGGGGAAGGGGCTTCTGCTCCAAATACAACTGGATCAGCTATTCTCTAGTTGTGGAAGCAAGTTTGCCTTCAGCCCATAGTGCTGAAAGATGGACCAAGAGTCCTTAAAAATGGATTCAAATTCCACTTAGTTACCTGCGGCCAGTCCCTTCAACCCTTTGGGCCTCAGTTTCCCCATTTGTACAATTAGGGAGGTGGACTGGATAACCCATAAAGAAGTCCCTTCTAGCTCTCAGATAGTTAAAGGAATTAATAAAAACTCACCAGATTACTTAAGGTGCCTTTATAAAGGCATTAGGCATAAGACAAGGAGGTGTCCAAAGTCTGACATAAAATCTTTTTACACAGGCCTGGACATGGTAAGGTGCTAGTGACTGTTGTGGGAAGGGACCTGTCTTTTTAAAAGCAAGGAGGAGACACATCGGACCGAAAGGGGTCTAAGTATGTCATCATGAGGTCATCAAGTATAAATGTGGGCCAAACAAACTTGCTGGCTTTTTTTTCTTCCACGGAACTACAAAATTAGCAGCCAAAGGAACACAACAGATGTTCTTGTATTTGGACTTTCGTGAAGCATCTCATGAAACTGCAAAAAAATGGTTCAAACAGACTGAAATAAAAATAGCGTCATATGGATGAAAAGCTGGCCAGAGGATGAAAAACAAAGGGTGCTGAGCAATGCCAGTGGCCCCAGAGACAGACGGGGGCTGGGAGACTCTCGGGGACAGACCTAGGCCCTGTTTAACACCTTCATTAATGACATGTTTAATTAAAAAAAAAAGAGCAATGCCCCCAAAGTCACCAACCCTGGGCACTGGCGGAGGGGGGGGCCTTTGTGGTCATCCGGTTTAGGGGTTCTTCACTGGAAGCCTGGAATAGCTTTCAAGAGTCCATGAACTTGGCTGGGGGAAAAAATTTACATCTTAATTCCAAAAGAACTGGTTTGCTTTGTAATCCTATAGATTTCATTTTATGCAATTACAGACATTTTTCTGAGAAAGGTTTCACAGGCTTCACCAAGACTTGCAAAGCTTCCATGACCCAATAAATCACCACCACCACAGCCGCGGCCACCACTGCAGTTACTACAGATGGAGCTCTGATGTGCGCCAAGCACTGGGCTAAGCAAGTTAAAAATAGTATCTCACTGGATTCTCACAACAATCCTGGAAGGGAGGTGCTGCTATGAGCCCCATTTTACAGATGAAAAAACTGAGGCTCACAGAGGTGAAGACAGTACAGTGGTGGCCTGGAGGCTACATGGAAATCGGATTCGGTGGAAGGGCTGCATTTGAGGACCTAGAGGACCACAGTGGCCTCTGAGGTAGCACGTTCCCTCCCCAGCCCTGGATTTAAGAGATTTTCCCAGCATTACACAGCTGTGCCTGGAGCAAGATCTGAATTTAGCAAGGCCAGCCCCCCACCCCCACTATAATAGCAATCTTTCCTACCCAGGGACATAAACAAAAGCAAAAACGGGAAGAAACAACTGAGAAAATAGATTGGGGAAGCGAGGGCAAACCCAACACGGGAATGGATCAGGTGGGCTGATCACTAGCCCCATGCTAAAGAAAACTGCTACCTGCAGACGGGGTGGTCAGGAGGCTGGACTGTGAGGAGGCCCAGCAAGCCTTCTGTAAGCCACAGAACACCACACACAGGCCCTGGGATTGTTACCAATGCCAAGGTACTGCCTGGGAGTGAAATGAGGCGCGCAGCTGGTGGCACAAGAAGGGTGCTTTGTACAATGTATTAGAATGGAATGTGGCGGAAGCGGAGGGGCACAAAATGGCAACATGGGGAGTTCTTATGTCACACTGTGCTATGAAGCAAGAAGGTGACAGTCTGGCTGAGGATAACGCACCTCCAACGGGAATTCAATTGTACGGCACCTCCCAATGCATGTGATGAAGGTGAAATGAAGCAGAGTCACATTAAGGGAGAGGGAGGGAAGGGGAGGGAGAGCCCTGCCCTCCAGACAACATCTGATCATCTACAAAAGCCCAAAGGGTAGAAAAACAGAGGGTTTATTTATTCCAGGCAAAGAAAGGGAAAACCCATAGGATGGCTAGCCCTCCTCCAAAATAAGGCCATCACCTTCCAGGGAGCTCTGGGCGCCAGAGAGAAGTCTCGACTATGTGCCACAGGGGAAAACAAAATAACAAGGCCAGAGTGTGGGAGGGAGGGCTCCCTCAGACCCCACCTCACTTACCCCAGCTCCACAGCTTCCCTTCTGTGGTGATGAGGAGACTGTGAGCAGCACAGGGGCCAGAGACCACCGTCCGCACCTGAACCCCGGAGAGACAGCCGTACCTGTGAGGGCCCCACAAGTTCTGCCCCAGGTTACGGTAAGCAGCTGGAACAACAAACAGGTGACAAGTTAGGTTGTTTCATGCACCACCACCCTCCCCAGGTTCCTAAATCAAGGGAGCGAATCACCAAGACACAACTGTGGCCTGCAAACACGTGTTCTTTGGGACTCCCTAAGTTTTAACCCTTGGGCAACACGGGGGCTTTACTCTACCTAGATCACAAGGTTGTTAGGAGAGTACAATCCTTCCATGAACACTTAGCCGGGACCTTCGACGTCCTCTAAAGTGCTCTACAAGCACTTAGCCAGCTCCTCCCAGGTGCTGGGTACTATACTGGACACGTTTAAGAAACACTCGGAACAGCACTTACTATGTGCATGGCCTTGAGTACTTGATATTTCTTTAACAAGCACTTAAGCAGCACCTACTATGTGCAGTGTTAAGCTAGGTATTGTGGATACCTGCAGCTGCCCTCCACGAGCTTACGGTCTCCCAGATCCACTGTCTTCTTTGAATGAGAATGCAAGGAAGCGGGAGTTTCACAAACTACAACCCTGTGACCCTGACAAAGACAGTCCTTCCAAGGCACCTAACTACTCACAGTTCTAAGCTCAGTAAGAGGTTTGAGTTTCTTCATTTTCTGACACCTGGGCTTCTGAAAGTACAGAAGTACTGAAGAAAGTGTCTCAGGCAGGGTCTGTTGCTGTCTCACTGATCTGGGTGCAAGCAGGGATTAAAAGCTAGGCACCAGCAGACAATTTTCTGGCTCCATCAGGAAGGACTTGTGTGCATCAGGAAAGGCTATGCTCACAGAAGTCTCTCCCTACAACCTCACCTTCATCCCCCATCAGCAGATGCCACACAAATCTGCCTCACTCAGGTACAGACACAGGACCAGTCACTGAAAGCAAGGGAGTTCACCTTGCTGGCACTTACCCTAATAGCTCAAGATCAGAAATGACAAGTCCCCCATTCTCTAACCATCTGCACCAGCCCTGATCCTAGCAGAGATGGGAAACAGAAGACATGGTCCCAACACCAAGAAGCCTTCCCTCGTAGGGACATTCTTCCCATTTTCAGAATCGTCTCTTCGTCCAAAAATCACAGATCTGGAGCTGACCTCAGAGCTCCTCCCAGCTAACCCCCCCTCCTCACATTAACAGAGGAAGAAACCAAGACCCACAGACAAGTCACTCGGCTGAAAGTTCAAAATCAACAATGTCCAGGCCGAGACTGAATGGCAAGTCTCGTAATAAAAGAAAACCAGTGTCTTTTTCTTTCACACCAAACCATAGGGGCAAAGGGTGCTCTATTTGAATGGGATCTGCCAAGTCAAACAGTTTCACAGGTGGCAGGTTGGCTGTTCACTGACTTGCTGAAGCATCCCTCTCCCTAGCAGCACTATGAATGTAAACTAGTGGGATTCACTCAGCTTGTGTGAGTGAGAGGGAGGATTTCTCCCCACCTGGCATCCTGAGGAACCCTCATAAAAAGGGATCAGAAGCACCTGAGCTGCCCAGCAACAGACTCAGGCACTTGGAAGCTGGAACGGACCTGTACGGTGAATTCTCCTGGCCTCCCCACTCACAGGGCCAGATCCTGATCATGGAGATACAGGCTGAATCACTGTGTTATCTTGTAAATTAACAAGGCATACACAGTAGCTGATTTGCCAAGATACATGGTGATACACATCCAAGGTCAGACAAGCTGGGAGTGCCTTGTATGATAACGGGGAGGCCTTCAGGATGAAATAGCTTTCTTTATAGGAGACAACATTTTGTAGAGGAAGAGTGTCAGACTTGGAGTCGGGTGACCTAGGCTTGGGGGCCGGATTCCCATTAGGAGGTCGCTCACAGATCGGTAATTAGGGCAAAAATCTAGCTAGCAGAGACCTGATCTGACTCCTTCAGTCTACAGATAAGAGAGGCCCACTGGGGTTCATTAACATGACTTGCTTAGAGTCACACAGGTAACAAGTGGGGCTTAACTCACGTCATCTGACTGCAAATCCAGCCTTCTTTCCACTGCTCTAGGCTGTCCCTGACTGAGCCTCAGTTTCCTCCTCCAGCAAGTGGGCATAACGTCTCCACTACCTATCTTACCTCAAGGTAGCAGATGAGGAAGGTTATTCCTTTCTTCCTCATCTCATTTCCCAATGGAATGGGGATCCCCTCAGAACCTAATTCCAGACCATCCAGAGAAACGTTTAGGGAAGAACACAACCTCATAACCTCATGTCAACAAGATGGTGAGAAGCAAGGATGTCACACCTTGGTTGTAAAAAAAACGGGGCACCATCTCATCACACTGAGAAGGGAAGGATCCAGTCTCCATCCCCCTAGAATCAGTGTGAGCCAATGGCTTGGTAAAGGGACACTGTGGAGGGTATTTGCTCCCAATGCCCCAGCTTTGGGTTGGGATTAAAGCCTCAACGGCTTGGTTGTAAAGCCTCCATCTTTCACCAGGGAGAGGGTAGATGCCCACCCCGCTGACCTGACCCATTCCATCTGCTAATGACCCCCGGTCTCCTTCCTTACACTTTTCTGGCCCTTTTCAGGTCAAAGTTGACTATTCTCCACTCCCTATCTTGTCCTGCTAGAGAGTGCTGGCATGCAAATATTTGCTCACTGGGAGAAAGCAATGTCGGAGAGTACTTTGGGATCTTTCCAAATGAAAGCAAGTTATCATAAACCATGGAAGCAAGCCAAGCGGGCTTTCTTCTTGAAGGGCTGGTAACCCAGCTGGTGTCCTCATGAGGAATGATACCCATTTTCTGGAAGTGACTGGGGGGTGAGAGGGGAGAGGCAGGAAGAAGGGTACCCTCTGAGGCTCTCCTGTTATTGTTTATACATCCAAACAAGTTCTGCCAGAAGGTTAGCACCCTCCAAAATGTGCCTATTTTAAAGCAGCTACTTTACAAGTCTAACTCTGGAATGTCTGGGGCACAATTTCACAAGACCACTCATGATCACCCTTCCCACAGGTAGAAATCCATCTTGTTTCTGCTCATGAAGGAATGGGAACAAGGGGAAAGATTTGTTGGAGGCTTTTTTTTTGTTTTTTAAAGACAAGCTTTGTTTCTCCTACCTTGCTGTTTAGGCACTTCCTTCCGACCAATGAGGTCCCAGTTGGTCGCCCCAAAAATCAAAAGCTGCCCTCTGCACTTAGAGCCTTCAAGTTTCTACAAAGGAGGGGGAGGAGAAAGGAGAAAAGCATCAGCCTTGAATGCCATCTTTGTGGGCAGACCTCCCAGGCGGTGCAAGACTCTCCAGCAGACAGCAGGAAGCAGAAGGAATAATGCCTCGTTAGTAGCTGGCACCCAGCTGGCCTGCTTCTCGGCCTCGCTCAAGTGGCCCTCAGCAATCACACAACCTAATCTTCGTGCTTTAATACATGTAATCCCATTCCTACACTCAGCACCTCACTTGTTATGCCCACGGCTCATTTTTTTATCCTTTTGATTTCTTATTTAAATATATTTTGCAAAACACTTTAAAAAAAAATACAAACCCCCCACCACCACCACCAAATTACATCCCCTCCCTCCCACCCTGCAAAATGACTTAACACAGGTATTTGCAAGATCCCTGTAGAGAGAGGATTAAAACTGGCTTGTCCTCAGGGCCAAATCTACATTTTCCTATCAGCAAGCACAGAGCTCCACACAGATTTCCAATGTTGGGACTGGGCTTCACTTCTGCATAGTAATTAAACCTGACTAGCCTCTCCTACTGTTCCCTCTCCTCACTACCTAGTGGGCCAAGAATCTCTCACTAGGGAAAAGGAGTGGGAGGGAAGAGAGGGACCCCCATACAGTTTCTAAAATCCCTGATGCCTTTTCTCAACCCCTAAATCTTCAAGAAAAGAGTGTGGACTCAAGAGAGGCACTAGAGGTCTGGGATGGGGTTCCCTTCAAAGGCCACTGCCATTCATTTTATTCTTCCATTAGTCAAAAGGAATCAATGATGAGTGAAATGAGGGTGTTCCCCAGGGCGCAGCTGTGTAAGTGAGAAGCCAGAATTTCTTCTGGCTGGTTTATTCCAGTATTCATTCTGACCCAGTCTACCACTGCTGTCATCCACACGATTTGTGGCCACAGATTCTGATGTTCTGTATTAGTATCTCTAGAGGAAAATGTCAATCAGCCTTTCTGGGACTCAGTTTCCTCACCTGTAAAACAAGCTGGTTGAACTAGACGACCTAACACCCCTCCCAGCTCGAGATCCAGGATAACAAAATCTCTTACTGAACAATCTACTCATGCTGTGAAATTATAAGGACCAACAAGACTGAGACCAGAGCAGATACAGGCTATGAACATAAGGCACCATGTCAGACTTGGCTTATGTGACGTTAGCCTAATACTGCTGTCTGTTCTTTTCAATTTCATCCTCTTCCTTCCACAGGACAGTTCTCTGGAAGGAGAGAAGGGAAATGTGGGGGAGACAGAAGTGATATATATGTGAGTAAAAAAAACCTGTCCATTCCAGCTGTGGAATGGAAAGGAATGGAAACTGGTTTCATCTTTAATAATGCAGGCATCTCTCTTGCCTTGCCAGGCCCTGGGGAGGAAAACACTGTGTAAACACTAGAGTACAAGAGGACTAAGTTATAATAGTTACTATTACTCACCAACAGATAGAAAAAGCAACATCCATGGGAAATTAAGTGGCACTGTTTCATTTAAAGAAACTATTTTCTGGAAGTTCAAAGAGGGAAAAAC
>CM053588.1:50881592-50899629 GCA_028646515.1 Pseudochirops corinnae
TTAATTATTAACTGACATTTCTATAAGGTTTGTTTACAAAGTGCTTTCAGTACAATTAGCGGCATCAGAGGATGGATGTCCATAACAGGGAAAAGACCAACTTCCCCTATTTTGTGCAGGAGGGAATCAAGGTTCATCCAGGCATTCACAACTCCATTTTACAGATGAAGAAACTAAGGCTGAGAGGTTCCTGACTTGCCATGGTCTACACAGCTTGGAAGTGTCAGAGCCCACACTGGAATCCTAATTCTGTATTTAAGCTTCCTTCCCACTATACTTAACTGCTCCCTGTCCAGGTCTGTGTAAGGGCACATTTTCAAAGTAAATAGATCCCATTTCCTTGATAACTTGACAACCCAAACCTAACATGGGCAGGTTCTCCCAATGTATGGCCTCTGAACCACGCTCCAGCTGGAGTCTAAACATGGGCATGAGACACAGGCCTGGCTTCATAAATGACGGGGAGTTTGAGAAATGGAAGGGGTGAGAACAGGAGAAGCGTCAGTCAGAAGGGGACCTCACTACACTTAAATTATTTAGAGCTAGACCTTACTCAGAGATACTAGAACCCTGGCTGCACCCAAGGTTCGGATTACTTGACTCTGAGCCCAGTTTCCCCTGGTTATCTGCCCTCCTTTGGCTAAAATGGTGGGCCTTGGCTTAGGAACAAGTAAAGATGTGAGTTGGAGTGCAAGGAGGATGCTGAGATCAACTTTGCTATCTTGAGAAACAAGAAGGAAAAAACCCTGGTGAAGTTGGGACCATGCTTACTTTACTCTCCAGGCTGCACAGCTGGACAAAGTACAAGCAAGCAAGCATTTCTTTATTAAGTACTCACTACATGCTAAAGATATGAGCACAGATGTGAAAGTCGTCCCTGCCTTCAAAGGACTTCCAACCGAGGGACAAATAATAGATCAGGGCAGGGAGGAGTCTGGATGGAGATGGACAGAGAAAGGTCTTGTGCAGGACAAGGGTTCCTTAACCTGGGACGCCAAACCCCTAGAGATTTCAAGGGATTCATGTATTTAGATGCAAAAAAAAAAAAAAAAAAAAAAAAGGACATTTTCAATTCATAATAATTGGTTTCCTTTCAAATCCTGTGTATTTTATTTTATGGATTTAAAAACATTCGGAGAAGGCATCCATAGGTTTCATCAGGTTGCCAAAAAGTTAAGAATCTGACACAGGCGCCTTAAAGGAAATTAGGGCCTCCAGGGTGCCAAGGTGAGGAGAGAGTGCATTCCAGGCTTGGGGGGGCAGCCCCTGCAAAGGCCAAGAGACTGGAGGCTCTAGACTTGAGGGGGAACATTAACTCCTGGGGGAGGGGAGTGAAGAGTGGTAGATCATGGCCAAGTCCATTCAGATGCGACAACCACAGGCTAGACATCATCAATTGCATCTGGCAGCAGCACAGGGGGCAGGCAGGCGCTTCAAAGATATACCTCCCATAAGTCACCCCTCATTCACACAGGCCGCTTCCCCAAGAATGAAATAAATCCTTTCCTGTAACAAACGCTCAGTAAGCAGCCGTTTGTGGCCAGAACACTCACTGCACCAAATGTGTCTTTGGGAGAGAAAGGCCAGCTGGGAAAATCTTGCCAAAGCTCCCAGTCACCAAAGAGCCTGCCACTGCCTTAAAAGACTTGAAGGCCTCCTCTAGAGTAATGGCTAACAGGTATACAGAGCCCAGTACGTGCAAGGCGCTGTGTCAAGCACTTTACAAGCATTATTTCTCACAATAAACACAGTCAATCGTAGCTGAGGAAACTGAGGCAAAGAAATTAAAGGGATTAGAGCCTGCCACAACACACGCTAGTGCCTCTGCCAGAATGGCAGGGCATTTCCTGTCTGCCCCTTGTGATTTCTCAAGGCTAGCTGGATGAATATTAGTGGTAGTCTGAGCATCTCTTGATGGATCAACCCATTACCTGAGGCCTATGGCATCGCTATGAAAATGTGAATTATGTGAAAAGAAGTAAATTTCACATCATTCCTCATTAGTTTAAGTGGCTGAATGACTCTAAGGAGTTAATTATCGACCTGCTGTCAATCACAGAGTCCAAGACTTTCATGTTTAACAAAGACTGATAAGCTTCTAGAATGCAGCGACTCACTGTTCAGCCTCTGAACCCATTCCCAGCACCTGGCACACAGTAGGTCCTTTAAAAATAATTGCTGATTGGCTTGAGTCTTTACCATTTGAATTCTCTATATACATAATTGCTATAAAAGAGTTTGCTTTCTTAAACTATTTCTTCCAATACAGCCTTCACTTCCTTATTTCACATTTTCATGCTTCTCCAAGTAAGAAACCGGCCACCTTAACTGCACATCATGTCCATCAGCTTATTCATTAGAGCCTTGAAAGTCATCTCATATGGAATAGCTATCACAGATGAGTGTATGCCTCCCACAAGATGAATGTGGAAAGAGAATGTCAGAGTAACAAAAGCAGGGCGGAGAGGGGGACCCCCTAGACATTTAATTCTAGTTTGACTAATGGGGCTACATACAGACTGTTTACCGGACAATACTGGGTTCTATAATGCTGCTCATATTCAAAGGCCACAGAAGGATAGCTTTTAAAAAAAAAAAAAAGGCCCCAAAAAGCTAAATGGATTTCATTTCATCTTGCTGTCTCCCAACACCCTGGTCACAGAACCTGGGCTGAGATGGACAGCAATGGCAAAAAGATACACTGAGTTTCTTCAATCAACAAAATGGGATTTCTGGTATAAAGCGACTTTTGAATTATTACCCAAGTCGAAGAAGCATGTTTGAGAGTCAACCTTTTAACATACATTCATTTAGAAGCCTGCCTCTCTCCTAGGAGGCAAGGCTGTTCAGAAAAATGCCTTCCACAATAAATTCCCTAATGGGCTATCAACTGAAACAGGCTTCAAGCCCAGTTCTCTGAGATATTTATTTGCTCCTTTCTGATTGGACAGATTTGTCTCCAGGTCCACTAAACCTTCAGCAATCCTATCCTGGAAAAATGACACTGCATTCACCTTTGAGCTGGTGTACAGTCAAGGATACTTGGTTTGGTCTACTTAGAGGGATACCTTAGGAAGTCCCTGCTAATTCAGATTGAATTAAAATACCACAATTAACCGAAATAAGGTAGTCTGTTTGCCTGGCAGAGATGCTCGGGTACTTAGGGCAAGAAGGATTTTCTCTGTCTAAAATTATATATAGCTAGTGCAGATCAGACCAATAAAAATCGACATCTTGTGCTTTCAAGGCAGCATGGTACAGCAGAGAAAGAGCTGGACTAGGGGTCAGGAGTGCCACACTGCCATTTACCAGCTGGACTTCAGGTTTGCTCAGCTACTAAAAGTGAAAAGCCCCTCCCACCTCTGACTATCTGGGTTTTAAGGGCCTTGGGGTCCTGAACCAATATTTATGAACCTAAAACAAAACCTTTTTGCAATGGCTAAAAGCTATTGGTCTCTCTTTCAAAAGACAAATAGTTATGGCTAAACGTGCATAGATAGCTATTTGAGCAAACCATTCATAAGTGATTTTACCACCCCAAACTCTACAGCAGGTATTGTAGTGTTCTGAAAGCAGAGGAGAGGAAGGAAAGGGGGGAGGAGGGAGAGAAAGAGAAAGAAGGAAACAAAGAGAAAAGGAGAGAAAGGAAGAAACAAAGAACAAAAAAAGAAAAACAAAAAAGAGGAGAGATGCAAATAGAAAGAAAGGAAAGAATGGAAGAGAGAAGGGGGAAGGGAGGAGGAAGGGAGGGAGGAAGAAAGGGAGGAAAGAAGGAAGAGAGGAAGATAGGAAGAAAGGAAGGGAAGACACTCCTGTTGTGCAAATAAAGTTACCTATTTGTCTAAACCTCTGACCTGAGATTCTCCTACTGCAGCTAAAGACAGCAGTGTGGCCCAGTGGGAAGAGTACTATCTCTTGTCCTCAGAGGACCTGGGTTCAAATCCCACCTCTTCAGCTTACTAACTCTTTAATTAAGCATGTCACATCACCTCCACGGGGCCCAGTTTCCTCATGTGTGAAATAAAGGATTGGCTTCCATGGGCTCTGAGGTCCCTTCCAGCTGCCCATCCAGGATTCTATAGTAAAATCCCAACAGTAACATTCGCCTAGCGTATCAGGGCTCACAGCAGCATTCTTTGTGATTGGGAGGGTAAAAAAAAGAATGCTGAACATAAAATGTATCCCATGATTAGGGAACAGGTTGATCAAACTACGATAAGTATGTATAACAGAGTGTTACTGCATATTAAGGAAGGTCAAAGCATGAAGAATTCAGAGAATGGAGCGGAAGGCGTGCATAAAGCCACAGAGAAGGCTCCGCTAAAGAAGAGACTTTAGGTGTTGGACACAGCAAGGGAAAGGTGAGACTCAGGTCACAGGCAAGGGTCAAGGCCAAGTCAAGGGCCCAATGGCCCATTCTTCCTTTCTGTTATACTGATAATCAGTGTTTTGGGGAAAGTGCTTCCATGGGGGACAGAGGAGAGGGTTGGTTCACATGCTCTTCAGCATCAAAAAAACCCAATCAACACCAACAGAAGTATCAACAATTTTCATAAATACATTCCCTTCCAAATGACTTCACTTCCATAATGCAGCTGGTGGCTACTGCACTGGCCCTGCAGCCAGGACGACTCGAGTTCAAATCTAGCCACAGACGCTGTGTGACCCTGGCCAAGTCACTTCTCCGGCCTGCTTCAGTTTCCTCCACCGTAAAGTGGGGATCACAACAGCACCTACTAAGCAGACGATATCTGGAAAGCGCTTAGCACCGCACCTGGCACACAGTTTATTGTTGATAATAACAATGTCTGGGGAAAGCAGCCTTGAGAAGGCTCCGGGTCTGCCGGAGAGACTCTGCATGTTTCTTCTACTCTGCCAGAACTGCATTTAAATGATCTTACTGTAGACGTATGTGCCCAGTTACTGCTTAAATCTTCTTGATAAAGGACGCTTTGACACATCAGAGGCACCCCCAGTGTACTCCCCACAGTACACAACAGCAAAGATCCCAGATTTACAGCTGGGAGACAACGTAATGGTCCCCCAGACCACGCAAGGCCCCTCCGCCACCGACTGCCGCTGTCAGAACTGCCCACGATCCCAACGGCTGAGTCAGGACATGAGAACTCGAGCCCCTCTCAGCTAACTTATCTGGACCATGGCCATGAGGAGCAAGCACAGGGCAAATATTGTGTATCCTTAGAGGAGGGGCCCCAGCACAAGGAGAAATACCGACAATCGTCGAGGTGTGGGGGAAGATGAGGTTTGAATGAAAGCAAAATTGATACTCAGTGGCCTGGCACATATTTTCGAAGGGCCGGGGGAGACAGACAGAGGCAGTGTGGGTTAGTGGACGGAGAGCTGGCCTTGAAGATAAGATCAGAGTTCTCAGTCTACCTTTGACACGTAGTAGTCGTGAGGCCGTGGGGATGACAAGTCAAGTGCTAGACACTGATAACTAAGACTAGATATTGAAAAAAACGGGGGGGGGGGAAGGTGGAGGGGAGAGGGGCATGCCAAACTCCTGCCCTAGTAAAGGGAGCTATTACCAGGCTAGTCCCTATCCCAGGCCAAAGCAAACGGAGGCATACCACCAGCCTGTGTGACCCCTCGAGGGCAGCAGCCCCAGGACCATACCTTCTCTGGACTGAAGACTTTTTCAATCGTGGCACAGGCTATATATATATACTCTCTTCACAGATAGATAGGACAGGACAAGTATTATTACTACTATTTTACAGAGGCAGAAACTGAGGTTCAGAGAAGGGAAGATGAAGTCATGAAGTTCTAGACACTCCCTCTTACCTTTAGAATAAACCATAAAGTCCCCAAAAGTCAAAGACGGCACAATCTGGCCCTGGCCACTCCCTCCCTTTACTGCATGGGGGGCTAGTAGACAGGCCCTGCAGTGCCCCCCCACACACACACAGCTGGAAGGGCCTTCCTAGCTCATCTAGTCCAATCCCAACACTCACTTTACAGTTGTGGAAACTGAGGCTGGGAGAGAAGGGACTTGTCCAAAGTCACACAGGTACTAAGAGGTCTATCGAAGATCTGACACTATGTCACTGGACTCCAGGCCTCCCATTCCTCCAAAGCACGCCCCCCGCCCCCTCTTCACAAGTGAGTCTTAGAATTCTCCCTTCCAAAGTTCACCTTACCAGCTGCCTTCCCTTATCAAGTTTATCTATCCTAAGCCCCAGCTTAGTCAGAAGAAGACTATGAATGTGTTTCTTATTTACTAGTCTTCTTTGTCCCACACTAATCTCATCCAGATTCCATGTTAATCTTTCTAATACAAGAAAGTGCCCAAAGGGCTGTCATTTCTGTCTCTGTGCCCCCAGAGTTTAAGCAGGAAAAAATATATATATATATATATATATATATATATATATATATATATATATATAAAATATATATATATATAAAAACACCTACTTAATAAAATGAAGGGAATTTCTTTGGCCCTAATCACACACATTCATTTTCCCTCAGGTCCAGAGACATAACAAGACAGGCAAACATTTCTGTAGTTCTTTCAAGTTTGTAAAACACTTTACCTATGACTGATCTTGAGTAGACAGCAAGGTATATTTCAGAAGGGCCACCAGGGAAAAAGACAGTGTAGCTGCCCACCTACGCACCCTGTTTCCCAGAACCAAGCCCGGTTAAATATTAATGTTTTCTGGGACTGACCCCCCCCCCCCTCCCCTTTTCTGGACTTCTGAGCTCAAAAAAAACTTTCTGAACTGCTCCTCCAAGGGAATTCTAATGACAGTAGAATTTGGACTTTTAATCTGGCTTGACGGGAAGGCTTGGGTCTTTGCAAACTGTCAAAAGATCTGATCGGGCAGTTTTCAAAGGAAGATAGCCAGGCTATGGCCAACCACTGGAATAGCTGCTCCAAATCACTAATAATGAGAGGAATGCAAATTACAGACTCACACCCACAGTGGCAAAGATGACTTAATTAATTAGGTTTTTTTGCATTCACAAGTCTGGGCTGTCAAGTTAGCACTTTTTCTAGAAGACAGCCATGGCCAAAGGAATAATGGAGATAGCGCCCACTGACATAATGGGACATAGTAATGATAGCTCTAACCCGTGACAGTTCATTATTGATTCAATAAGAAGTAGAGAATTCATAAGACACCATAGTCTGTTTTAACTCAAACTTTTAAGACCCTCTGGGAAAAGAGAATTCTACATGGTCTAAGAATAATGTTATTTTTTTTCAACCTCATTTCCCAGCAGGCTGTACTTCTTTGAGACTTCTCCTGATTTTTTCACATGCCCAGGAACCTCATCCTTGTGAAATCTCCAAATCCTGCAAGATCCCATCAACCCTGGTTCTCACACTACCCTCTCTGCCCCTCTGACTGAAGGGTGGGAGACTCAAGAACCCCAAAGCCACCATTTAAGGAGGAGGCTCAGGACGGACATTTCCCACCTTCCCTGATCTTTCTATCATGTACTTTCTCCCCCCACCCATTTCTCCCAGCCAATTTCCTTCTGTGAATTGTCTTCCCCGTTAGATTGTAAGCTCCCTGAGGGGCAGGGCCTGGCTTCTTTTACATCTCTATCCCCAGAGAAAAAAGTCTTTGCCATAATGGCAAAGACCACCAAAAAACTTTTCTAAAGGTCACCTAATTTGTAAGATGCTATCGAATTGTCTATTCCCTTCCCTTTGCCCCAGCAAAACTAAAGACTTTGTTAATATAGGTACATGTGCTAGGTATCTGATACTCTGAAACCTAAAACCTGGGTTCAATGCACACTTATGCTGGCAGAAGGGAAATGCATTTATTAAGTGCCTACTGTGTGAACACGTAGGCATGATGTGAACACCTTATAGCTGCTATCTCATTTGATACTCCCAGCAATGCTGGGAAGCAGGTGCTATGACTGTCTTCATTTTACAGATGAGGAAACTGAGGTCAGGAAGCAAGTGAATTTCTAAACAGAGCTAAATAAGTATCGGAGAGATTTCCCCAGCAAACCACCTAGTTTGCTTAAAAACAAACTAACAAAGCACACCTGATTTTATTATGCAATACAGCTTCTTCACCAAAAGAGTCTTCACAAGGAGTTACTTCCCAGAGATGTATAAAGGTTAGTCAAATGAGGCCAAGTATAAGATAACTCAGGTAATGGACTCCCCATTGCTCTAACAGGTTCCCTGGAAGGGGCCAGCAGAGAGCTGCTTAATTTCATTTTGCCCCTCAGAAATTATTCCTGCAAAGGTGAACACAGGAATGGGTTGGAGGTCCAGACCACCACTCTGGCTGAGCTCTCCATGCAGCTGAAAACGAGAGCAAACAATGCGAAAAGAATGATGACGGAAAATGCCATCCATGTCCAGAGAAAGAACTTGAGCAGACTATTCTCTTCCTCATGGTGTCTCCCATTCATTATGATTCTTCTGCACAAGGGAATGGGAATGTATATGTGCTGAGCCTGTATGAGACTGCCTGCTGCCTTGGGGAGGGGGTGGGGAAAGAGGGAGAAAAAAATTTTAAATTTTATGGAAGTGAATGTTGAAAACTCAAAATAAATAAATTAAAAAACTGGAAAAAAACAGGGAACACGGAAAGAAAACTAAACCAAAAATTAAGAAGTTAATGTTTGCTGGGCAAGAATGTGAATTACCTAATTTCCCTAACTAACCTGGGGGGGGAGGGAGGAAGCCCAGAAAGTTTAAGAAGACCAGCCAACTTAATCCCCAAAACAAACACCAAGCTGAGAGTGGATGGCCTGACTCTCCCAAATACTGTTAACTTCAACACCACCCTACCACAGCCTATTCCAGCCATTAGGTTAGAGAATGGTCCTTAGATGAGAGAAGAGCAGGAAGCCAAGCCCAAAGAAGGGGAAGTCACTTGCCCAAGGTCACCGTGCCAGGCGATGGGGGTCTTCAGGACTCCCTCCGCCACTGCTACAAGTGACCTTCTGCCTCCTTTCAGAAGTCACCTCATGACTCCTTCCACATATCAAACTTAGGATGATCGCTGATGTCTTAGTGGAAATCCCTACGGTGGTATTTAAGCCCCTCAAAATACTTGGAAGGTGCAGGGAATGAGGAAAGATTTAAGGTCACCGCGGTCCCCTTTCTCTGGGCAAAACTTTTATAAAAGGCTTAGCAAGGGCCACTCTGGGCCTCGGTTTTCTCCTCTACAAAATAGGTAACAAAGTACTTTCACCACCTACCCCTAAAGAGAATCCCCCAAATTCGGAATGGGAAAGGGGATCTAGTCCAACGCAAACCTGTACAGACATTCTTCTACTCCAGACCCGGCCCTGCATACTTGGAGCCTCCCGGGGAGCTACCCGAATGGTAGCCCACCATTCCATCTTTGGGCTTTAAGAAACCCAAGAGGAAAACTAACTTAATTAACAAGCCCCATACAAAGTAAACAAAATCGAGATACTTAGTACAGGTCTGTTCCGGAAGAAGAAAAGGGTGGGGGTGGGGGATGGGCTGGTGAAGGCTTTGCAAACTACAAAATCTGCATAAAGGGGAACTGTCCTTATTATTCAATTACAGCATTGAGCATCTATTAGTGACTAATAAAGAGGCATTTATCATTCATCCTTCACGAGGCGGGGGCCTCCGAGTCCCCAGAGACAAGTTCTGCAAACTGGCCCCGGAGCAGTTCCCCCAGGGGCGGAGTCCCCCAAGATCCGCGCCGTCCCCCCCCACCTCCCACGACCGTGCAAGGACAAACCAGGAAACAAAGCTCAGAACACCTCTCGGCCCGGCCTCCCCCAACTTTCAAGGCAGCGCGCCGTACTGGGCATGCGTCCTCTGGGCTCAGCCCCTCCCCTCCCAAAGCAGGGCTTCCCCCAGCTTCCAGGACGACGAAAACGGGGCGGAGAGCAAGGCGGAAAGAGCATGCGCAGTACCTATCGTCGCCAGCCCCTCTCCTTCGTCGAGCGCCGGAGCCGAGGCGGCGGGAACCTCAAAGCCCCGGCAAAATCGCTGCTCCCTGCAGAGCCTTCGCGGGCGGGCGGCCGGCCCCGCCTCTCTCTCCCCTTCCTTTCCCCCTCCCCCACCCCGCCATGACTAACCCGCGGCGCGCATGGGGGAGGGATTCAGGGAGGCTTCTTTCTCCCCCCCCCCAACCCCCCCAGCTTCCCGCCCGGAGGCGCCGCCTGCTCCTCCCTCCTCTCCTCATAACCGAACTTAAAAACTCTTGATTCCCCCAAAGGGAGGGGGAAGGGAGGAGGCAGCTCCCAGCGGCCGCCGGGGGCGCGGCCATGACCCCCCTCGCTCCCCGCTCCGTTCCCCCTCCCCCCGGACCCCAATGCACGCGGGCTTCGGCCCCCCTCCCCCCGCCGCCGGCCTACGGGGGGGGGGGGTGATGGGGAGAGGAAAGGAGCCCGGGTTGCGCGCGGCGGCCCCCCGCGGAGACGGCCCCACACTCACTATCCGCTCCTTGGTGTGCTCCGGCTCCGTGATGACGACGGCCTGTCCCGCCCCCGCCTTGCCCGGCGGCGCCGGCTTGGCCGCCCGCTTGGCCCCGGGGCCGAGGCTGCCGCCGTCCAGCTCGGCCAGGCCGTCTTCATCGCCACTGCTGCCGCCGCCGCTGGAGCTGCCGCGCTCGGGCCGCTCCCGCTTCCTGCCCGCAGCCGCGCCGCCCCGCGCCTTCCTCGGGGGGCCGCCCCGGGCCCCCGCCGCGCCTGCCGCCGTCGTCCCGTTGCCCGAGCTCTGCTGCTCCCAGGCCGCCGCCGCCTTCGCCCCGGCTCCGAGCCCAGCGCCGACCTTCTTCCTGGGCATCCTGGTCCCCGATGGGCGTCCTGCTCCGGCCGCGCTGGGTCTCCCGGCTGGGGACACACACACACACATACACAACACGCGCGCGCGCACACACACACACACACACACACACACACACACACACACGCGCAGCCAGGCGGCACATCCAAGACACAATAGAAGCGGGGGTCAATTTAGGAAAAGGAGAAAGCGAAACCAGCCCGACCTGAACCCACCCAAGTCTCCGAGCCGGCCCCACAAGGGCAAGTTTGGGGAAAGCTATGCGACACTTGGAGATCTCCCCAAAGTGCCCGATGCACCCCCTGCCCCCAGCAACGTCCCCCAAAAAAGTAAAAACGGAGAGGACATGAAAGATTGCACCCTTCCCCCCCCCCCAAATAACCCCGAATTCCTAAGAGCAAATGATTTGGAAACACTTCTGGGCTCTCCAGGAGTCTCCCTTGGGGCGCTCCGTTTTAAGGGGGGGTCGTCATGCCGTCTCCCCCACCTGCTGCTTTTTGTCCGAGCCGCCAGCTAGCACCCTCCTACCCGGTTTAAAAGCCCACAGTGAAATTAATGGCAATTATCTCTTCCCCCTCCCCCTCTGCCTCTCCCCCAGCTTCCCTCCCTCCCCCGCCGCAAACGGCTGGAAGGTCTATCCAAAGCCAAGTCTCCGGCCCCATCCATCCCTAAAGGAAGTCAGGCCTGGGGGTTCTGGGGTGAGCCGGACCCTACAAAGGAGGGATACTGGTGGAGAGTAGACTTTTCTCCCGGGGAGAGAAGGAAAAAATTCTAGTCTTCCCCATTAAAAAAAAAACAAACCACCTGGTTTTTTTGCTTTCTTTTTCTTCCAACCAGAAAAAAGCCCGCAACTTTACTAGGTGCCCCCAACTCTGCCTCGCTCCCCTCGGCGGGAGCCCCGAGGGGCGGCTTCCTCCCTTCTTTCTCCCTCTCGGATCCCAGACTGCAGATCTCGCTGGGCTACCCTCGCCTTCCTCCGGCGCTTCTCTTTTCTTTTGCTCTGTCTGCCTTTTTTTTTTTTTTATTGATTTTGAACAATGGGATCTCTGTCTGTCTCCGATTAAACCACGTGGATCCGCCTTCCTTCCCTTTTTTATTCATTCAAACCTCCCCCTAGCCCCCCCACCTCCCTTTCCCCAGGTTGGGTGGTGTTTTTTTTTAACCTTTTCTCTTTAAAGAGAAGGAAACATCAAACTTTCCCCTAGCCCGCAAAACTGATCGCTCTTCAATTTCAGCCCCCCCTTTTTCCTCCCCACCTGGACTGAAAGTGATGAAAAAATCAACCCGCCCTCCCATTTAAAAAAATAACTGGACGGCTCTCGTTTCTAAACCGCCCCCCTCCCCACATCCCCCCCACCCCATCCCAGCGAAGAAACGGATTTCAGCCCACTCACCAGATACACTTAAAATGTAAATACGAGCTTCCAGGACAAATGCTCCACTACAAAACAGAAACACATGGACGAGCAGCAGAAAATGCGAGAGCTAGAGAAGAGCCAGGGGAGTGAACTTCCTCACCGCGCCCTCTCCAGGTCTGGAGGACCCCGGGGCCCGGAGGCCGGCCCCCTCCCTTCCCCTCCCTTCCCCTCCCCCTCCCCCGGGACGGGCCGCGTCGGCTGCCCCCGCCCCCTCCCATCCCTCCACCGGCGCAGCCGGCTCCGTTCCGCGCCCCCGCCTAGGAGGGAGGCGATGCTTCCCCAGGACCAGCCCCCTCCTCCCCTCTTCTGCATTTCTGTGCTCTTCCGAAAACTTTGCGAACCTTGCCTCTGCGGGGGATGCCAGTCTCCAGTAGGAACCCCACGCTCGGTCCGTCTCTTTGGGAAAGCCGGGGTTTGGAGGGCACGCCACCTTGGAAAAGGTGCTTCCTGTCCCCACTGAGCAGAGGAGGTTCTGATCTCCCGCACCCATCAGATGGGCGAGACGACCAAAAAAAGATGCTCCTGCATGCACCGCGCTGGGCTGGCGCGTTGGGACTTTTGCTAGAAAATGGCTTCTATTTGGCCAGGGGAAGAATAATGACAACTGTTATTCATTGCAAGAGTATTGGGGGAGTACGTACGGGGAGGGCAGGAGCGTCCCGAATGAGGAGAGGGGCAAAACTGAGAGGAGACCCTCGCCAAGGTTACCGTGGGCCAACAGATGTAGAGCCGAAAGGGGACTAGCAGGTCAGCCGGTCCACCCCCTTAATTTTACAGATGAAAGTCTAAGGGAGGCCCTGAGAGACTAAATAATTGGTCCAAGGTTAAACCAACTCTAAGTAGCAAAACCTTAGAATGCAGCGCTGGCCTTTGACCTCAGAGGAAGGATCTTTTCTCGTGACACCATTCATCGCCTCTCAGTCTGCATTCGGAGATAACTAGCCTGTACAATAGTAGGTGATAAGCACAGAGGAGATAATGTGTCAGCTTTTATTGTTATATACTGTCATAGCTAGCATTTCCTGGGCACTTTCAAGATTTACAAATAATCTCATTTTATCCTCACAATAACATTGGGAGGTAGATGCTAGTATTATGCCCAATTTACAGAAGAGGAAGTGACTTGGTCCAGCTAATAAGTGAGAAGCTGGATTTGAATTCAGGACTCCTGCCTCCAGGTTCAGCACTCTATTTACTGCAGCACCTAAGACTTGGACCCAAGTATTCTGGATCCTAGACCAGTGCTCTTTCCACAATACCAAGATACCATTAAGGCAGTTTTAGTAACTAAGTGATTGTAATGAATTGGCCTTGCATAGAGTGTTTATGCATCGATATTCAACTCAGTTACCCAATAAACATTTAAGTGCCTACTGTGAGCCTGTCTCTGTGTTACAGTTTGGAGATACAAGTCAAAAAAATAAATCATTCCCGGTCTAATGAGAGACAACATGCAAACAGTTATGTATAAACAAGATACAGAGAGGGGCAATTTTAAAGAATCAACAGAGACAGGGCATCAGAATTACAAAATAAGTTCTCTGATGCATTTTACCTCATGTTGTAGCATTCTTGTTTTCATTCCCCTTAGATCTGTTGGATTGAAAGCCCCTTCGGGGCAGGAACTGTTTTATTAGTCATGTTTATGCCCCTGTAGCTGGCCCATGTATGCACCAAATAATCAATGTTTATTGCATTGAATTAACTCTCTTAGTAATCAACTGCAACTTCCAAGTCCTACTCAGATTCCTCATTGGGATGCCCCGTTGGTTGTTGTCCTCTGTTCTTGAAGAGGACCCAAACGATATCACTGTGCTAAAGTTAAGTTTCAATGTGTCCAACCGGCTGATCAGCCCAATAAGAGCTCGAAGTGCTCTAAGCTCCTAAAGACCACACCTCCAAGATCTGGCAGCTAGGTCCTACTAAGCAGTATAGTTTGGAAATGCAAGAGAAAGTAGGTCAGTTCTCTGAGGAACAGCCGCCATAAGTTTGTACCTCACGGTGACTTCCAAGTGATGAATTATTTCAGAGATGGTAATGCAGGCATTGGGAGCACAGTGCTGGGCTTAGAGCCAGGAAGAGACATCTTTCTGAGTTCAAGTCTGTCCTCAGACACTTACTAGCTGTGTGACCTGGGCGAGTCACTTCATCCCGTTTGCCTCAATTTCCTCATCTGTAAGATGGCAAACCCCTCCAGTATCTCTGCCACTTAAACCCCAAATGAGGTCATGGAGAGTCAAACCCAAGAAAAACAGCTGAGTGACAAATGGAGGCATTGACCCCATACCTATTAATGAAATCTCAGATCTTCAAAATGTCTATGGAAGGGCTGTGATGTAAGAGAAAAGAGTGACATCAGAGGACCAGGGTTTGAATCCTGTCTATCCCTGGGTACCTGTCACCTGGGCCAACTCACTGTCTGGACTTCCATTTCCTCTTCAGTAGAATAATAAGACTTGGATTTAATGACCTCTAAGGTCACTACCAGTTCAAACCCTATGACCTTTTGCTAGAATGGAAGTTTCTTGAAGGCAGAGATTGTCTCTGTGTCTCTCAAAGAACAGAGCCCCATCAGTGCAGGTGTTTAATAGATTTTTGTTGAATTTAAATAGTAACCCTCTCAGATTATTTCCTGAATGAATGAATGAATCCTAGAAGCCAAAAGGAGTTGGAAAGGAAGTTGCTTCTCATATGGAAAAACTGAAAGACCTGGAATCTCTGACCAGCATAAGACTTTGACCTCTAATCTATTACTGACCTTCCCCATTACTTTTCCCGGTCTTGTGTTTGCTTTGTGTGTGCCTGGCATATAGTGAGTGCTTAATAATCCTTTTTAGACCGACTACCAACCCATACTCTCAGTATTCCTGGAACCCCCTGGATCTCAGCTTCACACCCCTGCCTCCTGTTTTCTAGCTTCCAGACAAATTAGACTGCTCTGTGTCCTATCAGACCAGAACTACACTCCCTTCCACAAAAAAATACCACTTCCTCCCAGACCTTACTAAGCTCTTTTATTTTGTAACAGAAGTACTTATCTTGTGGTCTTTTGTATTGTAATCAACTATGTAGATCCCATTGCTTTTAAAAGGTAGGGACTGTACCCCAGCACCACCTCTGCATCAGTAGATGCACAATAAATGGTTGAATGTGTTGTGTCTTTTCCAGAGATTGTCCCAAGGTTTTTTAAATTGGAAGGTGAATTAGGAAAACCTTTTCTGAAGCCTTTCTCAAAGACACAGTATAAACACAACTACAGAGAGAGAAGAGGAGTCTGGGCTCCCAGGGCTCCAGCAGGTTCTGCCTTCCTGCCAAAGGTTTCAGTATAAAGTTGGACTGTATCTAACTTCCAAGGACCAGCCTAATTAAGGGAAACCACCCTCCATTTTCCCAAGCAGCTTGGCCACTTGGTGATGAAACTTTGGCCATGGCAAAAAACACCAACCAAAATATCTTGTACAAAATAAAAGCAGTGTAAACTAGAATGCACCTAACCCTCCAAGTTCAAGGGCCTTGAGGAAGTGGCAGGTAGATTCTTGTCCCCGTGATGTGTTTACCCCCAAACAACCTTCAGAGGGTACCTTCAGATTACCACCAGTGAGAGGTCTTTTTCTCCCAAGGGTAATGCTGCCCCGCCCCCACTGGTGTAAAGGACACATGTATCCTAAACCCTGATGCAATTGGACACTAACAGATGGTTGCATCATATGATCCTCTAGGCTTGGTATTCTCCAAACTGGTTTTTCTGGAAAGGGAGATGCACCAGTCCAGCCCCTCTGCAGGAATAGCAAACGACTGGCCCTACTGGTCCTGCCACCCAAACCATTTTTGCTAGGGCATGCCTCCCTCCAGTGCAACCACCCATCAAGAAAAGGCCAGAGGACCTTTCCTCCCCAAAAGGAGTGGCCTCCATACATGTACAGGGAGGTGTGTCATTCAGCGTGTTATGTAACACTTTTAAAAGCAAATCTAGGTGTACCGACATGGATGAGGTGGAAATGCCAGTTCCTACTCGAAAATATGCTATGAATGCTAAATCTAATTTTAGCCAAGCGACTTCTCTTAGGATGGTGAGAGGACTGGGTTAAATGCTGGCCAAGGATCAGTTGAAGGAATGTAGGATGTAAGCTCAAAAAGGGAAAGAACCTTTTGTTTGCTCTTTGTTTTGTTTTGTCTTTCTGTACCTGGTGCCTAGCACAGTGCCCTACACCTAATGTGCATGGGACAAATATTTGTTGGTCTAGAGAAGCCTTAGAGAGGACATGAGAGCTCTCTCTAGCAATCATGTGGGAAAAGGAGGAGGCTTGCTCTGCTTGGTCCCAGAGGTTAGAAACTGGAAGCGACTGCTGAATTCCAGCTCAGGGATTTTGACTTTAAAAAACTTCCTAATGGAGCTGTACCAAAGTATCATGGAAGATCTTGGGAGGTCATGAGCTCCCAGTTACTGGAAGCCCTCAAGCCGAAGCTGGATATGGTCCCCTTTGGGAAGAATGTAGCTGAAGTCATTCTTCACCAGGTGTGAGTTACCCTGGATATGCTCTGAGATCTCTTCCAGCTTTGAGAATCTGATGCTGCTGGTGAGCCAGCTGAGCTCTCTGGATGGAAGAGTTCAGGGTTGGAATGGAAAAAGGGTAGATTCTTATCCTGCCAACCTATCTGCCATGTGACTTTTGGGAAGTTCTTTCACTTTTCTTGGCCTCAATTCGTTTAGCTGAAAACTGAAGAGGTTTGAGTCCATTACCAAAGTGCTATCCAGTACCCAGCATAGTCCATGCACATAGGAAAGAAATATGTAGTGTTTGCAGAGAAAAAAAGGAAGGCAGGAAGAGAGGGAGGAAAGGAAAGAAGGAAGGAGGAAGACATTATCTGCAATGAAGATAAGCTAGAAGCCTTATCTGTAAGATCAAGTGTGAAACAAGGTTTCCCACTATCACCAATATTATTCAATCTTGCTTTGGAAATCCTAGCAATAGCAGTAAGAGAAGAAAAAGAAATTGAAGGAATCAGAAGAGGAAATCACATAATAAAACTATCTCTTTTTACAGATGATACAGTTGAAAAATCCCAAAGACTCCTCTAAAAAGTTAGTTAAAACGATAAATAAAAACAAAGTAGCAGGATATAAAATAAATCCACATAGATCATAAAGTAAATCCACATATATCACCATTCCTGTGTATCACAAACACAAGCCTGCAAGAAGAAATAATAAGAGATAACTCATTTAAAATAACTCAAGACAGTTATAATATACCTGGGAGTACAAAACACACCCAGGAACTATATGAACAAAATTATAAAAAAGCTTTTTTATGTAAATAAAATCAAATTTAAATAATTGGAGAACTATTAATCGTTCATTGGTAGGAAGGGCCAATATAATAAAATTGACAATTTTATCTAAACCAATGTATATATTCAATACCACCCCCAATTAAATTACCAAAAAATTATTTTAATGTTATTAGGGGAAAAAAATAGCAAAATTCATTTGGAAGAATGAAAAGTCCAGGATATCAAAGGAACTAATGAAAAAAGATGTAAAGGGAAAAGGTTTAGCAGTACCAGATCTTAAACTATATTATAAGGCTCTAATTATCAAAATATCTGGTACTGGCCAATAAATAGAAAGGTAGATCAGTGGAACAGAGTAGACATACAATTTACAGCAGCAAATAAATATAGTAACCTTGTATTTGACAAGTGTAAAGACTTAAGTTTTGGGGATAAGAATTCATTATTTGGTAAAAATTATTGGAAAAGCTGGAAAGCAATTTGGCAGAAATTGGGAGTAGACCAATATCTTACACCATTTACCAAGATAAGATCAAAATGGATGCAT
>CM053588.1:50900129-50917196 GCA_028646515.1 Pseudochirops corinnae
ATAGATAGATGGATGGATGGATGGATGGATGGATAGATGGATGGATGGATGGATGGATGGATGGATGGATGGATGGATAGATGGATGGATAGATGGATAGATAGATAGATGGATGGATAGATGGATGGCTGGATAGATAGATGGATGAATGGATGAATGGATGGATGGATGGATGGATGGATGGATGGATGGATGGATGGATAGATGGATGGATGGATAGATAGATGGATAGATGGATAGATAGATAGATGGATGGATAGATGGATGGATGGATAGATGGATGGATGGATAGATGGATGGATGGATGGATAGATAGACAGATGGATGGATAGATGGATGGATGGATAGATAGATGGATGGATGGATGGATGGATGGATAGATGGATGGATGGATAGATAGAAGGATAGATGGATGGATGGATGGATGGATAGATAGATAGATAGATAGATAGATAGATGTATATATTTGTACCTAATAGTAACCATGGTGGGGAGGGAGAAGAAGAGGAAAAAAAATAAAGTTACATAATAACTTTATTTTATATTTAAAAGGAATAACAAGCTGTACATAATAGATGTACAGTTTCATGATGTACAATTACCTTTTTTTTCTATTCTACTATATTATGGAAGTGCCTGCTTTATTTCTTGAGTTCAGAATAAAATAAATAAAAATTTTTTTTTTAATTGCCAGTATCATAGAAACATGTTGGGACAATTAGGTAACACAGAAGATGAGTACTGGGTTGATCTTCCTGAGTTCAAATCCAGCCTCAGACACTTACTAGCTGCATGACCCTGAGCAAGTCACTTCACCCAGTTTGCCTTAGTTTCCTCATCCATAAAATGAGTTGGAGAAAGAAAAGGCAAACTCCTCCAGTATCTTTGCCACAAAAACCCCCAAAGAGATCAGACAGGATTGAAAAACTACTGGACATCACCACATCACAGAAATATGACCTGTTGTCATTATCCAGATAGCTTTACCTTCAGCTTGAGTCATTTGGTCCATTTTTTGGTACTATATTTGTGAATTTGTTGAAAGGTCATTATTTCTGCAACTTAGGGTTTTAGAGAGTTTCCTGGGGCATTGAGAAATTGTGATTTGCTCATGGTCACACCAAGAGTATGTGTATTAGTCAGGACTTGAATATACTTGACTCCAGGACTGATCACTCTATTTATTACAGTGAACTGACTCTTATCTGCAACACATGGTTACTAAAATGTTTGGTATTCAGCTTATAAAGATCATGCTACTAAAAAAAAATTAGGAAATGGTTCTGACGATAAAAATGGATTAGCCTAAATAAGTTTGGTGAGTTGAGGACTTTCTGACCACTTCCCTGCTATCACTTATACCCTCTTAAAGCTATTGGAGATTGTCTAAGTCTTATGCCTTCATTTGTATAAATAATTGAAGCCTAGGGAGGGAAGTGACCTGCCCAAGGTCATACAGTTAGTGCTAGAACTAAAACCACACCATGCTGGTGACTAGACAGCTGAGTCAGCTCTGACCAAGAATTTGAAAGATAAATTGGACAAGAGGTTCTCTCCAAGGTTCTCAGTAGTTGTAATATGCCACTCTGTTCTGAGGTCACTTTCAGCATTAACATTCCCTATTTTAATAAAGCTTGGACATTCTATGTTCTGAAGTCCCTCCCTGCTCAGACATTCTATCTTCAGACATTCTGTGGTCTAAAGTCCCTTTCAGCTCTAACATTCCATTGACTATGCTTCTGAATGCTTCCAAATAAACTCTTCATAAAGAATCTATTCCTATCTATTCCTTCTCTGTGCAGAGCCCTCTAAGAAGCAAAAAAAATAAACAAAGATTTCTTAGTCTTCTTTAGGCCTTAAAACATTTAATGTTTGTTTGCCTTTAAAACCAAACCACCTGATTCTCCTATCCTCTGGAAAGGGGGAAGAAAAAGGGAGGGGCTCCCCCTATTCATCAACCCACCATGCATCAATTAAGGGGTTAGCCAAAATAACTGCCCAGGCACCTTTCAAATGAAAAAATTCTAAGTTTCTAAAATCCTGTGAGTCCAATTTTAATAACATCCCGTATTTCCACCAGAGTTTTGAGGTTTAGTAAATTGATTTTCTTTCTACCACTCTGTAAATTAGGGAGTCTGGGCATCCCTATCCCCATTCTGCAGATGAATGAAGACACTGAAGCCCTGAAATGTTGAACAACACGCCCATGGTCCCCAACTAGTAAGTTCTCAGCCAGAACTGTATCTAGTTTTTTTTTTTAATCCTAATATTTGATATATCTAAAATTCCATGAGTCTATGATTCTAAGAATCCTTAATTCTAAGATTTTTATGAGTGGCTGTGGCTAAACTAGAAAGGTCAGACTTGAAGAGTTGCTACTGTGTCTGCATAACTTGGTCCGTAGCCTCTGAGCAAGCCCTAACTAGTTTAACTGGTTACTATCATAACTTAGTGTGAATTGCTTTATCATGAATGGGCACTGAGGTAATTGGAGTTTTAAGGGAGGAGCTAAAATAGAGCCTGAGGTCCTACCCAAGGAGGGCAAATCCAAGTAGGAAGCCAGATGGGCAAGAGCACCTCTTCCAGGAAGCCTTGCCAGATCCCTACCAAACTCTCCTCTCAGACTTCAACCAATCATCAGCCAACATTTATTAAGCTCCAACTATGTGCCAAGTACTGGGCTAAGTACAGAGGATACAAAAGGAGACAAAAGTCAGGCCTTGCCCTCAAGGAGCTTACAATCTAACTTCATATACAGCTTTACTCAGCACCTCTAGAATACTTTTTTGGGCAGTTTTTTCTTCTTTTTTCTCTTTTATTTAGTATTTTATTTTTAAAACCTTGAGTTCCAAATTCTCTCCCTTCTTCCCCTCCCACCCCACCACCCTCCCATTGAGAAGGTAAGCAGTTGGATATAAGACTATACATGAATACACTTATTTTTGTTAAATTTTTGCCTAATCTGGATAACTATTAATAAAAGCCAGCATTCTGCTCCACAAAATGTTATCTTTTAACAATCATACATGAAATCATAATGGGCTCCAGTTTGTTTTGAAAAGGTGCTTATTCATTTTAGCAACATTATGAAATTACCACATTTCTTTCTACATTCCCTTCTGAATCATTTTTTCTGTGCATTTTTCAGACAGTTGATTTTTTTCTTTTACATAATTATAGTCAGTATGTACCATGTTCTTTTCTACTTTCTTCATTCTGCATTATTTCATGAAAGTCTTCCAATTTTTCTTTGTATTTGTCATTTCTTATAGTTTCATGTTGAAGAAAGGCAGCGTCATTGATGGAGAGCAGTCCCAGGAGTCAGGAAGAGCTGTATTCCAGTACAAACAACTACTCTCAATGCCTGATTACCACTGAAATCATGTATCCAATTTTTTCAAAATGGTGCAATTATATGGGGTGTCCAGCTAGGTGGTACAGTGGATAGAATTCTAGACCTGAAGTCAGGAAGACCTGAGTTCAAATGAGGTTTCAGACACTAACTACATATATGACTTTGGGCAAGTCACTTAACCCTGTTTGCCTCAGTTTTCTCATCTGTAAAATGAGCTGGAGAAAGAAATAGCAAAACACTCCAGGATCTTTGCCAAGAAAACCCACATAGTTTTACAAAGAATAGGATGTGACTGGAAAGGATACAACTACAGGGTGTCTCTAAATCACAATTTGTTCAGCCATTCCCCAGTTGTTGAATAACATATTTTGTTGTGCACTGTATCATTATTTTATGTAACTTGTTATCTTCTTTGTTAAGTAATGTTGCTAAAATTCTTTCCTTTTCTACTAGAAAAAGACCTAGAGACAGCAATGCAAGGTAAGGAAAAGATCCCCAGATAGAGAATCAGGAAGACCTCAGTTCAAATCCAGCCTCAGACATTTAATACTAGCTATGTGAACCCTGGCAAGTCACATTGCTTCTGTCTGCCTCAATTTCCTCATCTGTAAGAATAGCACCTACCTCCCAGAGTTGTGAGGATAAAATGATATCATATTTGTAAAGCACTTTACAAATTCTAAAGTACTACATGAAGAAATGCTAATTATTCTTTTCAATAATATTATTGAGATTTAGGGTTGGTAACAGGATTCCTGTATAAAATGGTATGAGCAACTTTGTAACTTTTATTATATGTTGTCATTAGTTTCCAAAAAGCATCAATAGCCATATGAGAAAATGCTCCAGAGTCTAAATAGTTAATAATTAGAAAAAATTCAAATTAAAATGAGTCAGAAGTTTCTTCTTATACCTCTCAGATTGGCAAAAATGGCAAAAAAAAAAAAAAAGGGAAAATGACTTGTTGGAGGGGCTGTGGGAAAACAGGTGCCTTAACTTTAATGAATTATAAGTGAAACTTTTAACTGGTCCAGTCATTTTGGAAAGCAGTTTGGAATTATGCCCCCCCAAAAGTACAAAGTTGTGTATAAACTTTGACCCAGCAATAGTCACAATAGGTCTATACCCCAAACAGATCAAAGAAAAAGGAAAAGAACCCATGTATACAAAAAATATTTATAGCAGTTCTTTTTGTGGTGACAAAGTATTGGAAACTGAGGGGATGCCTGTCAATTGGGGAATGGCTGAACAAATAATGATGTATGAATGTGGTGGAAAATTGTTATTCTACAAGAAATGATGAAGGGAGGACGGTTTCAGAAAAACCTGGGAAGACATATATGAGATGATGCAAAGTGAAATGAGCAGAACCAGGAATACAGCACACAGTTACAGCAAGATTGTCAAGATAACCAACTGAGAAAGACTTATTAACTCTGATCAGCACAATGACCTCTCTATTCATGTGGAAACACACAATCTACCCCCAGTAGAGAACTGATGGACTCAGAGTATAGACTGAAGCATATTTTCTTTTTTTTTCCTTCTGAACATGACTAATGCGGAAATTTGTTTTTGTAAGACTTCATATTTGTAATGAGTTCTATTTCTTACCTTCCCAACAAGTAAAAGAGGGGTTCGGGTGGGGACAGGAAAAGAAATCAGAACTGAAAATAAAATTGAATGAAAAAAGTTATATATGAACGTGATGGATTACCGTTGTGCTATAAGAATGATGAAGGGGGTGATTTCAGAGATGAAACTGAATCTGCTTTTCATAGAAATCTGGGAAGACTTGTATGAACTGATACAGAGAGAAGTAAACAGAACCAGGAATACAAAGTATACAATGACAACAATAAGGTAAACTCAACACTGTGACCAACCACAATTCCAGAGCAGGAGCAATGCTACCCATTTCCTAATAGAGAGGTGATGGACTTCGAAGGCAGATTGAGACATATTTTTCTTTCTCAGACTCCACCAATGAAGGTATTTGTTTTGTTCTCCCATACATGTGTGTAACAAAGGTTTTGTCTTTCTTGCTTTCTTAATTGGTAGAGGGAAAAGGGGAATCAGAGAGAAAGGGGACTGGAAAATAAAATAAAAGTGATTTAACAAAGAGACTATATTTGTTTAATTTAAAAAGAAATTATACCGCCAAATGCATTTTTCACAGAGTAGCATATATTGCAATTATCTCCATACATATCTCCACCCTTCTAGACTGGGAGGGTAGGGACAGTGTCTTACCTACATTCTGTATTTTCCCTCGACCTCTGTACAAAGTTGATCCTTATTATTAAGCTTATTCAGTTTACGATCTACTTTTGTGACTTTGAGTAAGTCAAAGGATGTGTGGTTTAGTGAGGGGCACGTTGGTAGGAGCGTTGGACCTCTAGTCAGGAAGACTAGGTGAGAATCTGCCCTCAGTGACATAGTAGGTGTGGGAAGCTGAGCACTCTAGGCCTCAATTTCCTTATTTATAAAATGAGGAAGTCGACCTTCAAAGAGCCCTTCCAGCTCTCATTGTATGATCCTATGACCTAAACTCTCTGAGTCTCAATTTCTTCTATTGTAATTTGAGAAGTATGGCTTAGATCAGGGATGGGTTGCACTTGAGGACCCAGAGGGCCACATGTAGCCTCAAGGCTGCAGGTTCTCAACCCCTGGGTTAGATAATTTCCAAGGTCTCTTTGAGATCAAACTTGTATAATATTGTACATAAGGTATTTGTAACAGAGGTTCTGTTTTACTTTCTTTTTCAGTTATGGGAAGGAAGTACTAGAGAGAAAAGGTAAATTTTTACTAATTAAAAAAATGAAACTTAATTTTAAAAAATCCTATACTTGTATAGACCTATTGGGGAGTAAAGGGTGTGGTTAGAGGATAAAGGTACAAAGATAATTAGTTCACCAAAGGGAGGAGGGAGACAAATTTTGCCTTTGGTTAGGCCTGTGGCCCCTTGCTTATACACAGCAAGCCAAAATAGTTTGGAAATCATATGACAATCCTAGGGACAGGTAGGGGGTGCAGTGGATAGAGCACTTTCAAATCTGGCTTCAGACACTTACTAGCTGTGTGAACCTGGGTAAGTAATTTAACCCCCCTTGCCTCAAAAAAAAAAAAGAGAAGGGAATAAAGAAAGGAAGGAAGGAAGAAAGAAAGAAAGAAAGAAAGAAAGAAAGAAAGAAAGAAAGAAAGAAAGAAAGAAAGAAAAAAGAAAATCAAATGACAATCCTTTGGGGATTGTCAAGCAAGAGGGGAAAAGAAAGCCAAAACCTACGTAATCCTAAAAAAATTCTGCAACTTGATTTTTAGGCTGAGTTCCCCTCTGAATCCAAAGCATTCCCATTCCACCTGTCTGCCGTGGTGTTCGGTGATAAAATATTTTGTCAATCTGGTTTTCCATCAGCAGTATGGGAATCGTCTTCAGTCAGAATTGGACAGGCATGGTCTGAATATGTATTGCAAAGGAGTCTTTGTCTCATCGGTGGGGCTCCTTCCTACCTCATCTTGGAACAGGTCCCAGCGTCATGGCATTGTGAAAATCAATCACTCAGTAAACATCTATGAAGTGCGTACTATGTGTTAGGAACTGGAGTGCTGGAAATACGAAGAAAGGCAAATGATAGTCCTTATTCCTAAGTTCACATTCTCAGGAAGGAAACCACACTCATAGAGGGTTTCAGCTGAAAGTCAAATAAAACAGTGCTCAGGTTACAGAGATAAACTAGATGGTGATTCCTCTTTCTTGATGTCATCTCCACTGATAAAATCATCTCGTTTTTTTATAATAAACCGTGTGACAAGGCTAAGGATTTTGGTGACTGGAATTTTCTTTTCTGGGTCTTCAGTCAATGTGGTTGTAGCATTGGGAAGGAGCAGTTGCTGGGCTGCATCTCCAATGGGGTTGCTTTCCAGGGTGATGGCTGTGGGCCCCTGAGCAAAAAGCCCTCTTTGGTCCTTGGTCTATGGTTCTTTTCCATTCTTGGTGAAGGGATTGAAGTCTTTAATCAGGAGAGACCCCTTCCTTAACTTAGACCTTTGGAATCTAGCCCAGAAGTAGTAAGGGTAAGGACCGTGATGCATATTGGCATGAACCTGGCCCATTGTTATATGGGAACTGAGCTAAGAGAGTGTTGCTGAGGTGTTGGGGGTAAGGGAAGGGGAAATGTTTGAACATTTGTTTTTGCTATAACTTCAACGGATATGTCCCTTCATGATAGCTAATTGATGTTAAGTGGCTAAATGGAAATGGCTTGCTAGTCACAGCCACCTAACAATGGAGGGAATGTAGTCGATGAGGGCTCAAGTCAATGACTGTAGAGTCGAGATGCCCCCACCCCACTCATGGTACCCTAGGACACTTAGGGAGAGCAAGATAGAGTGTAGACTACATTTGTAGTGAATAGTTTGTAGCTTTAAAATGTGCAAAATGCTCTATGTGCATCTTATCACTATAAGATAGAGTATAGAACTTGGAGTCAGGAGGACCTGGGTTCAAATCCTGCCTCTGTGACACCCCCTCCCTCCCCCTGCACCCCAAGGGTAGTAGTACAGCACGGGGCAAATGATTTCTTCTGAAGGAATCTTTAGTTTCCTAATCTATTAAATGAAGGCTTGGTCCTCTTCAAGAATGAAGGACAAATACAACCACAAATGAAGGCTAGAACCTAGCACTTGGTCTGTGATTCCATGATCTCCCTTGAGCCTCATGCCTAACGAATAGTATCCCATGTCATACATAGGAAATCGAGGCACAGTATAATACTTGAGCACTCATCTGCTCTCCCTCACTCCCACAACAGGACCAGTCCACCCCCTTTTCCTATTCTTTTTTTTTTTTTTTGTCTTTTTGGAGGAGGGAAGGCAGGGCAATTGGGATTAAGTGATTTGCCCAAGGTCACACAGCTAGTGTTAAGTGTCTGAGGCTGGGTTTGAATTCAAGTCCTCCTGACTTCAGGGCTGGTGCTCTATTCGCTGCTCCCCTTTTCCTATCCTTGATGATGTCTTCTCACTCACAGATTGCCAATAGTAATGAGCTGCAGTATACTTTTGCCCACCCCACCTCTCTCCACCTTCCTTTGGGTCATTTAAATCTTTGGTTCTGCAGCTCTCCAGAAGACCATGATTCCCATAGGCATCTATTCCACCCATTCCTGCTTACATCCACCAAGCATCTTATCCCTGTCCAATCAATATGATCTCCTTGATGTGGGGAACTTCCTCACCCCAAACAACACCTTTACGTGCTCTGCCATTCATTCTTGTTCAAGTCCTATTTTAAATCCCCCATAGAGGACCCCCTGCCCATCATGCACGAAAGCTTCACTGTGCCTTTGAATGTTCTAAGGGTCCCCGGGAAATGCACTGAACCGAAGCATCTCATGGAAACCAGATAATAAAACCCAGCAAAGTATTTTCCCCCAGGGCTGGCAGACAGGGACATATGCTTTTGAGACTGAAGGAGGAAGAGAAGGAGGTACAAATTAATCACAGATTTGACAAAGAACTGGAGGATTCATTGTGAGATGAAAGGGTGAGTCTGACCAAATTTCTTTGGCAATCCTAGTCTGAGGGATAGATGAACTCAGGAAAATGAGACCCTTCCTTTCCTTGGAGATTACCTCCTATTTATCCTGTATGTCTTGTACATACCTAGTCTTCAGATATTTTCTCCTCCATTAGCATGTGAGGGCAAAGACCACGGTTTGGCCTTCCTATGTATGTCCAGCGCTTGGCATGTGGTAAGTGCTTAATCCCTGGCTTGACAACTTTAAGAACAGACCAGGGTTACTATCCTTTGAGGTCACTAGGTTTCAGAGTAGATAGAGTGCTAGATTTGGAGTCAGGAAGACCTGGTTCTAAGCCTGCCTTAGACACTTACTGACTCTGTGACCCTGGACAAGTCACTTTACCTCTGCTTACCTCTTCTGTAAAAAGAACCTACTTCACAGGGTTGTTTTGAGAGTCAAATGAGAAGCACTACAGAAAAATGTGAACTTTGTCAGCCAATCAGCAGAGCTAATAGAGAGTGGTTTACAATGCTGGCATGAGTGGAAACCATTATATCTTATTGCTAATAATAGTTATTATTAACTTCCATAGTCCTTTGAGATTTTCAAAGTTTGTGAGGTTTCCATCACAAAAAGGTGAGGCATTATGTCCATTTTACAAATGAGGAAACTGAGGCTCAGTGGAGAAGCTGTACATAGCTAGTAGGTATGAGAATTGGGAGTCAAAACACTGTGCTAAATGCTCTTTCCACTGTTATGCTGTTGTACAAAACCAAAATAGCTTTTAAAAATAAAGAGGAGAAGGAGGAAGAGGAGAGAAAGGAAGAAGGAAGAGGAGAACTATTAACCTGGGAGGTTACATTGGAACATTTCAGAAAATCAATTCCATGTTCCAACCACACAGAATCAAACAAATGGATAGGCTGATTCTCTCCATACTCTTTCCTCCCGCTTTCCCACCCTCCCCCAACGGAATTGGAATATGACCATAGATTTACAGATAACATTCCTCAATAGATAAGTAATGTAAGGATGTGAACAAGTGGTTTTCAAAAGAAAAAATGCAAATGAACTAAATGGAAAAAAGATGCTCCAAAGGGTTATTAATAAAAGAAATATATATTAAAACATCTCCAAGGTTTTATTTCACAGAAATCAAATAGTAAAAGATGATAAGTAATGAAACAGTTGATGGATGCTGGAAGGACTGTGGGAAAACAAGTACTCTCATACATTGTTGGTGAAGCTGCAAATTAGTCCCATAGTTCTAGAAAATAACTTGGTCTTTTGAAAGGAAACCCCTAAAACAGTCCAGACCCCTTGAATCAGCAGTCCTTGGGCAAAACATTTTGTGTCAATGTTGAAGCAGTTTTCCTGCGACCAAATGCTACTCATCAGTAAACATTTATTAAGCATCTCCTAATAAAGTCAATATGACTTGATGTTTGGTCAAGGTGCTAATTTTCCGGATCTTTTTGTTACCCTGCTAGATTGTGTCAAGGTTTGACGTAGGCAAGGGTAGAACACACCTTTCCAAGGCAAAAGGAACCGCAGAAGGGAAGGGAAGGTGGGATGGTACACCCAAACAACAGGAAGGTAATTGTAAAACAATTTATCAGCAAATGAAAAACAAGAAATGCTAGGAGGGAAGCCCGGGATAGAAACATAATCAATCTGTGGATAGGGATAGGGCAGGGAGCAGAATATCTCAATGGGGTGTGGTTTAACTCACAGAATATTTTATGAATGTATCTAAAATAGCAGGAATAAAACAAATTCTCACCCAGCCCCAAGGACTTGCTTGCCTTAGGTGTAGGTTAGCAATACAAAGGGACAGAATCCACAATCTCTGCGGACTGGGGGGGGGGGGGGGGGGCAGGAAGGCCTTATTTGGTAAAGGGGCCTAATGCTAATGACAAGAGAAGGGGGGAAGGGTCCTAGGTTGTGTAAACCCAGGACTCAGGCTCTGGTTTCCAGATAGTTTCTCTCCCTTCTCATTCTGAGGAGTCTTTACAGAGCATGCAGAGAGTGTACCCCACTCATTAGGAACATCCATCCATTGTTCCCAACTCTGGTCTTTGGAGATCAAGCAGAATAACTTAATCACACGGTAGTAACTGTCCAAACCATTTTTGGGTTCTGTTTTTAGCTCACTCCTGCACCCATGCTAGCAAATTGGAGTTTCCCAGAAGGGTGTCTGCTACAACTACTCTCAGGTTTCTAAGGTTAGTTAGCTACTCCACTAACACAGTGACATCCGAGCCCCCAGTGGTGGGTTTGCCATTAACAACACAGCTACCTGACTCACTTCTTAACAAAAAGGAGTTACTTAAAAGGCAGAATAAGGAGCAACCATATAGCATTCCACCCATAGATCAAGGTAATATTCTCTAATCAATACACTCAGTATCTATAGGGGGAAAGCCTCAAAAATTTAAAGTACCAGGCTAATGAGGCACACATGTAGAGAATACATGTGACTAGGCTACGACAACTCACAACTCTGGAACTTGATACTCGTTTTCTTTTAAAAGATTTGTTGTATGGAACAAGTGGTTCTGCTGCTAAGGTTGGCTGCCCAGAAACTATGCTGGACTGTTCTAACATAAGGTGGCTCTACTGTTGGGCTGGACTCTTCTACTTCAGGGACAGGCCCTCTTGCTACTCCAAGGACAAGCCACTCCCATGCTGGCTAATCCTATTGGCTATCACGGTAATTCTGTGCTATTTTAGGAAAAGCAAAAACCCTTACTTTGACATTTACAGAAATTTCTACAATTCTATTTTTTGGCTGAATTCTGAGAAGTTTCTACCTTCTAGGAAGTAGGTAGCAGCACATATAGGTAGGCTCTAACCATCTGTTTCAGGTAACAATGGGTGATGCAGGAGCATTGCTTCTCTTCCACATAGTTGTAAAGTTGTTTTTTAGACTAATCTTAGTTGAGATCTGGGTACAGTGAGTTACAGACTGCATTCTAACTTATGGTAAGTAATCAGTATATTTCCAAACATTCATCTCTGTTGGCTAGGCCATAACCAGGCAGTGTACATTTGTCTACTAAGCACAAAACATTTTGAGGGTTCTGGGTTTCCTAGTTATTAACTTTAAACTTCTATTGATTACATGCTATATAATCAGTTGATTATAAGGAACATCTAGTAACAAGGCAGTCAGGCAGGTTTTACCCAAGCAAGTACATTTTTTTCTATGAGGTACTTTCTTAGTGTTTTTCTTGTTCAATATTCAAATTTGTCTTTGTCCCTCTCATTCAGCAAAATCGCTACATATGGAAAGGTGTTCAAATTTGTACCACCTTGACAGAAGTAAATTTCTTTCAAATAATTTGGAAATATTTCCCCTAAATATTCCCCTTGACGAGGTGCAGGCTCTGGGAACCCCCTTGAGCTCACCTTGAATCTTTGAGGTACAAGGCTCTGAGACCTCAGCCTTGAGCTCTCCTTGAATCTTCCCAAGGGAAGGCATTTGCCTAAGGTTATGGGCCTTAAATTGTGGCTCTGCCCAAGTCTTTAGCTCTCCTTTGTTCCAATAGTTTCCCACCCTTAATGCTCCTTTTCCAACCTAGAACTGGCCTGGCCCAGCATTGTCTATGGTCTCCAGGTAGCCTCCAGCAACTTCCCACCCTTAATCACTCATTACTGGAGTCTGACCTCATCTGACTCCTCCTGAAGACCCTCCCCAAACTGCTCCTCTAGACCACCCCTAGATTCCTCCCACAACCTTTCTGTGTATAGGATCTCATCTTCCCTCCACATGGTGTGAGAGCGACACAGAATGACAGACTTAACTCTGTCCTGCTTGCCCAATGCAAGCATCACAGATACCTACGCTCCTTAAGAGTCTACCCAATATGGCGAACTACCAATAAACTGTTTTTCTTTGGCTAAGAAGACTTGAGTCGAATTCTTTCAGCAGGACCTGGCGTGTTGGTATTTTGGGGTCTCAGGCAACCCTAACCCTCTTTGTGGGTAACCTCTTCACTCCTAGCTCTGACATCCTGTGTTCTAAGGGCCCTCCCAGCTCTGATATCCTGTGTTCTAAGGTCCCTTCCAGCTCTGACATTATGGGTTCTAAAGACCCTCCCAGCTCTGACATCCTGTGTCATAACTTCTAGCTCCAACTTCTTCCTTTGTTCCATATTGTCTGGCCAGTTCTCACATTTCTGTAAACCCATGATTCTCATGGCTTTATGCTCCTTGTTCTCATAATTTGTTTGTTCCCTAGGTCACAAGGCAACCACAAGTAGGAGCCTGTATCCAAATACACCCATTTACTCTAAATACTATGGAAAGCTAATTAAACTGAAAAAAGTCAAGTCAGAACAAACGACTCCCCAAAGCTTTTTACTGTTTTTCTGCAAGGCAAAGGCTATTTTTGCATTTATTTTATATGCCCCATTCTTATTAATACAATTCCTGCTACATAACGAGTACTTAATAAATGATGGTAGTTGATGGATTGATAGCTCCCTTGTCTTTTAATAACTGACTTAATGAAAAATGCTCCTAACGAGATGATCTTGGAGAACATTTGTCGATGGTTGAGTTGACATGATGCGAAATGTGCTCCATTTGCCCAGGTGAGTTACTAAGGAAATAATGATAAGAAAATAGGTAGTAGCCAGAAAGCAAGCCTATGTGGAGGTGTCCCAACAGGCTGTATCACGCCCAGCTTGGAACAAACCCGTGGAAATCTTCTGGGCCTTACTGGTAGGACCAGGTGTGCGCCCCCTCATCAATAAGAGCAAGATTATAGGGCTTAAGAAGCAGGATGTTGGCACAAAGGGAGGATTGGGGCTCATAAGTAGGATCCTGATGTTTTATTCATTTTTTTTAAGTGAGGCAAGGATGTATGATGTCATTGGAAGGAGTAGTCCTTCCCCTAAAGTAGACTGACTTCCGGACTTTGTGCCAAAGTGTTGTGGGCAGAAAGGTGTTGTGTTCTACCTCCCCCCACCCCCCAGCAAAAAGTAACTACTTAGTTACATGGGTTGTTCATTCATTCAACATTATGAACCACCTACTATATGTAAGTGACTGTTCCAGGCCAGGAAAGGGGTCCCTGTTCTAGGCCAAATCCCTGAACTTCTATTCTATTGAACGTGTGGGAGTCACACTATAAATAATATTATTAACTAGTATTTACATAGGGCCCTCCCTGCATAAAGTTTTGAAGGAAATATTCAGGGGCCAGCTTGGTCAATGGAAAGAATGTTGAATCTGTAGTCAGAGTGAAGAGGTTTCCCACAAAGAGGGTTAGGGCTGCCTGAGACCCCAAAATACCAACATGCCGGGTCCTGCCGAAAGAATTTGACTCAAGTGTTTTCAGACAAAGAAAAGTAAAGTTTGTTAATAGTTCACCACATGGGGTAGACTCTCAAGGAGTCAGTCTATGTTAGGTCATTCTATGGAGCTTTCACACCACATGGAGGGGAGATGGGATTTTATATACAGAAAGGTTGTGGGAGGAATCTAGGGGTGGTCTAGAGAAGTTTGGGAAGGGTCTTCAAGAGGAGTCAGATGAGCTCCAACTCCAGTAATAAGTTTAGGGAGGGTCTTCAGGAGTCAAGATGAGGTCAGACTCCAGTAACTAGTAAGATTAAGGGTGGGAAGGCTACCTGGAGACCATAGACAATGGTGGGCCAGGCCAGTTCAAGGGTGGAAACAGGAGCATTTAGGGTGGGAAACTATTGGAACAAAGGAGGGCTAAAGACTTGGGCGGAGACACAACTTAAGGCCCGTAACCTCAGATAAATACCTTCCCTGGGGAAGATTCAAGGAGAGCTCAAGGGGGTTCTCAGAGCCTACACCTCATCTAGAGGACTGACTTCCAATTCTACCTCAGATGCTTACCACCAGTGAGAATTTGGGCAAATCATGCCTCCATTTCCCCATCTGTAAAAGGAGGAGGGTTGGACTAAATCAGGGATGGGAAACTTACGGCCTTGGATGTGGTCTTTTGAAGAAGTCCAAGTTTTACAGAACAAATCCTTTTATTAAGGGGATTTGTTCTGTGAAATTTGGATTCAAAGGACCTCACTTGAGGACCTCGAGGCTGCAGGTTCCCCACCCCTGGACTAAATGGTTTCTGAGGTTCCCTTCTTGCTCTAGAGCTCAGAAACTTTCAGCTTGAATTTACTGAGAAAATGTGACCCCAAAGCTAATTCTTCAAGGAGAATTAAGTGGCAGATAAGATCAGGGGAAAAGTGACAAAATGAAGGAATTTAAAAAGTGTTTACTGGGAGTAGAACTAGAGTGTAGCACAAGACATGATAATAGTGATAATTGCTAGCCTTTATAAAGTACTTTAAGGTTCACAGAGGTCTTTACATATGTTAGATAATTTAATTACGATACAAAAAGCAAAAAACCAAAGCCCTGTACCTACCTTCAAAGGGGTTATATTCTAATTTGGGATTTAGGGGAAGTTTGTTTCTGGTGTATAGTAGGGTCTTTACAAATGCACTGAGTTAAGAACTATTGTTCTCTGATTGTTCCGTGGGGAAATGGGGGAGGGGGTATCGTGAAATGCCTGGAGGAGGGCTAATGCCAGATAAGGCTGGTTCTCCCCTGACTGGTCTCCGGACCATTACCTGTTTTATATTTGAAGCATTTCCTTGTAGGGATCTGGGAGAAGCTGGGAAGGAAACTAGCATTTATTACCAGGCACTGAGCTTTACAAATATCTCATTTGATAGACCTTTTTATGTTCTCTTGCTGTGGCCCATTTATACCAAGACAAAGCAGTGCAACAGGCTCCAGGAGTGAAGGAACTTTGGGCAATTTGGCTAAAATGTGGTTTTTGTTGATTTATATTTTAAATCATCCAAAAGGCAATGGAGACGTCCTAGTGGGCATAAAATGTCTGTAGTGTATTTGGCAACTGGAAATCCTGCTTATGGAGTGGTGTAAAAGTTGTCTACAAGTATATAAATTTTTAAAAAAGGATATTTACAAGTCACATCTATAAGCACTTATTAAGCACCTACCATTGCCCGGCACTGTGCTAAGGGATGGGGATGCAAAGAAAGGCAAAAGACAGTCCCTGCTCTCAAGGAGCTCACAGTCTAATTGGGGAGACAACAGGCAAACAATTGCACAAACAAGAGATTGATTCATTGATTGGGAAAAATATAGATAAATATAGAGGGTCACTAGGTGGTGCCATAGTGCAGAGTGCCAGGTCTGGAGTCAGGAAGTCATCTTCCTGAGTTCAAATGTGATTGTAGACAATTCCTTACTGTGTGACCCTGGGCAAGTCACTTAACCCTATTTGCCTCACTTTCCTTATCTGTAAAATGAGCTGGAGAAGGAATGACAAGCTACTCTACTGTCTTTGCCAAGAAAACCTCAAATTGGGTCATGAAGAGATAGACATGACTGAAAACTACTGAACAACAACAAATATATATCTGCACATATAAATGTAATACATCTATTACAAGCAATATATAGTACAGACAAGTCTATATGTATGTGTGTAAATGGAGGTAAGGCTAGTGATGTACCAAAAGAAAGAGATAATACAATCTTGTCCAATGTTAGAGCTAGAGGGACCTGAGAACTCACTCCAACCCCTCTCATATTCATATTTTAGCTGAGGAAACTGAGTGATTTGCCAAAGACCTAAATACAACGTCATGAAAAATATATATTATTGAGATGGTGCAACTCAGTCTTTGGCAATTGACAGAGACAAGTGAAGCATTAATTATGTTTTTTCTTTATGATTAGTTTAGATAACTATGATTATTTGCTGGGGAGGTGTCGTGAGTATATTACCAAATCTCATTAAACTATTACAAGTTGGTTGTTTTTTCTTCCCTTTCATTGAAGTGATTGAGTGGGTGTGCTTGGAATCACATAATCTTAAAGTGTTCACACTGGAAGGAAATTTAAAAACATGGATTGTAAGAACTCTAAGGGACCATAGAACATTAGAATGTAGATTAATGGAATTAGAAGGGACCTTAGAATATGTCATTTTTGAACTGGAAGAGGATAAACCTTAGGAATAGAGCTGAGACTGTGGAATGTTATTGTTTGTTCTTTTTGAAGACAACCAATTATTTGGGATGAAAAATATCCTTCATCCTTAATTTAGTGAAAAGAAATAAACACAGAGATCTCTTAGGATAAGAACAGGACTTTATTCTCTTCCCCGGGAGAAGAGGG
>CM053588.1:50917296-50937461 GCA_028646515.1 Pseudochirops corinnae
AGGAAGATAAAAGTGATTGACAGAAGCAATTTGAAAAGTTAACCACCCCAAAGTGAGAAGTTTTCACTCATTCCATACACAATGACATCAGATGGCACCTCTTGACTCCTGGGGGAATTGGGTTTAAGTAAGGCAGAGGGGTACAAAGTCATCAGCCTCACTCTCTCCTCCAGTGTCATAGAACTCCATTGGCTGGCAATAGTCGGGGATACAAAGGATGACCTTGACATCTTCAGTGTCTGACGGAGTTCTAAGTGTTCCACAGAACCTGCTTCAGGTGTCTTCGTGACTGTTGGAACAAATTGTTCTCATATCCCCATTCCACCTGGGAAAGTCTTCACATGCCCCTAACTCACCAATGGATGTCAACCTGGTTTAGTCTCACTACTGAGAAGATTTTTACCTGAGTATGGCTGTTGGGAGTATTTCTTGTTGGTAGAGATGGTGTTGTTTGTCTTTTTGTGAGTGAATTGGATTTAAGTGAGGCAGGGCTGTGCAAAGTCACCAGCCTCACTTTCTCCTCCAGAACCATTAGGGTCCAGTGGTCAGATATGGCCCTGTGTGAGTACTACAGATCCTTGGAGCCACAGGCAAGAATTAAATAAGTCAAGTGGACACCAGAAGTGGATGAGCAGCCCTGAAAAGGGCTTAGCAAGCCCTCGGAGGGGAAGTGCTAGTCCCCTGAACACCTGTGCACCCCATGTGGAATGTATGGTGCTAAGGAAGAGACCTTAGAATATAGCACAAGATGAGAAGCTATGGATGGATCAGGATATTTGATAAAGGTAGATATAGGAACTGAACTTGTGTAATGGTAAGGTAAATGGGAAGATCTTTCCCATCCATTAATAGGCCCATGTGACCTGCTTGAGTCACATGGAAGCCTGAGTCACATGAGTCTGTGGTGGGAGGAGCTTGCTGGGTGGGTAGAGCAGAGCTGAGAGGAAGTTGGGGAGAGCAGTTAGAGCTGAGGGAGAGAGAGAGAGGAAGCAGGCAGTGAGCTGTGAGTGTTTGTGGGAAGGCCCTAGCAGGGGGAAGGCTTGGGGATGGTGGTTCCCTCTGCACTGTTATTGTATATAGATTTCTTTGTTGTTATGATGGATTTGGCTTTCTGTTATGTGAATAAATGTTTTGGTTCTGTCTTCCACGTGGAGAGTCTGTTAGATCTTGGATTCAGAATTATGCTGGCCTATTCATAGCTGCCATAGGTACTGTGAATATCATGTTGACACTAAAACTTGTAACTTCATTGGTAGAGGGAATTCCCAGATGAAGAAGTTCCCTTTACCAATACAGGTCAGCACCTTCTCTGTAATTTTTAGTTTTAGTTACACTGAGAATATAAGTGATTTGTCCAGGGTCACACAGCCAGTATGGCTCAAAGGCAGGAGACAAATCCAGTTTTTCTTGGCTTCAAGGCCAACTCTCCTCACAGGACATTGACTGCCTCTGATCTTCACTAAATTATATAGGAAATATACATACTCCCAAATCCATCATGTGGGTTTTCAAGCTGTAATGCAATAGAAGTCAGAGCTAAGAGGGACCTTAAGACTACAGAATGTGCAAAGCAAGAAAGAATCTCGAAGAAAACTTAAGAGCATGGAATATGAGAACTATGATGTACCTTGTGAGGCAGCTACATGGTTTGGTAGATACAGTACTAGGCTTGGAATCAGGGAAACTCATATGACTTCATGAGTTCAAATCCAGCTTCAGATACTTCCTAGCTCTGTGACCCTGGGCAAGTCACTTAACCCTATTTGCCTCAGTTTCCTTATCTGTAAAATGAGCTAGAGAAAGAAATTGCAAACTACTCTAATATCTTTGCCAAGAAAGATCGTGGAGAGTCAGATTGGGCTGAACAAGAGGGAATCTAGCCCATAGGATGTTAGCGTGCAGAATGATAAAAATTACAAGGGACTTCAGGATGTACAATTCCCACTTCATTTGGATGAAGGAACCAAAGCCCAGAAAAACTTTCCATCAAATCTCAGCTCAAGTCCCACTTTCTGTAAGAATCTTTAATCTTATGTCTTTCCTCTGTTATCTGTAACTTATCCTGTCTATATCTTATTTTTTAAATTCTTTTATTTTTTTTCCAATTACATGTAAAATTTTTTTTTCAAGATTTGGGTTTTTTTGGTAATTATGAGTTATAAATTCTTTCCTACCCTTCTTCTTCTGTCCACTCATTAAGAAGTCAAATAATTTGATATAGGTTATACATATGTACCCATGAAAAATATTTCCATATTAGTCATGTTATGAAAGAAAACATAGACTTCCTCCAACCCCCCCCCCCAAAAAAAAATGCCAAGAAAAATAAAGTTTAAGAAGTATGCTTTCATCTGTATTCAGACTCCATCAGTTCTTTCTCTGGAGATGGATATCATTTTTCATCATAAGTCCTTTGGAAATGTCTTGGATCATTGAATTGCTGAGAATAACTGAGTCATTTACAACTGATCATTGTACAATATTGCTCTTACTGGTTCTTCTCTCTTTACTTTGCATCAGTTGATATAAATCTTTCCAGATTTTTCTGAAATCATCCTGCTCATCATTTCTTATACCACAATAGTATTCCATTACAATCATATACCACAATTTGTTTAGCCATTCACCAATTGATGGGCATCCCTGCAGTGTCCAAATCTTTGCCACCACAAAAAGAGTTGCTATAAATAGCTAAATACATATAGCTCCCTTTCCCTTTTTTGTTTTTCAACCTCTTCAATTCCAAAGACCTAATAGTGGTATTGTTGGATCAAAGGGTAAGTATAATTTTATAGCTCTTTGGGCATAGTTCCAAATTGCTCTCCAGAATAGTTGGATCAGTTAACAACTCCACCAACAATGCATGAGTGTCCCAGGTCTCCAACATTTGTCATTTTCCTTCTCTCTTATATTAACCAATCTGATAGGTATGAGGTGGTACCTCCTCCAGAGTTGTTTTCATTTGTCTTTCTCTAAATCAATAGTGATTTAGAGAACTTTTTCAAATGACCATAGATAGCTTTGATCTATTCATCTGAAAACTGCTTGTTCATATCTTTTGACAATTGGGGAATAACTTGTATTTTTATAAATTTGACTCAATTCTTGAGAAATGAAGCCTTTATCAGAGAATCTTGCTGTTAAATTTCCCCCCCTCCTGCCCAGTTTTCTGTTTTCCTTCTAATTTTGATTGCATTGGTTTTATATGTGCAGACCCTTTTTAAATTTAATGTAATCAAAATAGTCCATTTTTCATCCAGTAATATTCTCTGTTTCTTGTCTGGTCATAAATTCTTTCTCTATCCATAAATCTGACAGGTAAACTATTTCATGCTTATGATATCATCATTTATGTCCAAATCATGTACCCATTTTGATCATATCTTGGTATACTATATGAAATGCTGGTCGATACCTAGTTTCTGCCAAGCTGCTTTCCAGTTTTCCCAGCAGTTTTTGTCAAATAGTGAGGTTTTTTTCCAAAAGCTTGGATCTTGGGGTTTATGAAACACTAGATTATTATGGTCATTTGTTACTGTGTCTTGTGTACCTAATCTACTCCACTGATCTACCATCTATTTCTTTGCCAGTACCAGAGAGTTTTGATGATCAGATCTGGTTCAGCTAGGTCACCTTCCTTCACATTTTTTTTTTCCATTAATTCCCTTGACATTCTTGACCTTTTGTTTTTCCAGATGAATTTTGTTATTTTTTTTTTTAGTTCTATAAAACTTTTTTTTTGGTAATTTGGTATGGCACTGAATAAATAAATTAATTTAAGTAGACTTGTTATTTCATTTCTATTATATTGGCTTGGTCTACCCATAAGCAATTAATATTTCTCCAGTTGTTTAGATCTGACCTGGTGCTGATTCTATTCCAGCTGAGATTTACAAGGGAGGGCGTCCATCGCTCATACAAAAACTGACTATAATTTTCCAAGTTATCCTCTAGGAGCTCAAGGATGCCTCCATTGTCCATCTCTATAAAGGTAAAGGAAATAGATTGTCCTGTGACAACCACAGAGGGGTCTCTCTTAGTCATTCTTGGCAAGAGCCTTGCCAGAGTCCTCCTTAATCTACCGGAGAGCTTGTGTGGTTTTAGAAAGCGTCAACACCACAGTCGATATGGTGTTTGCTGCCTGATAACTCCAGGAGAAATGTCAGGAACAGAACAGAGGTCTGTACACAACTTTTGTAGATCTGACCAAGGCCTTTGATACAGTTAGTCATGAGGGCTTATGGAAAATTATGACAAAATTTGGTTGCCCAGAGAAGTTCATCAGCAGCATACATCAATTTCATGATGGCATGCTTGCCTGGGTTCTGGATAATGAACAACGCTCTCGTGCCTTCCCAGTTACCAATGGAGTGAAACAAGGCTGTATGCTTGCTCCCATGCTTTTTAGCGTGATGTTTTAGGCCATGGTGTCAAATGCTTTAAATGATGATGAATACAGCATTGAGGTCTTATGGTAAATTCTTCAACTTGAAAGGCTACAAGCCAAGACCAAAGTGGAGGGAATGTTGGTGCATGATTTTCTGTTTGTGGATAATTGTGTACTCAGTGCAGCCTCTGAAGCTGAGATGCCACAAAGTATGGATCAGTTCTCTGCTGCTTCTGCTAATTTTGGCCTAACAATTAACACCAAGAAAACACTCCATCAGCTACCACCACGTTATCCATACGTGGAACCATCAGTTACAGCAAATGGAGAAGTTTTGAATGCTATGGATGAGTTCATTTACCTTGGTAATGTACTTTCTAGGGATATACACATTGATAATGTGGTTGACACATGCATTGCCAGAGCTAGCGCAGTATTTGGGAGGCTCTGAAGGAAAGTTGGGGAGAGAAGATATATTAAACTGTCTTACCAACCTGAAGGTCTACAGAGCTATTGTACTGACCTCACTGTTGTATGCCTGTAAAACCCGGGCAGTCTACCAGCACCATGCCAGGAAATTGAATCTCTTTCATTTGAATTGTCCTAGGAAGATTCCGAAGATCATCTGGCAGGATAAGGTACCAGACATTGAGGCTCTTTCTCAAACTAAACTGCTAAGCGTTCAAACTCTACTTCAGAGAGCACAACTCTGAAGGTCTGGTCACATGGTTCGAGTGCAAAATATATGCTTGCCAAAAAGACTCTTTTTTGGAGAACTCACACAGGGCAAGTGTTCACATGGTGGTCAGAGGAAGCCATACAAGGACACTCTCAAGGTTTCTCTTAAGAACTTTGGAATTGATTTGTGACATGGGAGACACTGGCACAGGACTGCTCAGCATGGCATACCCACATCAGAGAAGGTGCTATGCTCTATGAGCAAAGCAGAATTGAGAGAACTCAAAGGAAAATTTAGAGAATCCATCCCAAACGTTCACAGGGACTATTTGCGCCCAACCTGTGGTAGAGCATTCCAAGCTCATATTGGTCTGATCGGCCACAGTCAGCCACATTAAAACTTGACTCTAGCATAGTGATGTCATTTTGGTCCTCTTGGAGAACAACAATCAACAAACCAGATCTGACTTTATTTGTGTGAAAAGTATTTTGTGATTGTGTTCACATAGCTCCTGGGTTTGTCTTGGCAGGTAGTCTCCTAGGTATTTTGTATTGTCTACAGTTATTTTAAATGGAATTTTTTTTCTATCTCCTATTGTCAGACTTCATTGATAATACATAGAAACGATGATTTATTTGGGTTTATTTAGCAACTTTGCTAAAGTTGTTAGTTATTTCAAGTGATTTTTTAGTTGATCCTCTAGGATTCTCTAAGTATACCATCATATCATCTATAAAGAGTGATAGTTTTGGGTTTTTTATTCTAATTCCTTCTATTTCTTTTTCTTCTCTTATTGCTGTAACTAGCATTTCTAGTACAATATTGAATAGTGGTGATAATGGCATCCTACATGGCTAAGTATAGAGCCCTGGACTTGGAGCCAGAGAGATCTGAGTTCAAAGCTGGCTTCAAACACTTATAAGCTGTGTGATCCTAGACCAATTACTTAAACCTCTGTCTTAGTTTCTCCAACTACAAAATGGGGATAATAATAATATCTGAGTCACAGGGTTGTTGGGAAGATTCGATAAGACCATATTAGTAAAGCACTTAGGACAGTGTCCGGTACATAGTATGTACCATAATACATCTATATATACATGTATACACACAGACACACATACATATATATATATATTTGTTTGTTTATTCTTTTTCCTCTATCAAGGAGATGAGCAATATAATTAAATCTGTATTATCATGGCTGCTGTTAGTAATTTACAAGGATGACCCTTGTGGCTCTCCTGTGCTCCATTCCTTCCATTAATTCGGATAAGGATTTTTTTTTAATAGGACACACAGGGCCAGGGAGCTCTAAACAGTTGATAAATAAATACTTGTTGACAGACTGAATTCTGCTGGTAGTTGAGTTAGTCATTTAATTTATTACAAATTGTCCTCACTGTTCTTTGTGTTAGTTTTATCTCCCCAAATCAGTAGGTAAAAAGAGTACAGACCATATATTACCCATTTCTATTACCCCATGGCACAGGCCCTCATAATGGATTCCCCATAAATGTTTGTTGACATGCTTGGGTTTAACTTGGATCTCATCTGCTTACACTGGCTGTCATTAATATGGAACAATGCAAATGAAGACTTCCCCCTCTTCTCTTTTTTCTTTGTCTGGAATCTATGATTTTATCAGCTTGGGAAACGTCAGATGTGGAAATTTCCCTTCCTGATAAAGATTAGCAATTCAGAATCAGAATTCCCTGGGAAGACTGAGAGGGTCAATGACTTGCTGTAGCAACAATGCTATATTCACAGCATGGATGGCAACTGTAAATATTCCAGGATAGTTCTCAATCTCAAAATATAATAGATTCTCCATATAGAAGAAAGAAGCAAAACATTTATTCAGACACCAGAAAACCAAATCTCAACACCAGAAAGTCAAATCCATCTCAGTAACAAAGAAGTTAATACACCATAACACCACAGAGAGTCACACCATTCTTCAGCCTTCCCACAAACAAAACAAGCCTAGCTGTCACAGCAGGGGCCACTCACAAGCCTAGCTGTCTCCCTGGGTGCATTCTCTCCTCCCTCCAGCTCTAACTGCTCTGAGTCCCAGCTTCCTGTAGGTTCTGCTCCACCCTTCAGCTAACTCCTCCCACCACAGACTCCATGTGATTACATTCAACCTATTAGGTTCCCTATTAGGGAATATTTTCAAAGCATGGAAGATCTTCAAATTCCCTTAGGTTTATCAAAGAGCAGGGAAGAACTTAAAATTCCCATTACCATTATACTTACAGTGGGTCATTCAGCCAGTTCAAGGCAGGACTGGAACCCAAGTCTTACTGGCTCCAAGATTAACTCTTGATCCTCCTCCTCTCTTAAATGATGGTGCTAATAAAATGATATCATGTCCAGATGAATCCATAACAAGGAAAAACAATTGGACAGGTCATAGGGCCACTTACAATATGTGTAGGACAGGAGTAGGAGCTAGGACTGTGATTTCATTAACAAAGAGAACTCCCAAGTGAGTGAGCTCCCTCTACCAATGCAGGTCAGCAACTTTTTTTTAAGGTTATACATGTGTAGTCATGCAAAACATTTCCATATTAGTCATGTTGTGGAAAAAAAACACCATAGGCCCCCCCCCCTCCCCAAAAAAAAACCTTCAAGAAAAATAAAGAAAGTTTTAAAAAAGAATGCTTTTCTCTATTCAGACACCATCAGTTCTTTCTCTGGAGATGGAGAGCATTTTTCATCCTAAATCCTTCATAGTTGTCTTGGATCATTGTCTTGCTGAGAACAGCTAAGTCATTCATGCCTGATCATCTTACAATCTCACTGTTACTTTGTACATAGAACTTGTCACTTTGCATCAGCCCATGCAAGTCTTTCCAGGTATTTCTGAGAGCATCCTGCACATTGTCTTTTATAATACAATACTTTTCCATCACAATTACATACCACAACTTGTTCAGTCATTCCCCAGTTGATGGGCATCCCCTCAATTTCTAATTCTTTTTTTTAAATTCTTTTTAATTTTTTAATTTTGCTTTTTAGAGGGGGGAAGGCAGGGCAATTGGGGTTAAGTGACTTGCCCAATGTCACATGCCTAGTTTTGTGTTAAGTGTCTGAGGCCAGATTTGAACTCAGATTCTCCTGACTCCAGGGCCAGTGCTCTATTCACTGTGCCACCTAGCCACCCCTCAATTTCTAATTCTTTACCCTCAGAAATGAGCTGCTTTAGATATTTTTGTACATATAGTTCCTTTTCCTTTTTTTTTTTTTAATCTTTTTTGGGATATAACCCTGGTAGTTGTATTGCTAGATCAGAAGGAATGCATAGTTTTATAGCCCTTCGGATGTAGGTCCAGATTGTTCTACAGAATGGTTGAATCAGTTCATAACTCCATGAACAATATGTTAATATCTCATTTTTCCCACATTCCTTCCAATATTTCTCATTTTCCTTTTTTGTCCTATTAGGCAATCTAATAGGTATAAGGTAGTTAATTTGCATTTCTCCAATCAATAGTGAGTTAGAACATTTTCTCTTATGGTATAGATAACTTTGATCACTTCATGTGAAAACTGTTCATATCTTTTGATTATTTATCAGTTGAAGAATGGCTCTTATTTTTATACATTTCACTCAGTTCTCTATATGTTTTAGAAATGAGGCCTTAGTCAGAGAAACTTGTCAGTATCTTTCCTGCACCTGAGAAATTAAGTGACTTTCCTAGGATCCTCTGGACAGGATATGTCAGAGACTGACCTTGAATCCAGGTCTACCTGACTTTGAGGCCACCTGTCTGTCCACTGTGCACTGGGGACTCTTTGCTGACTATAGAACCTTGAGAAGAACCATTTCTTCTTTCTAGCATCAGTTTCATTATTTGTAAAATGGGCTGGTTGGAATATAAAATATCTAAGATTTCTCCCAGTTTTGAATTCTGTGTTCTAAGGACCCTCCCAGTTCTGACATCCTGTGTCCTAAGGCCCCTCCCAACTCTGACATCCTGTGTTCTAAGAACCCTCCCAGTTCTGACATCCTGTGTTCTAAGGGCCCTCCAAGCTCTGACATCCTGTGTTCTAAGGGCCCTCCCAACTCTGACATCCTCTGTTCTAAGGCCCCTTCCAGTTCTGACACTCTGTATTTTGAATTCTCTCTCTGCTCAGACATTCTCTATATTCTCTACTTTTTGGAGATTCTAGAAAATTATCAGTTAACATCTTTCCTTCCTGAGTCAGCTTGGTTGAAGGCACAAAGTCCCACCTGCTATTACAGTAAAGGAGAGATAAATACAGTACGAGTATACCCTCATTGGTCGGGAACATCGGCCAGAGATGTGATTGCCTCCCCTAAGTCCCTTCTTCCTGCCCTCTTGTAGCAGCAGCTTGCTCACCAAGGTGGATATGGTCGTGCAGAGAAAAATCCAGCTCCAAACACCTACCCCTTTAATCAGCAGGACAGATAGCTTACCAAGGAACCAGTGGTTCTTCATCTCACGTGGAGTTTTAGAAGAACTTATGAGAAGTGCTTTAAAAAGGATAGCTCACATTTTGAAATTTCTAGCTATAGTATGCAACAGGCACTGTGTTAAGCTCCAAGATACAAAAACAACACAGCTTTATTCTCAAAATTCGAACCCAGATCTGACTCCTACTAGCCTAGGTTTTATTATGGATGAACACTCCAAAACACAAGGATGAGAAGAGAAACAAACCAGTGAAACAATGAGGATGGGTGAGAAAGCAATGGAGGCAAGATGAGGAAGAGTAGGGGAAAGAGGCAATGAGGATTTAAAAACAGGAATTTAAATATTGGCTCATCTCCCTGGGCTGGCTTGCTCCTGGCCATCATAATAGATTTTCTGCAGCACCAGAACTGAGTTAACAAGCAGAATCAGAAAAAAAAAGGAAGACCAAACATTTTTTCCATTAGAAAACATAGTTGTAGAATGTGTCCTTGAAAAATTGCACATAAGAAATTATTTAAGGCTCTTTCATTAATTGATTCCTCCCCTAACACTCTCCTCACCCCTCTCCCAATGGTAACCAGCTCCAAAAGTTGTTAGACTGAAACAGAAAACAACAGAAAACATTGCTGGCTTCAGATGAGAAAAGGCAGCAATTGTGAGGAGTTGAATGCGCCTCCCTTTTTTTGTTCCCCTGCAGATTCCAAGATTGGATCTTGGGGGAATCAAAGGATGGAACTGGGAGTTTCCCCCTATCTCTGGAATGTGTTGTCTCCTCACCTACACTCAGTCCCTGCCTTCTGCCAATGCTCAGCTCAAGTGGCCTTCTGCTGGTTTTCCTCCTACCTATGTGACCACTTGGCCCCTTTGCTGGCAATTCACTCAGTGAATTGTTTCCCAAAGCTCTGTCCTGGGCTGTGTTTTGGGGACCCTCAGCTGTCCTGCTCACTTCACTTTGAGCTTATTCTCTGACCTTCTCCATCTCCCCATCAGCTGTCTTGGCTACGGAAGAATGACTCAACCGAAGGCTGTGGGTACCCCTTCTCCATTCTAGCACCCCCTGTGTTTTGCCTCTCCCTAATGGAACGTAAGCATTTTGAGAATAAGGCTATGTTGTTTTTGTATCCTAGGGCCTAACACAGTGCCTGGAAAATAATAAGTGCTTAAAAAATTCCCATTTTCTCTCTCTCTCTCCCTCTCTCTCTCTCCCTCCCTCCCTCTCTCTTTCTCTCCTTCCCTCTCTCTCTCTCTGTGTCTGTCTCTCTCTCCCTCTCTCTGTTTTCCTCTCTGTCTCTCTCTTTCCTTCTTTCTCTGTGTCTTTCTCTTTCCTTCTCTCTCTCTCATATCATTCTATGCTACAGCATGATGATCTTACCACTTCCCACATAATCAATTATTATCTCTATGCTGATAACTCCTAGATCTATACATCCAGCCATAACCTCTCTCTTGATTTACAATCTTGTATCAACAATTACTTCTTGGATTTCTTGAACAGGACGTCCCACACGCATCCCATACTCATGTCCAAAACAGAATTTGTTGTCTTTTCTCCCAAATTCTCTCCTCTTCCAAACTTTATTATTACTATTGAGGACACCATCATTCTCCCAAGTTGGCTAGGTGATGCCATGGATAAAGTTCTGGATCTGGTGTCAGGAAGACCTGAGTTCAAATCTAGTCTCAGATGCTTACTAACTGTGTGACTCTGGGTAAGTCACTTAACTTCAGTTTCCTTAACTGTAAAATGGGAATAATAATACTGAAGTGGTTTAGGAGTGCTGAGACCCTCAAAATGTCAAGGTACAGTGTTGCCTGGAATGAATTCATACACTCAAACCATCTTCCAGTCAAGTGGAAGAGTTTATTGTGAAGCCAATAGAAGCTGGAGAAGTTCCTTAGGGAATTTGCAACTTAATGGGGGTGATATTAAAGCTTATGGAAAAGGGACTGGGAAAGAAAGACAAGAATGCTAATTAGGTGATACAGGGGTGGGATTAGGGAGTGGTTAGTATATGCAAATAGTCCAGGTGCTGGGCTGCTGGACAGTATGGAAAATTCAGGGAGTCAACAGAGATAGCTTTATTGAGGGGACAAGATTGAAGGGTTGCCAGAGCATGGTCCTTGGGCTAGCACCCCCACGTTTATACTGATATCAAAGGAATTACAGGGTCAGGTCTGTATGCGTGTCTACAACAAGGATTTTCTCACAGGGGTGGCTGGGTTACTTCCAGAGACATGGTCTTAGTGATGGGGTACAGGCTCTGGGAAACTCCTTGAACTCTGACTGAATCTTTCCACTTGATGAGGCATTTGCTTGAGGCCATAAGCCTTTCATTATCCTAGGCCTTCTGTTACTCTTAACCTAGCCTAGCCCACCACTGTCCAGCTACTTTCCACCCTTGATCCTATCAAAATATCTATATCCAACTCTGTTACCCTTAACCTAGCCCTCCATGGTTGGTCCTCTCCAGGTAGCCTTCACCCTTAATCCCACTCCTGGAGTCTGACCTCAGTCCCATCAAGACTCTCCTTAGAGTCCTCCTCAAGACCCTCCCCAAATCCCTTCTCTAGATCCCTCCCATAGTCTTTCTGTATATAAACTCCATCTTGCCTCTGTGAAGGTGCTGAGATTCATTGTAGAGCAGACTCACGCTGTGAAAGATTGTTCTGGCCTGCTTGTCCAAACACAAGCGGCACAAATACTTAGGCTCCATAGGAGTCTACCCATTATGGTGAATCTTTAATAAACTTTGCTTCACTTTGGCTGAGAGAAGGCTTGAGTCAAATTCATTGGGCAGGACCCAGTATTGGTATTTTGGGGTCTCAAGCACCCCTAAACCCCAAACCTCAACATTAGGGCTGTGGCCCAAACACAAGCACCCATCAATGCCACCTACCTTGAAGACGTGTTGGAAGGAGGAAAGCACTTGGCACAGTGCCTGGCGTTTGGTGGACACTCTATAAATAGGTTCCCTAATCTCCCAAACTTATAATCATGTCATTTTTGACTCCTTACTCACTCAATATATCTAATTTGTTCCCAAATCTTGTCATTTTCACTTTATAACATCTGCCGCCTATGTCCTCTTCTCCCTACTTATACAGCCACTACTGTATTTCACTGCATAACTGTTGCAGATTTTATGCCAAATTTTTGCTTAAAAAAAGAGGGTAGGGGTGCAACTATTTTGTGAAGCTTTTTTTTTTTTTATTGTGCTGGTATTACTTAAAAATCATTTATTAGTAAACTGTCTTGGATACAAGATTAGGATGCATGGGATCCTCAAGAGTATGCATATGCATTGAGAATTCTAGGCTCCAGGGCTCACAGTGTGCATTCACACACCACTAGTGAACACATTGCTGCTCTGTTTACCTTTTAAGCAGCATGAAGAACATTATTATACCATGCAACTAAGGGTTTTAAACCAATTTTTGGGCTAGAAAAAACAAAACAGGGCGCTAAACTATGTGGTGGCGATGGTTATGCAGTGAAACATGGTACTTTATTTAGGTGACCATCACCTTTCACATGTCCTATTGTAAGATCCTTCTAGTTGGATTCCTTTTCTCAGATCTCTTCCCACTCCCATCCGCCTTCCTCTCAGCTGCCAATATGATTTTTCTTTTTTTCTTTTTAGAGGGGGGAAGGCAGGGCAATTGGGGTTAAGTGACTTGCCCAAGGTCACACAACTAGTAAGTGTTAAGTGTCTCAGGTTAGATTTGAACTCAGGTTCTCCTGACTCCAGGGCTGGTGCTCTATTTACTGCACTACCTAACCGCCCCTAAATATGATTTTTCTAAAGAACAGTTCTAAAAAGAAAAAAGTTCTGACCACTTCATATTCTACCTCCCTCAATAAACATCTGTGTGTCCCTGTTACTTCTAGGATCAAATATAACTCTCCTCTGTTTGGCATTTGCAACCTGGCTTCTTCCTACCTTTCCTGTTATCTTCTGCTCCACTTCCCCCCACGTGCTATGGTCTAGCCACAACAAAACCTCTACAACTTGTTCCCCCCTGGACATCTCCTCCCCTTCACCTCCACCTCTCAGTTTCCCTGCTTCCCTCCCAGACCTTTCCTCTCTCAAAACATCTTAGTTTACTCTGTAAACATCACACAAATATGCAATCATTTTAGGAAGTGAGCTCCTTGTGGACAGGAGCCATGGGTTTGCCTTTCTCTGTATCTTCAGCGTTTAGTACTGGGCCTGAAATACAGTAAGTGCTTACTAAATGCTTGTGAACTGATGAACCTCCGGGTGAGGGGAAGACTCTCAGAAACAGTTACTATTTACATTCACTCTGAGTCAGGAGGGCCCAAAGTATAGCCATTAAAAGTGGAGCTTGGCCAGGGACCTATTGTGGTCCAATCTATGAGCTCTGGAGTGAAATGGGCTTAAGGTTAGGTCTTTGAGAAAAGAGAGAAAGGAAGACAGGAAGAAGGAAAAAAGAAAGACAGGCAGGCAGGAAGGAATCTAGCCAGTAAATCCTAAGTTAAGTGGACAGCTTCTGGCCAACAAAATTTACCTTCCTTTGGAGAAGGAGGAGAAGGAGGAGAGGGAGAGGATGAACTGAATTACCCCACTGGCTGGGTCCCCATTCCTGAAGTTTGGACTACTCATAGGTTGTGTTTGTCCTTTGTTTTTGAAGAGGACCATGACATCAGGGAGAAGATGACATGACTTGCAGTGGACTACTGACTTGAGTGAAGGAGGGCTGTGCAAGGTCACCAGCCTCACTTTCTCCTCCAGAGCCATCTGGATCCAGTGGTTAGATATTCATCAGGATGACTGGAGATGGCCCAGGATCTCTTATGTCATGGTCCTCTGCAAAAACAAAGGACAAACACAACCTGTGAGTAGTCTGAGTTGCCTGAATGGAGACCCAGTTAGTTGGGTAACTCAGCTTGCCTTCTCCCTCTCTCTCTCCAATGGAAGGTAAATATTATTGGTTGGAAGCTGCCAACTTGGGGTTTACTGACTAGATTCCCTCCCTCTTTCCTTCTTTCTTTCCTTCCTTCCTTCCTTCCTTCCTTCCTTCCTTCCTGTCTTTCTTCCTTTCTCTCTTTTCTCAAAGACTAAGCCTTAAACCCGTTTCGCTCTGCAGCTCTTAGATTGGATCATAATAGGTCCCTGCCCAAGCTCCACTTAATGGCCATATTTTGGGTGCTCCTGGCTCCCAGTGAACATCTATAGTAACTGTTTCTCTTTTGACCAGCAACCCTGAGGGTCTTCCCCTCCCAGTTTTTTTTTTTTCCAAATTCCAGGGGTCAACCTTTGACTCACTTCTTAAAGAGGTCTATTCATTGAATGAGCATTACCTCACTTAAAGTGAGTACCTGAAAAGGCCTTAGCCTAAAAGGTCCAGGGTCTCCCATTGCATCCTGGGCCATCTCCAGTCATCCTGATGAGTATCTGGTCACTAGACCCAGATGGCTTTGGAGGAGAAAGTGAGGCTGGTGACCTTGCACAGCCCTCCTTCCCTCAAATTAAAGTCAACTGCAAGTCACGTCATCGTTTCCCTGATGCCATGGCCCTCTTTGACAAACACAACCTTGTAAAGGAAATGTACCCATCCCCTCAGTTGCTAGTGTCTTCTTCCCCCTGAAAATGACTTTGTATATTTTCTGTGTTGAATTTTGTTTTACTTTCCTTCGCCCCAAATAGAATATAAGCTCCTAAGAACATCCAATGCATGTCACTTATTTCATACATGGTTCTGAGATTGGAGTGGGGATATGGACCATCCAGTGGAACATAAACTTCTTGAGGGAAGAGGAAGAAGAGGCTGTGGAATCAGAGGAACTAGGTTCAAATCCTGCCTCTGATGATTTCTACTGTGGGACTTTGGGAAGTCATTTAATCTGCTTCAGCCTTTGTTTCATCATCTGTCAAATGACTGAGTTGGAAGAGATGACCACTGAGGTCCTTTCTAGTTCATCTGTGATCAGTTGACTTTTGCGCCTTGAACACAGTTCAACAAGTCGTTGTTGAATTGAAATGATGTGACTTGCCTAAAGTAACACAACTTGAATAAGTCAGAGCAGGGATATCAAGACTGATTTTCTCTTTCTCTCAGGAGGCAATGGGGTTAAGTGACTTGACCAGGGTCACACAGCTAGTATGTGTCTGAGGCTGGATTTAAACTCAGGTCCTCTTGACTCCAGGGTCAGTACTTTATCCATTGTGCCCCCTGGATCAACCAGCATGCTGCTTGTTATTAATTAATAATAATTTATTATTATTGATTGATTTTACCAACTCTACCTTGTAGGCTTTGAAGGATAGCAAGGATTCAGATAATTGCTAGGAAAGAAGAGGGAAATTCAGATATGAGAAATTGATTTTTTTTCTTTAGTTGTTAGCCTTTGAGAAGCAAGGTGATATGGTAGATAAGGGGGCTGACTTTGAAGTTAGGGAGATGGGTTCAAATTCTGCCCCTGATGCTTATTATCAGTGTGACCAAGGGCAAATAAATCACTTAACCCTTCTGAGCTTACCTTTTTCTCATCTGTAGTATGGGGACAATAATTGTACCAATAGTATTGGCTTCCTAGGGGTGCCCTGGTAAATCACTGTGTAAAGTTTAAAACACTAAACAAATGTTAGCAACAGTTGTATGTGAGGAAAAGAGGGGGGTATGATGTGGATATGAGACCCAAGGCTGACCATATAAGTTGCCATGTTCCCTAGGGAACATCAAGGTAGCTTTGGTGAATTTACAGATATACGACAGATATATGCTACCTTCTAATCTTCAGGGTACTTTTTGAGAGTTTACTAGAATGATACACAGAAAGATCAATCAGGAACCCCTTAGATGATTAAGCCTAGAATTCATCTTGGGGATTATCTTACCCAAGCCCCCCATTTTCCAGAGGGCGTAGATGAATAGTGTAGATGATCCATAGCCAGGAAGGCGGGAGCTTTTCAGAAGAAGAAAGCTTTCTGGATTTAACCACAATTCAGTACATAATGAGGGCTTTGAAACTGGCTAGCTGCTGCTCCCACCCCAGCCTGCTGCTGATGTCATCCCTGCCCTGCTTCCCCTCCCTCCTGCCCATTAGACTCCCTTTGGAAATCTCACTCTGCCCACTGAACAAGTCAGAGAAGTTAATTATTTTATTTTTTTTAATCAAAGCCTTGGTGATGTTCAGCGACTGGGGAAGATGTGCCTGCTCCACCCTCACAGGATGAAGGCTGCGTAGGTGTGTGGTAGTGTGAGGGACAAGAAGAAACAGGCCTTTGGGGATGTGCTGGCTTACCTGACATGACCCCCTTCCCTCCCCTGATGTGCTGAAGGAAAGGGCTGGCCTACAAGAGAGCTAGGAGCCTTTCTAGATCTAATAGTCTGTGTTCAAGGGTCCTTTCTCTTTCTGGCAGCTTGACATAGTAGAGAGAGTGTTACCTTGTTGGTAACATCAGGGGCTGGATCCTTTGACTTTGTCATCCCCTTCAGCATTAAACCTATGATCCTACCATCCTAGGAAGACCTGAGGGTTCAAAAGCCCAGCCTCTGACTGATAATGGCTTAAATGACCCATGAGCAAATCAAAAACATCTGTCTGCCTCAGTGTCCCCATCTGTAAAATGAGGATAATAATAGCTCCTATCTCCTAGGGTTGTTGTGCAGATCAGTGGAAAATGCTATATAATTATTATTATTATTGCTACTATATCTATAATTCTATGATTTCCTTATCTGAAGTCTGAAGTCAGGAAAATTTGGGTTCAAGTCCAACCTATGAGCCATACTGGTGGTGTGATCCTGAGCAAATCCCTTAACTGCTCTATGCCTTCAGGGCAAAAGAATTTTCTGTCTTTTAAAAACTAGATTAATATACCAATATTTCATTTGTGTAATACTTTTCATTTGTTTGAGAATGGAATAAAGAACTGGCCTTAGAGAACAAGCCTCTGGGTTCAAGTCCTGCCCCTAGATGATTTTCTAAGATTATAAAGATGCTAGTAGTTACTGATTTGCATTGATGAAATCACAGGTCCTCCAAAAAAGGTTCTTTCTAGCTCTGACATCCTGTGTTCCAAGGATCCTTTCAGCTCTGACATCCCATGTCCTAAGGGCCCTCCTAGCTCTGACATCCCATGTCCTAAGGGCCCTTCCCACTCTGATGTCTCTCTCTGACCACAAGCATCTTGGTTTCTCCCTTTCCTGTCTTCACTTAAGCTGCTTCTCCCCCTTGGTGTGGCCTCTGATCTGTTGACAGCTCCATGTTTTTTCAGTCTACAGGCCTTTGTGTCTTTCCCTTGCTTCCTTATGAAAGAGTATGAAGAGTGAGGTGTTTCACAACTCTGACTTTTAGTCAGCCCCTGTTCTTTATTGTTGCTTGTTGTTCAGTTGTTTCAGTCACGTGGGACTCTCCATGACCCCATCTGGGGTTTTCTCGACAGAGACACTAGAGTGGTTTACTATTTTCTTCTCCAGTTCATTTTACAGATGAGAAAACTGAGGCAAACAGGGCGAAGTGACTTGCCCAAGGTCACACAGCTAGTAAGTATCTGAGGCTCGATTTGAACTCATGAAGATGAATCTTCTGGTGACAGCACTAAAGGACTTGCATTTTGGGAAGATGAAGCAAAGCCATTATTGGTCCATTGGCCCACATGATGTCAACAATGAGTCTGTGTCAAAGAGATTGACCCCTGAGTCAGGAAAAATGAGCCAATATCTTTAGAAACCTGAAAAAGAGACATCTTCTGCTCTGCCTTTGCTTCCTCTCTTTGTAATGTGTGGCATGGAATTCTCTCAGACTTCTCAAGGCATATTGCTTACCTATCATGATTATTTGCACACGGCAGTTAACGTGTGTATTGTCTAGGCCAGCGGTTCTCAACCGACCCCTTTGGGGGTTGAATGACCCTTTCACAGGGGTCACAGGGGTCACCTAAGAGCATTGGAAAACACATATTTCCAAGGGTCATAGGAACCGAGATGCAGCTCCTCTATCCATCTCCAGGCAGGTCCACCCACATGCAGATATACTCAGATATACCCATATACAAGTATTAAAGGGTTGCAGCATCAGGAAGGTTGAGAACCACTGGGCCTTAGGATCTGGGCTGCTTCTTCTGGTTTGCATTTCTTTCCCTAGCCATAGGTGTGTTGTAACACTCAGCACAGGCCCAGGAGGCTATGAGATATCTTCCTTCGCTAAGGGGCACAGTTCTGGTCTCACAAAGATATTAACTTAATTCCTGCAGAGTCTGGGCTCTAAAGAGAGGGGTCAGCTTCTTTCTCATTATCTTTACCTCTTTATCCCTCTACTCAAGGGTTCCAAAGGAAATCACTTGAAGTTTAGGTAGGTTTCTTGTCTAAGGTATCCTTAAATGGGGTTATGAAAGTACTCATTGGACTCTGTAAATTCGGTAGAGGACAGCTATTTATTTTCTCCATGTAAAAGTCTCATAAGGGTGAACTGAAAAATGTAAAACTTGAAATAGTCACCTCTGATTTCAACTATAGGTCGCCTTCCCTCTGTTACTTACTTCTTATTTATCCTGGAGCTATTTGTGTACTTATCCTACACATGTTTGTATACATTTATTTAGGTGTTGTTTCCCCCAATAGATTCTAAGCTTCTTGAGGCCAGGGACTGCATTTTGCTTCTTTTTGTATCTCCTGTGCTTATCACAGTGCCTGGCACATAGTAGGTGCTTAATAAATGTGTATTGCGGGGTGGCTAGGTGGTGCAGTGAGTAGAACACCGGCCCTGGAGGCAGGAGGACCTGAGTTCAAATGTGGTCTCAGACACTTGACACACTTACTAGCCATGTGACCTTGGGCAAGTCACTTAACCACAATTGCTCTGCCCTATCCTCTCCAAAAAAAAGCAAAAACTAAAAAAAAATAATAAATGTGTATTGATTGATTGCTAGATGGTGCAGTGTATAGACCTGAAAGCAAGATCTGGGTTGAAACCCAGCCTCATACCTTTACGAACTGTGTGACCCTGGATAAGTCACTCATCCTCTGTTTGCTTCAGTTTCCTCGGCTGTATAATGGGAATAATAACAACTACCTCCTAGGATTGGTGTGAGGATCAAGTGAGATAATATTTGTAAAGTGCTTCTGCAAACCTTAAAGCCCTATAGAAATATTAGCCATCAGTTGTACTATGCTGGGAGGTTGTTACTTATAATATATGAAGCCTGAATCATAACATATAACCTTTGGTTGGACTGCTCAACAGCCATTTCACATTCATCTTTGCATAGCCTAGAAAACTCCCTTTAGGTTCATGTTTTACTATAAGTCACGTCAGGACTTGGGCTCAAGTCAGTAGTTTTCTTTTGAGAAATATGGGAACAAGTACACAGGGTTCCTCCTACAGAGCAGCTGGCTCTGACTGAGGAACCCAGAAACTCCTGAACTCCCAGGGTGGCAAAGCCTATCTTTCTTAAGCATGGTTCCATGACCTACACTCAGGGAAACACAAAGCAGATGAAGCCATGTCTATTCTAGCTTACATTTCTAAGTATATGCCATAGAGTCTGGGGGAGAGGTAGCCCTAATGGGGAGAGAGACAGAGACAGAGACAGAGAGAGACAGAGAGAGAGACAGAGAGAGAGAGAAAGAGAGAGAGGGAGAGAGAGAGAGAGAGAGAGAGGGAGAGAGAGAGAGAGAGAGAGAGAGA
>CM053588.1:50937561-50962093 GCA_028646515.1 Pseudochirops corinnae
CCCAAAGTAAAAATCCTTACTCGTTCAGCCATGTGCATTACCAAAAGTATCTAGGGCTATGCAGTTCGGTTCCATCCACGCTCCAGAGCAGATGGAGGTGGGGATTGGGAAGACCCTCACTATCCCCATTACCTATACACTACTTACCTCCTTGTTGGGAGGAACTCTCTTTGCCCCTTTTAAAGTCTTAGGGAAATAGGAACTATCAGTATTAGCTGTGTGACTGTGGGCAAACCACTGAACCTTGGTTTCCTCCTCTAAAAAGTGGGGATAATCCTTTTTATGATACCTACCACACAGGGTTGTTTCAAGGAATAATGTTTTCCAAAACCAAAAGCAATGTAGAAATGGGAGTTATTATTAAGATTAAGCTTGTGGGGAGGAGAGGATTCCAGAGATCCAGCCCCCAGCCTCTAGGCAGAAGAGTTAATTGCAAAATGATCAACCTAAACTTGCCTGGTTACAAACATCTAGTTACTCATGTAGCACGCTTGCCAGAGCAGAGTGTCTCTGGGTTTGGTCCAGATGTATTTGTGACCTCCTTGTAAGCTTCGTTTGTTTTTATAAGCTTCCCCCTTGGGGGACAAGGATCAGTTCCATTTCATAAGCATCATTGCCCCCCCTTTTATGGTCATTTATAATTTGTATGATAAGTTTTTGAGAAAGTATCGCGTGATATGGAGAAATTGGCAGGAACTTTGATATTCCCATTCAGAAATTGCCAAAGTTCTTCCCATTGTTATTTCCCCAAGATTCAAATGAGGAGGCTGAGGTTAAATGAGAGATTAAATGAAGTGTCTGCTCACTTCCAACCATCTTCCACTCAGCAGATTGCTCTTCCTAAAACGCAGGCCTGAGAGTATCACACTCCCTATTCATTAGTAAACTCCAGTTTCTCCCTCTTACCTCTAGGATCAAATATAAAATATTTTATTTGGCATTCAAAGCCTTTTATAACCTGGCACCCTCCTACCTTGCCAGTTTTCTTTATGCCATATTCCTCCCATGTTCACCTTGATCCATCCACACTTGCCTCCTGGCTCTTCCTCCCATGAGACACTCCATCTCCTGACTCTGGGCATTCTCTCCCCCTTGCTTGGGATACTCTCCCTCCTCATCTCTGCCTCCTGGCTTTCTTCAAGTCTCAGTTAATGTCCTCCCTTCTGTAAGAAGCTTTTCTTGATAAGGTGTGTGGTTTGTACAAAATATTTTGCTTCTCCCATTAGACTGTGAGTTCCTTGAGGGTAGTCACTCATTGTTGCTCTTGTTGGGTTGGGTTTTTTTTTTTTGCCTTTTTTGTATCCCCAATGCTTAGCACCATGTAGTAGGGTGCTTAATAGATGTCAGTTGACTGACTGACTCAAGGTCACATGGCTAGTGAGTTTCTGAGATAGCCCTGACCAGGTCTTTCTGACTCTCAAGTCCAGCATGATCTGCCACTTCACATGGCCATCAGCAGGGTGATAGAAGGATGGGCATGCCAAGCAAAGAGACAACAGTAACCATAGTTACACTTAATAGCTGTGTGACTTGGGGCCTCAGTTTCCTCGTCTGTGAAATTAAGGGATCAGACATCTAAGCTCCCTCCTGAATCTAAATTTATGACCCTATGAGATTCATTCATCCACTTAGTCCATAAATTTATCTTTAGTTTTTAACATTCACTTCCCAAAGATTTTGAGTTACAGATTTTCTTCCCATCTCTCCCCTACTTCCCACCCCAAGATGGAAGACATACTGAATACCCATTCCCCCAATCTGCCTTCTCTTATAACCCACCTTAATCTCCCCTCCCTTACTTTCTAGTAGGGCAAGATGGATTTCTACACCCCGTTGCCTGTATATCTTATTTCTCGGTTGCATGTTAAAAAAAAAATTTCTTTTAAACAATTGTTTTTAAAACTTGGAGTTCCAGATTCTCTCCCTTCTTCCCTCTTCACCCATCCCCACGAACAAGACAAGCAATTCAATATAGATTATACATGTGTAGTAATGCAAAACATTTCCATAGTAGTTATATTGTGAAAGACTATATTTCCCTCCATCCTATCCTCCCCCCTACTTATTCTATTTTCTCCTTTCATCCAGTCCCTTTTCAAAAATGTTTGCTTCTAACTATCTTCTTCCCAAATTTGCCCTCCCTTCTATCATCACCCCTCTTATTCCCTTCCCTACTACTTTCCTGTAGGGTAAAATACCCAATGTAGTGTGTATTTTATTCTCTCCTTAAGCCAAATACAATGTGTGTGTAGTTGATTCTTTCTCTTTCACCTTCCTGCTCTTTCTCTCCATTGTCAACAGCTTTCTCCTGTCTCCTTTATTTGAGATGAGCCACCCCATTCTATCTTTCCCCCTCTCCTTCTCCCAATATATTCCTCTCTTACCTCTTAATTTTATTTTTTTATATCATCCCTTCACATTCAACTCATCCTGTGCTGTCTATGTATACATGTACACACACACATATATATATACATACACCCACCTATACATACGTATATATGCATGTATACATACACATATATACATACATACATACATATATATTCCCTTGAACTATCCTCATACTGAGAAAAGTCTCATGCATTACAAATATCATCTTTCCATGTAGGAATGTAAATAGTTCAACTTTAATAAGTTCGTTATGATTTCTCCTTCCTGTTTACCTTTTCATGCTTCTCTTGCTTCTTATATTTGAAAGGCAAATTTTCTGTTTAGCTCTGGTCTTTTCAGCAAGAATGCTTGAAAGTACTGTATTTCATTGAATGACCATATTTTCCCCTGAAGTATTATACTCAGTTTTGCTGAGTTTTAATCCTAGCTCCTTTGACCTTTGGAATATCATATTCCAAGCTCTTCAGTCCCTAGTTGTAGAAGCTGCTAGATATTGTTATCCTGATTGTGTTTCCATAATACTCAAATTGTTTCTTCCTCACTGCTTGTAATATTTTCTTTTTGACCTGGGAACTGTGGAATTTGGCTAAAATATTTCTAAGAGTTTTCTTTTTGGAATCTTTTTCAAGAGAGGATTGGTGAATTCTTTCAATTTCTATTTTGCCCTCTGGTTCTAGAATATCAGGGCAATTTTTCTTGAGAATTTCTTGAAAGATGAAGTCTTGGCTCTTTTATTGATCATGGCTTTCAGGTAGCCCAATAATTTTTAAATGATCTCTCCTGGATCTATTTTTCAGGTCAGTGGTTTTTCCAATGAGATATTTCACATTGTCTTCTATTTTTCCATTTGTGTGGATATGTTTAATAGTATCTTGATTTTTCATAAAGTCATTAGCTTCCATTTGCTCCAATCTAATTTTGAAGGAATTATTTTCTCTGGTGAACTTTTGAAATTCCTTTTCCATCTGGCTGATTCTGCTTTTTAAGGCATTCTTCTCCTCATTAGCTTTTTGGACCTCTTTTGCTATTTAAGTTACTCTATTTTTTAAGTTGTTATTTTGTTCAGTCAGGCTGTTGAATTGGTTTTTATGATTTCCTTGCATCCTTCTCAATTCTCTTCCCAATTTTTCCTCTACTTCTCTTACTTGATTTTCAAACTCCTTCTTGAGCTCCTCCATGGCCTCTGATCAGTTCATGTTTTTCTTGGAGACTTTTGATGCAGGAGTTTTTACTTTGTTGTCTTCTTCTAGTTCCATGTTTTGATCTTCTTTGTCCCCCTAAAAAGATTATATAGTCTGATTGTACTTCCTCTTTTTGCTCACATTTACTTTTTTCTTCCTCTGTTTGCTCATCTTGCCAGCCAATTACTTGACTTTTGAGCTCTTTTCCATGGGAGAACTCTGCTTCCAGAGTGGAGAGTGCTGTGTCCCAGATTTCTGGGGTTTTGCACAGCTGTTGTCAGAGCTTTTCCAGGCACCTGCCTCAGAACTGTGAGGATGACTGCCTCTTCAGTCTCAACAAGCTCTGCCACTCTCGAGCTCCTCACCCCAGGACCGCCACCCAAGACTGTGACCCAGATCCAAGCAAGGCAAAGCAAGAGAATCCTGCCTCAGTGCTGGCAAAGAGATTCCTACAAATGCCCTCTGGCCAGCCACTCAGTCCCTTTACGATCTGTAGACCAGGAGCCTGCAATTGCAACAGTTGCAGCCGCTGTCACCTCTGCCTCCCCTTGGGCAGGGGCCTGACTGTGTTCTTCTCTCACCCAGTTCTCTTTGGTGTTTATGGGTTAAGAAGTCTGGAAACCTCCACAGCCGTCAGTGATTCACTCTTCTGAAGTCTTTTCTGAAGGATCTATGCCACGGGTTTGTGCCTCCCTGGGTCTGGGCCAGTGCAGCTCACACAGGAGTGTGTTCTGCTCCTAGCTCAGTATGATAGACCCTTCCTGTCAGCCTGCCAGGCTGCCTTCAGCAGGAGATTTGTTTCTCTCTGTCACTTTGTGGGTTTTATAGCTCTAAAATTTGTTTAGAGTCATAATTTAAAGGTATTAGAGGTGGTTGGAGTAGGAGCTCAATCAAGTTCCTGCTTTTACTCTGCCATCTTGGCTCTGCCCCCCTCCCCCAATAAACGTTTATTAAATGCCTACCCTGTGCCAGGCCCTGCCCTAAAGGAGTTTACAATCTACATATAAACAACTGTGCATAGACCAGCTATAGACAGTGTGGGAGATAATCAGCAAAGGGAAGGCATGAGCATCAAGAAGGATCATTCTTATACCTTGAGATATATACACCCTTATATACATATCATGTATTATATTTTATATATATAACATAACATAACATTATATTATGTTATGTTATATTATATTTATTACATTATGTGTATTACGTAGCATATAACATCATATAGACACATTTATGTACATTTTCCTTCAGTTGTTTCAGTCATGCCCAACTTTTCATTTGGGGTTTTCTTGACAAAGATATTAGAGTGGTTTGTCATTTCCTCCTCCAGCTGGGTTTATAGATGGGGAAACTGAGGCAAACAGGGTGAAGTGACTTGCCTGAGGTCATGTAGCTAGTAAGCATCTGAGGCTGGAGTTGAACTCAGGTTTTCTGACTCCAGGTCTGGCATTCTATCCACTCTGCCACCTAGCTGCCCATCTCTCTCTCCATCTCTCTCTCTCTCTCTCTCTCTCTCTCTCTCTCTCTCTCTCTATATATATATATATATATATATATGTATGTATGTATATAAAATTTTATTTGAGCCTCATGACAACTTATGAGGGAGATACAGACAAAGCAACAGTCTCAGTGAGGTTAATTTATTTGTAATCAATAAATAACTGAGACCGGGTTTGAACTAAGGTCTGCCTAACTCCAGGTCCAGAATCCCTTCCATAAATGCCCTATTCCGCCTCCTCCCAATGGTATGAAAGCATGGGATATGTACAGGAATGGCTAGTACTCTAGTATAGCTTGAAGGTGAAGTAGAAGGGGAAGTATGAAATAAGGAGCAAATCACATATTTCAATTCAATAAATATTGAGAGCCTTCAAGGCATTTTGCTACATATCAGGTGATCAGAGAAATAAGGCATAGGCCCTCCTCTCAAGATGAGGTATCTCATGAGGCCCAGGGAGAAGTTTACAATCCGGCATAGGGTGAGGGGAAAACATACACTCCAACAAGAAGGATACAAGGTAGAATGTGATAAGAGCAAAGTTAATCCAATCCTGGCTCTGTCATTTACATCATCTGTTTGACTTTGGGCAAGTCACTTAACATTTTTGGGCTTTTTTTCCTCATCTGTGAAATAAAAATGTTGGTCTAAATTTTTACTGAGGGTCCATAAATTAAAAAAAATTGATGGCTGTATTTTAATATAATTGGTTTCCTTTAAAATCTTAGATATTTTCTAAATGTTTTATTTAAAACAGTTGCACCACACAGAAGCTGACTCTCCCATTCCAAATTAAAATGGACACCCACACACAATGGGAGTAAACATTCAACAAGCAGTGGATGCCTCCATTATATGGAGACCTCCCCCAACTACTCAGCATGGTTATGTACAAGGATAGTTCTCATATGAAATATTAATCCTCCAAAACTAATGTCACTAAAGATATAATAGTCTTAATTTGGTATCCTGGGGAGCATGGAGCTTCTGTCAGTGCTAATGAGGTGGGGAAGGGTGGGCTGACTGAGAGGGGGAAGCAAAAACCTTACACTAAGAATTTGGCCCACTCCTTTAAAAATAAATAGACTAGTTTAAAGTATACTTCCCTTTCCCCCAGCCCCAGTAATAAAAAGTAGGGGGATGTATAATCCCAGATTTGTTTTTCATCTTGACCATTTACATAGAATTCCCAAATGACTACTGTCATCAGAGTTAAGGATAATAGTTCATTCTCTTTGATAGGCTACCCTATTCACTCTTTCCTCCTCTTCTTGTCTTCATGTTCATGTTCCTTAGGGCGACTGCTATCTGAGGGTCTTTTAGACCCTCCATGCTGTTTGGCTTCTTCCAAAAACTTGTCTAGACCAAAGGGATCTTCCTCAAATTGAACTGGTCCTTCTCGGCCTCTCTGCCTACAATCTGAACCAGAGAACTCCGTATCGGGAACAAATCTATTGGTCTTTATTCAGGCCTCTCGGTCATCACCATACATGTCTTTGTCCAGATTTTTACTGGGTCTGTAGATATTTTGGGCCATGTCTTTGCCCCTTCTCCATGGTTGAACATAAACATCATAAATTTCATCTTCTCCACCAGCAAAACCACTATCCATACCCTTAGTCTGGTTGAATAGTTTCTGGTCATACTGAACTTCATTGGAAGTCTGAGGATTGGGCACACCAAGCAATGACCTCAGTGAAATCTCGATTCTCGTTTCTCTGTAGTTTTGACCTCTTATCAAAGGAGCTGCTCTTGAAAGATTCCTATCATGCTTTCTCTCTTTATGACTATCATGTCTTATTTCATCTCGTTCCCCAGCCTCCCCACCCTCTTTTTCTACATGAGTCTTGATTCCAGCTCTTCTTTCCCAAGCTTTCTGGGCCATTTCTCAAAGCTTCTCTTGGTGTTTTTCCTTTTCCTTTTGGGCCATCTTTCTCTCCACTTGAGCCCACTTCTCCACAGCCTCAGGAGCCTTTCTGTCAGCTGTGTAGAGAGCTTCAGCAAATTTGGCAAAGTTTTCATCTATGTGGACTGTCTGCAGTCCTCTCCCATCAGCAGCCAGATGTTTGTCTAATGGAATAGCATAGCCCTTTGCATTTTTCCAGTCTGAAATATCAGGCAGAATTTCCCACCTTGGTGCTCTTTCACAGTCATCTTTTGGCTAGGAGAATGCATAACAGGTGCAGGAGGAGAAGGAGGCCCACGAGGAATTTTCTTGTTAATTTTCAATCTTGGAGGCTCCATTGGATCTTTCTGCGTCTCCACCATCCAAATAACTCTTTGCTTTGCTCCAGAATTGTGAGCTACTCCTTGCTGAGATGGTGTATATCAAATATATTGAGCTGGAGCTAGTTTATCTGCAGCTCAAACTGGTGTAGCAGCAGCAACCTTCTGAGATACAGATTTCTCCATGGCTACTTGTATCTTGTCTGTAATCTCCTTAATGCTTCTTCATTAGGTCTTTGCAGGTCTGGGTCATCTGCATTCGTAACTTCTTTAGGAACCCGATCAGGGTACTTGCTATAAATGGCCTTGTCCTTTGGTTATCCCTGTCGAGCAATTGCATCATATTTAATTTTTCCCTCTGCATCCTCCTGAATGGACAACGAATTGAACATTTTCTCTTTCCTTCCCACACCCAATGGGTACTGGGCCACATGTATTTCTGGAAACGCACCCCTGTCTCCAAAATCCTCTAACAAACCTGGTATCCAACCTTTCTGATACCCATAAGGGGGAGGCTCTCTTCTTTAGGAGACCACTGCAGTCTGCCTTGATCTCTGTGATCTTCAGCTTTCCTCAGCCTCAAACTGGTCCTGAGAAAGCTGAGCTGGAGCACGTGAAAAACTGGTCAGTGCTGTGAGGGATAATTTATAGTGAATTTTCCCCGTTCTGAAAAATCGAATCTAGAATGGCTTCAGTATTCACTAGGCCCAAGGTCAGGTCACCTGACCTTCAAGCTTAGAGCAATGGAGACCCTCCCCCAGAGCCAACACAGTAGAAGATATGCCAAATAAGGTTAAGACTGCTTTCATTGGACACCCACATGTTTCGGGGTCCTTTGTCTCAGAGAGATTACTGCGCTTAGGTTGTGGGACAGGGCCCCCTACCAATAAGAGTTAAGGCCAGTTGGAGGGGTTGAGTTTCTGCATGGGAAGATTATATAGCCATAAGCTGGCTTCTACCTGGTGCTCTCTCCCTGCAGACACCATATTGGGCGACAGGGGGTAGAGTCCTTTCTCATGAGAAAGAATAAAGACCTTTTCTGACCTTAGATTCAGACTCTGAACTCTTTCATCTCACACAGCGCCATCTTCTTCTTCCCCCACTTCCAGTGCTCCCTGGCCAAGGCTGAGCTGGGAGGGGTTTATTAGGCAACTGAAAGCCGTGGAGGGAAGGGTGGTGAAGAAAAGCCTAGAGTAATAGGCAGGGCTCTTACATATTTTCTTTCCTGCATTTGAAAACATAATTCTGAGCTGGGGCCCATAAGCTTATCCAGACACTATCAAAGTGGGCCATGATACAAAAAAAACAGTTAAGTGCCTCTGGGCTAGATGATCTGTGCAAATCTTTGATTTTATGGCCAGGTCTTAGGAAGATTATCTTGGCAGCTGTGTGGAGGTTGGCCTAGAAAGGAGAAATGCGGGGTTCAGGGAGGCCACTTGGGAGGGTATTACAGTAGTCTGGTTAAGAAGGGATGAGGACTTGCCTTGTTTTGCATATATTTTGATGCATTTATTATCTTTAGGGGTATGTGTGTGTGTATATGAAAACATGGATTCACGTTGTCTCTCTCAATGGAATGTTAACTCTTTGAGGGTTGAACTGTTTTGTTTTTGTCTTTATGTCTTCAATGCCTAGTGCCAACCAGAAATCACAACTTCATGAAACACAACGGGAAACTGGGTTTTCTAACAGGAGAAATTATTATGCATGTGAAACTCTAGCCCCCTGCTATAGTAGGAGCTTAATGTTTGTTTGTTGATTGGTTTGAGTCGTGGTTATGTGAGTGGAGAGATCGTGTGAAGATAGAATCTCTCAGATACATAGCTAGAATTTACAGGTGCTTACTATGTGCCAGCCATGGTTTAAGCACTTTACAGAAAATACCCGTCTGATCCCCATATCAGCCCTGGGAGATAGGCACTATTATTACCATCTTCACAGCACAATTGAGGCTGGCAGAGGGGAAGTGGTTTGGGCCACACAGCTAGCCTCCTAGGCCAGGTTTGGATGCAAGCCCTCCCGACTCCAGGCCCAGCGTTCTATCTGCCCCACCACCACTCTGGCTCTAGATAATATTTGGTGACTGACATGATGGCGATGAGGTGTAGGCTCTGGGAGCCCCCTTGAGCTCTCCTTGAATCTTCCCAAGGGGAGGCATTTGCCTAAGATTCTGGGCCTTTAAGTTGTGTCTCTGCCCAAGTCTTTAGCCCTCCCTTATTCCAACAGTTTCCCGTCCTTGAACTGGCCTGGCCCACCACTGTCTATGTTTCATGTTCTAGTAACACCTTGTTTCATGTTCTACTAACAATCTGCTATATGTCCTATCTCCTCCCACTGTATTAGAACATGAAAAACATGAAGGCAGGGCCACTGTCTCATCTAACCTTTGTAGTTCTGGCTCCAGAGGCTCACCTCCAGAAACTAGAGCAGACAGTTTCTGGAGGGCAGGCAACTGGACTGTGATATTTGGATGAACGTTTGTTGAATATGTGGAATGAATGTTTTTTACTTCTCCCTCCCACGTTGTGCTCCCTGGCCCTTTCCCTCTCAATAAACGAATGAAGGAATGACTTTGGAGTCTCAGGATCTAGGGTGCAATTTCCAGCTGCTACTGGCTACCTGTGTGACCTTGTACCTCTGTGGGTCTTGGTTTCCTCATTTGTAAAATGAGGAGCTTGGACAGGACAACCTCTAAAGTTCCTTTTAGTTCTAAATCTATGACCCCATGAAGGAAGGGGAAGAAGTGTATGTGTTCATGTGTGTGCGCATGCTCATGTGTTCATGTGATATGTCTGTGTCCATGAGTGCCTTTAGACTCCAACCCAGGATTTAATATGGCATGGAATGTCAAAACCAGAGACCCATATGTGAATCTTATGTCAGGCCTCCTTTATTTGAAAATCAATGGGTCATCTCCTTTGTAAATCACCTCTCCCTTGGTTTCTTCTTGTCAGACTCAAAGTAAAATTTACCCTTTGGCAGTCTCCTTCTTCTCTAGGGGATGACTTTCTGGAAGCCTTCAGCTGTTGTGGGCTTGGAGTCTGGGGGAGAGGGGAGACTCAGAAGCCAGGAGAATCTCAGATACATAGCTGGTTTTCAGAGGTTGTCTCTGGTGACCTCAAGTGCTGTCTTTTTCTGCCTCCTGATAAGGTGCAGGCTCCTTATCACTCCCATGAGGTGTCTTCTTTCCTGTCAGTAATGTAATGGAATTCCCCCACCCCCCCAGCCTGAGCGCCAGTTTCTTCCTTTGTAAAATGGTAATAAGAAGCAGGTAATAATGGTATGGTATGTACAGAGCAGGCCAACACAGTCTGCTTCCCTACAATTTTGGGTGGCCCACAAAAAAATGTAGAGGAAAATATCTGGAATTCCTTTGGAGAAATGCAGGTTGCGGAGGCCTGGTATAGAGAATGGGTCTTGAAGGCAGGAAGACCTGAGTTCATATTCTGCCTGTGATCTTAGACAACTCAATCTCTTTGTGATGGGGTTATGGGCCCAAGTGGAGACCTTTTCCCTTTATCCCAAAAGAATTTGAGTCCCATTTTTCCATAGGCACTAGAACTTACCCCCCTCCCCCCAACTCTCCTGAATTTTCCCACTTAATCTGGCTTTTTCATGCCCAGATCTGTTACCCTTAACCTAACCTAACCCTCCATTGTCTGTTACCTCCAGAATGACTCCAGCTACTTCTCACCCAGGGTCCCATAGAGGAGGTGCAGGCTCTGGGACCCTGCCTTGAGCTCTTCTTGAATCTTCTCAAAGGAAGGCATTTGCCTGAGGTTACAGGCTTTAAGTCTCTGCCCAAGTCTTTAGCCCTCCTTTGTTCCAATAGTTTCCCACCCTTAATGCTCTTGTTCCCACCCTTGAACTGGCCTGGCCCACCATTGTCTATGGTCTCCAGGTAGCCTCCAGCAACTTCCCACCCTTAATCACTTATTACTGGAGTCTGACCCCATCTTGACTCCTGAAGACCCTCCCTAAACTTATTACTGGAGTCTGACCTCATCTGACTCCTCCTGAAGACCCTCTCCAAACTCCTCCTCTAGACTACCCCTAGATTCCTCCTACAACCTTCCTGTATATAGAATCCCATCTCCCCTCCATGTGGTGTAAGAGCACTTAGAATGGCTTAGCACAGACTTACTCTGTGTTAGACTTACTCTGTCCTGCTTGCCCAATGCAAGCATCACAGATACCTAGGCTCCTTAAGAGTCTATTCAATATGGTGAACTTTCAATAAACTTTACTTTTCTTTGGCTGAGAACACTTGAGTCAAATTCTTTCAGCAGGACCCGGCATGTTGGTATTTTGGGGTCTCAGGCAACCCTAACCTTCTTTGTAGGAAACCTCTTCACCATCAACATCCCATTTTCTTGGTTTCTGGGAATCACCTCTAGTCACCCCAGTCTCATCAAGACCCTCTCTGGACCCCTCCTCCCATCACCCCAGACTGCTAGACCATAGATCCCTCCCACAGTTTTTCTGTATATAAGATCCATCTTGCCTCCATGAAGGTCCTCAGATTCTATATAGCCTGACAAAGGTTCAAGGTTCAATCTGGCCCGTTGGCATTATCTATACAAATGCTCAGATTCCTTAAGAGTCTAGCCAATGATGAGGTTTCTTAAGAGTCTACCCAATATAGCTAATCTTTAATAAACTTTGTTTTTCTTTGATTGAAAAAAAGGGTTGAGTTGAATTCATTCAGGCACAACCTGGCATGTCTGCATTTTGGGATCCTGAGAACCCCAACATTTGGGTCTCAGTCTTTCACATTTATAAAGTGGAGATAACTATATTTGTTACCTCCAGGCTTTTGAGGTTCAAAGCAGATAATGTATGGAAACTTAAAAGTGTTGAGGCTTGGATCTTAGGGGTGATTGAGACCCCAAAATACCGATATGCTGGTCCTGCCAAACGAATGACTCAAGCCTTCTTTCAGCCAAAGTAAAGCAAAGTTTATTACAGATTTGACATATTGGGTAGACTCTTAAGAAGCCTAAACATTTATGACACTTGTATTGACAAGTGGGCCAGAACAATCTGACAGACTGAGTCTGAGCTAGATTGAATCTGAGCACCTTCCTGGAGGCTAGATGGATCTTATATACAGAAACACTGTGGGAAGGATCTACAGGTGGTCTAGAAGAGGGGTTTGGGGAGGGTCTTAAGGAGGATCTTGATGGGACTGAGGTCAGACTCCAGGAACCAAGAGAATGGGATTTTGGTGGGATCCAGAGTGGGAAACAGCTGGAGGCAATCCAGAGGAGGTAACAGACTATTAGGTTCTGGATAACCAAGATTCCAGTCATATTGATAATGGAAAGCTTTTGGCTTCTGGGGAATACCAGATCAAGTGGGAAGATTTCAGGGGGTTCCCAGAGTTTATACCACATCAAAAGTACCATACAAATATCTTGAATTATTAAGTCAGGTCCAGACACATATAGGCTGAGAGACCAAAGTCACTTTAAACTTTCAATCCCTCCGGAAATTTTCTGAGACTATGAATGACAATTAGGTGCTAATCTGTATCTTTAGAGGGCTGAATTCCCAGGTCTGGAAAGGGCCCCTCCTCCTTCTCCCAACTCTGCCAAATCTGGATGACAAGACCTGGGCTCCCTAGATCTCTGGATTCTTGGGAGGAAATTGCTTTGTAAGCCTTAAAGTGCTTTATAAATATGGATCGTGGAGCTGAGGGAGGGATACTCGGTATGTCAGTTCAAGGTTTCTTGAAATGCTCAGCTTCCTCAGCTTCCTGTCCTGATTAATTTCTTCTTCCCTTCATTCATCCAGGAAAAAAATACATTATAGAAGGCATCGTTAAGTGAAGACCAGGCGATTGCTGAGCCTTGTGACCTGGCTAAGAGAAAATAGAGCAGTAGAAGAAAAAAAAAGTCTGGAGTCTAGGAGATCTCATAACAATGTCTTAGGTTTAGGACTGGAAGGGACCTCGAGGGTCATCTAGCCCATTTTACAAATCAGGAAACTGAGGCCGGGGAGTGTGCTGTAACTAGCCCAAGTTCACCCTGGTAACAAGCATCTCATTTATTTGTATTCTTGCAGTATTTTCCCCTCTCCCAGTAGATTATAAACTCCCCAAGGGCAGGGCTTGTCTCTGCATTTTGTCTTTCCATCCTCAGCCTCTAGCCCAAGGCCTTTCACTGAATAGTTTGTTGAACTGATCTGAATTGAAAGGAAACTGTTCTGTCAGAGATAGGGGGGTGGAGGGAGGGAAGCTCTTGGTTTGATTACTTTTGGTCTCAGTTTCTTCGATTTTAAAGAAGCAGTACGGTAAATTAGAGTAAAATGGAGTCGAAGATCCTGAGTTCAAATCTCACCTCTGACACCACCAGCGTGACCTTCAGCCAGTCATTACCTTAGTAATAATAATGATAATTAATAATAATGATAGCCAGGTGGCAAAGTGGATAGAGCACTGGCCCTGGAGTCAGGACTCCTCTTCCTAAATTCAGATCTGGCTTCAGATACTTGCAAGCTGTGTGACCTTGGGCAAGTCATTTTAATGGGGTTATGGGATTCTCACTGGACCCTTAAAAGGAAAAGACAATGTCTTTGTCTCTGAATTTTCCCCACACTTTACTACCTCCTAGATACTCCCTGGCCACTTAACTCCATTCATTGTTTGCACCTGGCCCACCCCAGGCTACTGGCCACTTTTATTCTTTGGCTTTTTGGAGGGGGGAGGATAGGGCAATTGGGGTTAAGTGACTTGCCCAAGGTCACACTGCTAGTAAGTGTTAAGTATCTGAGGCAGGATTTGAACTCAGGTCCTGACTCCAGGGCTGGTGCTCTATTCACTGTGCCACCTAGCCGCCCCTACTGTCTACTTCTTGATTATCAATCTCAAAACTGTGTGGGGTATGGAGACCCCAAAAATCCCCTGCCCAAAAAAAATAAAAAGTCAGAGGTATCTTGAGGAAGGAACAGAAAGTTTTATTCTCTTTCCCCTGCAGGAAGAGGGCAGTTGTCTCCATGGCAGGGATCAAGGAGAGGCGTGTTACAAAAGACGTACTGTCAAGCATTTATACCCTAAGGCAGTCAAGCCCCCTCCCCCTGGCTGTCCCTTTTCCCATTGACTGGGAGGTGGGCTCTCAGTCTTGGCTCAAAATCTAACCCAATGGCGGATAAAAGAAGCCCGCCACTATCTCCTATTGGCAGGGAGGTGGGACAGGGAGCCAAGGTATCATCCATGGCCTAATTTGGTAAATGCCAAAGCAATGGAGGGGAAAAGGTCACAAGCAAGGGTGGAGGTAAAAAACTCCTGAAAAAGGGCCTAACACATTTTAAGGGTGTGGCATACAAGGGTGGAGGTCTAAAACTACTGAAAGGGGCCTAATGCTGAGCACAGCAAGGGTAGGGGGGAAGGGTCCTAGGTTGTGTAAACCCAGGACTCAGGCCTGTCCAGTCTTACGAAAGTCTATCTCTGGTTTCCAGAAAGTTTCTCTTCCTTCTCATTCTGAGGAGTCTTCACAGAGGGTGCAGAGAGTGTACCCCACTCAAAACCTCCAGAATCTGCTAAGATGTTTTCAGTTGTTCTAACTTTTCACCACAGCCTTAGCCCAGGCAGAGCTAGGACTATAGGAAGAAGAATCTTAAGAATTTTTTTTAACTTTTATAATATTTCTTGATTCTCTAGATTATATTGAGGTCAGGCACAAAGCTTTCCTTTTCAAGGTCTTAGAGATTGAGGTTTTCTGTTTCTCTGTCTCTAACCTTAGGGGCAAATCTCAGGGAAGTCGTGCTGAGTCTGGCTCTGAGAATCCAGTGGCCATGAGGCCAGAAGAGAAGGGCATGGTTATGGGGATATGGTATCTGTGAAGAAGGGTCCTGGGGTGTAGAGTAAGCTCAAAATGCACCTGCAGTTTCTTCTAATTCCATAGAGTCCTAGAGAATTGAGAGAATTGGGCATACACATCCAGATAGGGTGTCCCCATGTTGGGGAAGGTGAGCCCGGGTCTGAGACAGCATCTGATCTTAATGGAGCCTGAAAGTGTCAGGCCCTAAAAGCACCTCCAAGCCTTCCTAGGTGCTTGGAGAACAACCCCAACTGCAGAACAAAAAAGGGATAGAGAGAGAGAGGGGAGCCTTATATACCTTTTGGTCTTGGCTGGAGAAGGGCTTGTGGGGGTAGTCAGGCAATTCTCTATACAGGCCCCCAATAGGTTGTGGTTTGGGGTGCTGGGGACCGTGAAATGCAAGGGTAGGCCTGCCTCTAAAGAATTCGACCACTCAAGCCTTTCTTTAGTCAGAGTAGTGAGGTTTAATTACAGCACTGTTAGGCAGATTTCTAGTGAATCTATACAATATTGTGAGCCCAATAGAAGCAGGCCAGATTCTAAGACTCTGCCCAACTTAATGGGGGTAAGATTGATACTTTTATACAGAAAAAAAGGAGAAAGGGTCAGTGAAAAGATGTTAATGTGATTGAGGAGAGAGGCAAGTAGCCTGGGGTGGGCCAGGTGCAGGAAATAAAAGGCCTTAAGAGGTAGTGCCACAATGAAAGGGTAGTTAAAAGGATTATTGAGTATCTAGGTAGAAATGTGTGGGAAAGTTCTGGGGGCAAAGACAAGATCTTTTCCTTTTAGGGCCCCAGTAAGAATCCCATAGCCCCATCAACTCTATCCTGCTTGCCTCACTCAGTTTCCTCGTCTGTAAAATGAGTTGGAGAAGCAAAGGGCAACCACTCCAGTATCTTTGCTAAGAAAACCCCAAATAGGGCTATGAAGAGTCGGACAAGACTGAAAACAACTGAACGAGTCCAGAAGTCCTGAGCGAAAAATCACCCTTAGGTACTTATTAGCTGTGTGACCCTGCACAAGTCACTTAACCTTGATCTGCCTCAGTTTTACCAACTGTAAAATGGGGCTACCAAAAGCACCTACCTGCCAGAATTGTGAGGCTAAGATAATAATTGTTAAGGGCTTAGCATAGTGCCTGGTGTTATATAAATGTTAGCACTGTTAACAAGAGGTTATCATCTGCATAATTTGAAGCTTTCCTGACCCTAATTAGTATCCCTCTTTAAGAACAGCTGAGAGAGAGCACCTGCAGACGGGAGAGGGCAGGAGGCCTCCTTTTTTGCTCTTTACACACAACATCAGAGATTGCTTTTGAGGAAGTTACCCACAAAGAGGGTTAGGGTTGCCTGAGACCTCAAAATACCAACACACGGGTCCTGCCAAAAGAATTCCACCCAAGTCTTCTCAGCCAAAGAAAAGCAAAGTTTATCAATAGTTCACCATATGGGGTAGCCTCTCGAAGAGTCAGTCTGTGCTAGGTCATTCTATGGTACTCTCACACCACATGGAGGGCAGATGGGATCCTATATACAGAAAGGTTGTGGGAGGAATCTAGGAGTGGTCTAGAGGAGGAATTTGGGGAGGATCTTCAGGAATAGTTAATGAGGTCAATGCAAGGATGGATTAATATTTTGATAGGCTCAAAGGTGGGAAGTAGACGGACAACGGAGGGCTAGGCTAGGAACAGAGGTTTGGGCCCAGCCACAATGAAAAACTTACTGCCTTTGCAAATGCCTCATCAAGTGGGAGGATTTAATCAGGTTTCAAGGTACCTCAAAGATTCAAGGGGAGCTCAAGGGGGTCTCCCAGAACCTGCACCTCATCACTTTGGCTGATAGAAAACTTGAGTCAAATTCATTCAGCAGGACCTGGCGTGTTGATATTTTGGGGTCTCAAGCACCCCTAAACCCCAACAAAATGATGTTCCAAAGTCAGAGTGTAAAGGGCCCTTAGAACACAGGATATCAGGGCTGGGAGGGCCCTTAGAACATAGGATATTAGATCTGGGAGGACCTTTAGAAAACATTTAGTTCAATTTACTCATTTTACAGAAAAAGAGAGGAAGACACTAACACAGGGCCACACAGCAAGGCAACCATGAAGTGAGATTAGAACCCAGGTTTCAAACTCCCCCAGTGCTCCTCCAGTGATTCCTCCCCCTAGGCTGCTGCCCACCCCTGTCCTTTAGTTTCAAAGCCTCTCTCCCCACCACTACTGAAAGGCATCCAAGCCCATCTGGGATCAGAGAAGGGCCCGTCTGGAGCTAGCTGAGTTAATAGAATTGCTTTCAGCTGCGAGGTCGGGAGCCAGCCTGGGCCCCCAAGGAGTGGGGGAGGAGTGCCATGGGGGAGGGGAGGGAGATGCAGAAAAGATTAAGGACTCTGAGGGTCAGGCTGGAGTGGAGTTTAAGCCACATGTTCCAAATAAACCACTAAGAGACTCTTTTCTTGACTCATAATGGAACACACTGGGGGTGGGGGAGGGTGTCTGGGCTTAGTGAAATTGACCAGGGCCCCTCTGGCATAGTTAAAGGTGGTCTCCTTAGGCTGTAGCCCCTGCTCCCAGCCCACAGCCCAGATGACCATTTTCGCTCCATCCTGTGACATCCCATGACACAATGGCTCCTGGCTCCCCAGCCTCACCCACTTTTGGAAGGGACTGATGCCCAGGTCCAGCTGGGAAAAAGTGACCCCCTGCCTTCTAGATTTGACGAAGGACTGCTGCAGCTCCCTACGGGGTGAATGCTGCTTTGGGATCCTGGGAGCAAGTGCTTTTGTAAAAGTTACAAAGAACCAAGGGATAGGAGGAGCATCGAGAAGTAAGATCATGGCTTCAGAGCTGGAAAGGGCCTTAAATATGTATTTAAATAATCAATAAATATTTAATAGGCACCTACTATGTGCTAAGCACCTGGGACACAAGACTAATCCCTGTCTTCAAGGAGCTCCTAGTCTAAAGGGGAAGACAATACATTAAAAAGAAAACCAGCCCCCAAAACACAAACTGGAAGAGGGGTTAGGGGAGAGGGTGAAGAGGAAAGGGACAGGAGAGGGGGTGTGGTGGGGTTCTGTAGCCAGGTGGGAAATGATGAGGTGTCCACACTGCCTACCTTAAATGGGGAATCTGGGAGGAACTTTCAGAGTTAGAGAGGAGGAAACTGAGGCTCCCAGTAGTTAGGGTGTTTGCCTAAGATCACAAAGTGAATGAATGATGAAGTTGTGGTCGCAACCTAGTTAGTTTAACACTTTTAATGATAATGTATGATCCTGGATAAGTCACTTAACCTCTTTCTACCTCAGTTTCCTTAACTGTAAAATGGGGATAATAATAGCACCTAACTCCCTAGGTTTTCGTGATGATCAAGTGAAATAACATTTGTGAAGTGCTTAGAACAGTGCCTGGTACCTAGGCTGTGCTTGGTGTCCTTAATACTTCAAGAGGACCCAAAATGACATAAGGTACAGTGTGTCCAGCGATAATTGCTTAGACCAATCCAAGTTCAGAAGGCTCTACCACAGGTAGGGCACAAGTCCACATGAACATTTGGAGAGGGGATGTCTCTCAATTTGTGTATCTCACATTTCTTTTGAGCTACTGCACTTCTGCTTTGCTCATAGAGCACAGTGCCTTCTTTGATGAGGGCACACCATGCTGGGCTGTCCTTTGCCAGTTTCTCCCATGTCTCACAGTCGATTCCAAAGTTCTTCAGAGAGACCTTGAGAGTGTCCTTGTATCCCTTCTTTTGACCACCATGTGAGCACCTTCCTTGCTTGAATTCTCCATAAAATAGTCTTTTGTGGAAATGTGTTTGGCATTTGAAGACATGGCTAGCCCATGGGAGTTGAACTCTCTACAGCAGAGTTTGAATGCTTGGCAGCTTAGTTCAAGTAAGGACCTCAGTGTCTGGTGTCTTATCCTGCCAGGTGATCTTCAGAATCTTCCTAAGACAATTCAAATGGAAGCGATTCAATTTAATTACATGGTGTTGGGAGACTGTCCAGGTTTCACAAGCGCATACAACAATGAGGTCAGCACCACGATTCTGTAGACCTTCAGTCTGGTAGTCAGTCTAATACCTCTTTTTCTCCTACATCTTTCTTCAAAGTCTCCAAATACTGAGCTAGCTCTGGCAATGCGTGTATCAACTTCATCATCTATGTGGACATCCCTGGAAAGTATACTGCCAAGGTAAGAGAACTTACCCACAGAATTCATTATTTCTCCACTTGTTGTGACTGTTGGTTCCATATATGGATGGTGTGGTATTGGCTGGTGGAGAACCTGTGTTTTCTTGGTATTCATTGTTAGGCCAAAATTTATGCAAATGCTAAATTCCCTTACCTATCAACAAGTATTTTATCAGCAACTCAATAAGGGCCAGCCTCTGTGGTAAGGACTAGGGATACAAAGAGAAGAATTAAATAGTCTTTGTTAAAGAATTTACATTCCAATGAAGGATACCATTTCTATATCTACACCTATATCTATGCACTCTATGTGTATATATATATATATGTGCAAATATGTGTGTATATCCCCCCCCCCACAATCCTCTGTATATGTGTGTATGTATATATACTATATATACAAAATTAATCCAAGGTAGTTAGAGAAGGAAGGGCAGCTAGGTATTGCTGTAGTCAGGAAGACCTGAGTTCAAATCTGGCCACTTGCTAGCTGTGTGTCCCTGGGTAAGTCACTTAACACTGTTTGCCTCACTTTCCTCATCTGTAAAATGAGCAGGGGAAGGAAATGGTGAACTACTCCAGTATCGCTGCCAAGAAAACCCCAAATGGGGTCATGAAGAGCTGGGCCTGCCTAAAATGACTGAATGAGAAGGTATAGAACAGTGATTCTCAACCTGTGGGTTGCGACCCCTTTGGGGGTCGAATGGAGTCGCCTAATAACATTGGAAAACACATATTTCCAATGGTCTTAGGAACCCTGACACCTCTCCTCTATCTGTCTCCAGGCGGGTCCACCCACATGCAGATATGCCCACATACGAGTATTAAAAGTTCATTAAAGAGTCATGGCATTAGGAAGGTTGAGAACCACTGGTATAGGAGGACTACTGTTAGCCTTTCCCTAGTGATCTAGGAAAGACCTCATGAAGAATGTGTACCTGAGCTGAGCCTTGAAGGAAATCAAAGCTCCCAAGAATCTTCCATGAGGGGGGAGGGTGCTTCAGACATGAAGAGTAGCCAGTTCAAAATCAAAGAGGCAGGAGACAGAGTCACATATTTGGAAGAATAAACTAGCCTCCATGGCTAGATCATATCATGGGGAGAATGTGTCTCCAGTCAATGGAATCTATTTTTCCCTTAGTTCTTTGCTACCACAAAATTGCTGCTATGAATATCTTGGTGGGTATAAGATATTCCTTTCTGTGTTCTTTTTTTTTGCGGGAGGGGGGCATATACTTAGCAATGGCATCTTTGGGTCAAAGGGTTTAGAAAGTTCAGTTACTTTAAAAAAAAAAAACCATAATTCTACATTACTTTCCAAAATGGTTGGACTATAGCAAATAGCTTCCATTACACCGTGGTTCAAGTTTGGCAGGATACGACACGTAAACACACACACATCCACACATCCACATATATGTATGAAGATACACACACACACAAATCTGTGCATACATATATGTAGGTGTGTGCATGTACATATGTGTGTGTGTGTGTATATGACTGTAAGTAATGTGATGGGCTTCCCTAGCCCATAGAAGGAGCCAAGCTTTTTACTTTGAAGCCAGACCACACACGCGGCAAGGCCATGTTCACATTAGCACACATACGTAAGAGAACAGAGGAAGCTTAGCCCATTTTGCAGCCAAAGAAATGACAAAAGAAAGCTGAAAGGACTTTTTAAGAGCCAGAAAAAGATTAGAAGTTGATTCCTAGAATGGAAGATGCTGTTCTGAGAGCAAAAGTGTCAGGAGCAGCTAGTTGCAATGGGCAAACTGTTGGGCCTGGAGGTGGGCAGTCAGTGAGCAGTGGTGGTGTTTGCTAAATGGGGATAATTGTGCTCATCCTGAAGAACTATTCTTGGACCAGTGCAATAACTAGCATTCCTGTTACTTGGACTAAGCAGGATAAACATTGCCTGAAAGTCCCCATGGCAATCCCCATGGGGAGATAGAGTCTTTGTGGTGAGGCTCAGGGACTGGACAAACTTAACAGGTGAGGGAACAATGTGCTACCTGGGAAGATCTAGAGTTGTAGTACCTGAATTCAAATTCTGATGCTCCTGCTTATTTCCCATGTGATTTTAAGGCAGTTAGTCAATAAGCATTTATTAATTGCCTACTATGTTTTAGGCATTGTGCTAAGTGTTGATGATAAAAAAAAACAATCCCTGTTCTCAAAGAGTCTAATGGTGCAGTTGATGTTCAAATGACCAATGACCTTGTATGAACAAGCTATATCCGGGGTAATCTGGAAATAATCAATAGGGGGAAGGCACTAGAATTAAGAGGGATTGGGAAAGACTTCTCATAGAAGAACAGATTTTAGCTAGGACACAAAGGAACCTGGGGAAGGCAGGAGGAAGAGAGGGGGAGGGGGAGAAGTCCAGGTCTGGGCGACAGCCAGTTAGCACACCCAGAGTCTGGAGACGGAGAGTCTTATTTGAGGAGCAGCAACAAATGTCGTATCATAGAATATGTGGGATGGGGAAAAAGTAAACTGTAAAAAATCTGGAACATTAGAAGGGGGCCAACTTAGGGAGGATTTTGCTAAACAGAAGGTTTTATATTTGATCCATGAGATGATAGGAGTGGAGGGAGTTTATTGAATAGGGAGATGATGTGGTGGGATCTTTACTTTAAGAAGATTAATTGGATTGGAGAGTGGAGGATAGAGTGAAGTGTGGAGAGACTTGGGGCAGGATGACCCACAAGAAAGCTATTTCAATAGTCCAGGGATAATGAAAACCTTCACCAGGGTGGTGGCAGTGTCAGAGAAGGGAGGGCTTATATATAACAGATGTCATGAAAGTAAGATTGACAGACATTGGCCACAGATTGGATTTGGGGTGCCCCCCCCTGCCAAAAAAAAGACAGTAATAGGGAAGTTTGTAGGGAGGGAAGATTTGGAGAAAACATAATGAGTTCAGTTTTGTGCATATTGAGTTTAAGATGTCTACTGGATATCCATTTTGGAATGCCTAGGTAGTTGGAGATTCAGGATTGGAGGTCGGCAGAGAGGTTCATTCTGGATAAGTAGGTTTGAGAATCATCAATGGTAAGTAAATCCATGGGAGCTGAAGAGATCACCAAGTGAAATTGTATTGAGGAAGAAGAAGATAGAACCCAGAGGAGGGTCCTGGGGGGATACTGGGGGACCCAATGGTTATCTAGAGGCAGCTCAGTGGTGGTGGGGCAGATAGAGCCCTGGGCCTAGAGTCAGGAAGACTTGAGTTCACACCCGGCCTGGGCACTAGCAGTGTGAACCTGGGCAAGGCATGATAATAGTAACTGTCTCCCAGGACTGATGTGAAGATCAAAAAGATCGTTTTTGTAAAGTGGTTTGACTGTGCCTGGCATATAGGAAGCAGTCAGAGGGAGGTGGGGGGGGAGGGGGTGGAGAACCAAGAGAAAGCAGTGCCATGGAAACAGAGAGAATAGAATAATAATAAGAAGAGGGTGATCAATCACATCAGAGGCTGCAGAGAGGCCAAGCATAATGAAGACTGAGGAAAGACCTTTGGATGTGGCAGTTCAGGCGTCACTGGTAACTTTAGAGAGGGCAGTTTCAGTTGAATGATGAATTCTTTGGGCTTCTTTCCTCATCTGTAAAAAGAAAGCATTGGACTAGTTGGCCTTTGAGGTCCCTTCCAGCTTGAAATCCATACTATGATTGTAAGCTGGAGCCAAGGTAGGGAGGAATTCCCCTTGGGGTGACAGTCAAGGGAGAAAACTTCTTAGTTTAACTAGTTCTCTTCATTAACTATAGGTACTACTCAGTGGTTGAAAGATTTCAAGCATTGTCAGTGACCTTTAAATGTTGGCACCCTAGAGCAAAGCCCCAGTGTTCTACCCTAGTTATAGCTCTGCTCATGAAACTCAAATTAGGTAGTGTATGTATAGTACCTTGAAAACTTAAAGTACTACATAAATGGTAGTTATTTTGATGCTGCTTCTTCTGCTAAAGGGTAGTAGAATATGGTGTGAAAAAACTAATGAATTTTCGGTGGGGACCGCCATCTTCCTGTCTTGGCTGAGATGACCAGTTGTCAGAGTTTCTGAAGATATGTAGGGCATTATTATAAGAAAGGCAACAAATGACCTTGGATTCAAAAGATGAGCAAGATCCCATGGTTTAAATACTTTCTAAGAGCCAAGATGGCAGAATAATGACAGGGACTGACCCAAGTTCTTCCAAATTCCAGATAACTTCAAATAATGCCTCAAAATGAATTCTGGAGTAGCTGAACTCACAAAAGGATGGGGTAAAACAAATTTTTTCCAGCCAAAGAGAACTTACAAGATCAGCCAGAAGGGTCTTTCTCAAGGGAATGAGAGTAAAGTGTGGTCCAATGTAGACTGTTCCCTGGAAAGCCAGTAGCAGGCTTTGGGGGTAACTGAATTGGCAATGGCAGCTTCTGGAGCTCTCAGCCCACAGATGGTAAGGAGAACTGGTCAGAAGGAAATTATAGGGGACCCTTTGCTGGCAGCACTGATAGCAGGACTCTGTTGAACTACACATATGGGATTCTGGCTTGCAGTCCCAGGGTGAGGCAGAGCACTAGTAGAAGTGGGGACCCCTGTCACAATTCCAGGGAGGAAAAGAGTGCTTGTGGGTACGAACAAAGCTTAGGCCAGGAGAGCAGTGATCATGCCTCTCTTTAGATCATATGACCTTGAAATAACTGAAAACTTATAGACCTCAGAATTAACTCTGAAAACAGCAGCACCAAAAAGCTGAAGCTTGGGATAGTGCACCTTGAACCCCAGGAACAGAACTCAACTTTGAATTAAGAAATAGGCTGGGAAAATGAGCATACAACAAAAACAGAATGTGACCATAGAACAGTACTATGGTGACAGGGAAGCTCAAAGCACAGACTCAGTAGAAGACAACAAAGTTAAATAGTTACATGCAAAGCCTCAAAGAAAAATGTGAATTGGGTTCAGACCCAAAAGGAATTCCTGGAAGAGTTTAAAAAAAATTTTAAAAATCAAATAAGAGAGGTAGAGGAAAAATTGGGAAAAGAAATGATAATGATGCAAGAAAATCATGAAAAAAAAAGTCAACCACTTGGAAAAGGAGACATAAAAACATACCACCTTAAAAAAACATAATAGGCCAAATGGTAAAAGAGGCACAAAAAAAAAATCCACTGTTGCAAAAAACTGGAAATATAGGGGATGCCCATCAATTGGAGAATGGCTGAACAAGCTA
>CM053588.1:50962593-50979933 GCA_028646515.1 Pseudochirops corinnae
GACTGATGCTAAGTGAGAAGAGCAGAACCAGGCAAAACCTGTACACAATCACAGACACATCGTACATATGATGACCAACCTTGATAAACTGGACTATCCTCAACAATGCACAGCTAAAGACAACTCTACAAGCCTCAAGAAGGAAGGAGATACCTAAACTCAGAGAAAGACATAGAAAGACTATAGTTTAAATGGAGACTGAAGCAAAACTCGTTATTTATTGTTCTCTTTTATGTCTGGTTTTGCTTTTTTTTTTTTTTTCTTTTCCCAGTGATCACTCATTGTTTACAGCCCTTCTATACGACCAAACTATTGTACAATATGAAAGTATTTGCAGATCCTATACATGATTGCACGCCACCATGGTGGGGGGAGGGGAGGGGAGAAAATCTGGAACTCAAGTGATTGTGGAACTGAATCTTGTAAATTAAAAGTAAATGAGTAAATTAAAAAAAAAAAAGTTACATGTCCAGGGTCACACATCTAGTAAGTATTGGAGACTAGATTTGAACTCTGCTCTTCTTGACTCCAAGCCCAGCACTCTAGCCTCTGTACCACTTAGCTGCTTCCTTGGCTCTTTTAGTTCTAACCTTCTGTGTTCTAAGATCCTTACTAGCTGTGACATTCTGTGTTCTAAGGGTCCTTCCAGCTCTGACATCCTGTGTTCTAAGGACCCTTCCAAACCTGACGTCCTGTGTTCTAAGACCCCTCCCAGATCTGACGTTGTGCTCTAAGGGTCCTTCCAGCTCTGACATCCTTTGTTCTTAAGGGCCCTCTCAGCTCTGACAGTCTGTGTTCTAAGGGCCCTCCCAGCTCTGACAGTCTGTGTTCTAAGGGCCCTCCCAGCTCTGACAGTCTGTGTTCTAAGGGCCCTCCCAGCTCTGACAGTCTGTGTTCTAAGGGCCCTCCCAGCTCTGACAGTCTGTGTTCTAAGGGCCCTCCCAAATCTGACATTGTCTTAAGAACTTACCTAAGGTCCCTCTTAGTTTAGTGTCTGGTTCATAGTAGGAGCTTAATAAATGCTTTAAAAAATGCTTGTTTGTTTGAGTCTAGGTTCTAGGGTCCTTTCTAGCACCTTCTGTTCTATGAATCCCGTGGCCAAGGTCATGAGTTCAGTCCCTGCCTTTGGGTACCAAGAGGACTGACCGTCATTACTGTTGGAAAAACACTTCACCAAGCATACCCAGTGGATAATGTCATCTGAATATAAAATTAGTAGATTATAGCACGGTCATAGGAGTGTGTCTCATCTACTGGTATAAATTTGGTTTTCGGAAGGGCCCTTTTACACATGGGATTTGCAGACTAAACATCCTGGCCTCTCCCTCCCTCCCCCCAATCCTGGCTGGGAGGGTCGAGGATGGTATTTGGACTGGGATTTTATGCCTGAAGTCCAGCTCTTGATTTTCCCCATGCACACATGCAAGTCCCTCCTCGGCCACTCACCCACACAAACACTCTTTTCCCTCTCCGTCCTCAGTGCCAAGTCCCGTCACCAATTACCCTCACATGCTGGGCCTTGGCCGGAGGTAATGGGCCCAGTACTCACGCCCACACCCCCTTTCTCACACCCTTCCTCACCCTCTCTTCATCTGGTGCCCTGCTGATGCCCAGGGGGCCACAGGACCTCTTGGACACATCCAGCCCAAAGTCCTGGAGCAGCTGGATTAGCATACTTGGGAGCTTCAGTTAGAAGAGAGCTTCTCTGGTCTTTATCTCTTATTTTACTGGAGAGCAGACCAAAGCCCAGACAGGGACAGAGGTTTGTCCAAGGTCACACAGCTAAAAAACAGCAGCGTCTGGACTTCAGTCCTGGGCTTCCGGACTCTATATCCATCATTCTTTCCACTATATCACATGCCTCTGCATCACTAGAGGGGGGTGAGGTGGAGGGAGGAACCCAAAACAGCATTATTGGTGCCAGGAATGGTGAATTTTCTTGGCAACAAAAATGCCTTTTTTCCCCTCTTCCAAATTCCTTTCTCTGAGATATGCACTGTGACCCACACATAGAATGATTTTCAGGGAGGAAATCTTTGAAGAAATATTTAACCTTTGAAAGAACCTCCCTCTGGATAAGGTGACGAAGAAAAGAAGAAGGAACACTGATAACGAGAATAATAATGTTGAGGATGATGACGATGACAATGCCTCACATTTTTAGAACATTTCGAGGGGGCCCATCCGGGTGTGTGACATGAAATCTTTTCTTTCTTTCTTTTTTTTTAAAGTAATGCCTTTTTGTAGCTTTTAAATCCAGTCACAGAAATTGGGTGAACATCTCATAGTCGGGGAAACTTCTTTAGGGGAATCTATCAATTTGGAGTTGAGACCTGGGGCCCGTATTCTGCTTCCTTCTCTTTCTATATCTGTGACTTTGGGCAGATCCCTGAACCTTTCTGAGCCTGAGTTTATAAAATGAAGCTAACGATGCTTTACCCTCCTCCCCCTCAAGAACAGTTGGGAGCAAAGAGCTTTATAAACCTCAAAGCCTTAGAAAAATGGGAGTTATTATTATCAGGTTTAATAAACTGATAAGAATCACTTTTCATCTGCCTAGGAATTGTTTGTAGCACCTGGCACGCAGTAGGTGCTTCGTAAGTATCTGACTGACTGACCTTGTAGAGTGCTTTCATATTGCTTTTTTTTAAGAGAAAAATTGAGAAATTGTGCCTCCATTCATTCATTCATTCATTCATTCATTCATTCATTTATCCATTCTAGAGGTGGGGAACTATAGGTCTGGGATACTACATATCTTGGTGCAGTGCTCAGAATTCCAGAGCTAGGGCTCCAAGGAATCTCCGAGGCCATTAGTTCAACTCCCTCTTTTATTCATTTATCTATTTATTTATTACTTTTTTTTGGAGGGCGGAAGGCAGGGCAATTGGGGTTAAGTGACTTAACCAAGGTCACAGGGCTAGTAAGTGTTAAGTGTCTGAGGCCAGATTTGAACTCAGGTTCTCCTCACTCTGGGGCCCGTGCTCTATTCACTTCACCACCTACCCACCTTCCCTCTTTTATTTAAAAAAATTCTTTTAGCCTATAATAAACTTATTTTCTCTTTCATATTAAAACCTTTTGAATATCTGAAGGCAGTTATCATGCCTCCGCCGATGATTCTCTTTTGCAATTTAAATAGCCCCAGTTTCTTCCTTCTTTAAAAAATTTTTTTTTGAAGCACAAAAATCTATTTTCTTTCTCTCCCTCCATCCCTTGTTTTATGCACAAGGTAATGGAGATCTAGAGAGTTTAAGTGACTTGGATGTAGGAAGTTAAAAAAGCATTTCTTAGACTCTTAGTGCCAGGACTGTGGGAAGTGCCCAGACAGAAAGGTAAGCAAGAGGAGTGATCCCTGTCCTAGAGGATCTTATATTCTAACATGGGGGAGGGCAGTGGAGCCTCTGAGATGGTGGGAAGCTGTCCGTGGGATTGGGTAAGAGAAGATGGAAACTCACCAGTCTTCCCAAGGTCCCAGAGGCAAGGGTCCAAATTCTGATGGGAAAAAGCTGGAGGGCAGAGGGTTTGGCCTGGAGATGGCTGGGAGGGAGGTGGCAGGAAGGACCCAGTGAAGATAAGGTAGAAGCTCACCAATCAGTGGCTTAGCCTGCATTACAGAAGTAGTATTAAAGGGAGAATCTGAAGTAAGGTATTCGGATTCCAGAGGTTTCATTTATACCGGGGTCCTTCTGTGTGAGATGAAAGAGTTCAGAGTCTGAATCTAAGGTCAGAAAAGGTCTTTATTCTTTCTCATGAGATAGGACTCTGTCCCCTGTTGCCCACATGGCGGCAGGGAGAGAACAACAGGTAGAAGCCAGCCCATGGTTATATAATCTTCTAATGCAGAAACCCAACCCTCCCAACTGGCCTTCACTCTTATTGGTAGGGGGGCTGACCCACAGCCTAAGCGTGGGAGACAAAGGACCCAGAAACATGTGGATGTCCAATGAAAGCAGTCTTAACCTTATTTGGCATATCTTGTGCTGAGTTGGCACCGGGGGAGGGTGTCCATTGCTCTAAGCCCCAGATTGCTGGTAGGTCAGGTGACCTAAACCTAGGCCTAGTGAATACTGAAGCCATTCTAGATTTGATTTTTCAGAATGGGGAAACTTCACTATAAATTATCCCTGACACTTCCCATGTGGTATGTTGGTTGGTTTTGCTCTTTCATATCTTTATTTTATAAGGGAAGGTTCACTGGGTGGAGAAACAGGGAGGGGCATATTTAGAAATGAATGGGATATCTAAACAAAAAGGCATCAACAGAAAAAAGAAGAAAATGAATGTTTTGTTGCCCTAACTCAACCTTTATCTTAGAACAGAAAATTTATTTTTAGGGACCGAGCCTTCTTCCCAGCAGGCTGCCTCTGCCCTAGACCCTGCCCCTCCTTCTGCTTACAATCCCCACCCTTCCCTTTTCGAGAGATTTCTTGAAATGTCCATGTTGGAAACTTCCATGACCTATACTTATAAAGTAGGAAGTTAAAACAGGGTTCCGTTAGGGTTCTTGTGGCCAATCCCCAGTGTCTACCTTTGACTTTGCAGACCTGAAGCAATCAGCAATCAGACAGGTATGAACAAGCAGCCAACCCTTTGTAAACTCATAGACCTTTCCCCAGGAGCAGCTAAAAGGCACAGTGGATAGAATGTCAGGCATGGAGTCAGGAAGACTCATCTCTCTGAGTTAAAATATGTTCTCAAAAACTTGATAGCTGTGTGACTCTGGGCAAGTCACATGATGCTATTTGCCTCAGTTTCCTCATCTGTTAAATGAGCTGGAGAAGGAAATGGCAAACTATTCCAGTGTCTTAAACAAGAAGTTTATTTAAACAAGATGTTTGACTTTAAGGGAAAACTATCTAGGATCAATTTCTTTATAGTAATTTATCCCTGCTGAGAGAAAGAGATTGCCCTACATGTAGAAGCTATGCACAAAAAAGTTATAAAATAGTCCTCGGTTTTACAATGATAAAAGAAGAACATTGAAATTATTTGATCAAGCAAGATATGCAAGGATTTTTTCTGTGGGTTTTTTTTTTTGTTGTTGTTAAACAGTGAGAACAAAATAACTTATTGGAATATAAAGATAAAAGCTGAATGAGTGTGCCACTAATGGAGAAAAGGGATATTTTCACAGAACGAGTTTGTTTTTTCCCCTCCTCATCTCCATTTGATGTTGATCAAAACACCATCGGCCATTTAGTTTTTTAAAAATCCATATTCTGCCTGTGCACATACACCAGTTACTTTATGTACCATAAAGGAATGGGGGAAGGGAATCAAAGAAGAGGGAAAACTATACTGCAGTAGTCAGGATGTGGATGGAGGAACCAAATCTTGGTTTTCTAATTGTGAATGTATTGTTTTCCTTGGGAGCACAGGTTCTGGAGTAGAGTTGTAGATTCTCTTTTTAGTAAGCACCTCCTCTCTGTTTCTGGAATACATCAATTGTATCTTTATCCTCCATTTCCAACTGTGCAGGTGTGTCTGTTTCACTGATCGGTTGGTTACCTATCAAATTGGAATCTGATCAGCCGCATTGATAAACCCTGTCATTTACAATAGACTTTCATTAGTTTATTACGTGGTATGTGTCTCTTGATCTTAAATTGCACCACCAAACCATCCTGCCCTGCCACCTTCAAATGAATGTGGTTGTTGTTTTCAGTCTTGACTCCATCCTTTGGCTTTTTGTCGGCCATGGTGAGTTATGGGAGCCTTCTCAGCCATTGCTTCAGAAAAGAGGCACCAGGATGGTTTTCTCCAAGGGAATGGGGGCAGGGCAGGGAGAAGCAGCAGCAGCAGGAGCAGAAAGAAGAGGAGGAGGAAGATGATGGTGGTGATGGTGAGGAAGAGGAAGAAAAGAAGAAGGAAGAGGAGGAGGATGAGGAGGAGAAGGAAGAAGAGGAGCCACTCCAGCATCTTTGCTAAAGAAAACCCTAAATGGAGTCACGAAAAATCAAACATGACTGAAAAATGACCAAACAACAAGACTTTCCCTGCCTTCTCCAAGCTACCCTGGTTTAGCGGTGAATGGCAGCTAAGAAGAGCCAGGTGACTTTGGTAACACCGGGGTGTTACCTACAGAGAAGTCTCCTAATGGACCATCCTTGACCAACCCTTCAAGGTCCCATCAGTCTTTAAAATGAGAGAATTATTCATATTATACTTAGGTGAAGTCAAGAAGATCTGAGTTTAAGTTCTACTTGGGATACATACAAGCAGTGTGACCCTTCTCTGGAGCTCAGTATCCTCAAGAGGAAATGAGAGGGTTGGATTCTATGACTTTTGAGGTACCATCTAATTCTAAATCTACGCCTAGCCTAACTTATAGGCTTATTGCAAAAAAAAGTACATTAAAATAATATGGGGATGTGTACTCATTACTATTATGGTTAGCAAACTCTTTCTTGTAGGAGAGTTTTCAAAGGTAAATTTCTATTCCATTGGTAAAGTCACAAATTCCTAATTAGTGGGACTTGAGATTTCCACTTTCCATGTCTGGGCTGGCTAATGTCTTCAATAAAACATTTCAATTGTTGGGTTTTTTTCCCCCTCCATCCAGACAGGAAGTTCCTATTGTCAAGCAATTGGGATGCCAAATGTGGAAGAAAAATGGATGGATGAGGAAGAAAATACCTTCTCTTGGGGGCTGGGCTGAACTGCCCTGAAGGGAGCAGCCAGATAACTGGCAGGCAGGCATAGAACAGTAACCAGTGTGATTTCTTCGAGGAATGATCATATGGGCAGGATTCTCATTCCCAAATCTTTGCCCCAGTCTAATAAATTGTCTCTGAGAGGGTTCTTCTTGGATCTAGAATATGAACCTTCTTCCCCACCCTTATCCTTGATTATAAAAACTAGAACAAAATGCAGATTATTCTTTGTGGCATTGAGGGGAAGGCCAGTATAGCACAGGAGAAAGAGTTTTGACTCTAGAAGCAAAACTAGGTTCAAATCTCATGTCTCCCACTTACTACCCATATGACCTTAAGTAAGTCATTTACCTCCTTGGGTCTCAGTTTCCTCATCTGTAAAATGACAGATTAAATAACCTCTGAGGCTCCTTCCAGCTCTAGGTATATGATCCTAGGGACCTAATATAATGACTGCTTTGGTTCATGCCTCTTTATTTTTTTATTTTTAATATTTTTTGCTTTTTGGAGGGGGAAGGTAGGGCAATTGGGGTTAAGTGACTTTCCCAAGGTCACACAGCTAGTTTTTGTGTTAAGTGTCTGAAGCTGGATTTGAACTCAGGTCCTCCTGACTCCAGGGCCAGTGCTCTACTCACTGCGCCACCTAGCTGCCCCAAGTGCACGCGTCTATAGCATTGACAGGAAAGGCTCAGGAGTTGACAACTGGCCAATGAGTCCTTAGAATGCATGCAATATACTCTTCTTGCTATCAACCCACACGGAGGTTTCGTGACCTTGCTTCTGGAAAAGCATGAAGGAGGGAGATTTCTCTTTCCTTTCAGAGAGGGTCTCTGACTATTTCCTGTTGGCATACTCCATGGGAAAAGGCTCTTAACTGGCTGTTGAGTCTGAACGTAGTGAGTGTACAAAAGTCTGAATGGATAGATGAAAGCTCTCTTTCTTGGTGCTTTTGAATAAAGAGGGAAACAAGCCTCAGAATGAGGGAGGAGGTAGCATACAGTGGCCTCTCCTTCCAGCTATCAGGTGCTTCAATATACCTTTCTGTCTCTGTTTTGTCTTTTCTTTCCAGATCCCAGGTAAAGGAATGTGAGAGACAGAAAGGGTCAGATGGTTGTTGTTTGCCCCTCATTCTCGGAGAGGACCACGATATCAGGAAGGTGATGCTATGACTTGCACGTGAATTGCATTTAAGTGAAGGAGGGCTGTGCAAAGTCACCAGCCTCACTCTGTCCTCCAAAATCATCAGAGTCCAGTAGCAAGACACAGATTAAGAAGATTGGCAATGACCTGGATGCAGTGGGGGACCTTGGCCTTTTTAAGCTAAGGTCTTCCCCAGGCCTCAGTTTGTCTGAAGAAATGCTCATTCAGTAGTTAAAGGGTAATTAAGAATTGAGGCACAAGGTGGCCTAGTTTGCCTTCACAAAAGAATCAATCTGGGAAGGGAAGACCTTCAGAGTTTCTGGCCGAAACAGAAGCAGTTGCTATTTACACTTACTCTGAGCCATCAAAACTCAAACAATGAGCAAGTAAGGCTTGGGAAAGGTGTAAGAAGACGTCACTGGTAGGAAGGGGCCAGATTATGGAGGGTGTTAAGTGCCAGAAGAATTCTATTTGATCCTGGAGCCAAAGGAAGCTACTGGAGTTTATTGAATGGGAGGTAGATGAAGGTTGGGAATATGTGTTCACTTTCGAACTTTAGGAAAATATCTTTGGCATCTGGGTGGAGAATGGATTGAAGTGGGAGGCTTTAAGGCAGGTAGACCTACAAGCAGGTTATTACAACAGTCCCGGTGTGAAGTGATGCTCAGCTCAGTACCTGGGCGGTGGCAGCATCAGAGGACTGAAGGGAGCCTATGTTGCAAAGATGTTGATAGATCTTGGCACCATATTGGATATGGGAGGTGTGAGAGAGTGAGGAGTGAAGGATGACACTGAGGTTGTGAGCCTGAGGAGCTGGCAGGATGGTGGTACCCTCTATAGTAATAGTTTTCCACACCCTGCATGCCCAGCAGCCACATCCGGGTAAAACCATCTTGGCAGATGGTCTACACCAGGTTGAGGGTAACCAAAGGGTCTCAAACCTGTCATTGAGTTAGGGGCATGTCCACCCCAAGCATGTGAAGACTTCCTCTGGTGGAATGGGCTGATGAGAACAATTTGTTCCAACAGCCATGAAGGGGCTGAAGCAGGGCTGTGGAGCGCTTAGAGCTTGGTCAGGCATTGAAGAAACCAAAGTCATCCACTGTATCCTGGCCCATCCCAGTCGTCCTGACTTTTGTCTCACCACTAGATTTTGATGACTCTGGAAGAGAGAATGAGGCTGACAACTTTGTGTGACTCTGCCTCACTTAAATCCAATGCATGCATGAGTCTAGACATCCCCCTTGTTATGTCATGGGTCCTCTTTGAAATGCAGGACAGAGCAGCAAGTGCAAGTTCTCCATTTGCTGCTGCTCATGGTGAATCCATAGACATGTCCTTCCTTCCTTCCCCTGGCATCTGGATGTTGGGACTTTCACTCCAGTCAGCCCCACTTGCAGAGTCTTGGGATTTGGCATTCCCATTCTCCACTCACAAGAGCACCCAAATTCAGGCTACTGTTACCTCTGGTATAAGAGTCTCCTAACAGGACCCGGCTTTAACCTCTTTTTCCTCTACTCCACACTCTACATGAGCTGTCTTAGTGATTTTCCTAAAGCATAGGTATGACTATGTCACTCCCCTCCTCAATAAACTCCAGGGGTTCTCTAGTATCCCTAGGATTGCATATAAACACCTCTTACATTAAAGTCCTTTACAAGCTGCTCCCAACCTACCTTTTCAACCTTATAATGTATTACTTCCTTTCCTACCCTCTTAAGATCTAGTCTAAAGATGGCCTCGTGGCCCTCTAGGTCCTCAAGTGCAGCCCTTTGACTGAATCCAAGCTTCACAGAACATTTGTTCATTGAACATTTGTTCACTAAAGTTTGGATTCGCACTTGAGGACCTAGAGGGCCACATATGACCTCGAGGCCGCAGGATCCTCATCTCCAATCTAGTCAAACTGACCTTACTGTTCTTAACATACAGAACTTCATTTCCCAGCCTTTGCATTGATTCTCCCTCATGCCTGGAATTCACTTCCTCCTCACCTCCACCTCTCAGAATTCCTAATTTCCTTGAAAACTCAGCTCAGTTACCCTTTCCAAGAGGGCCAGTGGGTTGCGAGGAGTCAGACACCATGGAACGACTGGACAATAATCAAAGCCATCCCTGATTCCCCCTCAGCTTCTCGAGCCTCTGGAAGGCAGATTACTTCCCCAATTGCATATGTACACATTGTCTCCCCCAGAATGCGAACTCCTTGAAGGAAGCCACTGGTTTGTTTTGTCCCTAGTGCTCAGCGTGTAGTAGGCACTCAATTATGCCTGTTTGCTTGATTGATTTCCAATCTTCTTCCTGGTTTCCTCCAGGGAAACTAGGCTGGGTCAGGCTTTTAGCAGATTTTTTTCTAAAGGGTTATGAAGAGGAATGAAACAAACAGCTCTCTGTATGCCAGCTGCTCCCAGAAAGACCCCGCAAAGATCTATGTTCTTAATACAAAAGGGAATGTAGCAATTTAAAAACAAACATACCCAATAATATATGTTCAATTGAGTTCTGTTCCTTCAGAAGGCATCATCCTTACACTAATAATGTAGTTATTATTCTGTATCCCAGGGCATGTCCTGAATGCCACTTTTGGAGTTTATTAAGGACCAACAATGTAGCCTGTATTATGCTGGCTCTATTATGCTGGCTATGCTATGGGGGTGGTGGTTATCGATTACATTAAATACACTGAACATTTATTAACCACCCATTATGTGAGAGAACATGTGCAAAGATAAATAACCTTTGGTTCCGGTCCTCCAGGACTCCCAATCTAGAAGATTTTAGTATTCTATTACTCAGAGAATTATAGAATTTTGTGATTTGTCTCCCACTCTACATGTTTTGCTGATTTTAATTCTTGCTTTTCTAACTGGGGCTAATTAGGAGGTGGCCAGCTTAAATGAGTATGAAATTTGAGTTCTAGAACATTCCTCCCCCTCCCTCTAGAAATGTGATCTTGCCACTTTTAAGAACATAGAGAGTAACTTTAGGCAAAGGGATGTTCCTGTTGAATTTGCTATTCTAATAAAGGGAAAGAGGGAGATGTAATTAGCATATCAGCACTTTGTATGTTTGCTGGTCTTTCCCTACTTCTGGAGAGTCTTGGACTCTCTTAGATGCTAGGGCAGTGCTGTTTGCCTTTGTCTGGGGCTTACTCAAACTTCCTAGGATTTGTCCAGTGGGGAAGTATATTTCTTTCTAGTTAGAGTTATAGACTATTCCAGACTCCTCCTTAATAGCTTTTACCTGGAATTGGGTCCCAAAGAGCCAAAGACCCTTGCACTACCAATGGATGAATCAAGGGTAATGCAGGTGGAAATCAATTAGTGAACACATCAAGGGTAATATGGCTGAATTGTTCTATTATTGTTCTATAATTTCTTTCCTTGTAGCATGCACAGATCCTTCCAGGTTCTAGTCTATCTCAAAGAAGCTTGGAGGGTGAGGAGGTAGAGTAGGAGCTATTTCTGGCCATTCTAAGGGCTTATACTATGTAGTGATGAAAAATTCCCCAACTGACTGCTGAGTCAGAAGAATTGATGATTCAGGAAATAAATAAAAGCAGATGTAGTGATTATTCTGGCCTCACTCCCCTAGAAAGAATGCTGGTCCCAGATGGGGAGGGTCCAAGTTCTCTTTCCTTATAGCACTGTCTCTCTTCTCCTACTGGAATGCTGCCAGGCAGGAAGAAGGTACACCAAGAGAGCATGTAGTCATGTAGTATTGTTTGAATGTTCCCCAGTTCTGACTATACAGTCATTTAAAAAGGTCCCTTTTCATCATTTGGTAAGTGGACCAGAATCAGTTACATGGTATCTTTGCATTCCCCAAAGGCCATGTGGGGATTGTATCAGAGGTACTTGGCACATGCCCATAAAATGAGATTCACTGGTCAGTGCCCTGTTACACTCCTTCTCAGCTCTCTGCAGGCTCACAGTGAGAGGGGTCCAGCGCTCTGTTGTACAAGCTACTGGGCTCTTTGGTTCTCCCTTAAAATCTGGTGGGTGAAGGAGCTGTCTCCTACCTGACCTTCGTGTGGGTGTTAACCCAGGCCGCCTATGCCCTTTTTTTCATTTGTTGTTTCATAGAGAGCCCGTTGGAAAGATGACTAAACTTGCTATTTGGAAAAGTAGAGGTATTAGGCTGCCTGCCAAACTGAAAGTCTACAGAGCCGTTGTGCTGACCTCTTGCTGTATGCCTGTGAAACACAGATGCCAAGCCTGGAGACTGAGTCGCTTCCATTTGAATGGTCTTAGGAAGAGTCTGAAGATCACCTGGCGGGATAAGGTATCGGACACTGAGGTCCTTTTTCAAACTAAACTGTTTCAAATTCAAACTCTGCTTCAGAGAGAGGAATTGTGATAGGCTGACCATGTTATGTGAGTGCTGAAAGTATGATTGCTTAAAAGGCTGTTTTACAGAGAATGACTATTTCATTTGATCCTCACAATAACCCTGGGAGGCAGGTACCATTAATGCCCCCATTTTACAGGTAAAGAAGCTGAGGCAAAGAGAGGGCAAGTGACTTGTCCTGGGTCACAGAGCTAGTAAATATCTGAGGTTAGATTTGAACTTGGGTCTTCCTGACTTCAGGCTTGGTACTCTATCCACTGTGCCACCAGCTGCAATCCTTTGTTCTAAGGACCCTTCCAGCTTTGACACTTTGACCAGCTTGTTCTAGGGTCTCTCTTAGTCTTGACATCCTGTGTTCTAAGGTTTTTCCCAGCTCTGATATTCTGTATTCTAAAACCTTTTCCACCTCTGACATCCTGGGTTCTAAGGGCCCTCCTATCTCTGATATCCTGGGTTCTAAGGGCCCTCCGTGCTCTGACCTTCTGTTTCCATTCTATATACAATGCAACTTAACAAATATCTATTAAATGCCTACTTTGTGCAAAGAACTACTCCCCTTGCCAAGGCTACAAAACCATCTCTTCAATAGTCCCTGCCCCAGTGAGCCAGCATCCTGTACGGAGGACAGTGTGTGTTTTACCAGGGAGTCAGCCCCTGAGCTGAGCCTTAAAATAAAGAAAGGATCTCAGAAGCAGGAGTGACAGGGGAGAGCATTCTCTGACTGGGAGGGCAGCCTCCGGGAAGGCCCAGGGAGAGATGCAATGTCGGCTTTGGAGCAGTAGTGATTCAGTTTTGCTGGGACTTAAAGAGAGTAATAGGAAATAAGTCTGGAGAGGCAGACAGGAATCAGTCTATGAATGGCTTTAAATATCAGATCATTGAGTCATGGGTTAGATGATTATAAATTTTACAGCTGGAAGGAATTTTAGAAGCCTAACCCTTTGATTTTTAATGCAATGGGAGTACTGGCCAATGAGGACCCAGTTTCAGGAGCAGGTATGAGGGGAACTCTGGTCCTGGAAGTGAATGATGATGTAGAATGAAAGAGCACCACCCCCTAATTCCCCCCTTCAGAGCATGAAAAGGTATTCTGTGACTGTTTCAGGTGGTCTAGGGTGGCCAGAAGTCTTACCTGGGGGCTGAGCAGTATCGAGCATATATGCAAAAGGCTCCAACAGAGAAACTTGTGCCCTTCCCTAGAGGTTACAAGGCCTTTGACACCTCCCTGGAAGACAGTGGGTCTGTTCAGATTGGCCACAGGGCTTTGTCACACATTGTGAGTTGTCTGTAAAATAACCAGCCAGTTTGGAATCAGAGGATTTAAGGGAATGGAGTGTCAGGTAGATCCTTTTAGCCAAGTCCTTGAGGAGTACTAGCTTGGCTGGGGGAGGGGAAAATAAGACTCAGGTGTCAATCCTTTCTTTCTCCACCCTTACACTTTTCCCTTAACCTGAAGGGAGCTTGTGAACCTCAGAGGAGCAGAAGGTTTGAACTTTTGATTGATGTCTTCATAGCATCCCTTGGGAGAGCAGTAGCTGGCATCACTGTCAGTATGAGGATAGACTGGATGTAATGAAAAAAGATCCTACAAGGTCCTACAAGGATCCCAACGGAAAAACCACAACATACCTAAGGGGAATATATTAAGGACTTGTAGGAGCTACGTATTATCCTTGTATGCAATAATTACTCTCTGAACTTAAGCCCACTTTCCTTTAGACTCCATATGTGTTGGTAAGAGCAGAATGTTTTGTGTCAAAAGCTCTTAGACTATCACCTTAATTAGTACCCCTGAGTCCTAGTCAAGTCTGGCGACTAACAGATATCAACTGATTATCACTGGTGGTGGTGGGGAAGCACACCAGTGGGGGCTCTTGAAATGCTCCCCTTGTCCTTCTAAGATACCTTAAGATTCTAGAGAGGAGACATAGCTGAACTTTGAGGATCTGGCCTGCTGGTGTGAGTAGGGGTGAGAGAGTAGCTCCAGAGTATGTGCTATATGCAAATGAGGAAACAAGTCCAAAATGCTAAGTTACTTGATCAAGGTCACACAGAGTCAGGAAGAGTTTGTATTAGAAGTCAATGGATCCAATGGAGATTTTTCAGCAGAGAAATGGAATAGTAGACATGTTATAGTAAAACTCTTTTGCAAGGGAATAGTTTAGACTATAGAGATAGGGTTAGAAATGGAGAGGATTTGGAGGGAGGGAGAACAGATTAATGTGGCAACTAATTGGATATGAGAGGTGAGGGAGAAGAAAGACTCAGGAACTATTCCAATGTTGCAGACCTGAGTGATGTGGGAGATGGTGGGTGGGGCCCTCAACTGAAATAGGGAAGTTTGCACAGAGCAGGTTGGGAGGGAGAGAGATGATGGGCTCATTTTGAGATGCTCATAGGATGATCATCTCCACCATTCTGGACCCTAAAGATTTTAATAAAGAGGAAGGGAACAAGCCTGGCCTTCTATGTTCCAGACACTGGGCTAAGCATTTAAGGCCATTGCATTTGATCCTCATAACAACCCTGAGAGATAGAGGCTCTTCTTATCCCCTTTTTGTAGTTGAGAAAATGGAGGCAAACAGAGCTAAAGTGACTTACTCAGAGTCACATAATTAATAAGTGTAAATATCTACCACTTACTGCCTGTGTGACCTTGTGCAAAATCCCTCCCCCCCCTCCACCTCTCTGGACCTCAGTCTCTTCTTCTGTAAGAGGACAGAGTTGGATAACATGATCTCTAAGTGTATTACACTGCCTCAGCAACCTGGCATGCCAACTTTTGTTAGCTTCAAGTACAAAGTGGGCGAGGAGCCATGGAAGTCCTGTCCAACAGTGATAGTCCAGGAAGAAGCAGGCCCTCTGAGAACCACCCTGGGTGGACACATTTCCACCCACATGTATGGGAGGGGTTTTTGTCTGGAGTGCTGATTCAGCCCAGCCTACTCTCTGATGGGGATGGTGGTATCTTTGCTGGGACTACCATCAGTCACGGGGACTGTGTGACTCCTCCAACCTGGGTTATGTTTCCACTTAAATAGATTGTACCACACCTCCCCCAAAGGATCATGTTTTCAGTGGACTTTGGCAAACGTGATGCCTGCATGGCTCTGCTGGGGTATAAATAGCCTTCCCCTGTCATGGATGGAGCCGAGACAGAGACTGTTCCTACTCTGTGGGACCCTCACTGCACTACTGACTGAAACTTCAAACTGAGGGACCTGAATTTGAATCCTGCCTTGGACTTTTAATAATGTATACCTTATGAGAAGTGCTTAACTACTCAAAGCCTCAGTTTCCTTAAATGAAAAATGGGGATAATCATGTTTTTACTGCTTGTTTCACAGGGAAGCAAATTGGGAAGGAAGAAGCACTTTGCAAACCTTAAAGAAAGTATAATAGAAATGTGAAGTATTATTGCTCCCATTTTACAGGGTTCACCAAGGTTTTGAGACTTACCCAAGGTCTCACAGCTAGTTAGTAGCAGAGATAGAACTCGTGTCTTCTAATCAGGATCCAGGACTCTTATAACTAATATTCTGTTCCCTTCAATAAACACTTTTTTGAAATGCTTCCTATGTGCAAGACTCTGTGCCAGGGGTTGGGGGTAAAGATGAAACCAATAGTCTCTGCCCTCAAGCAGCTACCACTCCACTGAAGAAACACAATAGAGAGGAGAGGGAGTTGCTGGAGAGATAGATAGACAGAGAGACAGACAAACAGATGGACAGACAGACGGATGGATGAATGGATGGATAGATAGGTAGAAGGATGAATAGTTATGCAGAGACAGAGATAGATACAGAAACAAAGAGACACAGACAGACAGAACTAGAGCTAAAGACAGATAGAGATCAAAAGAGAACTACAGACAGAAACAGCCTTAGAGACAGAGACCAAGATAGAGATAGAAGCAGAGATAGAGGCAGGTAGAGAGACAATGACAAAGACAGTGAAAGTGATAGAAATAGAGAAAGATAGAGATAGAGACAAAAACAGAGAGATAGAGATAGAGATATATAGCACTCCTCTGGGTTTACTCCCCCAATCGACACTAGTATTTATAGGTTGGGTCTCCAGAGAGGTAGATCCTACTACTCTCAGAGTTTTAGGGCTAACCCTGTGAGTGAGTGGCTCTGTTCCTATCACTAGTACATGAGTCCCCACTGGTGTGCTTCTCTTTAACAATCAGTATATTTAGTTCTTTAACAAAAACGTTTACTCAGATGTCAAAAACAGCTACAAAGCATTTCTCCCTCAAAGTTGGAGCATGTTCTCCCACAAATACACATAGAGTTCATGAGGAAGAAGAGTGGGAATAAGCTTAAAATGCAATAGTAGTGGGGTACATTTGTTGTCAAAGCAACTCACAACTCCAATAATGTCAGTGCCTTCATGCCATTTCTTTCTTGGGAGTGTTCTTAAAAAAAAAGAGTACTGTGGGGTATAACATAAGGGCTAGAAGAGGCACTCTACAACTCAGCTGGACCGGCTCCTCAGAGGGCATGGCATCTCAGTCAGACAGATCAATCTGATGTCAGGTGGGGTCAACCAGGTCATTCAGCTGTAGAGCTGGCACCTCACCAACTTCAGCTCTTCCTGGGGTGCTTCAGGTAGGTCACTCCCCTACCAGGCAGCTGCTGCCAGATTGGACCAGGTGGGTAATAGTATTCCATTCCACTAGACCACTATTGTATTCTTTTAGGAGGGTAACAGGCCTTTGTCTAATATCAGCAGAATCCTCTTTTCTTTGGCTATCCCAGTTCCGCTGTGAGGTTTGTCACTTCTGGGCAGGAGGTGGGAGAGATTGAATGAGTCTTTCTTTTTTTTTTTTTAATTGATTTATTTAACAAGTCATTCCCCAATTGATAAATGGTCAAAGGATATGAACAGGCAATTTTCAGAGGCAGAAATTAAAGATATCTTTAAGCATATGGAAAAATGCTCTAAATCACTATTGATTCGAGAAATGCAAATCAAAACAACTTTGAGGTATCACATCTCACCAGTCAGATTGGCTAAAATGACAAAACAGGAAAACGACAAATGCTGGAGCGGATGTGGAAAAATTGGAACACTAATGCATTGTTGGTGGAGTTGTGAATTGATACAACCATCTGGAGAGCAATCTGGAACTATGCCCAAAGGGCTATAAATAATTGCATACCCTTTGACCCAACAATACCACTGTTGG
>CM053588.1:50980433-51000743 GCA_028646515.1 Pseudochirops corinnae
AGTCTAAGGGCCCTCCCAGCTCTGACACCCTGTGCTCTAAGGGCCCTCCCAGCTCTGACATTCTGTGTTCTAAGGGCCCTCCCAGCTCTGATATTCTGAGTTTTAAGGGCCCTCCCAGCTCTGACATCCTGTGTTCTAAGGGCCCTCCCAGCTCTGACACCCTGTGCTCTAAGGACCCTCCCAGCTCTGACAATCCTGTGTTCTAAGGGCCCTCCCAGCTCTGACATTCTATTTTCTGTATATTTTGTGGCACACCTGGAGTCCATGCTGCAGATGTCACTGTCATATGTCTCATTTTGGCCTTTTATTTTGTGGTACCTCTATAGCTTAAGTCTAGGCAACAGTGGTTAATGATACCCAGAGGATGCCACCAGGTGCCTTGTGGCAGGGGAGAAAGTAAAGTGTGTCAGAGAGTTAGGATGAAATAATTTTCAGGGTGGCTAGGTGGCACAGTGAATAGAGCACCAGCCCTGAAGTCAGGAGGACCTGAGTTCAAATCCAGCCTCAGACACTTAACATGTACTAGCTGTGTGACCTTGGGCAAGTCACTTAACCCCAGTTGCCCTGCCTTCCCCCCTCCAAAAAGCAAAAAAAAAAAAAAAAAAAAAAAAGAAACAATTTTCACAGGATATTGAATGACCTGACCTATTTAATAGAGGCTCCCAATTGGGGTGATGTTCTTAGGGACAGAGAAGAGGAGTAAAAGAAATAGAAAGAGCCAGAAGTAGAGAGTTCTTTGATTTCTATACTGAACTTACTACTTCCTTGCTGGGTAATCTTTTTTTAACTGGTATGCTCTAGTTCACGCATCTGTGAAACAGGTTCCATAATTCTTTGCTCTAACTCATTCTGTAAAGTGAGAATAATAATAGCACTTATCTCCTAGGGTTGTTTGAGGGTAAAATGAATCCACATTTGTAAAGTGCTTAGTAAGCCCTAAAATATTATATAAATATTAGTTATTATTATTGTTATTATCATCAGAGAATCCTTACAAAGTTTTATTTCAATAAAAAAAGCTGTCAATAATCTTGATGATTTTATTGCATCACTCACTTCTTTTCCCAATTTTTCCTCCACCACTCTTATCTCTTTCTTTAACTCTTCCAGGAATTCATGCTGGCCTTGGGCCTAATGGGCATTTTTCTTTGAGGCTTTGCTCATAGTTGTTTTAATATTGCTGTCTTCTGATTTTATGTCTTGGTTTTCCCTGTCACCATGGTAGTTTTTTATGCTCAACTTCTTTTTGTTGTTGTGGTTGTTGCTTGCTTATTTTCCTAATCTATTTCCTCACTTTGAACTTTATGTTAAATTTGGGCTCTCCTCACCTGGGGGTTGGGAGGCACTGTGCCAAGCTTCAGGCTTTTTTTTTTATGTTGTTGTTTTCTGAGTTAGCTTGGGTGGGGTCTGTAAATTTTCAGTGCTTTTGAGGTGGTATAATCTAAGGAGAGGTATGGCCACTGCTTTCCTTGTCTTTGCTCTGGTATTTGCCAGGAAGGGATCCTGCTCTGCTGCAGCCACAGGTGCTAGTGCTCCTTGTGGCCCTGGAACTGTGACTAGGACCCCTGCTCTCCTGAGCCACAAGAACTCCTCTCTGCCCTGGAACTGTGACAGAAAACTGCTTATAGACAATAGATTTTCAAATCAGTGCCAACTCCACCCAGTTCCAGAAAAGGGTTCCCTGTAATCTCTTTCTGACCAATTTTCCAACCCCTTTCCTATCCCTGGGCTGAGAGGTCCCAAAGAAGTTGCTGCTGCTGGTGTCTTGGCTGCTTCCAAGGCCCATGACTGGTGTTTCTGCAGTGCTCTGGGCCTGTACCCACCCTGGTGTTACAGAACTCTCCTGCAGACCTCCTAAATTGTCTTTGCCTAGAAAAATTTGACTTTTTGTCAGCTCTGTTGCTCCAAAATTTAGACTTGAGGTATTATTTTAAAGTTGTTTGGAGAAGAACATCAGGAGAGTTCATCTGGGATGCAGCCCATGTTCTTCCATCTTGGTTCCCAAAGAACCATCCCTTGTAACAAAGAAATCTGTTCAGTGGAATTAACACATTGATCACATTTGACAATATGTGCCACATTCTGTACCTGTAACCTGCTGCGTCTCTAATGAAGGCAAAAGTCTATGTTCCATCACCCATCCCCTGGAATCAAGACTGGCCATCACTTTCATCTGCAATCTGTCATCTTTTAGTATTGTTCTCCTTTATACAAGTGAGTAATAGTGCATCTTATCCCTATGGTTCTGTTTGGTTCTCTCTGCATCAGTTCATCCAAATCTTTCTAAGTTTCTCTGAATCAGTATTCTCTTTTATTCCTAAGCTACAAATTTCTGAGCTTATTCTTCAATCACAGGGTTATAGATTTAGAGTGAGAAGGGAGCAGAGAGTATTGAATTCAATCTTCTCATTTTACAGATAAGGAAACTGAGGCTCAGAGAGGGTAAGTGACTTGCCCAACACTGCACAGTCACTAAGTATCTGAGGCAGGATTTGCATACAGTTCTCTTCTGACTTCAAGCCTAGCACTTTATCTACTATGCTATGCAGCCTTTCAAATTGAGGGGTACTCATTTTGCTTACGGGTTTTTTGCTTGTTTGTTTTGTTGTTGTTATTACAGAGAGAATTGTTACAAACAATTGGGCATATATTGGACTTCTCCCTCTGTGTGCAGGGTAATGTTTGTCTCTCCTTTTGGTTTAAAGCCAGGCTATCACCTTATTTGGACAAGGAGGAAAATCAGGTATTTCTTTGCTCCAGGAGACCCTGGAACTGCCTCTTGGCACCAGGCCTTAAGCACAGCAGGGATTCCTGGGAATAGATTTCTGGGCCAATACAGAAGATGGTTGGTTGGGCAATTGGGTCAGAGGTGGACAGTGGGGCAAGGAGGCAGGTGGCTAAGTGATGGCCAGAAAAATCCTGGCATGATGGGAAAAACACAGGATTTATAGTCAGGAATACCTCAGTTTGAATACCAATTCTGCTACTGAAATGAGAGTTACTTAACTCTCTGATTATCAGTATTCTCACCTGTAAAATGGGAATGGTAACGTTTCTGCTATGTACCTCAAAGGGTTGTTGGCAAAAGGAATTTGTTCTCTTATGTATACCTTTTCTGGATTCTGTTTTGCTATGACTTGGTTAAATTGTTTTTGTTTTTGAAAAAAAAAGTTATTTGGGAGCTTTAACATATGTTATGGAAATATAAACTGTTATAGGCCATTGTCATTGTTATATTACCATACCCAGCAGCAGCCAGTCTTCTTTCCTTATTGAAAAGAACCTGGAGAGATATCTCCTCCCCATAGCTGTGGCTTGCCCTGATACCTGCTCTACAAGTCTCTCTCCCTGACACTGTGACTTTTCTCAGTCCTCAGCCAACGGCCCAGCCCTAGACTGTAGCTGTCAACAAGCTTTCACCTCTGTGAACATAGCAAGATGGATGGATCAAGCTAGGAGGATCAGCTGCCCCTATCTCATTCTTCCCCATCCCTCTCCTCTTTACTTCTGGGTCATCATAGATCACCCAGGAATCTTACGATGTCAGAAAGGCCCTTAGAATACAGAATGTCAGAGCTGGGAGGGCCCTTAGAACACAGAATATCAGAGTTGGGAGGGTCCTTAGAACACAGGATGTCAGAGCTGGGAGGGCCCTTAGAACACAGAATGTCAGAGCTGGGAGGGCCCTTAGAACACAGAATGCTAGAGTTGAGAGGGGTGTTTGAATTTATCTAGTTTAATTTTTTCCATTTCATTAACTCTATTAAAACTGTATTCCATCTGATAATGAGGAATCAAAAATCATACTTTTAGACAGTGTGATATAAGGCAAAGCCCCCTGAGCTGGAATCAGGAAGCTTGGTACTAGGGGGGTCTCTGTCTCTTTCTCTGGGCTTTAGCTTCCTCCTTTGTAAAATGACTGGGTTGGTCTTGGGGATCTCTAAAGTTCTTTTTAACACTACCACTGTAAGGTCCCATCTAGCTCAGAACATCTTTTTTTTTTTTCCCTTTCCTTATTTATTTATTTAATTAAATTTTTAAAAATTTATTTACTCATTTACTTTTAATTTACAAGATTCAGTTCCACAATCACTTGAGTTTCAGATTTTCTCCCCTCCCTTCCCCCCCACCCCCATGGTGGCGTGCAATCATGTATAGGATCTGCAAATACTTTCACATTGTACAATAGTTTGGTCATATAGAAGGGCTGTAACCAATGTAGCTCAGAACATCTTAAAAGTGAATGAACTGATTGCTATGTGGTGTCCAGATAGACAAGGGACCTTTTCCCCCTCTTTCCTTTCCTATCACTCTAATATTGATCACCATTAGGAATGCATGTGCCTACACACACACATACACACATGCATACACACTCTTCTCTCAAGAACATGGTAGTTTATCACTGTCCAAGTCCAACCTCTGTCATACTACCTGTGTGTTCCTAGGAAAGGTTCTCACCGTCCTCGTGCCCTAGACAAGTCTCTGAGATGGAAAGTTGCAGAATAGGGACTGATTCACATAGGTAGAGACTTTCTTACCAGGAGTTCCCTGTCCCCATGAACTCATGGGTCCAGACCAAAACCAAAGCAGAACAGCACAGAACAAAAACACGAGCATTGACCAATTCTGGAAACTGAGGCTGGCTAATCCATTCTGACGAATGTGCTCACCATGATGTTTGATGTACTAACCACCTCTACAAAGGAAGCATTGTGTCCCAGACACACTGGGCTCTTGAAACACTTCCTGCTCTGTTCTTCACAGAGCCTTCGAGCTGAGCCAGCCATTTAATCCCCACCTTCTCTAGTATCTGTGGCAAGTGGCCATTCACCTTCCATTTTAAGACCTCTGATGAGGAGTGAGCCTTGACTTCCCAAGGCATCCCATTCTACTTTGGGACAGTTGTCATTTTTAGGAAATTTTTGCCTCTAGGGAACCTTTTTGCAACTTCAGTCCATTGCTCCCAGCTCTGCTCTTTTTGGCCAAGCAGAGCAAAACTCAATCCCCTTTAAATAGGTCAGTCCTTTGGGCTCCTGAAGGACAGTGATCATATTCCCTTTATGACTATTTCTTCTGTTCTTGACATGGAATCAGGATGACCTGGGTTTCAGCCTTTACTAAAGTACACATTAGCTAGTGATGGTAGACAAGTCTCTTAACCCATTTGTGCCTCAACATGACCATCGGCAAAATGGGGCTTACCCCTTATCTCCCTAGGTTGTTGTAAAGAATGATTGAGTGAATAAATAAGGGGGGAAAGGTTATTAAGCTCTTTGTATATGCCAGGTAATGCAAAAAGCAAGAAAGTCCCTGTCCTCAAGGGGCTTACATTCTATTAAAGGAAGACTTAGTGGCTGAGCTGGTAAATGTTTAACAACTTGCTCCTTCCCCACCAAAAAGGTATTCATGACCCACTTTTAGATTGGATCTGCATTATTACCATTTTATCTATCACTTTTTAAAGTCCAAAAATCAATGAAACAAAAATTCAAGCCCTGACTTGAAGTTTGTTGATATCCAAGGTATAAATACTCATACTGAAGATTTAACAATTGGCTCAGCCCAGCACAAGTTGGCTTCGGCACATCCAGGGGAAAATGACACATTTGGGTGGTGGCCAGGGAGGAGGGTTTTGTTCAGGGCAATTCCAGAGATAATTATTGGAATCACAGAGCAATTGATTGACATGTCCTCTCTAGGTGTGGTAACATTGGAAGGTAGTCAGTGTTACTGTGGAAAGAACAGAGGATAGGCTCTGGTTAATTGATTGACCTGTGTTCAGATCCCACCTCTGACATTCCCTGTGGGACCTTGGGCAAGTCAAACTTCCTGGACCTCAGTTTCCTCATCTGTAAAATAAGAATGGTTGGACTATATGGCCTCTGTGGTCCCTCCTTGCTGTGGTCTTCTGACTTACCTACTGTTCTAAAGTTCTGGTCACAGCTCATTCCTAAAACCAACCCATTACCCTTGCTCCAATTTATACTCCAGAAACTGGGCCAGAAAAATGTGCATGTGAGAGCTCACTGTATCAGGTCCCGGATGGGGTGGGGTGGAAACTGGAGAGACAGGGTACAGGAAGCAACCTGTTCAAGGCTAATCTTCCCCTAGGATCTGCTTGGACTCCAACTACTGATCAGAATCAACAGACCCAGAAAAGCTTTGGGGGTCAGGTCACTCCCAAGGGTAGAGAACAATCAACGTCATCCAATGAGCTTTCCTTATGCTTTGCACTATACCCAGCCCTGGCAAACACTTGTATCTCCACTCTGCTTCCTGCTCCCCTTCCCACCAGCCAGAGACCTTGGAGGAGAATCAGAGGTTGTCAGAAGTGACTGTGACCAAGCTCTTTACCTTTTATCCAGAATGACCTGAGCTACTAAGCCAGTGGGTCACTAATAGTAACTGATTCTTCCATAGCCCTCTAAGACCTGCGAAGGGCTTTATGTGCTTTAGGGTACAACAGCCTTGGCAGCTAGACTGAAGAACTACCCACATCAGTATTATCACTATTTTAGAGATGAGGAAACTGAGACTTGGGGAACCTCAGTGGTCACATATCATTCATAAAATCTTGGGATCCTACAGCTAGCATCATGCTAGCATCAGAGGCAGAATTTGAACCCAGGCAGCCTACCTCCAAATTTATGGCTCTAACCACTATATGGGGCTGTCTCTAGTGGTGTGCTATAGGAGAAAGACTTGCAGACTAGGAGATGGGTCAGGAAACCAGAATTCTATTCCTCTATTGCTTACTAAGGATATGATCTTAAACAGGTCAGGCAATCTCTCAGAACCTATTTCTGCATCTTTAAAAGGAGAATAATAACAAATGCATGGTCTGACTTCACAGGGCACGTGAATGGAAATGAACAAGTACCTACTATGTACCAGAGCAGCTAGGTGGTACAGTGGATAGAGTGCCAAGCCTGGAGTCAGGAAGATGAGTCTTTCTGAGTTCATTGGCTGAGTGACCCTGGGCAAGTCACTTAATTCAGTTGGTCTCAGTTTCCTCATCTGTACAATGAGCTGGAGAAGGAAATGGCAAAGCGCTCTGGTATCTTTGCCAAGAAAACTCCAAATTGTGTCATGAAGAGTTCTTTATGACTGAATCTACTGACCAAACTATATGCCAGGCACTGTTCTAAGTGCTGGGGATATAAAGAAGCATAAAAGACAGCCCCTGTGCTCAATGAGCTCACAGTCTAACAGGGGAGACAACAAGCAGACAGATATGTACAAACAAGGAGTAGACAGAATAGATAGGAGATAATCAGGAAGAGGAAGGCACTGGAAATAAGAGCCAGGACAGAAGGCTTCCTGGAGAAGATGGGGCTTTGGTTTGGACTGAGAGAAAGCCAGGGAAGGCAGGAGGCAGAGATGAGGAGGGCAAGCATCCCAGGCATGGGGGACAGTCAGGGAAACTGGCCAGAGCTAAGAGGGAGGGTCCTGTGAGGGGAAGAGCCCAGAGGCCAGCATCGCCAGCTGGCGGAGTGGGGACGGCTGATCTTAGGACATATGCTCATTCTCACTTTAAGGGTGAGGAAACAGAGACCCACGCTAAGAAGCTCCTGTCTCATGTAGCCAGTGAATGTTAGAGTGGCCATTGACCCTAAGTCTTCTGATCAGATCTGTCGTCGTATATTCTGCTGGTCAGAGCAATTGAGGTGGCAGAGGAAAAGGGCCGCACAGAGGAGAGTCTAGCCTGGTAGGGTATGGCTACACTGGCAGAAGGGCAGCCCATTGTGCTGGGAGAGGGGACCCCAGAGGATCCATTCAGTCCCTGGCAGCCAGCTGACGGCTCTCAGCCCACTGACTTGTGGGAAGTACTGGAGGCTGGAAAATAGGGAAGTCAGAGGATATAGCAGGGAGGGAAGGTGATCTTGGAAGAGGAAAGGGACTCACTGGGAAGGCCTTGCAATGTGTTGGGGAATCTAGGCTGGAATCGCTTAGATGTCATTGACTTGGGGAAAAGCCCTGAACAAGACACCCTAGTAATAGCTCTTCTTCTGTACCAAGTTAGGAGTGGACTCCTTTTTCATTCCTTCATTTGTTCATTCAATTCAACAAACATTATTAAGTACCTACTGTGTGTCTGGAACTACTGGGTGCAAAGGCAAAGAATGAAACATTTCTGGCGCCTAAGAATCTTATACTCTATAGGGAAAACAATATGGAGACCAACAAGTTAATGGAAAATGCATACAAATATAAAGTAACTTCCTGGAGAAAGCCATTAGTAACCTGTAAAATGGTAATCAAGTTAGACCTCCTGTAAGAGGCAGCTCTTGAATTGAGTTTGGCAGGAAGTTAGGGATTCTATGAGGAAGTGCTACATGTGAGGTATGGTGGACAACCTAGGCTCAGAGATCCCAACCTGCTTCAGTCATGGCTTTGAGGCCACAGGTTGCCCACCCTTGTTAGAGTTTACCATACATAAGCACATTACAAATGAAATAAAGATATTTTCAATAGGATAAAATGATTATTTACCAAATATTCCCTGAATGTCTTGCTAAGCTTCTTATATCCCAGTTTGGGAACGCTTGGCCTAGTCAAAGACAGATAGAATGCCATGAGGGAGTAACAGCTAATACACCAAGTTGGCTGAGATGTAGCGTTCATGAAGGAGGGTGATGGGTGACAAGACTGGAGCCAGATTGGGAAGGGCTTTAAATGTCAAATAGAAGAGTTTTCATTTTGTTCTGGAAATCAAAGGGAACCACAGGAGCTTCTTGAGAAGGGGAGTGATGTAGTTAGACCAGACTTTAGAAATTTGACGATTCTTTCTACCTACTCCCTGTAAGAGGATCAACTAAAGACATGATCTCAAAAAAGTGTAGCTTGGAGTTGGCCAAGAAAGCCTTGGTAGAAAGAATAGCAAATGATGAATCAAGAGAGTTAAATCCCATTCTTAATTGTACCACAATGTGACCTTGGACAAGCAACTTCTCTTCAGGGTTTGCTTTCCTAGCTATAAAATGAGGTGGTTGGGTTGAATGGTATCTGAGATCCCTATAATCCCTGGCATTCTCTATTCTAAGAACCCTCCTAGCTCTGACAGTCTGTGTCCTAAGGGCCCTCCCAGCTCTGACATTCTGTGTTTTAAGGCCCTCTTAGCTCTGACATTTTATGATTCTAAAATAAGTTTCCTTGGCAAAATGGTATATTAGCAAACTGTTCCCAGTAGTCAATCGATATTCATTAACCAGCAAAGTTTACAAACCTTAACATTAAAAAAATGGCTGTTTGAAAATTACCGCCCCCACCCCCCAACCTTTGTTTATATCCTTGCCTGGACTTTTCCAGGAGTTTTCTTCTAATTTTCATTTAGCAGCAAACATTTCACTGTTTTCCCAGAGAAATATAAGCCTACATCTCCATGGGAGAACCAGCAGGTAACAGAGACATAAGAAACACAACGTGAGGGATCAGTGCCAATTTCTTGGGGTGGAGCAGTTTGAAAACAAACCATGAAACCACCTCAGGGTAGGAGAGGAGCCATTGGTCCCTGGAGTCAGGCTTTAGGGTGTGTTTAAGAGCGTGGGCCTCTGAGGTGCCACTGCAATGACCTGAGCCACCTATGCTGTTGCCCTCATTAACCTGGCTGGGAGCTTGTTCATTAATTGTCTTAAAAGGAGAAACATAGTAGGAGAGGAGTAGAAGAAACATACTAGGAGATGACTTGGAGATACATAATAGGAGATGAAAAGGAAATACATGGAAGATGACCTGGAGAAACATAGTAGGGGACAAGTAGGAGAAACATTGTAGGGGATGAGTAGGAGACACATGGTAGGGGACAAGTAAGAGAAAGTAGGTAGGGGAAGACTAGGAGAAACATAGTAGGGAATGAATAGGAGAAACATAGTAGGGAATGAATAGGAGAAACATAGGAGGAGACGAGTAGGAACAACATAGGAGAGGATGAGTAGGAGAAACATAAAAGAGGACGAGTAGGAGCAACATAGGAGAGGACAAGTAGGAGCAACATAGGAGAGGATGAGTAGGAGAAACATAGTAGGGGACGAGTAGGAGAAACTTAGTAGGAGATAAGTAGGAGAAACATAGGAGGGTATGAGTAGGAGAAACATAGGAGGGGACAAGTAGGAGAAACATAGGAGGCGATGAGTAGGAGAAACATAGGAGGCGATGAGTAGGAGAAACATAGTAGGAGATGCCATGGAGAAACATACTAGTGGATGAGTAAGATACATAGTAGGAGATGTCTAGGAGATGTATACTAGAGGATGAATAGTGGACACAAACTTTCCATCTGGTGTTCTTTTCAGGGAGGCCCAGAGAGTTCACAGATTGAGGGAGATGGCCTTGGAAGCATCTGCTGCTGTTGCAGAGGATATTTAGTGTTTGTGAGGAATGTGATGGCCCCTCCAGAAAAGTTGGGCAATGGTGGCTCCCTTTGGAGCATGGGAGGGATCTATCTCCAAATGATGCTTTAGGTGTTTTCACTTTAAAAGACCATAATCTTTGTCCCAGTAGCAAAACAAGAGAAATATAGAACCATATAGTGTCAGAGCTGGAAGGGAGGAAACAGACAGTGTCAGACCTGGATAGAGCCATTAAGGTCATTCAATTGAGAAGGAAGCTTAGGCCCAGGAAAGTAAAGTGATTTCTTCAAAGTCACTGGGACAGTCCTCTAACTTCAGATCTAGCATGATTCAGAGGATACATTTCTTCCCTACATAGTGTCAGAGCTGGAAGGGTCATTAGAACCCAGAATATCAGAGCTGGGAGAGACCTTAGAACTGGAATGTCAGATCTGGGAAGGACCTTAAAGCACAGAATGACAGAATTAGGAGGGGCCCTTTGAAGAATTGGTATCTGAGGCAGGATTTGAACTCAAGTCTTCCTGACTCCAAATTGTGAACTCTATCCACTATGCCAATACTGGTAGTAGAAGCCCTGGAAGCAGAAGAGGGCTGCCCATAGAGGGTGGGGGAGAGGAGTCTAGGGCTTTTAGTTGCTGTGGTATTCAGTGAGGAAAGGTTGTAATGTAAAATGCTCCAGTCTGCAGCATTTAGCTCATTGTTAATGATAGTTTTCTTGTAGGACGCTATATAAAAGTGCATTGTTCTGCGTTGAGGGTGGATTTTGTAACACTTGGAAAACACCTTTCATCTCTGGATCTTGCCTGTTCTCCCAGACCTAGAGTGAAACCTTGAAACTCTTGCCAGGCTCCTGTTACAGAAGGGGTGTCTGGGGGAAGGCCAGAGGAGCTCCTGCTGTAAAATTCCTGGCTTTTATGCCTTTGGCAAAACCCAATAAATTCCAGGTGTTTTGGGTTTTTTCCCTCACCATTCAGAAAACATTTGTTCAGCTAGGTTTTGCAAAGCCTAGTGGTCTCTCTCCCTTCTATATGATCAAGAATCTAAAACCAGAGGTAACCTTTGAAGGTATCTACTCAGATTCCTTCCTTTTACAATTGAGGGAACCGAGTTAAATGATTTGCCCACTATTACCCAGGTAGAAAGTAACAGAAGAAAGATTCGAACCCTGGACCTCTCCTAATCCAGTATTCTTTCCACTGTACCCCAATTTTTTTTTCTCATTCTTTCCTCCATCCTCTCCCCAACTTTGTTGCCATGTCTGGGCAGCCTGCTCCAATTTGGAGCCTGGCCTAGAAGCTCCATAATGACCAGGCACATTGTAGAGACTTTCTTAGTTCAGATGTCCTCTTTCTGTGCCCAGGGGCATTTCCTCCCCTTATCCCCATGTCAGTGGGTAGCCATCATGACATCCTTGAGGTCCCCAAGGAGTGATGGTATCTGGAAGGTAAGCCACCCCCAATATCTCTGTCTCCCTGTTGACCAACTGGCCATGTCCCCAATCTCAGCCCTATTCCATTCTGGGAGTTGCTTAGTTCTACTGGATAAGGAGGAAATCTGATGCCGGGAAGTGGAGACTCGCTTGTCCTTTGGAGCAACTTGGTCTGGATCCCAACTAGGGAAATCCAATCTTTGTGTGGCTCTCCCGAGGGATGGGTGGCTCCATGGAACAGTCCACTGTCTGTAGGCCAGACCTTGTTGGGTTGTGATAGGTTCCGGGGGATCCCAGGAGGCCCAGAGCTGGTTTGCTCCTACAGAAGGGCCCCTGGGCAGGAGCTAAAGGCAGACCAGTGCTAGATTTATCCAGAAATCTTTTTGTCCTGTTTCCCACTCCTTCACATATTTATTTGTGGAGGCTGGGAACAAGTGGGAGGATTGCTCCTAGCTGCCCACCATGGGGGTTCCAGAGGTTAGATGCAAGGCCTTGGATGACTTGGTCAGAGGTCCAGAGGCCTCAACAGTGGCATAAACTGTTCCCCTTTCCTTTCTCAAATATGGAGGCATTTCATTCCTCCCAACTGCTCTGAGCAAGGCTTCAAGAACAAAACATTTATGAAACTCTTGCTGCCAAGAGTCCTGAGACAGAGTTGCAGTCAAGATAAGACATGGGCTCTGCCGCCCCATCTAGTGGCTTACCCGTTAGCTAAAATTGCTGCTGTTGATAAGCACCCTGGCTGACTATCTGGGAAAGGATTAGGTGTGGGGAAAAAATTCTGTTTATGTTCTTTTCGAAATAGAGGGGGCAAGTGTGTGTGTGTGTATGTGTGTGTGTGTGTGTGTGTGTGTGTGTGTGTGTGTGTGTGTGTGTGAGAGAGAGAGAGAGAGAGAGGGGAGAAAGGAGAGAGAGAGAAAGAGAGAGAGAGCTATCAAATCTCATAATACTTGGTAACATTCCCTATTGATTTTGGCAACAGGATAGAGTATTACATCTTTTTAAAAAAACAACTGATATCACCATCTTGGCTCCAACTCATATCTGTATGACAAATCCTTTGGCTTTTCTGGACCTCTGTTACCTGAGCTGTAAAATGTGGTTTATCTCCCTTGCAGTATCAGCTTCAGCATGGCAAGGTGGTACAGTGGATGGAGCACTGACCCTGGAGTTAGGAAGACCTGAGTTCAAATCCAGCCTCAGATACTTACTAGCTATGTGATCCTGGGCAAATCACTTCACCCTATTTGCCTCAGTTTCCTCATCTGTAAAATGAGCTGGAGAAGGAAATGGCAAACCAGTCCAGTATCCTTGTCAAAAAATCCCAAATGGAGTCTCAGAAAGTCAGACTGAAAAGACTGAACAACAGTAAATACGTACTCCAGGGGGTGGTTATGAGGACAGTGCTTAGGACTATAGAAAGGGGAATATTCATTGTTCTTGAGGCAGTTGGACCGTGAGGCAAATTGAGTGCTGGGCTTAGAGCAGGCCTGCACAACTTGAGGCCATTGGGCTGCTTGCCTCCCACTGAAGGATTTCCTCTACATATAAAAGATGTTTTTCTCTACATTTTTCACTGGCCTGCCCTAAATACTTTGGCAAAAACAAACAAGTTGAGAGCTGTTAAGTTGCCGCAAGTTGTGCAGGCCTGGCTTAGTCAAGAAGACCCGAGTTCAAGTTTAGCCTCATGTACTAGCTATTCGACTGTGGGAAACTTACTTAACTTCTGTTTGCCTCAGTTTTCACATCTGTAAAGTGGGGATAATAACAGCGCCTACCTCCCAGGACTGTGAAGATCAAATGAAATAATATCTGTAAAATGCTGAGCAAAGTACCTGTCACATAGTAGGCACTTAAATGTCTCCTTCCTTCCTATTAGTTACTAATATTGTTTCTGAGAACATATCACGTGTGTGGTTTAGTGGAACAAGTGCTGCCTTTAGGGCCAAATGTTCTGGATCCCAATCCAATCTGGATGCCACATCCCTTCACAACATCTCTTATCATGTTCCCTTCTTACCACTCACGTGACTTGCCCCCTGGTGCAAGCCCCCATTCCTGGATCCCTTCAATGCGGTGATTACTGCAATAGCCTCCCAGTCTCAGGTCTCTCCCTATTCCAATCTACCTTCCACCCGACTTTCAAAGTGATTTTCTGAAAGTGTATCTGTCTATATTTGCACGATGTCTCTCCCATTAGATTCTAAGCTCAGGGCAGCCAGGTAGTGCAGTGAATCTCTGGATTCAGGAGGACCTGAGTTCAAATCTTGCCTTAGGCACTTATTAACTGTGTGACCCTGGATGAGTAACTTAACCATGATTGCCTCCTCCCCAAAAAACAACAACAACAAAAAAGATTGTTAGCTCCTCGACACCAGAGTTTGCCTTTGCCTCTTTTTGTATAGCACAGAGCCTGGCACTGTTAGTAACTGCTATCTAAATGTTAACTATAATAATGATAATTATGACTAGCAGTAGTCATTTAAAGCTTTTCATAACCTGGCCCTTCATGTGTCTGCAGTCTCATTACTCCCTTCCACACATTCTATGGTCCAGTCCCTTAAGCACTTAAGCACTTAAGCACTACCCTCCACCCCCTGACTCTGATCTTTCACTGACTGGCCCAAGCCTGGAATGCTCTCAATCCTCACCGCTGCCTTTTGGTTTTCCTGAGGTCCTTCAACAAGCTTAAATCTCACTTTCTGCAATGTCCCCCACCCTCCCCCCTGCAGTTACTACTTTCTTCCCCTCTAAAATTACCTTCCATCAACCCTGTAACTAACTTGTATGCATCTAGACACGGACATGTTGTCTCCTTCATTAGAATGTTTGCTTCTTGGGTCTTTGCCTTTCTTTTTACCCCTAGTGCGTAGCAGAGTGCCTGACGTACAGGAAGCACTTACTTTTCTGTAGTCAGAGAACTGTGGGTTCACATCTTGGCTCTGCTACTGGTTACTTGTGTTTCCTTGAGTAAGGTATTAGCTTCAGTTTCTTCATCTGGAAAATGGGAGTATTGGATTAAATGGTATTTAGGGCATCTTATAACTCCAAATCTTTGATAAGATATGATGTGGTGTGATAGTAGATGAAATCACATACCAAACCCAGCCTTTGCTTGAAGACCTCCAGTGAACCCCCGCAGGCAGACCATTTCCTTTTGGAAGGGGAGAAGGGCAAACACCTTGTATGTACTATGCCTGGTATCATGCTAAGCACTTTGCAAATATCATCTTATTTGATCCTCATAACAATCCTGAAAGGTAGGTCCTATCACTATCCCCATTTTACAGTTGAGAAAACTGAGGCAAACAGAACTCAGGTGACTTTTTAAGGGTCACACAGTTGGTAAAGTTTCTGAATTTGGATTTGACCACAGGTCTTCCTGAATTGAGACCTAGTGCTCTATCCACTATGCCATCGAGCTACCCCTAACATTTGGGACCCTCTTTGTCATTAGGAAGGTTTTCCTTTCTTAGATAAGAAAGCCTTCCAAACTGTTCCAGTTTGTGCATCACATTTTGCTGGTCATGTCAAGTCTGAGCTTAGTGAGTGAGCCCCTCAAATAAGAGCAGACTAACAACTCACTTAAGAATGTAACAGTGACTACCCTGTCCCTTGCTGAAGGTCAGGTCTAGTACATTTCATCCCAGGATTCTCTGGTATCCTTAAGGGGATCCAGGGGTGTCTAATCTCCTTCATTGTCTCAAGCTCCTCTAATGGTATTCTCCTCCAATCTGAGGGGTCCCTTGGACTCTAGCCTCTTTTATCTACTTAATAATTAGATTTGCTTTAACAAACATACAAACATTCTTCCTTCCATCACCTGGGCAGCATAATACACCCTTCCAACCTCTATCATCTCTGGGGAAGGGCGGGAGATTAGGGTTACTTACACTTTAACTCAGTTCCTGTATAACAATCTCACCAAGTTCCAAGTTCCAAGCTCCCCTATGCTTGACCCCAGGCACTCTTGTTTCTTAGGACTTCCCTGGTACATGGCAGTAGCATCTGACTTTGAAACCTGACCCCAGAATCATCAGGTCTGGAGCTCCCAGGTTTAGGAAGAAAAGAAGAAAGGAAATAAGCATTTATTTATTTCTTACTGTGTGCTATGGCTCTCTGTGCTAAGCACTTTACAAATATTTCATTTGATCCTTACAACAACTCTGAGAGGCAGGTGCTATTACTATTCCCTCCTCCCCCCTTTTTGTAGTTGAGAAAACTGAGGCAGACAGAAGTTAAGTGACTTGCCCAGGGTCACACAGCTAGTAAATATCTGAGTCTGAATTTGAACTCAGGTCTTTCTGATTCTAAGACCAGCTCTCTATCCATTGTACCATTTAGTTTTCTCTATTATCTATAATTAGAACTGAAAGAAGACCAAAATCCCAGGCCTATTCCTTGGGTCACAAGTCCTAAAGGGAGGGAGAAGGATAGTTCTTCCTCCACATTCAATTGGGTGCACAGTCCCCATACTGTAAGACCTTCACCCTTAGGGGCATCTAAAAGGAGAATGATCCAGTCTGGTACACAGCCCATGGAAACAGGCTGCTTCTACCCACCTGAGGGAAAGAAGAACATGTTCTCCCAGAAGCAGGACCTTGCTTTCTCCCACATGGGTGCCTCCATCTCAGGTGATCTGGGTATGCCCAAAAGCCCCATTATAGGAAAATACAAAGGGATGAGGAAGGTGAAAAATGGAGAATGCTTCATTTCTGTCTTTTACTTGTACTCTCATCATCTAACACAATGCCTGGCTCATTGTGGGAACTGAATCAATGCTTGTTGAGATCATCCCAACATAATTAACTTATACCCATACCCTCTGTCTATGTATACTCTTTCTAATTGCCCTAATAATGATAAAGTTCTTAGGAGTTACATTTATCATTTTACCACATAGGAATGTTAACCAGTTAACCTTATTAAGTCTCATGATTGCTCTTTTATGTTTAGCTTTTTATGCTTCTCTTGAGTCTTGTGTCTGAATGTCAACTTTTCTTTTCATCAGGAATGCTTGAAAGACCTCTATTTCATTAAATATCCATTTTTTTCCTCCTGAAAGATTATACTCAGTTTTGCTGGGTAGGTTATTCTTGGCTGTAATCCTAGATCCTTTACCTTCTGGAATATTGTTCCAAGCCCTTTAAAATGGTAGCTGTTAAATCTTGCGTGATGCTGACTGTGGCTCCATGGCATTTGAATGGTTTTTTTCCTGACTGCTTTCAGTATTTTCTCCTTACCTGAGAGCTCTGAAATTTGATTATGATATTCCTGGCAGTTTTCATCTGGGAAATATTTTTGGGAGGTGATTGGTAGATTCTTTCAATTTCTATTTTACTCTCTGGTTCTAAGATATCAGGGCAGTTTTCCCTCCTAAGTTCTTGAAATATGATGTCTAGGCTTTTTCTTTGATTGTGACTTTCAGGCAGCTCAATCAATAATTCTTAAATGATCTCTCCTTCATCCATTTTCCAGGTCAGTTATTTTTCCAGTGAGATAGTTCACATTTTCTCTTATTTTTCATTCTTTAGACTTTGTTTTATTGTTTTTTGATGTTATAGGATAATTAGCTTTAACTTGTCCAATTTTAATTTTTAAGGAATTAGTTTCTTCAATAAAATTTTGTTTTCCATTTGGCCAATTCTGCTTTATAACCAGTATTTTTTGTGCCTCTTTTTCCATTTAGCCAATTTTGTATTTTTAAAGTGTTATTTTCTTCAATATTTTTAGTATCTCTTTTTTTAACCAACCTTTTAATTATCTTTTCATAATTTTCTTGCATTGCTATAATTTCTTTTCCAATTTTTCCTCTACCTTTTTTGCTTCTTCTTTAGCTCTTCCAGGAATTCTTGGTGGACTTGGATCTAATTTAAATTTTTCTTTGAGCCTTTACTTGTAGGTGTTTTTATGTCATTGTCCTATTCTGAGTTTGTGTCTTGATCTTCCCTGTTACCAAAGTAACTTTTCATGGTCAGGTTCTTTTTTTTTTTTGTTTGTTTGTTCATTTTCCCAGTTTATTTCTTGACTTTGGACTTGGTGTTAAAGTTGGTCTCTGCTTACTTTGTTGGGGGGAAGAGGGGAGTACTGACACTGTCCCAAGCTTAAGGTTTTTTCATAGCTAATTCTGGGGGTTTGTATGTTTTCAGTGTTTCCAAGGTGGTGTGATCTGGCAAGAGGCATGGTCACTGCTTTCTTGGTCTGCACTCTGGTCTTTACCTAGGAAGGGACCCTGTTCATCTGTAGCTGCAAACTTTAGCATTTCCATCCACCTTGGAACTGTGACCCGGAACTTGGTATGGGCAATAGAGCTGCCAAACAGCATCCTGTCCTACACCCAGTGTCAGTCTTTCCAACTAGTTTTCCAATCCCCTTACAGTCTCTGTTCTGAGAGTTCCTGAAGCTGCTGCTGTTGCTGTCACAATTATCTTCAAGACCCAATGCTAGTGCTGCTGGGTGTGGAGCAGCCCCCACCCCAGTGTCACAGACCTCTTCTTTTGACTTCCAAAATTGTCTTGAATTGGAAAAATGTCTCACCTCAATCTTTTGTTGGCTATGCTGTTCTGGAATTTAATGCATTATTTTAAAGTTGTTTATTGTGAGTGCCTGGACAGATTGCTACCTCTTCTGAGCCATCTTGGCTCTGCCCTAATCAATATTTATTGATAAATTAATACTCTTCTCTTTTTTTTGAGAGTGATATATTTGTACCTTACAAGGTAAGTGCTCTTATTATGATTTTACAGACAAGAAAATTGAGGCCCTTGTCTCTAAAAGGGCAGAAGACAGATTTCCCTGTTGCACATCATAAATTACAAAACATTTAGAAATTGTAAAAGTAATCATTATATTGCATATTTCTAGACACATTCAGAAAGAAGTAATAAGCATTATTAACATTGTAAATATTTATCAAAGTTGCTTAAGATAGCTTCTCTGAGTACTTTTTCCTATACTGGCTGCACTTTTATTCATTCTCCCAACTCACTGGTCAAAGTAGGGGAGTTCACTTACTCTTTGCTGCCCAATACCACTTCCTCTGTCACCATCACTCAGCAACCGTTCTTTCCATTCATATTTATCACCTAATCAAGATTCTGGTAGTCATTGCCTAAAATTTTCAGGATACTCTTCTTCCATCTTCAGTGAGTTCAGTGTCTGTCTCACAGTCAGGAATTCCTCCCTAGCTACTTCCCTTGTACTAGGGGAACTTTATCATATTTAATTATATTCCCTCAAATACCCAGACTCCTAAGTATTGGACTTACTCATTTCTCATGACCCATACCTCTCCTCTTTCATAGGTATAAGCATAAATAGCCATACCTTTGATCTTGCCATCACCTACAAGTATTCTTTTTTAAAATTAACTAATCAATCAATCAATTAATTAATTTTTAGTTTTCAACATTCATTTCCACAAATTTTGAGTTTCAATTTTTCTCCGTCTTTCCCCTACTCCCACCCCAAAATATCTAGCCTACTGAATACCCCTTCCTCCAATCTGTTCTCTCTTATATCCTCCCCCATTATCCCCCCTAACTTTCTAGTAGGGCAAGATGGCTTTCTATACCCCAGTGCTTGTATATCTTATTTCCCAGTTGCATGTAGAAAACAAAATTTTTTTTAAACATCTGTTTTTTGTAACTTTGAGTTCCAGATTTTTTCCCTTCTTCCTGCCTCACCCACTCCCACTGGGAAGATAAGAAATTTAATATAGGTTGTACATGTGTAGTTACCCAAATCATTTCCATAATTATTATATTGTGGAAGACCAACTATACTTCCCTTCATCCTATCCCACCCCCCACTTATTCTATTTTCTCCTTTTCAAAAATGTTTCCTTCTAACTACCCTCTTCCCCAATTGGCCCTCCCTTCTATCATCCCCACTCTTATCCCCTACCCCCCTATTTTCATATAGGGTAAGATACCTCATTGAGTGTGTATGTTGTTCCTTCCTTAGGCCAAATTCAGCGAGAATCAGGTTGTTCCATTCCCTTTCATTTTCCTGCTCTTCTCCTCCATTGTAACAGTGTTCTTTTGCCTCTTTTATATGAGATAATTTACCCTATTCTATCTCTCCCTTTCTGCCTCTCCCAATAAATTTCTCTCTCTTAAATTTTATTTTTTTAGATATCATCCCTTCATATTCAACTCATTCTGTGCCCTCTGTCTGTGTATACATGAATATACATATGCCCACACTCACATATGTATTTTTATACACACCCTCCTGTACACACATATATGTATATATATTCATGTATATATATTTATGTATATACATATATGTATATATATTTATGTATATACATATATATGTATGTATACATATATATTCCCTTCAACTATCTTCATACTAAGAAGAGTCTTATGAGTTACAATGATCATTTTTCCATGGAGGAATGTAAATAGTTCAGCTTTAATAAGTTCCTTTTCATTTCTTTTTCCTGTTTATCTTCTCATGCTTCTTGTATTTGAAAGTCAAATTTTCTGTTCAGCTCTGATTTTTTCCATCAAGAATTCT